>OX377622.1:98963060-100163060 GCA_947397865.1 Polietes domitor | reverse complement strand
AAATGTTTAATTTGTCTGTTCTTTGTTCTGGGGGCAAATCACGGGAGTCGATAACGAGAAGTTACGATCGAAATCAATTTTTAATTTCTGTGAAAGAAGTATGCATTCCCAAAAAACGAATAGGATGTAGAGATAATGTTTATGGGAACTAATCTCGTTAGAGTTTGAATAATTTTTGGGAAATTTATGTCCTTTTGAATATAAATAAGAGTGCATTTCGATCATAACTTTCTCGCTTTCGAATACCGTGATTAGCCCCCTGCTTCGAAAATATTAAATTCTTTTTTAGACAGCATTCTTGACTTTTTTAATTCAATATTGTTACTTGCGTTTTCTATACTTCATTTATTTTCGATTCAATTTACTTTCTCTGGATTCTAAATTTTTACATATGTAGTTTGACAGGCAAAATCCGAAAAAGTGGATTTTGGGTGTATTTCCGGCAGAGCTGTTAAATTTCGATTACGATTAGTAATCAATTACATTACTTTTTAAAAAGAATCGTAATGATTATATAATCCACTATTCAACAATTTCTGATTACTAATTGATTACGATTACAAATAATAAAAAATAATCAGGATTACTTGCGATTACTGAAAAATAATCAAATAATAATCAAATCAAAACTGACATATATTGAAAAGTCAAAAGTTTTGACAAACAGACTACTATGACTCTCATATCGATTTCGCGAGAATCAAAAGTAAAAAAATCAAAAGTAATCTAAAATAGTCAAAAGTAATCAAAAGTAATCTTTTAAAGTAGTCGAACTCATTTATGATTACTTTTGATTATTTTTCAGTAATCGCAAGTAATCCTGATTATTTTTTGATTACTTGTAATCGCAATCAATTACTAATCGTATAAAACTGAATGTAATCGTATTGTAATCATTACTTCTACTTTAAAAAAAGTAATCTAATTAGTAATGATTACGATTACTAATCATTACTTAACAGCTCTGATTTCCGGTAGCTTAAAAATATTTTGTCATCCAACATTTTTAATTTTATTGTGTAAATAATAGTTTCTACTGAATTCCCGCGAGATTCCCGTACGATCCCAAAAAATATGCAAATTCCCGGGAATTTTCCCGCGGGAAATCCCGGAATGCAAACTCTAATTGCAATCGAATTTAAAATTATTTAAAGAAATAATTAAAACAAAAACGGGCTAAAATTAATTTGTAGCTAAATATTTTATGGCCGTTCATTCGTGTTTTTACGATATTATAGATATTTTTAATACATTTTTATTTATTTTTAAGGGGCTCGCTGGAAATGTGTAGTGTAATCGTTATTTATTATTTACAGCGGGTATGTCTTAATATTTTCTCATGAGGCTAAATAAATGTACAAAACATGTTCTAATCGGTGCATTGCAATTTGAGAATTTTTGAAAATAAAAATCTTTTGTATTGAAAAATTTGTGCATTAAACGCTTCAGAATTATGTCTTATTTACAAAAAAAAAACAGAAATTTGTACCTAGAAGAAGAAAGATAAATTTAAAAGCGAAATAAAGTTGACAAAAACGATAAAAATTACACTTTTGGAAATTTTGTATTTTACCCCCTTAAAAGTGCAATTTTCAAAAATCCCTTTACGCGCTTACGCAATTAGAGGGATGTACACTCCGATTTTTATTGTTCTAGCTGCAGCCGTTTGGTTCGTACCATATTTATCTCTCTTTTCTTATTTTACTCCTTAAAATTACGAATTTGGAAAAATCATTTTATTTATCATGTCTACTAAATTAGAGCAATGTAGTTGCCGAATTTCGTGTTTCTATTTGTTTGATAGGTACCATTATTATCCTTTTTTGCCCCATTTCACCCCCTATAAATGAGAATCGCTTTGTGGTACACGTTTATGCTACACCCCGTATAGCAAACCAAATATCAAGTAATAAGTAGACATCTTCAAAAGAAGATGAAGAAGTTCAATCTCAAGACGCATTCTGGGTCCTTTCGTTTAGATGCTAGCGTGCTTTCAACTGACGGACGGACATGGATTTTTAGACGAATTAGAATTTTAGAGTTTTATGACGATAGAGAGTATTAAGGTGTTACAAAGGGAATGACAAACCCATCTTATGGAGGAGGATATAAAAATCGATTTGGAACCACTGTGCAATTGCATATCACTCCAAAAATATCTCCCGATGTTTCATCTAACCGACATAAAATCGTTATATTACTTTATGTTATTTTTAGTCCTAAACATTTTATCAATGTCTGCTGTGTATTTAGACGATGAACGCCCAATAAATTCAGCATTATTTTGATAAAACAACGTTTGGGGATATACACATTTTTAGTGCAATAATATAAATTTAGAAGGTTAATAACAATGGCTGTTTGGTGGTTGATGGTTTCTTTACGTGTCAGTCTACTTTCTTGTGAGCGTCAAGTTCGATCACCCTTGATACGACTCTTCGATTGTAGCAGATTGACACGTAAAATAAATAGATTTTCGAAAGTCGTACTTTTAATGGGGTAAAATGCGAAAAAGGGGATAAAAATAGTTCCAACTAAATGGCCGCAGCAAGAATCATGGAATTCGGTGTACAGATTCCTCTGACTGCATAGACACGCAAAAGATTTTTCCAAATTCGTACTTTTTACTGCAAAATTTGGTTGAATCATGATGTTAGGTTATCTTGCACTGTATACGTGAGAGATAATGGATTTTCAAAATTTGTACTTTTGGGATTAAAATATGATGGAAATACAACCAACTTTAACACCTACTACCAATACCAATATTTATGTAATTATACACTCCACGAGAGTATTATGTCTTTGTGCATTTGTTTGTAACACCCAAAAGGAAGCGAGATAGACCCATTGTTAATTATACCGATCGAATAGAATCACTTTTTGAATCGATTTAACGATGACCGTCCGTCCGTCCGTCTGTCCATCTATTCTTGTAATCAAAGTACAGGTCGCAATTGTAGCCAGAACCAAATGAAACTTTGCACAACAAAGTTTTTCGGGATAAGGACGAACGCTATTTAATTTGAAGAAAATCGGTTCAGATTTGGATATAGCCCCCATACGAATTTCACTCCCGATTTGACTCTTTTCACGCTAGATACCACATATTAAAACAGATTTTCCTCAAACTTGGCAAAACATCTTATATTTGAACTAGAAACACCTATGGTGAAAATTGGTCAGATCGGTTCAGATTTAGATATAGCCCCCATACGAATTTCACTCCCGATTTGACTTTTTATGCTGTAGAAACCACGTGTTTTAAAAGATGTTCTTCAAAATTGGCAAAACATCTTATATTTCAACTAGAAACGCCCACGGTGAAAATTAGCCAGATCGGTTCAGATTTAGATATAACCCCCATACGAATTTCACTCCCGATTTGACTCTTTTCCCGCTAGCTACCACATATTAAAACAGATTTTCCTCAAACTTGGCAAAACATCTTACATTTCAACTAGAAACACCTATGGTGAAAATTGGTCAGATCGGTTCAGATTTAGATATAGCCCCCATACGAATTTCACTCCCGATTTGACTTTTTATGCTGTAGAAACCACGTGTTTTAAAAGATGTTCTTCAAAATTGGCAAAACATCTTATATTTCAACTAGAAACGCCTACGGTGAAAATTAGCCAGATCGGTTCAGATTTAGATATAACCCCCATACGAATTTCACTCCCGATTTGACTTTTTCTGCTGTAGAAACCACATGCTTTAACAGATCTTCTTCAAAATTGGCAAAACATCTTCTATTTAAACTAGAAACACCCATGAAACAGACCAAATGAGCCAGATCGTTCAGATTTAGATATAGCCCACATACGAATTTTACTCCCGATTTGAGTTTTCCGCTCCAGAAACCACATATTTTAACAGATTTTCTTCAAATTTGGCAAAATATCTAATATTTGCATGAGAAACACCAAGGATGAAAATGAGTCGATCGGTTCAGATTTATATATAGCTCCTATACAAATTTCGCTCCCGACTTGATTTTTCCGCCCCAGAAACCACGTATTTTTATCGAATTACTTAAAATTGAGAACTGGAAGAACCTATTGTGAAATGGGTGACTTCATTCCATGTTTGGATATAGCCGTGATACAAATATTCTTTTCGATTTGACAAATTGAACCAGGACATATTAGCCTATGATTAGGAAACATAAAAAAATTCTTCCCGTTTTCACTTTTTTCCGAATTGAATTGTATTCTGATAGAATGTGGAGTGTATCATATAGTCGGCCCCGCCCGACTTTAGCCTTTCCTTACTGGTTTAATTTTTTTAAGATTGCTGTCTTATATTTACTTTTTGAATTGACTGGAAATATTATTTAGATATATTTAGTATAAACGCATTTGTAGCCTTGCCGTATAAGCGGCGTACGGTCATAACGCCCAAATTGAAAATGTCATAAAGCCCAAAAACTATACATCGGTTGTGTTGTTGTAAAATTTATCGATTGTCGTTGCGATTGGGCATTGTGACATTAATTCTAGGCAATAACGCCCAAATCTGCAACGCCCATAACAATAACGCCTAATCCACGGACCGTCATAAAACCCAAAATTGCGGCATATCACCCAAAACTCTCATGATTTTCTAGTAGCCGGCCTTCGGTTTCTGCTTTGTCATTAAACCTTACAATGCGTAGCCGTCTTTGGACATACACCATAAGAGAACATTTTTAACCCCGGCCGTAGGCCGTCAACGCAGAAAGCTTTAACTTTGCGTAGCCGCTTTTGGACATATCCCATAGGAAAAAACTTTTAATCCCGGCCGAAGGCCGGCAACCTAGTAACCCTTTACTTTGGACATAATTCATAGGAGAAAATCTTTAATTCCGGCCATAGGCCGACAATGCAAATAACTTTTACTTTGCGTAGGTTTTGGATCAAATAAATCAACTGCAAAGTAGCTCTTTTTCCAGTAACGACCTCAAAAGTTAGCGACTCCATTTTGTCTGATTAAAAACCGAAAACTAAATTAATTCACTATTCATTTCTATCACCAATAATCACGGACTCGAAATTATTCTAAGACTATCACGACCAACGAAACACTATTTTAAACGTTAAAAATTACAAATCAGACAACTGAGAACATTTCTGTTGAACAATTCTTAGTCTCCGTTATGCCTTGTATATCTAGTTTCAGGATCGTATCCAAAAGTCTTTTTGAGTGGACGATACTACACTTTATAAAATATTGATAATTAAACCAGTAAGGAAAGGCTAAAGTCGGGCGGGGCCGACTCTATGACACACTCCACTTTCAATCCGAATACAATTCAATTCGGTGAAAAAGTGAAAACGGGAAGGTTTTTTGTATCCTGTAAATGTATGTGTTTGAGAAAAAATTTTATATCGGAAAGGACATTTGTATGAGGATATATTGAAACCTGGAACGAAATAGTTGAAATATAAAATGTATAGTTTGGCCAAAATCGGTTAAACTTATGGGAGCAACATTTGCATTTGGGCTATATTTAAATCTGAACCGAACCACTTTCACCATAGTTTTGTTTAGTTAGATTATAAGATGTTGTGCGAAATTTAAAGACAATCGAGCACAATATGTGGCTTTTAAAGCGGCAAAAGTCAAATCGGGAGCGACATTTGTATGGGAGCTATATCCAAATCTGAACCGATCTTACCCAATTTTTGCATATGTGTTTATAGTTGGATTATAAGATGTTGTGCCAAATTTAAAGAAAATCGGGTACAATATGTGGTTTCTGGAGCGGAAAATGTCAAATCGGGAGCGACATTTGTATGGGGGCTATATCTAAATCTGAACCGATCTTACCAAATTTCTGCATATGTGTTTCTAGTTGGATTATAAGATGTTGTGCCAAATTTAAAGAAAATCGGGTACAATATGTGGTTTCTAGAGCGGAAAATGTCAAATCGGGAGCGACATTTGTATGGGGGCTATATCTAAATCTGAACCGATTTGCCTCAAATTAAATAGCGTTCGTCCTTGATCCACGAAACTTACTTGTGCCAAGTTTTGTTAAGATCGGACTATAATTGCGACCTATAGTTTGATTACAACAATAGATGGACAGACGGACAGACAGACGGACAGACAGACGGACAGACGGACATTGATAAATCGACTCAGAAAGTGATTCTAAGTCGATCGGTATACTTAACAATGGGTCTATCCCGCTTCCTTTTGGGTGTTACAAACAAATGCACAAAGCCATAATACTCTCGTGGAGTGTATAAAAATGGAGTTGGGAGAGGCTCCCATTCGACTACGCCTCTAGCGCTACACAACATATAACTGATATCGAGGGTTTATATTCATAAGTGGCTATGAACAAAAACACAACTTTTCAGGAGAGCGAAAAAACAGATTTACTCCTTAATTTTAAGAGTAATTATGAATCATTCTTCTACAGTTTAATCTAAAGAGGATTACTAATTGCTACGATTAAAAAGATTTCGGAAATTCCTATTATTCGCGGTTTTGTGGTTCATAGCCACTTTTGCCCGTTTAAAATTAGCACTATGAATTTTGAAATAAGCACATAGCCATTAATGCTGAAATATATAAATAAGACTTATTGTAAACTCGATAACGTTTTTTAATGAAATGTTGACACAGCGAATTTAAAGATTCCAGCTTCATCCGTCAGATTGGTACCATTTTTATCCCTTTTTCCAAATTTTTTACAAAAGTGGAATTTGGATATTTTTGGAAAATTTTCATTTTCGCGACAAATATGGATAAAATGATTTCACACATGATATTTTTGTTTTATAATTTTCTCACGATCTAGCCAATGGGTCCGACTGAATTTTTATTTGTGTATTAAGAACCGATGTCGCTTTTAACATATATGTAGTCAGTCGCGAAAATCGCTGCAATTATTGAAAAATCCAAAATTCGCGGTTTCAATTGCTTATATTTTAACTTTCTTCATCAAGAATTCTGAAACTTTTCTGACACAAATATTCCCCATGAAGTCAGCAATCAGATGCCAAAGAAATATTTTGGTATTCTCAACATAATAAAAAGTTACGCGGGTTTATCTAAATATACATTCCACAATTTTTGACTTTACAGCCACCATTTATATTTATATTTTAGCCTAATAACTTGGGAAGCAAAATACTATTAACGGCGAAATGATGGAATTTGATAGTACGATATACCCTAAATCTATAAAAATTGTGAAAAATGTTTGAATGCCCAAATTTTGCGTCAGAAAGCCCAAATAAATTATTGAGCTTTATGGCATTTATCGATTTGGGCGTTAGACCGTACGCCGCATAAGCTTGTTTTCAAATAATAAGAATTTTATATTTATTTATATATTTTTTTTTTATTATTTTAATTTGTTTTGGTTTGGCTATATTAAAAAATTGGACATTTTCCTGTAATGTTACTGCACTTCTACTCCTGTCTTTGAAACCTGAAGCTCGTCCCCTGGCGAAGCCCTTCTTTTCCAGTGGTTATTCTCTTCTATTTCATGGTCACAGTTTAGACATACGATTTACTAATTTAAATAAAATTGTCCAAATAATAAGTCTCCAATATCTTTGAAACCGCTAGTGATCAACTGCTATTAGACATCAATATTCAAACAGGTACTCGATTGTAATGGACGTTAGCTACTGTAAAAATAACAGTCAGATTTAGGCATCTTGATCGACATGACATGCTATCGGAAAAAACCGGGTTATAATATATGCAACACCATTAATCTGCCTCTAGTGCATATTAAGCGGTTGTACAATATACGTCATAGACAAATTTAGCATTTTTTCATTCCATGCTGCACTTGTCACAACTGATTTTAGTAAAACCTTTTCGCACCACATTATATTTCCATCCGATAGTCCCTTCATTCATTATTGATTAAACCTAAGTTGTTAAGTTGGGCGACTCCAAACTAAGCTGCAGCCAAAACAAAACCACATTTTAAATTATCCAAATTAACTCGTTTTACAGTACCGGTACAAGATTTTTCAGTTTTCGAGCCAAAAGTCCAGTATAAATAATTAGTACTCGTCAAAACAACCCAATTAAGAAGAAGCAACGAAAACATACACAGTTATGGGTAATTCCATATAAAATTCCAAATCAGAAAAATGCATGAAATCTTTATTTGAATCGATAGTACGGTCCATATAATTTAATGTTTGAAGATTATTTCATGCAAATGTTGACTTTGACTCCGCCTCAAATGGTCCATCTTCTTAGTCCAATTTTGGCATTTCCACGTTTTTGAGTAACAGAGGCTCAATTGCTGCGAACGGCGACGAATCGTTAATTGATGGTCATCATTAACACTGGCCGATACAGCTGCGATATTTTCTTCAGTTCGCACTCTACGTAAGCGTGTTGGTGGTTTAAAGTCCAACAATGTAAATTTGGTGCGAAATTTAGTCACAATAGCCCGAATAGCCGCTTCAGTGGGTCGATTAAACTGACCATAAAATAGAA
The DNA here is from genome assembly GCA_947397865.1 of Polietes domitor. Taxonomy (NCBI): domain Eukaryota; kingdom Metazoa; phylum Arthropoda; class Insecta; order Diptera; family Muscidae; genus Polietes; species Polietes domitor. Next base: position 100,154,594 of record OX377622.1, on the reverse strand, counting down.
GAAGCGCGCGATGAACTTTCTTAACAGAGCACTCATTTTGATAATAAAATTCAATAATTTGCAAGCGTTGTTCGTTTGTAAGACAATTCATGGTTAAATTATAGACCAAATTGAAGATGTTTGACAGTGAAACAAAACACGAAACGTGCGTCAGCTGTTTAAACCAGTGTTGCCAAAAAGATAATAGCAAAAAAACACCCTTTATATATACCAATTTTCCGCCTTCTAGCACTAAAAACACGTTTGTCACGCCCACTCCGACCACAAAACGAAAATCCAAAAAAAACCATAAAATTAATCTTTCTCCTGGTCAGTATATATATCATACATATGTACCAATTTTCAGCCTTCTAGCTCAAAGAAACACTTTTTCCACGTTCACTCCGCCCACAAAACGAAAATCCAAATTTCGGCATTAAATTGTTCTTTCTCCTTCTCAGTAACATATATGTACCAATTTTCAGCCTTTTAGCTCTCAAAACACTTTTGCCATGCCCACTCCGCCCTCGGAGCGAATTTTTAAAAATTCTATAGCCTATAGTTCCTTCAAGATCTGCATCTGTCTGTACTGAAAATTTCAACAACATCGGTTCAGCTATGTACGCGTGATTGCAGAACAAACAAACAGACAGACTTACACTAAGGTTTTATAATATTAATAGGGATAATAGGGATACATTTCAAATTTTCTCGAGACATACATGCTTACAAAAATATATATATAAAGGAGTTGCGTTACTGACTGACTGACTTAACATTGACCAGCCCACAGACTAAACGGCTGAAGCCAGGGTCATTTTCAGGGTAATTCCCAAATATGACGTAGATGTCGACTACGAAATTCGTACTTTTAGGAGGTTAAATGGGACAAAAAGGGATAAACATCGAACATTCGTCCTGACTAAACGGCAGTTGCTATAAACATGAAATTAGGTGAGTTCCTTGCAATGACCATGCAGACGAGCTACAAATAGGGATTTGTAACTTTTGTACTTTTAAGTAGGAGAGAGACAAAAAGGGATAAAAATTGTACCAATTTAAGTATTGCAGCTATATTCGTGAAAATCGGTATCTACATTTCTCTGACAAGGTAGACTTGCAACATAAATGGATTTTTCGAAATTTGTACAAATGGTACCAACTAAAGTATTACAGCTAGAATCGTGAAATTTGGAGTGTAAATTCCCCTGGCAACGTAGAAGCGCAATCTAAATGTATTATTTTAGAAATTTGTACTTAAAAGGGGTGAGCGGGACAACAAGGGATAAAAATAGTACCAACTAATGTATTGCAGCTACAGTCATGAAATTTGGTGTGTAAATTCCTCTGACAACGTAGACTTGCAACATAAATGGATTTTTTGAAATTTGTACTTTTAAGGGGCGAGCGGCATAAAAATGGTACCAACTTTAGTATTACAACTAGAATCGTGAAATTTAGTATGTAAATTCCTCTGACCATGTGGAAGTGCAGTTAAATTGGATTTGTCGAAATTTGTATAAATTTGGATAAATGTGGTACGAAATAAAGTACATTTTTTGTGGAAGCAAAAACAGATGATACTTGTGATTTTTCAAAATGTGTATTTCTTGGGGAAGAGGTGCAAATAGTTATAAAGTGGTCGGCTGCATCTAGAAACATGAGGTCGAGGATATGAGCCATTTATATGCTGTTTTATGTGGTTGTATTTTTTGCTCAAAACTGGGTAGAAAATGATAAAAATTATACATACATACAAAGGGAGTTCAGCTAAAATAGTGCACATCGACAAGCACATATGAGTGCTATAAATGTATCATTTTTTCACCCATAAAAGTACAGAAAAATCACTTTTTGGCGCTCGTTCACACTAAAAAAGAGTGTACATACCAAAAAATATGGGGAATTTCAATCATTGCTCTCGTCCGAATTTGGACTATTTGCAATCCCAACCGTTCTGGAAATATTTCAAAAATTCGGTTCAAATAACTTTTTTTTCAAACTACGAAGATGACAATTCCAAGCTCAGACACATCACTTCAAATGGAAGTACCCATATGTCTGCTAGTAAAGGATTATTTGGGTGCATATATTAGATCGGCAATAAACCTAATCCTAAACATGAAAACAGATAACATTCGGATAACACTTTATTTATTTTATTTGAAGTTTTCGTAGCGGTGCTTCGTTTCAGCTGCAGTGAGGAGTCGGTTGCTGCTTAATCGCAGAAATATCCCACAGATATGATACAATGCGATGTGATGCGCTGCGATGACAACACTAAGTACCTTAAGCGACGTCAACATGAACACCAACGCCAACGTCAGCGTACACTTACAACGTCCATACAATAGCGACCAGAACCAGAGCATAGAGGAATATGACGATACGAGCACTGCTGCGTACCACAACTGGAATTCGGTTGTTTGGGTCACAACGCCAACTACCAAAACTCACCGAACAGTTCGCGCTTTAACGTTAAACGCTACAGACGGTTGTCGATTTGGTAGCGCTTCATTCAAGCATTCCAACGGAAACGTTTAAAACTAAATTGCCACTACAAAATAAAATAAATAATAATAAAAAAACACAATTGCCAAAAAACTGAACATCGCATTACTCAAAATCATTGCACGAGGGTGGCTTAAATTGTTCTTTGTTCTGTGAAGCATTGAAAACATTCAATCAATCGTTATTTCTGAAAGTGTTGTGACGGCAAATGAAACAAAACAAAAACAAACGTTGAAATTCCGCAATTCCCAACGTTTTCAAACCCATCGAATGCTCCCAAACAGGTAATAAACGATGACATTTAAAGCGGAAATGCACTGGCATTTCAACTCATTTGAAACAACAAAAACAAAACGAAACGAAATAAGTCATGATTATAACTTAAACTTCCAATGACCCTCAACATTGTTCAATTATTGCCATATAATTGAGTATTTTTGTTTTAAATAAGATCCAATAAGGAAGTGGTAAAATTAAGAGTGATCCATCTCCAAACATGGTTTTAAAGGCCAAACCTAAATTAAACAAGTAAAAAGGCGTTAAGTTCGTAGCGGGCGAATGCACCGCGGAGTGCATTCCACAGTATTACCGCAATCAAACAAGTGCAATCGAAAAGTGAACATTAGGCAGCAATCTTCAAAAATGTGCCCTAAATATTATTAGGTAGAAACAATTTCCGATTTTGCTCCATTTGCAAATTCTTGACTCCAGCTACAGCTTAAATGTCTGTACCATTTTTATAGGAAAAGTTCTAATATTGAAGTTCCAATATATTTCAGTGTGGAGTATACACACCTAATTTCGTGATTTTAGCTAGAGCTGTTTTCCATTTTGACCCTAAAAGTACGAAATGGCAAATTTATTTCCATTTAGATCCTGAAGGTACGTATATCGAAATTTCCCTTTATTTTCCGCGTCTATGCAGTCAACGTAATTAGCTGCAGCCGTTTGGTTGGTACCATTTTTCCGCCTAAAAGTACAAATTTCGAAAAAAAAATCCTTTTTGTTTCATGATTTCAACTTCAAGGTTGTATCCCTTAATGAACTTGGTATGAACTTTGAAAAATCCTTCTATTTTACGAATCAATGCAATTAGAGGGATGTACATTCCAAATTACATGTTTCTACCTGTTGTCGTATTATTTGTACCATTTTTATCCCGTTTTGTCCCATTTCGCCTGCCAAAACTTACACCTTAAAAACAGAAAGAAAGAAATGTGATATAATTCGTGTTTCAAACATAAATAAATTTTAGTAAAAACAAGGAAAGTTTAAAAGACTTCATATTCATTGCAAGGTTTTGAATTCAAACCTGTCAGTGAAAGTAGTATAACCTATATCGTAATATCATTTATAATCCAATTGACTTTGAGACCATTCTGACTTGACAGATATATTTTATCTCTAAATAAGTTAAGAATAATACCAAGTAGATACTATATAAAGTTTTTTTATTAAAAATAATTTATTCTCGCATAATTGTTTAGCCATAGTTTTCAGTTTCTATGATATTCTACATATTTTTAAAATTTCAATATATTATCAGAATGTTTTAAAGATTGACATCAAATATTGTTGACATTGAAGTATATTTCTGTTTATTCTCTAAAACACTCAAAAGCTGTTTAATTTGCTGATGTAGTGTTGAAAAAAACATTCTTCCGAAACCACCAGCATTTTAAGTAAACACCGCAAGGTGTTTTACAAAAATACCGGTTTTTTAATCTAACAGTATTATATAAAATAGACTGGTATTTTTTATTTTATTGTTAGGAGGGACAATTTCCATCCCAATATCCCAATTTTCAATTCTAATATTTTAATTATTAATTTATTTAATGCAAAAATAATTTACAGAAAATATTAGTGAAAAAGGACTGGCTGCTATGGCCTTTGCCTTTCAATTCTAATAGAAAATGGTCGATTGAATGATATAATGTCAATTAACAAATGACAACAATTAAATTAATATAATTTAAAATTTGTTACTGGGTGAGTTTATATATATATATATTTAGAAATTTCGATATGTTGATATGAATCGAAATTTACTCTGATGAATTTTAGGTATTTTTGTTGGATCTCAAATGCGTACTTGAACTTGAATGACCAAATTTTTTTTTGCGAAAACTTCAATAACATGGTCAATTACCGACGGATTGTAAAACACAAGGGTTCTTTTTTAAATAAATTCACAATTATTACAGTTACCTTACAAACTAAAGTGATAAAACATTTTTTCAAAGTAGGAAAATGGTGAAAAAAAACTAAAACAATATGTGATTGTTGGACAAATGCCCTCAGAAGTTTTAAATATATTATTTAAATATTAAAAACTCAAGCTTGAGGCCAATTTTAGTTTTTTTTTGGTACTAGAAATATTTGTTAAAATAAAGAACAAAAAAAATGACCACGAGCTTGAATTTTTAATTTTTAAATTATAAATTAAAAATATAGGGCGAATTTTTGAAAAAAAAAATAGAACAAATTTTTCACGAATGAAATTGGCCATTAAGAGTGAAAAAAAGATTCAAAAAGGTGTATTCATTCATTCGCCTGTAACTCCTGCAATACTTAACCGATTTTAATGTACTATATCTTGTATTGAAGGCAATTTCAAAGTAGTGTTCTTAGATGTCTATTTGAGTGACTGTGTGGAAGTGGTGAAATGATGGCTCCAATTTTTTTTCTTTCTTAAAAACAATGAAAACTATAAGAAAAAGTAGTTGATGGAAAATGTATTTTTAAATATATATTTTTCCATTACCCACTTTTTCTTAAATTGTTCATTGCTTTTAAACCTTGTGTTTATGAACTACTGAAAAATAATCAATAATCATTCTCAAGATTTTTCAATTAAATTCTTGTTGCTTTTGCAGGAAAAAATAGAATAAAATTCGTAAAAAATAGAAGCCATCATTTCACCACACCAAACTCACACAGTCACTAAAATAGACATCTAAGAACACTACTTTCAATTTTTAAAAAATGAACTAATGCAATCAGTTCAAAGATAAAAATGAAATAAATAATATAGTAATATTTTAAAAGTAACTTAAATTGCCTTCAAAACAAGGTATAGTACACTAAAATCGGTTAAGTAATTCAGGAGTTACAGGCGATTGAATGAACACACCCTTTTGAAAAAAAAAAATATTTTTCATTCTTAAATTGGTCATACTTCGTGAAAAATTTTGTTTCCAATGTTTCTTTCCAAAAATACGTATACAATATTTTCATGGGTAGAATGCATACACAATCTTTCAAAACAGTCACAGCTATCGAGGTCAAAAACCGTACCGCTTGACATGGAATGACTCACATTTGAACTTAATTAAACAGCTTATATATCGTTCGAAAGGTCCAAATTTGCAAATCCAGTGAGAAACTGAATCGACTAAGTTATAGGCTTATAAGTGGCTAAAGGTACGCAAACCGGATTTTTTACCCGTAAGTCAAGATTTTAGGGGTGTCTGAGATTCATGTTCTCCTCGATAATACCAACAAGAAAAATAACATCACTTCCCTTCATTCTTTTTTGTAGCACAGTTTAATCATTACATTAAACAACTTTCCAGGCAAAATAAAGTTCAAGGAAATAATCTAAGGTTGGAAAAAGATATTAAAGATATTTTCTTATTTTCCTGTGAAAACATTAATACAAATTGCCGCCAGCGTGCTGGTATTACTTTGCTGAAGTTCATATTTACTCTCCAGCGTTGAGGACAAATCACCATATCTGACAATCTTGTGTAAACCATTAGTCAAATTTATTGGCATTGAAAAAATTGAATAAATACATTTGGTTATCAAAAAGCTGGGGGGGAACTCCACATTCTTACACTGAAAGAATTTTCCTTCATAATATTTATGAAGCGATTTGCATAAATAAAATGAAATGTTTCATACAATTTTTTCATAAACAGTTCATATTTCATAAAACAAAATTGTTAAATTAGTGAAACTTAGTTTCATAAGATCAAAGAAAGATTTCATTGTATTAAAGAAACAAGATTATGAAATATGTCATAACCAATGAAATATTTGTGCTATGAAACGTCTTCATAAATATAATGAATTCATAACTATCAACTATATTTTTAGTGTGCCGACTTTATTCGGTTGAATGCTAGCAATTCTCATTTGTCCTCTGTCAACTCTGACATAAGTATTTACCCTGATATAGGTGAAAGACATATTCATTGCAAAGACTCTCGCAATGATAGTGTGTTAGTCAACGAAACGAAAATAATGGAAACTTCAGTATAAATTATTACTATTTATGAAACTCTTTCATAAAATCTATGACATTTTCCATAAATCATATTATGAAAAATAATGAACTTGTATGTCATAAGTTCATAGAAAGAAGAACTGCAATTCATAGTTTCTAAGAAATGTTTCATAAATTCTACGATACTTTTCATTGATTTGTGCTTTATGAAACATGTTTCATAAATTTTATGAAATGTTTCTTTGGCTACTTTTTAATGAAAATTTTCACTGAGGTTAAGGCAAAATCATAAATATTATGAAGATAATTCTTTCAGTGTAGATACTATATAAATGTTTTTTTATGAAAAAAAAAACATAATTTAGTAGCCATAGTTTTCAGCTTCTATGGAATTCTACATATTTTTAGAATTTCAGAATGTATTAAAGATTGACATCAAATATTATTGACATTGAAGTATATTTCTGTTTATTCAAACACTCAAAATCTATTTAATTTGCTGATGTAGTGTAGAAAAAACATTCTTGCGAAACCACCAGCATTTTAAGTAAACACCGCAAGGTGTTTTACAAAAATACCGGGTTTTTAAAGCTAACAGTATTATATAAAATTGACTCTTGGTTAACATGGGACATTTATCATATATAACACACAATTTTCAATTCTAATAGAAAATTGTCGATTGAGTGATATAATGTCAATTAACAAATGGCACTAATTAAATTAATATCATTTAAAATTTGTTACTGGGTGAGATTATTTATATATTTAGAAATTTCGACATGTTGATTTAGATCGAAATTTAGGTATTTTTGTTGGACCTCAAATACGTACAATTTTGTGGAATGTGGAACTGGAATGACGGATACCTTCCAAACTAATGTGAAAAACATTATCAAAGTAGGAATATGATGAACAAATTAAAGCAATATGTGATTGTTGCACAAATACACATATATTCCTCGAGTTTAAATAAACAGCATATATAACGTTCGAAAGGTCCAAGTTTTAAAATCCAGGGAGAACCTGCAAAACGCTTGCTAATCGACTAAGTTATAGGCTTAAAAGTGTGTAAAGGTAAAACCGATTTTTTACCCGTAAGTCAAGATTTTGGGGGTGTTTTGGAAAGTTGTACATTCCAAACAAAATAAAGTTCAAAGAAATAATCTAGGGTTGCAAAAATGAAAGTGGATTTTTAAAGATATTTTCTTATTTTCCTATGGAAACAATAGTACAAATTGGCGCGAAGAAATTGTATATCGAATAAATGGGCGTGATCGCATAACGATAACGCCCACTTTGCGTAAATATATATTTATATATGTTTTAATATTTTATTTTCGTACTTTTCCTATTCATATGAACATCAAATGAAAGAGGAGAATATTCTTTTAAAATACTTTAGCATTAACAACTGTTTCAATTTCCCCCGAATGAAGTTTTAATTGCTTCTAACAGACCTTCTTCTCTTTCATTTGTTACCCATATCGCCTTTGTACGGCTCAAAATACGTAAATAAATTATTAAACATCTATATTGTAAAGAGTGCTGTAAAAAGGAGAAAAGATCACCAAAATGGAAAATTAAGTACACAGTTCTCCCATATACGACGTCTAGTTTCCCGTATATATGGGAAATCCAAATATCGAAAACCTTTGCTATCTGCACTGCTTTGTTCTGTTTGATGAATCAGCAAAATCCAATATTTTTAAATTTTAGTTATAATTGAAATAGTTAATATTAAAAATGGGAGAACTTGGTCTCAAAATACCCCCAATATTTGGATTATTCAAACAAATTTAAAAAAATGTATTCCGTTGATTTTTTTAAATTCACGCTTGTAAGGGTTAAGGTAAAAAGTAACAAAAATGTTCAGCATCAAACGCCCACAGCTAGACACGTAAACTGAAGGGATTTTTTTAATTCGTGCTTTATGACAAAAATTTGCACTTTTAGGGTGAAATGGGATACAAATAGTGCCAACCAAAGGGATGCAGCTAGAATTATTAAATTCCGTGTATACGTTCGTCTAAATGGAATTTTACAATTTCCTACTGTTAGGGTAAACATGAAAATGAACAAAATTGTGCCCACCAGCCGACTGTAGCTGGGTGCGGTATCCTCTAACTGTGGGGACGGTTTGGATTCCAACAACATCACTATGCGACAAAAAATTATTAAATTAAATTACTGTATAAAAAATTCAACACCAAAAAATTGTAATTGTAATTTGTAATTGTATGGATATTTTTTACCAAAATTCCAATTTTCATCTAAGATACCTTAAATAACACTGCCCAACCGCATTTTTGGAACAGAATGGAAACCCAATAATAGTAGGGCATGTTGAGTAGACCATATTTGCAGAATAAACTTATACTCCAGTTTTTTACAGTGTGTCCAAATCTAAATTTTTTGGTAATTTGGAGCATTATACTAAGTGAAACAAGTAAGGAAAGGCTAAAGTCGGGCGGGGCCGACTATATAATACCCTACACCACTCCCTGCGTATGGGAGCAATTTTATGTAGTTCATACAAATTATATAAATTATATTCATATAATTTATATGCTATAAATTCATCTTCAGTCAAATTTAACGAGTATGGTAAAAAATATGGTAATTGATCTAATTGTCCGACAGACAAATACAAATTATACAGTAGTATACCAAAGTCATTTCAAAGTATGGACATATGGACATCACCCAAACAATTCTCATTGCAATTCAATTCGGTAAAAAAGTAAAATCGGGAAGGATTTTTGCATCCTGTAAATGTATGTGTTTGACAAAAAATGTTAAATCGGAAAGGACATTTGTATGGGGGTATATTGAAACCTGGAACGATGTGACCCGCTTTCATCACATTGGCCAAATCGGTTAAACATTCGGGAGCAACATTTGTATGAGGGCTATATCTAAATCTGAACCTATCTTACCCACTTTCACCATAGATGTTTCTAGCTCGATTATAAGATGTTGTGCCAATTTTAAAGAAAAACGGGTACAATGTGTGGATTTTAGAGCGGAAAAAGTGAAATCGGGAGCGACATTTGTATGGGGGCTATATCTAAATCTGAACCGATCTTACCCAATTTTTGCATACGTGGTTCTAGTTGGATTATAAGATGTTCTGCAAAATTTAAAGAAAATCGGTTACAATATGTCGTTTCTAGAGCGGAAAATGTCAAATCGGGAGCGATATTTGTATGAGGGCTATATCTAAATCTGAACCGATCTTACCCAATTTTTGCATACGTGTTTCTAGTTGGATTATAAGATGTTCTGCAAAATTTAAAGAAAATCGGTTACAATATGTCGTTTCTAGAGCGGAAAATGTCAAATCGGGAGCGACATTTGTATGGGGGCTATATCTAAATCTGAACCGATCTTACCCAATTTTTGCATACGTGTTTCTAGTTGGATTATAAGATGTTCTGCCAAATTTAAAGAAAATCGGGTACAATATGTCGTTTCTAGAGCGGAAAATGTCAAATCGGGAGCGACATTTGTATGGGGGCTATATCTAAATCTGAACCGATCTTACCCAATTTTAGCACAGGTGTTTCTAGTTGGATTATAAGATGTTGTGCCAAATTTAAAGAAAATCGGGTACTATATGTGCTTTATAGGGCGGAAAAAGTCAAATCGGGAGCGACATTTGTATGGGGGCTATATCTAAATCTGAACCGATTTCCTCCAAATTCAATACCGATGGTCATTGGCCAGAAAAAATAACTTCTGCCAAGTTTCATGACAATCGGACAACAATTGCGACCTGTAGAGTGCGAACAAGCTTAGATGGTCAGCAGACGGACAGACGGACAGACGGACGGACGGACGGACGGACAGACAGACATCATTAAATCGACTCAGCTGGTGGTTCTAAGCCGATCGGTATACTTAAAGGTGGGTCTAGCTCGATTATTTCTTGGTGTTACAAACATTTGGGGCGAAACTAACTTATAATACCCTAGCCCACGAAGTGGTGTAGGGTATAAAAATGTTGTAAGTTAATGTCTGAGAGAATTATTAATATCAGAACTTTATTGTGGGAGGATAATTTTTGTGGAAGATCTTAACCTCCTAGCTCCACTCTTTGTGGGTCAATTGGACCCTTTTTCGAGAAAAGGACATTTAAGGATTGAAATCTTTTACAAAAAAAATATCGGAAAATTTCAGCGGAGGTCAATAAAGACATCAAAGTTGTATATAAAGCTCTTCACGTTTAAATAGCAAAATTAAAAGTCAGTTTATACAAAAAAAATACTACGTTTCAGAAAGCTGTTGGACAGGGTTATCATTACCGCTCCAAACCCTCATATTATATCGGATCTTGATCAAAAGTTATATTTAACCTAGGTACAAGTACAGAGGATTTTTGTGTATGGGGTCCCATCACTTGTAGGAGTAACAACAGATTTTCTTCAAATATATGCCTAATTTATTAAGTTAAATTTATTTAAATATGAATTTACAGTACTTTGGAACTAATATATTTATGAACTAATAAAATCACCCCACCTACATTGAAACACCTAGATTTAGTAATAAAAACCATGAACAGGGACAGGGTATCATATAGTCGTCTGCCACGCCCGCCTTTGGCATTTACTTACTTCTTAAATTTCTTTTAGTTGCTTAAAAATGTTTATTTTTTATTTTGCCAATGTCATCCAAAGTTTAACTGAAACATTTATGTTTATTAAAAAGATATCATATTCCATGTGTACCAGTAATCTTAAAAAACCTTAAATACAAACTGCAATAAAGTGATTAGGAGCTGGAGTGAATTGTTCCCAACCCAATGCATAAGTCAGACGATGCGGTGTTATAATAAACGCATATCTACCCCATGTTCATTTTACTGAGGGTAATAATGCGACAACGTTATCAAACACGTTTTTATATGCTCCGCCATATGATGGATGTTGTCTTTATGTTAGCGTTCCGTTTGCAAAAAAAAAACCTATTGAATTAATCGCTGGAGAGTCAGACTATAGTTAATAATTAGTTCTGCCGTGGATAGTTACCCTACAAACTGTATATTGTTAGAGTTCTCGGGAGATTCAAAAATTAACTAGTCCAGCATATCACTTTTGACCAATTGAGTCATTATGAGATTTTTCTCCCAATAGACATATTCCTCACTTTTTATGAAGTTCAGTTTATCCTGTAGGGTGTGTTGGGTATATAAATTTCACCTACGATGATCCTCATGACATTTTTTTTTTACTTTCTGTAGCTCTCCGATGATTAGTTAGTGGGCTATTCATGAAGCCGATATGAGACAAAACAAACAATTGCTGTTGTTGTTATCTATTAAGGTTGACAACAGCTCGAGCAACAACAAACCAAAAACAATGCAATCGTCATAAATTTATAAAACAAAAGTTATGTAAATTTACATAAAACAACCCGCTAACAGGCATCGTGTAACAACACCCACCGTCACAGCCATCGTCACCGTCGTCTGGGCACAATCATCGTCATTCATATTTGATGAAGGCAGACTCTGAGATTTTCCTGATTAACGCTCTGTGGAATGTTGACACATTGAAGGAGGCAACGACGAGAATACATAAAATAAAAGTGCACAAGAATAAAAGTAAATATAAATATTTAATTAGGCATTTTTCTATAATTATAACCAACCGTCATACGCTAAACATATGTATGTATGTATCTCGTCGTGCTTTCAATTACACTATGAAAAGTAAAAGGCTCCCTGGCAGATTACATACGTTTTTGAGACGCATTCCCAAAAGATACATATTCTAAATATTATACACAAGTTTAATATTGTTGGAGTTTGTTCAGAACTTTAGAGAATAAATAAATAAAACAAGTAAAAACGGCGTTAAGTTCGGCCGGGCCGAACTTTATATACCCTCCACCATGGATTGCATTCCGCAGAGGTTGTCGGTTTTCGTAGAAGTGCAGTAATAGTACAGGAAAATGTTATTTTTTTAATATAGCCAAACCAGAACAAGTACAAATATGGAAAACATAATTTTATAAATAAATATAATATTTTAATTATTTCAAACCACGCTTATAAGGTAATGCTACCAATACGTCAATTCAAAAAATAAATATTCTTATATTTAAATTTTCAAAAATATTTTCAAATCCATAAATATTAGTAGATAGTGCTACAGTTGGTTGTATTTCCTTTCTATTTGAATTCCAAAAGTACAAATTTTGAAAATCCATTATCATTATCGTTTAGTTGGTACTATTTTTATCCCTCTGTACCATTGTATCCCTTGAAAGTACTAATTTCGAAAAATTCGCCTATTTTCCGTGTCTACGCAGTCAGAGGAATGTATACTCCGAATTTCATGACTGTAACTGCGGTCATTAGATTCGTACTATATTTATCCCCTTTTTTCATTTTAACCCCAAAAAGTACGAATTTTGAAAAATCCTTGTATTTTACTTATCTATGCAATCAGAGGAATGTATACACCGAATTTCATTATTCTAGGTACAGCCGTTTGGTTGGTAACATTTTTATCCCTCTATTCCTATTTTACCCTTAAAAGTACGAATTTGGAAAAAATACTTTTATATTATGTATCTACTCAATTAGAGGAATGTACACACCGAATTTCGTGTTTAATATGTACCATTTTTATCCATTTTTTGCCCCATTCATTTCAATAAGAATCACTTTATGGTGCACGTTTTTGCTATAAGGGGAATGCGCATACCAAATATCAAGCAAATATAGAGTGATTTTTTTGAGGTTAGGATTTTCATGCATTAGTATTTGACAGATCACGTGGGATTTCAGACATGGTGTCAAAGAGAAAGATGCTCAGTATGCTTTGACATTTCATCATGAATCGTCTTACAAACGAACAACGCTTGCAAATTATTGAATTTTATTATCAAAATGCGTGCTCTGTTAAGAAAGTTCATTGCGCGCTTCCATTTTATGGTCAGTTTAATCGACCCACTGAAGCGGCTATTCGGGCTATTGTGACTAAATTTCGCACCAAATTTACATTGTTGGACATTAAACCACCAAGACGCTTACGTAGAGTACGAACTGAAGAAAATATCGCAGCTGTATCGGCCAATGTTAATGATGACCATCAATTATCTATTCGTCGCCGTTCGCAGCAATTGGGCCTCTGTTACTCAAAAACGTGGAAATGCCAAAATTGGACTAAGCGGATGGACCACTTGAGGCGCAGCCGCGGTCAACATTTAAATGAAATTATCTTCAAAAAGTAAATGTCATGGACCAATCTAACGTTTCAAATAAAGAACCGATGAGATTTTGCAAATTTTATGCGTTTTTTTTTAAAAAAAGTTATCAAGCTCTTAAAAAATCACCCTTTATAAACAGACATATTCAAAAAACATGTATAAATACACTAAAATATTAGGGATTATTATGGGTATTTTTAGTCCTTGTGAGGGAAAAATTTTTCCCTTTGGGCCGATTTCGCCCATTTCAATCCCAACCGATCTGCGACTATAAGACGCATTTATGGAAAATTTGAAGGTGTTACAAACGGAATGACAAAGTTAGTATACCCCCATCCTGGAGGTGGAGGGTATAAAAATTTCCGGAATGTGATAAATTGTCTTACGAATATTTCCTCTAGACCATCGTGTAAGGGTTGCCTAAAGTCAATGAAAACTAGATTCGTTGTCGTTTTCGTTTTCAACAATGAAAGTTCACAATGCAATTGTAATTGTGTGGGTAACACGCATGCGCAACGTTCCCTATCTCATCGTTATGTCGCAACAATTGCCAGCGTTCGTGCTCAAAGCATTAACTTTTTACAGTGGGTCGCCGGTTAACTTTTGTGCTTTTATACTCGAGAAGATGTATTAAGCAATAAGTGTAATGCTTGGGGAACTAAAGAAGAATCTAAAGAACCTGGAGGATCGAAACCTTTCCATGACCAGTATCTGTTTATTATTATTTAACCCCTCAATTTCTAAAACGTAGCGCGAAAACTCACGTTTTCCTGCACAATTTGTTGTTTTTACAAAAACAAATTACAGACAAAATAACTCAAACTCCCGTGTTTTACAAAATGATGAGGTAAATATCTACCAAAGATAATACAATTTCAAATAGACGCCACAAGTTAAAAAAATCATATCTTTTCCCTAAATATGAGGACTAACGTAAATTCTATGTCGTTTGTATGCAATTGCGTCGATGTACTAACGCCATCTTTGGTCAGATTTTAGATTTGTGACAAAATGTCAATTAAAATGAACATCAAGTCCAGCCGAGTCGAATCTTATACCAGAAAACATTTTTTTATACCCTCCATCTCCAGGATGGGGGTATATTCACTTTGTCATTCCTTTTGTAACAACTTTAAATATTCATCGGAGACCCCATAAAGTATATATATTCTGGGTCGTGGTAAAATTCTAAGACGATATAGCCATGTCCGTCTGTCTATTTATTGAAAGCACGATAGCGGCCGAACGAAATGAGCTAGGAGGTTCAAATTTGTCCTAAACGTGTCTTATGGTTGTAGATCGGTTGGGATTGAAAGTGGACGAAATCGGCCCAGAGGGAAAAATTTTTCCCTCAGAAGGACTGAAAATACCCATAATATTTAGAGTATTTCAACATGTTTTCTGCACATATTAGCTTGTATTTACTTGATATTGGCAATGCGCATTCCCTTTATAGCATAAAAGGGCACCATAGAGTGATTTTTATTTGTAGGGGGCGAAATGGGACAAAAAAGGATAAAAATTGTACCTATCAAACGACAACAGCTAGAAACACGAAATTTGGCGTGTACATTCCTCTAATAGATTAGATACATGATACAAAAGTATTTTTTCTAAATTCGTACTTTTAGGGGTTAAATGGGGATAGAGGGATAAAAATAGTACCAACCTAACGGCTGCACCTAGAATAATGAAATTCGATATATACATTCCTCTGATTGCGTAGACACGTAAAATAAAAGAACTTTCCAAAATTCTTACTTTTTGGGGTTCAAATGGAAAAAGGGAATAAAAATAGTACCTACTAAATGACAGCAGCTAGAATCATGAAATTCGGAGTATACATTCCTCTGACTGCGTAGACACGAAAAATAAAACGTTTTTTTCCAAATTCGTACTATCAAGGGATACAATGGCTACAGGGGATAAAAATAGTACCAACTAAACGAATACAGCTAGAATGATGAAATTCGGTTTGTACATCCCTCTAGTTGTGTAGATACGTAAAATAAAGAGATTTTAGATAGTCGTACTCTTGAGGGGGGGCAAAATTGGAAAAGGGGATAAAAATGGTACCAACAAAATGGCCGCTGATGATGAATCATGGAATTCGGTGTATACATTCTAAAAAGGGAAGGAAAAAGGGTTTTTTCGAAATTTGTACATTTGGGCGGAGAATGGGGATATCTTTAAAATTTATACTTTTCTTATCACTTTGTCTGTATCTGAAAATGCTTCTTTCTAATGGCGACTGACAATCGCCTAATATTTAGGCATGTTCACTTTCACAATTTCAGCATTTTATTTATATATAGTAACACTGTGCAACATTTTTGAAGTCATTTCAAAATAACCATATACGGACACCGCTACATGATAAAAGACCAAAAAAAAAAAGACCCGTGTCATGCACTTTTTTTATGGGCCCCCAGAGATTTGAGGCCTCGGTGTAATTTTTGGAAAAAAGTGATCATATTCTCAGGCTCATATCTTGCAAACCGTTCGGAATTTTGATTTACTCTCTGAGGCAAAGTTCTAGCTCTTGTCATAAAGAACAAAAATTGTGAACATATAAAATCAAAAAAACTTCATCTTCAAGGTCAAAATCGCTTGCACAACTCGGGCTTATTTATGTTGTTTGGTTTATTTGTTGTTTCAATTGTTTCTACTATATATTTTTCATTTCCATTGGAATCATGTTTATAATTGTTGTGTTCCAGGAACCCATGATACAAGTTATAGAGCGTATTACTGGCTCTATTAGCCATTAATAAAATTTATTTTACAAAAATCGAATATGTACTTGTTTCTAGGTGCTGAAAATTGGATATATTTATATATTTTTAATATATATATATTATATATTTTAATTTGCCTTATAACAAATATACTTTATACTTTCGATTCACCATTGTGTCTACCACTTCACATTTTTTTTAAATCGGGAAAATTCAGTTTTATTCGCCACATAGAAAAGTACATACATACTTGGAAATTTTCATTAAAATCGTATGTATTACTTCAAATTTAAAAATACTTATGAAGGGTATCCAAATCACAAAAGTGACATTATTTTTGTATGGATAAGTTTAAAAATTTAATACGACATAAAAATAATAAATAATGTATTTTTGCTGTGTAGTGTAATTAAAGTTTAGAAAACATTGTTCTAACAAATAACGATTTGAGACTGTCCCAAATTGTGATGCAAGCAAATATGTTGCTAAATAATTGCCATAATTACTAGCCGTTGACAGACTCTAGTAATTGGCCAATAAAAGCCATATCTAGTTTTATACAAAACTCCAACACTTCAAATATTTCAGCAGTTTTAAATAATTAAGCTCGTCCCAAATTGGCTTTAACTACGATTAATTTCAATATCAACGGCACATATATTGAAACTATATGTTAGCTTTCATCGTGACTGTTTTTGAATTAGAAATTAAAAAAACACTCTTTGATTGTGAACAAAGAACATGGAATATTAACATTCACTTTTTTCCAAAAATTAACTTTAAACTTTACTAAAAAACAGAGGAAATCATACTACTTGATTGTTTGACGCATGCCCACTGTAACCGAAAATATGAATAACAATGGAAGACAATCACATTGCGGCTACGGGCAAACGATTACTACTTTGTGCATCGATGTGGTGTCGTGCCACCTGAATGGAACTTGCAAAGGCCAACAAACACCACCGAATATAATATTTTGCAACAACTTTTTTTGCTCAACACATTATTTCTCGATGGCGTTGTTTGTTTTCTTCTATGCAATTTTCGGCTTTCTGTATTGTTTGTTTTGTTTATGAAGTACATCTGTGCATAGAAAGGTATGCGGGTATGTAAGTGTGTACGATGTGCATTAGGGTGTCCCGAAAAGA
Source organism: Polietes domitor (assembly GCA_947397865.1). NCBI lineage: Eukaryota > Metazoa > Arthropoda > Insecta > Diptera > Muscidae > Polietes > Polietes domitor. Next base: position 100,136,760 of record OX377622.1, on the reverse strand, counting down.
AGTAGCAAGTTCCAAATTTGAAGAGATTAAAACAAATGTATATAAAGCTAAGAACATAACACAAGTAATCCCCACACAGCATACGTACATATATGGACAAAGAGTACGTAGTTGAGTGTTTTTCGTAAGAAGAAAAACTTGAATATATTCATTCCAAAAACACCTAAAAAATCGACCAAAATCGATCACCAATCAAATAACTAACTAACACCTAAAAAGATTGATTGTTCCCCTATTCTTGTAGGGGAAAGTTTTAAACATTTTATATAAAAAATTAAATGGTAAAATTAAACGTAAACAAGTAAAAACGGCGTAGAGTTCGGCCGGACTGAACTTTTTATACCCTCCACCATGGATTGCATACCACAGAGGCTGTCGATTTTCGTAGAAGTGCAGTAGCATTACAGGAATGTGTCAATATAGCCAAAATAAATAAAAATGTTGAAAAAATAATTTTATAAATAAATATAAAATTTTTATTATTTCAACCACGCTTATAAGGCAAGGGTACCAATCGTTTATACTACATATATATTTCGAAATAATACTTCAAATCAATTCAAACAGTTAATATAAGACAGCAATCTTCAAAAAAGGTTAAATGCCATAAATATTGGTAGATAGTGGGTGCTACAGTTGGTTGTACTTCCATCCTATTTTAATTCCAAAAGTACAAATTTTGAAAATCCATTATCTCGCACGCGCACAGTGCAAGATAACCTAACTTCATGATTCAACCAGTTTTTGCCGTAAAAATAAAAAATACGTCAGAGGAATATACCATTTTTATCTCTTTTTCCCATTTTACCCCCTTAAAAGTACAATTTCCTAAAATCTCTTTATTTTACTAAAACCCTTTTTATGTTTCGTGCCTACGCAGTCAGATGAATGTATACTCCGAATTTCATTACTCTAGCTGCGGTCATTTGGCTGGCACAATTGTTATTCCCTTTTTTTCATTTTAACCCCAAAGAGTACGAATGTGTCTACGCATTCAGAGGAATTTATACACCGAATTTTAATTATTTTAGATGCAGTCATTTGGTTTGTACCATTTTTATCCCTCCATTCCCATTCTACCCGCTAAAAGTACGAGTTTGGAAAAAATACTTTTATATTGTGTATCTACTCAATTAGAGGAATGTACACATCGAATTTCGTGTTCCGTTTGATAGGTACAACTTTTGTCCCTTTTTGCCCTATTTCAGTCCCCATGAATAAGAACCACTTTATGGTGCCCATTTTTAGTTAAAAGTCGATATTTCAACTTTTGGAAATTTATGAATAGTCGACTTTTCCGTTTTTCGACATTTGAAAAATCGATTTTGGACTGTTGCAAATAAATAAAAAGACGACAGTGCAAATGAATGAAAAGACGAATAGACCAAATCAAAACGAAATCGAGACATTTGTATTGGATATATAAATCTGAACCGATCTTACCCACTTTTTGCATAGATGTTCCTAGTTGTTATGCCAAATTTGAAGAAAATCGGATAAATGATGTGTTTTCTAGAGCGAAAAAAGTAAAATCGCTATTCAATAACTTAAATTCATTGATGCATAAAGTGGAAAACAAAAGTCGACTTTCGACTTTTGGAAAGTCAAATTTTCGACTTTTGGCAATGGTAAAGTCGATTTGGACTTTTTCCTCCCTAAAGTCGATTAATCGAAAGTCCATTTATGAATCCCTAGCATACACCCAATATCAAGTAAGTAAAGGGTGATTTTTTAAGAGCTTGATAACTTTTTTTTTAAAAAAAACGCATAAAATTTGCAAAATCTCATCGGTTCTTTATTTGAAACGTTAGATTGGTCCATGACATTTACTTTTTGAAGATAATTTCATTTAAATGTTGACCGCGGCTGCGCCTCAAGTGGTCCATCCGCTTAGTCCAATTTTGGCATTTCCACGTTTTTGAGTAACAGAGGCCCAATTGCTGCGAACGGCGACGAATCGATAATTGATGGTCATCATTAACATTGGCCGATACAGCTGCGATATTTTCTTCAGTTCGTACTCTACGTAAGCGTCTTTGTGGTTTAATGTCCAACAATGTACATTTGGTGCGAAATTTAGTCACAATAGCCCGAATAGCCGCTTCAGTGGGTCGATTAAACTGACCATAAAATGGAAGCGTGCGATGAACTTTCTTAACAGAGCACGCATTTTGATAATAAAATTCAATGATTTGCAAGCGTTGCTCGTTAGTAAGTCTATTCATGATGAAATGTCAAAGCATACTGAGCATCTTTCTCTTTGACACCATGTCTGAAATCCCACGTGATCTGTCAAATACTAATGCATGAAAATCCTAACCTCAAAAAAATCACTCTTTACAAGCAGACATATTGAAAAAACATGTCTAAAATGTGAGGGAACAATTTTTCCCTTTGGGCAGATTTGGCCCTGTTGCAATTCCAACCGATCTACGACTATAAGACACATTTATGGAAAATTTAGACGTCCTATCTCCTTTCGTTTAGATGCTAGCCTGATTTCAAAAGACGGATGGACATTAGAGCGTACCAGGTTACAAGTAAAAAAAAAAAAGTTCGCCGTACACCTTCGAATATGAAGTATTATTGAAAGGTAGTTTCAAAAAAATTTTTTTTATTTTTTTATACCGAACGTAGGGGTCGCGCTTTTACATTTTTTTGTATAACTTCTGCATTTATAAACGGATTTTAAAGTGTGATACATCGATGTTTTTGTCTCGACGAGGCCGATTTTTTTGTCTTTGAAGTCATTGAGCTCAAGCACCCCGTTCTGGTACTTACCCATCATATCTCAGTTGCTACTACCCTAATGTACCACTCTAATATCAGAAAATTAAAGCTCGCATAAAATCATGAAACTCTTCCTAACGAAGTATGTCGATTTTCGCAGCAGAAAAAGTGTTAAACTAGTTTTTTTCTTATTTTACCGAGAGCATTGCATGTATTTATAAGTTGTTCTTTGTATCTTCGATGTTTACAGTCGGTTGTCAAAGTGTAATACATATATTGGTGTTTTTGTCCCGCACATACCAGATTTTCAGTTTTTAAAGTCGTTAACCTCAACAACCCCCTACTATTTATGCATCATATTTCAATTCTTAGAACAATAAATATAAAAATTAAGGTACAATTAAAATTTTAATCAACCATATTTCGACGCGATTCAAGTTGGGTGTATTTTTGGCGGCTCTCAAGTTTAGAAAAGATGTGGCCCATGCGTTGCTCATCGGTGACCGCCATAGCTGATTCATGCACAACATGAACAAAACGCTCGGTGTTTTGAGAATGGCATGGATAATCTGTGAAAATAAATGAGTTCAGCAAAGAAAGCAATCAAATTAAGTTTTTCTTGTGCTAACCTGGTAAATCGATAATTTCTTCTGAAAATTGGAATGCTTCTAACTGTTCTTGCGAAAAAAACTGCAAGCATGGCGGCTCAGTCAATTCAAATTGTTTCCAATCGATCATATTGAAATATGAGTCACTATCAAAATTGATAAAATTATGAACTGGTGGACCGAACATTTGTCGAATGCTTCCCGTGGCTTCATTGCGGGCTGATAAAATCTTATCATAGGCATCTGAACGCACTAGTTGATCTGGGTCTGTTATCATCGATAACAAAATATTTTCAGGATGAAAAAAATATCCGTTATTTTCAATGAACGGACGGATGACCTCTTGAATATCTTTTGGCAACTGACGAATCCAACATATATAAAGGAAAACATTCCGACTTCCGTGAATTGCCAGTGGTTGGCTTCTTACAAGAAACCAGAATGGTGCATACACTTTCACAACGAACTGAGCCAGTTTTCTCAATACCATCGAGGGTTGCGTACACGTCATATAAAAGCGCAGAATTCGAGAGGCTGTTGTTAGCCAGCGCGCTTTGCAAATAGCGCCGGGCTTCTCGCTGGCTAATTTTTCATTGCATTCTCCGATATGAACGGCTCGAACCATACGATACAAGTAAAGCTGGTCGCCTCGAATATTCCACCCATCTATGTTCGCTGACATTTCTCCCATTGTAATGCGTTCGAAATTTTGTTTGACCTGACCAAACGGAATAAGCAACAAAATATGCGAATTATTAATTAATAAAATGCTCACAAGTAAAGTATACGGAACACACGGACACGAAACACTATTAATATATTAAACTTACAGGGTAGTGTATGCAATTTTGAATGCCTTCTCCGATACTTCCGGGCCAGATTCCAGGTCCTTTCTGTTTTCCAAGCAATGATCTTAACAGCACATTAAATGGTAACTCGTTGAAGTGGAAAAGGCACACGAACCACTGCAGCGGTCTCTGTAAATGGCGTTCCATTCTCACAATGACTCCACTTTTGTACCCAGTGTTGGTAGCAGTTCCATCGCAACTTATGGCAACTAAGTCATCCAAATTGAAGTTTTCACGACTCAAGTAATCCACGATGCTCCTCTGGATCCCCAAAGCAGAGCTATCAGTGGGCGTAGCATAACCAATGAATTTGGAGTCAGGCTCTTTTACAATGGTGATGTGTTCTTCATTTAAAACAATATTTCGCGTCACATTTGCCTCGGTTACTTTTTTCAAAGTTGGCTCTTTCTTGCCATCGAAAGAGATACACTTTAATAATTGATGGCATTTGGCCGCCGCTTTTGCTTCCTTACGGAACTTCACACGTTCTCGAAATATTTTATTTTTATTGATGATAAGCCCTTCAAAGAACTGACATATATTTTCGGCTGTTTCTGCAGATAACTCTTCTTTGGCTTTTGCGGCAATAGACAATTTTAAATCTTTTATTAACATGGTCGCAAGCAAGGCACCGTAGCGAACTGAAGTATCGCTGCGATCCAAAGCCGAACTAAAATTACGCAAAGAAATGTCCGCCACCGTAAATGTTGTTTTAATCTTCTCTGAGGAATCGCCAACATTTTCTTCAAATTCTAGCTCTTCATCGCTGCCTGGTTGATACCCAATACTGTTGAACTCGGTATATACCGCTTTTGATGGTGCAACAATTGAGCACGTTTGAACACCGCAATTTTTCATCGACATCATATGATAAACATTATCCAAAGTCATCAGCCGTGGACCCCATTGATCGATGAAAAAGTCTTTCGCATCGTCTGGGATTTTATCAGAGGCGGTGCAACTGCATGGAACATTTCTTTCTATGCCACACTTACAACGCGAAATTGAGAACAATTTATTCCACTCATTTACATTGCATTTCAATGGACTTTTAACCAATTTATAGTAATCGTCTAGAAGTTTATCCAACCGTTTACGAACACCTGATACCGATATAATTGGAATGCCTGCCCGCTCCCATAAAAGGGTAATGCTTCTGAAAGCTTCTTGTTTAAAAGCACTCAATTTTCTATTGGGATTAGTGTTATGCCGCAGATACAAGAAATAATTAATAGCATCGTACTTAGTCGGTAACATAGTGTTGTTTAATGCACTGATCGTAAAAGAAATTTTTTTAGTTTTTTTACCGTTGTATAATGGAAATTGAAATATTTAATAATGCTTTGTTGAGCCACCAACGCCTTATTACTGAACTAATTTTTATTGTTACAATAAAATATAGACCGTTACTTCACAGGTAAAACGATTTGCAATAGGGAAACAATGTGACAAAGTAGTTTTGCTCATGTTGTGCATGAATCAGCTATGGCGGTCACCGATGAGCAACGCATGGGCCAAAAACACCAATATATGTATTACACTTTGACAACCGACTGTAAACATCGAAGATACAAAGAACAACTTATAAATACATGCAATGCTCTCGGTAAAATAAGAAAAAAACTAGTTTAACACTTTTTCTGCTGCGAAAATCGACATACTTCGTTAGGAAGAGTTTCATGATTTTATGCGAGCTTTAATTTTCTGATATTAGAGTGGTACATTAGGGTAGTAGCAACTGAGATATGATGGGCAAGTACCAGAAGGGGGCGCTTGAGCTCAATGACTTCAAAGACAAAAAAATCGGCGATGTATCACACTTTAAAATCCGTTTATAAATGCAGAAGTTATATAGAAAAATGTAAAAGCGCGACCCCTACGTTCGGCATAAAAAAATAAAAAAATTTTTTTTGAAACTACCTTTCAATAATACTTCATATTTGAAGGTGTACGGCGAACTTTTTTTTTGAGGTACGCCCTAATGGACATGGCTGAATGTTATGACGATCAAGAATATATACATATACTTTATAGGATCTCAGGTCAAGGTGTTACAAACGGAATAACAAATTTATTATACCCCCATCCTGGAGGTGGAGGGTATACAAATATAGTAATTTAGCAAAGGTTTATGTTTTTACATACATAGAAATGTAAAAACTTTCCATAAATTAGTATGAATTGGAAAATGTTCCACCTATAGGAGGACATATTTTACCATCCCAATATGTATGAAACATGTAAATTTCTTTGCCCCACCCTATGGTACAGCATAGTTGTGAGTGTAGGCAACTTTAGTTTAGTGTATTACGAAGTCAGTGTGTCAATAGAAGCAGCAAATTGTGTCTAGTTAATGCATCTGCATACATTTATTTGTCTAGAGTGGCATGGGAATTTAGCGACAGGTTTTGTGCTGCAACACCGAACAAATCTGCTGCTGCAGCACCCACGGTACTGGAAATGGAAGGAAAGGCAAGAGACGTGCATGCAAAGAGTATTGGCCCCACGACTGAGTCGTGGTGTGCCTCATAACGATGCATTCTTTTCTTAATGCTCTCATGATTTGTAATGAAAACAAAACCAGATTTAGCCGGCAAACTGGTAAATCAAAACAGACAACAGGTGAAGAAAAATGTGACCAACTGATGATCAACAACCAACAATAACACAGTTCTGCCAACCAAGGCCTCTGAATCTGGTCGGTAGCCTTAAGCGTTGTAAATAATACAACTCATGAATCTTGACTGTCTTTCGGTCAAACAACTTAAGACACACCAGCCCAGAAAAAAACTGTGATTACCAAGTGATAATGTTGGACCGTAAGTTTTCGCCACTTATATTTCGGATCGGTTACTAATTACCTTTACGTGGGGTTGGTAAAGAGCAAATTAGTTCCACGCCACAAAAAGTTTATAGAAAAGTACATCCTCGCAATCTTAAAAGAAGAGAGAGAGGTTAATACAAATATGAGAAAAATAGATGAAGTTCAAAATTATAAATTATTTAATCGTTTGAATGCTAGCCATTAAAAATGGGTGATTCCATTGGAACGGGTGTGACACTTTTGCTTAAATACGTTTAAATATGTCCCATATTCAATAACTGAGTTTTGTACTATATTGCCAATTGAAAATGCCAGGTTAATCGGAATATTATTACAAATATACATATGTCTTAGCGTTTTAAATATTGGAGATATACATCAAACAGTCAAAAGAGCGTCACGGGTGTGACTTTAGCTTTGAAGAAAATCTTGAGGTTTTACTTATTTTCTTGAATGTTCTTCCATTACATGACTTTATTCATTTTTGCTAATCAAAATAGCAGTTCATACACCTTCTTCTAAAGTATACATTACCGACATCTCTTTATGAATATAGGAAATATAGGACATTTAAATTGTAACGGGCGTGACATTTTGACGGAAATGCTGTTAGGGCACCAGCCCATATCTGGAAAAGGAAATGATCAGACATATTGTTGTCATTATTTTTTTTAATATAATCAAAAATATGTATTATGAGAGGTATAAACATTACGAATGTTTATCGCTGTTTTTTAAAAAGCAAATTGATTTTGAAATTTTGCCGAAAAAATTGTAACTTTACGTGGAATCACCCAAATGAAACAAAGTATTTTTCCGATTTTATTCTATTTCTTAATGTCAATATACAGTAAAAAAGATTTAAGATATATATATATATTCTCAATTTTTGGCGACTGTTTCTAAAATTCCCTTTCTATGAGAAAGTGACATTTGGAAGACTTGTAGCAATCATACTTACCTTTAATTGAACATATAATCGGACGTAATCAGATTTATATTTCCAAAAAGAGAGTACACATACTAAAGTTATCTTGGAGAAAATTGGAATCATAAATTAAACAAAAATGTATTAGTAACAAATTTTTAATATCGTTTTCTAGTCGCCTCAACAAAATGTTTGTAACTGTCCATTTAAATTAATTAATTATTTAATTATTATTTTTAATTAATTAATTAAGGTTATTACCTGGTAAAACCGATTTTAATGCCATGTACTTTTAGCTCTGTACAAATTTAATAATCTCTGTCGAACTTAGTAAATGAAAGTCAATTTAGAAAATGTACATCTACAACAAATTTGAGACATAAAATTCATTTTTCATCAGTTGTAAGTAATCATGAGGGCGAACAGTTGCCATTACCCGGTAATGCAAATGGTAATGAAATGTATTTACCAAGTTTTTGGTGGGACTATAATGGAGTTTTCTTTTCTGGAAAAACTCCAATATTTTACCTTTTTATTTTACCTATATTGTCTTTAAAATCACCTTTAAAAGAAGCATCCTAGTGTATTCAAAGTAGAGATGGGCGCCACTCACGTGAATTGCGTGAATCACGTGATTCACGCGTGAATCACGCGTGAACGTGAGCAAAATTTATTTTACTCACGTGAGCGTGCGTGAACGTGAGGAACGAAAAAATGTTCGTGCGTGAATGTGCGTGAGTCTAATTTCTGCGTGAATCACGTGATTTTTTCGTGAGTCGCACATATTTATTAATTCTTTTATTTTCATTTAATTTCGTTTAAAAATGTGAAATTTTCCATTCAAAATAAAAGTCATAGACATATTTATTTCTAGACATATTTATCAGAGTGCTTCAGTGTAGGTATAATATCTACTTTTTTCTATTATTTAAGTAAGCATTCCCTGCACCAACACTAGGCACTGAATTTATATCCTTAGAGTTAATTCAATTAAAAACCACACAACTTATTTTGCGTTAAACTATTCGGTATACCACACTGTAATATTGTATAACTTTTTTAAAAATATGAATTTAAAACAAACAACGCAAACGTAGAGGTTTTAAATAATTAAATTAAATAATTTTCGGATTTGCGGGGCGTTACTCATTTTGATTTAAAATGTATATCTTTGTGGAAATTGTTTGCGTGATTTACGTGAATCACGTGATTCATGCGTGAATCACGCGTGATCGTGAGCAAAATTTTTTTTACTCACGTGAGCATGCGTGAACGTGAGTAACGAAAAAATCGTCGTGCGTGAACGTGCGTGATTCAATTTTTTTCCTTCGTGAGCGTGCGTGAACGTGAGCCAAAAATCACTCACGCGCACATCTCTAATTCAAAGGTATAGTATAAAATGCCTTTTGCGATCTGTAAATAGGTGCCATAGGTTAATGGCATTGTGACAGGTCAATATTTGTTTAGAAAAGAGCCGCTATTCATTATTTCATAATATTTATGAAGCGATTTCATAAATATATTTCATTCATTTATTAGAAATTGTGGTTTCTTAGAGCTTTTATGATTCCAAATATAGCTTGTTCGCAATAAATATTAAAAAAAAAATTTTGAAAAAAAATGCCTGACTTTGGACCAACATAACTTTTTTCCTAAAAGCCTTTAAAGAATTAAATACATATTTAGAAACGTTTAACCTATTTTGCTGGGTAACTTTTGCCTGCACGTTTTTGATATCCAAAACGCGAAATACTCATTTTTTCAATAACTTTTCCAAAAGCAAGTACGCAGCTACAAATCTCTCAAACTGTAGCAGAAACAGTTGGCCAAAGTCTAAAAAATAAATTACGATGAAAATTTGTAATACGAAAACATTTTTTCTATCCTCCACCTCCAGGATGGGGGTATAAATTTAAGACGATGTAGCCTTGTCCGTCCGTCTGTATAAAGCACGTTAGCATCTAAACGAAAGGAGCTAGGACGTCCAAATTTGCCCAGAATACGTCTTATAGTTGTAGTTCTGTTGAGATTGAAAGTGGGGGAAATCGGCGCTGAGGAAAAAATGTTTCCCTTACAAGGACTGAATATACCCCACAATATTTGGACTACTTAAGCATTTTATTAATTTCTGCTTAAAATTTGTAGCGTACATTTCTCTAGTAGTCTAAAAGCACCAAAAAGTAAATAAAAATTTTAGCGGGAAGAATGGGACAAAAATGATACGACAACAGTTAGAAACATGAAATTTGGAATGTATATCCCTCTAATTGCGTATATTTTTCAAAATTCGTACTTTTAGGGATACAATTGGAAAAGATGGATAAAAATGGTACTAAACAAAACGCTGAAGTTGAAATCATGAAATTCGGTGTAGACATTCATCAGACTGTAAAGATGCGAAACAAAAAGGATTTTTTGAAATTTGTACTTTTAGGCAGAAAATGGGACAAATGGGGACAAAAATAGTACCAACCAAACGGCTGCAGTTAGAGTAATGAAATTCGGCGTGTACAGTTCTTTGACTGCGTAGACGCGAAAAAGACATCTTTCGATATTCGTACCTTCGGTATCTAAATGGGATTAAATTTGGCACCAATCAAGCGGCTAAGGCTAGAATTATGATATTCAGTATTTCCATTCGTCTGACTAGGGTCAAAGTGGAAAATAGAGTGAAATTGGTACAAGGAAAACGGTGGTAGCTAAAATCATGAAATTAGGTGTGTCTATTATATTCTGAAACACATTGGATCTTCAATATTACAAGTTTTTCCCATCAAAATGGTACAGACATTTAGGCTGTAGCTGGAATCAAGAAACTGCAAATGGGGAAATCGTGCTTGAGCGAAATTGTCTCTACCTAATAATATTTAGCGCACATTCACTTTTTGATTACACTTGAAGATTTATATTTATATATAGTATAGGACTATTAATGTTATAATAATAAAGCATAAAAATTTTCCTTATATGGCAGTGCACTTCTATGTAAAGTTGACAGCCACTAATCTGTCGGTAATAATGTGAAATCCACGGAGTGGTCTTACCGACATTCGCCCCCGACGAACGCCGTTTTACTTGTTTTTATTCACCGAGCTTTGAAAATTACATGACCGTCTCCTAATGAGTAATTCCATGTTAAACAAATGTATTCTGGTTTTGATGAAATTTGGTGAACTCGATTGTTATCGTTGAAGTTTGTTTACTTAACCAGTCATAACTTTTGTTTTATAAAAAATATTTTGAGACGTTTTTTGCAGGGGAATTATTGGGTTTTACAAAAAACACAGAAAAATTGTTTTTCTTTTTTCAAAAAAATTGAATTTTAGTTTTTTTCGTTTGCATTTTTTTGGTCTGTAATCAATATTTGATTTGAACTGGGATATTGTCCTGGCTCAAGACCATTTTGCTTCTATATTTAATAGAATGCAAATTTATTTACAAATGGCATGGTGACATTTATTACTTGGCTGCAGACTACCACGATCATGATTTCGACCATGTCAAAAGTCTTTTCAAGTGGCTTCGCAGCGACTTTTCAACATCAAACCCGGCCTCTATAAGGAGATGATTCTCACAAACGAACGAGAAGCACAACTCACTTGCCGTATTTGCGTTTAAAAAATCGCACCAAGTAATAAAGCACACATGCCATCTTACAAGCATCTCATTGAGTTGCATATGTAAGTATGTGTATATGCAGGTATAGTTTTATTGATTACAGACCAAAAAAATGCAAACGAAAAAACTAAAACAAATGAGCGTTGGCACGGCAGAAGTATTGCTGGGTAACTATTCCTGCATATACACATACTTACATATGCAACTCAATGAGATGCTTGTAAGATGGCATGTGTGCTTTATTACTTGGTGCGATTTTTTAAACGCAAATACGGCAAGTGAGTGTGCTTCTCGTTCGTTTGTGAGAATCATCTCCTTTTAGAGGCCGGGTTTGATGTTGAAAAGTCGCTGCGAAGCCACTTGAAAAGACGAAGCCACTTGGTCGAAATCATGATCGTGGTAGTCTGCAGCCAAGTAATAAATGTCACCATGCCATTTGTAAATAAATTTGCATTCTATTAAATATAGAAGCAAAATGGTCTTGAGCCAGGACAATATCCCAGTTCAAAATTGAATTTTTTAAGAATTTTTCAATTTTTTATGAATGTAATACATTCGAATTTCAGCTATTCGATCAAGTAATTTCTTCAAAAAAAAATCAATAGCCTATTTTTTTCTTGGATTTTTCATTGTTTTTATAACTTGTGTTTATGAACTAATGAAAACATAATACTTTCGATGTTTTTCACTGAAATTCTGGTTGATATTGTAAAAAATAATCGAAAAAAAAAATCGTAAAAAATAGAAGCCATCATTTCACCATTTTCAAACTCACACAGTCGCTTAAAAATAGACCTAAGCACACTACTTTAAAGTTTCAACAAAATGGATGAGTGTAATCATTTCGAAAATCAAAATAAAAGTGTTAAAATTGCAAAAACATTAAAGAATCTAACCTTGCTTTACCTCACCACATTAATATTTTAAAAGTAATTGAAATTACCTTCAAAACAAGGTATAACACATTAAAATCGGTAAAGTGTTTCAGGAGCTACAGGCGATTGAATATACACACCTTTTTGAAAAAGTAGTATTTTTCCCCTATTAAATTGGTCATAACTCGTGAAAAAATTTACCGCTTGACACGGAGTGACTCATATACAACTGATAACATCATGTTAACGCAAGCGTTCCATACAGAAGGATCACTGATGATTTGTCCCTACACAGGACAATGAAATACGTATACGGGCAAATGTGTGTATGATTGAGTGTGGTTCTCCTCCTCTCCATTACCAAAAACAAAGATTTCCTTCGTAAAGAAGAAATTACTTGATCGAATAGCTGAAATTAGAATGTATTACTTTCAAAACTCATAGAAAATCGATCTTTAATAAAACAACACAAAAACTCCACGAGAGTATTATGTCTTTGTGCATTTGTTTGTAACACCCAAAAGGAAGAGAGATAGATTATGTTAATTATACCGATCGGCTTAAAATCGATTTAGCAATGTCCGTCTATCCGTCTGTCTGTCTGTCCGTCTGTCCATCTATTGTTGTAATCACGATACAGGTCGCAATTGTAGCCATAACCAAACGAAACTTTGCACAACGAAGTTTTTCGAAGTTTAATTTAAAAAAAATCGGTTCAGATTTAGATATAGCCCCCATACGAATTTCACTCCCGATTTGACCCTTTTCACTCTAGATACCACATATTTCAACAGATTTTCTTCAAAATTGGCAAAACATCTTATAGTTCAACTAGAAACACCTGTGGTAAAAATGTGTTAGATCGGTTCAGATTTATATATAGCTCCCATACAAATTTCGCTCCCGATTTGATTTTTTCCGCTCTAGAAACCACATATTGTATTAGATTGTCTTCAGATTTGGTAAAACATCTTATATTTCCACTAGAAACACCCATGGTGAATATCGGTCAGATCGGTTCAGATTTATATATAGCTCCCATACAAATTTCGCTCCCGATTTGACTTTTTCCGCTCTAGAAACCACATATTGTATCAGATTGTCTTCAGATTTGGTAAAACATCTTATATTTCCACTAGAAGCACCCATGGTGAATATCGGTCAGATCGGTTCACATTTATATATAGCTCCCATACAAATTTCGCTCCCGATTTGAATTTTTTCGCTCTAGAATCCACATATTTCAACAGTTTTTCTTCAAAATTGGCAAAATATTATATTTCAACTGGAAACACCTGTTGTAAAAATGTGTTAGATCGGTTCAGATTTGTATATAGCTCCCATACAAATTTCGTTCCCAATTTGAATTTTTCCACTTCAGAATCCACATATTTTAACAGATTTTCTTCAAAATTCGCAAAACATCTTATATTTACACTAGGAACACCTATGGTGAAAATGGGTCACATCGGTTCAGATTTACATATAGCTCTCATACAAATTTCGTTCCCTCAGAAACCGCGTATTTTCAGAGAATTTCTTAAAATTGATCATAACACGTTATACTTCAACTAGAAGAACTTATTGTGAAAGTTAGTCACTTCATTCCATGTTTGGATATAGCCCCTATACAAATATTATTATCGATTTGACAAATTCTACCAGGTCATATTAGTCTGTGATTAGGAAACATACAAAAAATTTTCCCTTTTTCACTTTTTTTATTGAATTGAATTGTATTCCGGTAGAAAGTGGAGTGTATCATATAGTCGGCCCCGCCCGACTTTAGCCTTTCCTTACTTGTTTTATTATCTTTTTATTTTATATTTATTATCTGTGCTCTAAATACTCTGAATATTTCAGAGAGGGTTTTCAGTAGTTTCTGAGATATCAGCAAATCAAAGCTCGGTAGCACTATACAAACAATAATTATATATAATTATATTCATTATAAGAAATTTGAGGAACTCTATCCAAAAATATAGTCTGATCGTGGTGCCTATTCATAACGCACCAAAAATATTTAATATCTTTCGTTTTACATATGTATATCCATTTTTGAAAATTAAAAAATATGCTTAAACTTGTACATAAGCTTAGCTGGAATTGCTAATGGGGAAATCGGTGAAGCAAAATGTAAAAATGAGACTTAGAATATTTATTCGAAAATTTCGTGATATGTCGAAAAATTGATATCGCCGAATCTTATGTAATTCAACTGATAGATTGCAAATGTTGCATAATTTCCAATTCGACCTCGTATGATGTGCTTTACAATCAATCCTATGCATACACAATTCATGTGGTCAATGTTTTTTGTCATGAAACCACAACAATTAGTATTGTAATCGTGCATCATAATTATGTATGCAATCACGTGTTACATACATACTAATATGCATGCCTCACATTCAGATGTAGTAACATAAATATAATTATAAATTCAGCAGCTGCAAAATAACAAATTTGCAATCAACTGCACTTGCAAATTTTCTCGAGTGTAAACACTATCAAGCCAGAACTTGTAGTGCAAGGTTTCAATTTGAAAATTGTATTCAGTTTCAATTATGTTTACAACACGTTGAGCCATGTTTGAAATGCAACACAATTATTGAACATTTATAGCAAAAACGAGTATGTTTTTTTTCAATTTTTCATTTTTATTTTTCGTTGCAGATCATGCCATTGTCCTTGACAAATATTTTGTTACTTTTGGAGCATAGCAAAAAAGTCTAACACATCTTTGGATTTTGGATTTGAGCGCTTGCCTTTTGCATTCGGAAGTTCTGTGACCTACCATGGCGGCTGTCAACGACTATGATGGTGCTTTTGTGAATGCGGCATATGTACCTTCTCGCCATGCCTCGACAACTTCAATTCCCGGCGAATATCGGAAATCATCCGATAAAGAACCGACCGAATCCATAAAGAGCAACAACAGCACAATAAAAATTGAACCGACTCCGGCTGGGGTTGGTAGCATCGACCTCAATGGAAATGTAAGTGCATTTTAGTTGTGATCTTTATTTGGGTGTGAAGTGAGTGGAGATAACATAGGAGAACAAAAGTGAAAATAATTTCAGTGACATTAAATAAATTATAATATTTCCAAAAAATTAGTTACTCTAATATCTCGATAACTAATAATAGATAATTGTACGTGACACTGCCAGACACATAGTTTCTCGCTTCGATGTCGGTTGTGTTAAATATAGGCTATCAAAAAAAGCTAAACCCCAATTTTTCGGATTTTTATTCCGCGATATCTCGAAAACGTGACTCAGGATAATCGTTCGATATCAGAACTCAGTTATCAACTCAGCTATCTGTTTTAAAAATAACGCAGTTTGGAAGTTTTTCGCAATCGAATGATAAGAATGGTAACTGATAAGCCAATTTTCTGTTGGAATGATATCGAACTCTTATCGACAAAACAAGAAGATCAATCACCTGTAATATTCAGTTTAGAGAAATCAAAACCGTGACCGGTTAATCGGTTTTCTGAAAATATCCATTTTTGGTTAATCGGTTAACCGGTTTTCCCAAAACACCAAATTGCACGTTAAAATCGAAAAGAAAAATATTTAATATGCGAATGTTGTTGGTATAAATTAATATATACATATATTATTATTGTATAATATATGTAAGTTGAGAAATGCGAAAAATACAAATTTCATATGGACCCAAACTAACAAAACACAGTTTTCAAAACCTTAAACAGGCTAATAACGGCATTCGACATCGAGAAAGTTTCGATCGATAAAAACCTATCGAGAATAGCTCCAAAATACATTCTCTTATTAAAAATGGTAAGAAAGAAATGAATTCGGCAGGACTGACCCTTCACCACTCTCTTCTCCATTAAAAGGCTTTGAATACAAAGCCTAGCTCTTGGTGTTTGAAACATTTGCTATTTCACAAAGGACGATGTATTAGGACAACATATAATTTTTATTTAATCATATTTTCGCTTTTTTCATTCCACATCCAAAAAACGAACCGGTTATTTTTGGTCGGTTTAAAACGAAAATCGGTTTTCTGACGAATATAAAAACCTATTTCTTGATTACTCTAATTCAGTTATTTATTGTAATATTATTGTTGTTTTACGTGACATTCCCTGAAGAAGCAATTCAATGAAATTGTAAGATCCTAAGGTCGCCAATTCTTCGGCAATTTTAAAACAATGACGGTTTTTAGGTTTTCTGCAATAAATTCTGATTAAAGAAGTATAAAGCTACAGCACCGTGCGACAATTTTACATTTTTGTAAATTGGACCTTAACAAGACCATATACATACGTGATAGTAGAGATCGTATGTGGAAAATCTGTGTGTTCACTTTTTCATTTGGTGATACATATTTTCTCCTTTTACAGGACATTTAACTTCCTAAAGATATATATAATTTAATAATATATTTTCTTATTTTTGCGAGTCATATAAAGACGATATTGGTATCAAATAAAAGGGAAGATTATATGTTTAAATTACTTTTAATTTAATGCATCTATCTGTATTAGTTTAAAATTAACAACCATTTCAAGTTGTCCCCTTTAGTAAATAAACTAATGTTTTACTTTTTAAGGGGAAACTTGATATGGTTGTTAATGCCGCATCACCTTATATGATTGGCCTTTCGAATTGATCTTTTACCATAGATATTAAATTATATTGGCCCAATTTACTACAGTGTGACAAACTGGGCAAAAATCCTTCTGGAATAGCGTCAAAAATATTTTTAATGAAATTAAATCTCCAGGTATTCAAAACCTTGTAATGGGGTAGAGAGATATCATAAAAACATTGTCAAACATTGAAATCTAACTGAATCCAAATATCTGTATGGTAGTTACATTGGTATTATTTTAACCTAGAATGTGAGATATTTGTACGAAAGTTGCCTGAAGGAATATATCAAATTCGCTCATCTCCATGGGCGTAGGAATAAGGTGGCTGGGGTGGTCTAATACCACCCCAAAACTTTTTTAGCCCCCACCAGATATTTCAGGAAAAAAATTTTTATTTTATCAATCCCAAACTATTCCAATATTTGGATAATCTTAAAATGGCGGGCTACAAGAATGTATTTCAAATGAAATTAAAGAGAAAATCCACACAAAATTAAATTTGGGAACAAAAATTCAAATTTAGTAATTGTCGACTAATGTTCAAACATAAAGTCAGCATTGAAATTTTTCAATGCTGTGTTGCATATTTGTTTTCCCAAACGTGTCATCATAGGAATACATTTACCAATATTTACCCTCACAGCTTATACGAATTTAAAAAAAGAGAAAGACAAAGGGCATTTAACAAATATGTACAGTTGGTAAAAGGCAATATGTAGATGTGCCTGATGATATGACAGCATATGAATACAGGAAATATAAACATTTATTACTTAGAAATTGATAATATTATTGCAAATTTGGAAGTTTTCATTAGCTAAAGTAGCATGTTGCTTCTAGGTTTGAATAGAGCTTCTGAATTTGTTGATAATAATTAGAGATGATTTTCTTTAAGCATGGATTGCAAGTTTCGATAACAAAGAGTTAGTTAACGAGTCTTAAAGAGAAACACCGTTGTTAAAGTGACATACAAATTGATAATGAATCGCTGGTAGCGGAAACTATATAATAAATATAAAATGTCTGCAACACTATGATAATAATATTTATGCAAGTTGCAATAAGTCTTCCAAGCTCATCTTGTTTTGAAAGAAGTTTTTCGACGATTTGAGGATTAAAACTTGGCTAAGATCTACCGCGAACTAAGAACGATTTTCAAGTTTGGCCATCTTAAATGTTTAAGTAGAAAAATTGTTTGTGGCTGCAGATTATATTCTTAAAGTTTTTAGAAGGACTTTCTAGTTAATATTAGGGCTGTTTTTCTTTAAGCCGAAGATAACAAGTTGCGATAACAAAATCATTAATAAAAAGTAAATTTTTTATTCAAAATAAAAAATTATTTTCTACATTGTTGCCAACTACAATATAAATATTTGTATCAAAACAAATTTTGAAAAAAATATTTTGTGTTTAGTTTTTTGGACTTAGCCTCGATAACAATAAATTTCACTTACGCTGGATAATTATCTAGACTAAGTCCAAAAAATTTAACATAGAATTATTTTTTCAAATTTTTTTCCCGCACACATTGATATAGCTGTTGGCGACTATTTTAAAAAAGATTTTTTTTATTTTTAATCAGCTTAGTTATCCAGTCCTAAAGAAAAATAGCCTTATTTAATATTCTTATATATATTTATATTATATTCCATTCCGGTATTTGTTATGTTCCTTATGAAAGACCGAATTCTTCTTTACAAATATATTAATTTATCCTATAAAAGTGGCAATAATTCTTATTTCATTGTTATTTCTCATTGTCATTTTTTAATAAAATTACCATATATTTTTTGTTCTTTTGAATACAAAAGAGAGAGAGGCTAAAGCCCTCCCCAGCAGAAATGTATTGCTATGCCCATACTCATTTCTGAAGTTAAATTAAGTTTGGGAAAAATATGAATATGTACAAAATTTAAAAAAAATCATTATATGAAATATTTATGAAAAAATAATATGAAAGCACTCTAAAGTAATTGTGTTAAAAAGAAATCTCAATTCGTGGATAACATGTCCAATTTAAATTGATTGATCATTGACTGGTAGGGGGCCAAAAGTACCCGCGCGTAACAAAGTTTGGAATTTCCGCAATCAATCAACAAGTAAGGAAAGGCTAACGTCGGGCGGGGCCGACTATATAATACCCTACACCACTCCCTCGTATGTATCTCGCTTTGATTACTAATCCCACGTATTTCATGGAAGCAATTTTATGTAGTTCATAAAAATTATACAGTTACTATAAATTCATCTTTAGTCATATTTAACGTATATTGTACAGACAAATACAAATTATACAGTAATAATAGGATGAATCGGGCCGACATTTCAAAAGGGGGCCGATAACAACATTTTGGGACTGGTCCAAAACATGGGCCTATATATATCTCATTCACGGTAGGTATTCCTAGTTGAAAAATATCATGATCTGCAAAATTTGATGAAGATACGATGTAAGATGTAGTTTCTAGAGCTGTAATAGATAAGATTGGGCCCCATTTGGGTTATACCAAAGTATGGACATATGGGTATCTCCCAAACAAGTAAGGAAAGGCTAAAGACGGACGGACTTTCTATCACATTACAATTCAATTCGGTAAAAAATTGAAATCGGGAAGGATTTTTGCATCCTGTAAATGTATGTGTTTGACAAAAAATGTTAAA
This sequence comes from Polietes domitor, assembly GCA_947397865.1. Classification (NCBI taxonomy): domain Eukaryota; kingdom Metazoa; phylum Arthropoda; class Insecta; order Diptera; family Muscidae; genus Polietes; species Polietes domitor. The sequence goes on along the minus strand of OX377622.1, from coordinate 100,117,035 downwards.
TCGGAAAGGACATTTGTATGGGGTATATTGAAACCTGGAACGATGTGACCCGCTTTCACCATGTCTGTTTATTGGTGAAATATAATATGTAAAATTTGGCCAAAATCGGTTAAACATTCGGGAGCAACATTTGTATGAGGGCTATATCTAAATCTGAACCGATCTTTCCCACTTTCACCATAGGTTTTTTAGTTGGATTATAAGATGTTGTGCCAATTTTAAAGAAAATCGGTTACAATATGTGGATTTTAGAGCGGAAAATGTCAAATCGGGAGCGACATTTGTATGGGGGCTATATCTAAATCTGAACCGATCTTACCCAATTTTTGCATACGTGTTTCTAGTTGGATTATAAGATGTTCTGCCACATTTAAAGAAAATCGGGTACAATAAGTCGTTTCTAGAGCGGAAAATGTCAAATCGGGAGCGACTTTTGTATGGGGGCTATATCTAAATCTGAACCGATCTTACCCAATTTTTGCATACGTGTTTCTAGTTCGATTATAAGATGTTCTACAAAATTTAAAGAAAATCGGGTACAATATGTCGTTTCTAGAGCGGAAAATGTCTAATCGGGAGCTATATCTAAATCTGAACCGATCTTACCCAATTTTTGCATACGTGTTTCTAGTTCGATTATAAGATGTTCTACAAAATTTAAAGAAAATCGGGTACAAGATGTGGTTTCTAGAGCGGAAAATGTCTAATCGGGAGCGACATTTGTATGGGGGCTATATCTAAATCTGAACCGATCTTACCCAATTTCAGCATACGTGTTTCTAGTTAGATTATAAGATATTCTGCCACATTTAAAGAAAATCGGGTACAATATGTCGTTTCTAGAGCGGAAAATGTCAAATCGGGAGCGACATTTGTATGGGGGCTATATCTAAATCTGAACCGATCTTACCCAATTTTTGCACGTGTTTCTAGTTGGATTATAAGATGTTCTGCCAAACTTAAAGAAAATCGGGTACAATATGTGGTTTCTAGAGCGGAAAATGTCAAATCGGGAGCGACATTTGTATGGGGGCTATATCTAAATCGGAACCGATTTCCTCCAAATTCAATACCGATGGTCCTTGGGCAGAAAAAATAACTTCTGCCAAGTTTCATGACAATCGGACAACAATTGCGACCTGTAGAGTGCGAACAAGCTTAGATGGACAGCAGACGGACGGACAGACAGACATCGTTAAATCGACTCAGCTGGTGATTCTAAGCCGATCCGTATGCTTAAAGGTGGGTCTATCTCAATTATTTCTTGGTGTTACAAACATTTGGGGCGAAACTAACTTATAATACCCTAGACCACGAAGTGGTGTAGGGTATAAAAATTCCCTGGTACACACTAATGTCTATGCGTTGCAGACTGTATGACAAAGTGAAATATACACTCCATCCTATCGTGGAATATATATATAATAATTAGTTTCTATGGATCAATAGAATTTTGGAAGTCGCAAAGAAATTTATGCGAAAATTTGGTTAAACGTAACAAAACTAAAAGATTTATAGCCGGTTTCCAGAAGACGAATTCGTGTGCGTAGAACGAAAATTGAGCACGTAAGAAAGTGACTTTCTATAAGACACAGGATTTCAGTCAATTTGATTTCTGTCCCTCTCGTTTGTCATAAACGACTATTGCTAGAATTAGTAAGAGCATCTCCATTATTGTTTTTCAATGGAATTCAATTTTTTAATAATCAACTACTAGGCGTTTACATGTACATTAAACGGGTTAGATTTGTATAGGATAAATGTTGTGGTTGTCCGCTTTGTTTGTATTATGAATACCCACAAAGTACGGAACTAGAACGATTTTAAAAAATATTGTTTTCTAAAAAAAAGCGGATGTGTTTCGGTCATGTACTTTGCCTATACAGTGAAGTATATAAAAATAAAAAAATTATTCTGTTATTTCAATGAAACGAATGAGTCGATTCTTTTTTCTTTCAATAAATTTAGGAAATGAGTTAAGTTTTTTCATTTTGCGTATAACTTGCCAATTTTTCATCCAATCTATGCGAGATTTTAACACAATTTGTATCTGGACGTACTCAACAAGAATCAGTAATAAAACTTATTTCGAAAATTTTTGCGTTGAGTCTTTTTTATATTTGGGTAAAAGCTACAGTAGTGGACAGAGATTTTATTTTTTTATTTATTATTTCTGAAAAAATTCAAATACCAACATTTGTGAAAGTTTTTTAATGAATATTTAAACCGAATCAAGAAAATCAATCGCTACTGTATTTTTATACCCTCCACCTCCAGGATGGGGGTATACTAACTTCAGGCCCGTGCGCAGGATTTTCCCATGGGGGGGGGGGTTTCATCTACACTCATAAAAAAGATAACCCTATAATGAGTTAAAATTAACTAAAATTTAGGAAACCAAGTACATTTTTACTAATTAAAAGTAGAATTTTGCTGAAATTTTCCTAAATCTAAGTAAATTTTTTCCTAAAACCAAGTAATTTTTTATTAAATTTAAGCAAAATTTTCCTAAAACTAAGTACATTTTTACTAAATCTTAGTAAAATTTTGCTGAAAATTTCCTAAAACTAAGTAAATGTTTACTCAAATCAAGTTAATATTTACTCAATCTGAGGACAATTTTGCTGATTTTTTCCTCAAAACGAGTAAATTTTTACTTAAACTGAGGAAAATTTAATTTTATACAAGGAAAAAAGGTGAAATTAAAACAAGCTGAATTTAACTAAAAAAATCAAACAAATTGTTTTGCTTCAGAGTATGCAAAACTGATACAAAAAATGACAACATGAAATATTTCTCAAAAGTTTCATGATACCTCTGCCATAAGGAGTGTAGCTATTACTCCATGATTGTTGCGAAGGCAAGATAGGCGCAGTGGTTGTTTAGAACAATTCATAAAGTATTTAAGAAATAAGTCTCTGCAAATGAACGAGAATTGCTTCTTAGATTAATTAATTTAAACAATTTCAAATGTTTTTTATAAGTTCATTAATTCTTAAATGTATGAAGAACTCGGCATAAATTTCAGTAAACATTTTAACTTCATTTTAGGAAAAAACATATTTTTAAGTTAAATAGAATTTTTCCCATACAAAAATTTCAGAGTTTTTTTCTCATAAGATTGAATTTACTCAATTGTTTACTATTTGCTTTACTATGGCTTTGAAAGTAGGAAACTTTACTCATATTTAGTTAATTTTCCAACTTTTTAGGAAATTTTTACTGGAGCGTTTTGAAACCACTCATATTTTATTGCCAGAATCTTCGAGAAATATTTTGGTATTCTCAATATGATCAAAAGTTACGCAGGTTTTTCTAAAGATACTTTTCACAATTTTTTACTTTACAGCCACTATTTATCCTATTTTAGCCTGTTAACTTAGGAATCAAAATGCTATTAACGCGAAATGAACGAATTTGATAGTACGATATGCCCTAAAATGTTTTAAACAAAATCGTTGTAGCGAATAATAACCATTGGTTTTATTCTGCTCCATTGTTGATCTATTTTATATCTATTATTTTTATGTTCATAGCCACTTATGCAGTCACAAACTAACGTGCGAGGGGATAGCCAAATCAGAAAATCAAAAAATGGCTTTAGAATCTGAGAATAGTTTTGCATCAAAAACTTCAAAGCCACATTTGAATATAAGCCCTCGATATATATTTTGAAGAAATATTACACAAAAAACGATCAAATTCCTCGGCGATAAACCCTTCAGTCCCGCATGTTTTCTATGATAAATGCAGAGTTTCGTTTTCCTACGTAGATCCAAGTTACTGAATTTATTGTTTCTCTTTTGGATAATACATGTTACATATGTACAAAAAAATACTAACTCTGAAAAATATTTGACATAAGTGATAAATATAACAAAAATTTTAGTAAGTTAAAACTCATTTCTTATTGTTTCGCAACTTTAAAGTAGAGACCTACACGCAGGGAAAAAATGCATTTCGTAGAAACGAAATTTTAGACACGCGAACATCGTTTATGAGTTTCTTTTGTGGGAAAAATTAGTTTGTTTGCGGTAAACATGTCATCAGTTGTTGTAAATGAACAAAGAGAAATAAGTTTATGTATATCAAACAGTTTTCTTCGTTTGTCGAAATGGATTTGTATTATAATTGCAAACTCCCAAAACATTGGAAGTAACAGAAACCGTTGTTGTTGCATTTGTGATGAAAATAGGACACATCGGTTCAGATTTAGATACAGCTCCATAAAAATGTCCAATCGCAAATGTTACATCTTAGCGCTCTACAAGCATCAAGCAAATTATTTGCTTTTATTAAGAATATTTTAGACTTCATTATGATATCATAGTGATTCTTATCTACACTTTTTTAAAATTACTAAACGATTTTGTTATTAAATTTCCAAACTTATATTGCTGTACACAATAAAAAGTTCATAAGATATAGCTCTAGTCGAATGTCAAGAAGTGGTATCGGTTAATAAAAATGAACAATTTGGTGTCCATTAGCGAAATTAGCACTACACAATCTTGAAATTGGCACAATTCGTTTAGTTTGTTTGTATTTTTCATAACCTTTGTCCGAAATTCAAAAAAGTGTCCACGATTTTTTATGTAATTTTCGTGTTTCATGATTTTACTGCAAAAATACTATTTCAGACGGGTTATTTTAAAAAGACCTTAAAAATTCTATATTTTATTGCTTCAGAAAGTCTAGAAGGTTTTAAAAAGCATATGTTCGAAACGTCTCTGGGGGGGGTTTGAACCCCCCCAGAGGGATGGAAATGGTACCAACCAAACGGCTGCACCTAGAATAATAAAATTCGGTGTATACATTCCTCTGATTGCGTAGACACGTAAAATAGAATGATTTTTCGAAATTCGTACTTTTACGGCAAAAATTGGTTGAAACATGGAAAAAGGGGCTAAAAGTAGTGCCAACCAAATGACTGCAGCTAGAGTGATGAACTCTCAACTCTCGTTCATTCACTGGCTCCGTGATGCTTTCGTTCGTTTTACCATTGAACAGCGGATTGTTGTTGCCACAGTTTTTTCCGAACGATTTTTTCTTGGTGCTGGCACACCGTTCACATTGCACATAACATGGATTAACAATTGTTGTAATTTAAATACAACCATCAATATATATTTAATTAAATTATACTTATATACTTAAATATATTTTTAATTTTCTAGTTTGGCAGAATTGTTAAAAAAAAAACCTCAACGAGAAAACAAACAATGTTGTGACGTTTGAACGAATGAATATGGACTGAACGAGTTCCTTTGCCGGATCGGAACGGAAAGGACCAATCCGTTCAGTGAACGATAATGCCCAACACTAGTGTGTACATCCCTCTAATTGCGTAGACACGTAAAATAAAGAAATTTTAGATAGTCGTACTCTTGAGGGGGTTAAATTGGAAAAGGGGGATAAAAATGGTACCAACCAAATGGCCGCAGCTAGAATCATGGAATTCGGTGTATACATTCCTCTGACTGCATAGACACCAAAATAAAAAGATTTTTCCAAATTCGTAGTTTTACGGCAAAAATTGCTTGAATCATGAAGTTAAGTTATTTTGCATTATGTACGTGAGATAATGGATTTTCAAATGTGTACTTTTGGAATTTAAATAGAATGGAAATACAACCAATTGTAGCACCCACTACCTACCAATATTTATGGTATTTAAGCTTTTAATATAAATATAAGAATATTTATTTTTTGAATTGACTTGAATTATTTCGATATATATAGTGTAAACGTGTTGGTAGCCTTGTCTTAAAAGCGTGGCTTGAAATAATAAAAATATTATATTTATTTATAAAATTATTTTTTTGTCAATACTTGTATTTGTTTTGGTTTGGCCGTATTGAAAAAAAATATATTTTCCTGTAATATTGCTGCACTTCTACGAAAATCGACAGCCTCTGTGGAATGCAATCCATGGTGGAGGGTATATAAATTTCGGCCGGGCCGTTTTTAATTGTTTGAAATTGTGCCTTTGACCTAAAACGAAATGATGTTATGTTCTTGTTAATTTTAATAAGCTCTGGCCTTTGCCAAGAACCATACAGAATCACTAAATTATAAAAAAAGATTGGCTTATAGTCTTTTCAGATTCGCATGCAATCGAGCTGAAATGGCACAAGGTCAATTTACAAATGTCAGATCCCATACCAATTTGACATTTGTAAATCAACCTTAAGCTGAAATTGCTTGATTTCGCTTGAAGTCCGAGAGCTTTTACACAGAGCGCCAGTCGCGCGCACTTTATGTAAATGGGTTAAATACGCGCGCATGGCAGTAAGTTTATCTCAAACCTATATATATATATATATATATATATATATATATATATATATATATATATATATATATATATATATATATTAGGGATGTTTTCCTTAAGCCTGGATAACTAAGCAGAGATAACAAGAACGCAAATAAAATATTAATTTTTCACTCAACGGAAACAAATAGTTGATAGCAGTGTCGCCAACATCAACTGGGTCATGTTGCAGCTTTTTGATCTGGTTTGAAAAGGCTCAATATTTATTATTTTCAAAGCATGCAGCTCACCAACAGGCAAATATAAAAGCGAAATACGCTGTGAGAACGCGTAAAACAAACAAAACTTTAATTTTATCCGGAAACATCAACAACTTTTCTTTCGAATCCACTTTAATACAAATATACACACCGATGAGCACCGATCCCTTAAAAAACTTACTAAAAGGTCATTGACCAAATCGTTGTATTTTAGCACCAAGTCACATCAAGAAGAAATTGCACAAACTGTGTATAATTAAAAATTTTAAAATAAATGGCAGGGTTACCATTTCAGTGGCGAAAGATAATGTTTTCATACGAATAAAATTAACAAATAATGGCAAAAAACTTGAGACAATGTAATTGATTCGAAAGCTTTAAGAATTCCAAACGCTGTCATTGGAGTTCATTTCATTTATGAGTCGTCCGTCAGACTATCTATCATTTGTTCGTGTGGAGTTTCTATAGTCACCCTTAAGTCAGTCGTATTTATTAGACAATCCTCTAAGCCACACATATGAATAATGAAATTCACCCTTCTATTCGAAAACAATTTCTCTCTTGCAATTTCAGAAACTAGCGCAGCACGATGGGAACCCCGAGTCAGCAAAAGCCCCCGAACGTGGCAGTTGGGGCAATGACATCGAATTCTTAATGTCCTGCATTGCACTGTCCGTGGGCCTGGGCAACGTTTGGCGATTTCCCTTTACGGCGCTGGACAATGGCGGCGGTGCCTTTGTGATACCCTACATCATAGTATTATTTTTAGTGGGTAAGCCCGTGTATTATATGGAAATGTTGTTGGGTCAATTTTCCAGCAGAGGCAGCGTCAAAGTGTACGACTTTGCGCCGATAATGAGAGGTAAGAAATGCAATGGAATCAGAAGAACTTCCGTGGTATATGAATTGAATATTTCTAGGCATTGGTTATGGACAGGTACTGGCCACTGGTATAGTCACCACATACTATGCCACCTTGATGGCCTTGACGCTGCGTTATTTCATTGACTCCTTCTATCCCATACTGCCGTGGAGTTATTGTCGCGACGAATGGGGTGATACATGCAGTGATTCCAAACCAAAGATCCTTCTTCAAAACACAACGGCGAGTGATGAGGTTAAAACCACCTCAGCGGAATTTTATTTTATGTGAGTTATCTTCTTGGAGGGGGTGGGAGTTCTTTCTAATTGTTTCCTTTGCCCCGGTTTTTTTGCAGAAACGTCATTCTCCGCCAAAAGGATGGCATCGATGATGGCATTGGCTATCCCAGTTGGACGCTATCGCTTACCTTGGCATTTTCCTGGCTGGTCATAGCCCTAATCATGATGAAGGGAGTGAAAAGCTCGGGTAAAGCTTCATATTTCTTAGCCATATTCCCCTATTGCATTATGGCTATTTTGCTGGTGCGTTCCCTGACGTTGCCGGGAGCCTTCGATGGAGTTTTGTATTTTTTGAAACCCCAGTGGGATAAACTTTTGGACCCCAAAGTATGCCTTGACTGAGTTAGGCCATTGATTTTTCTAATACTGACTGATGACATTTTACAGGTTTGGTATGCGGCCGTCACCCAGGTGTTCTTCTCATTGGCCATTTGTTTTGGCAACATCATCATGTATGCTTCGTATAACCGTTTTGGCCACAACATAAAAAGGTAACAATTTGGTATGATTTTAATTCCAGATCTTTGAAGATTCCACCGATTTACTAAAATAATCCCAAAGTTGGACGAAACTGTGATAACAATGAGTTTTATATTGATTTCCTCATTGTTGTGGTAGGGCGTGGCAATACCGCCCACGAGAGTAAAACAAAAATTTAATAAGCTGGTCACAGTAGCTAGCACTTGTTTTCGAGATATTTCCGGCATACAATTTTTTCATTTTACGAGCATTTTCCGAATTTAAATCGAAATCGAACGGTTTTAATTTTCTATATGAACCAAGTTAAATTTGGGGTAAAGCGTTCTCGCAAATGTCGACGTTAATAAATCCTCGGGCCCGGGTGACATTTCAACACTTGTAACTCCCCAACCTATTCAACTGTGAATAATGTGTACGAGTCTTTCCAACTCGGTGGTAGGTAATGATCCAGCGAACTACCTTCCGATTGCGATTTGCTCTGTACTCCCGAAGGTTATGGAGAGTATGGATATCGTTTAAGGTGTAAGGTGACCAATGACCTTCTTTATGATTGACAGTATGGCTTCCGTAGAAATCGATGTACAGGGGACCTGATGACGTTCAGTCAAAACGTTCGAGTTTATCCATCCACCAGATATCTCCAATCTCTCCGTCGGTTTTGGCGTCGGTAGTGACTTCTCTCGATTTACATCGATCTTCCTCAGAGATCGCACTATACGTGATCTTGTTGATGGGTTCTCATCCGACTAGTATAGATTGACCGCAGGGGTAACACAGGATTCTGTTGTCTCCATTGATGGTCATAAACCACGACTTTTTGAATCAGGAAGTCTATTTATTCGTGGATGACAGTAAACTATGTCATTATTTTTTTTCGGACATAGACCAAGTCTTCATGATAATAAAAAAAAACGGTTGGTGGATGGGACACTTGACCAGAATTTACTGGCCATTTTCGAATGGACTCGAGTGAATATGGTAGATTTTAAAGCACATAAGACCCAGTGTGCAGTGTTGAGCCAATTTCTGGGAATGTTCGTAGGCGAGACCAATTATTTGATATCTCGAAAGAAGCATTCAAGTATCTGGGTAAAGCGATAAAAAATAATTTACTCTTTCTGATCTTCTCAATATTTACACTACCTACATTAGACAGAAGATGGATACAACTTCCATATATGGACAGGTGCCCAAGGTCATCATTGGAGCTAGTTAACCATGTTCAAAAGAGATTGAATTCTATTGTCTCTCTTGGACACCGTCACAATGTCGCCTGTGTGATATTCCTGAGGATATTCGGCAAAGATACACGAATTTGTCGATTGGATGACCGGCCGCTCTACACATTAAGGAATGAGATCGTTCTTTGCCCGCACAATCCGTATGTGGAATCAAGTTCCGGCAGATATCTTTGCCTCCATTTATGACATTGAGAAATTCAATAAAGATTACTTCCTTCTTCCAACTTCAGCAATTGTGGGAGACATCCGCTGACGCTTTGATGCTAATTTGATCAGTATTAGTGTCGTAAGAAGTTAAATCGGGAGGGACGGAATGAATGGGGTTTATTGTCAGCAAATTTAACCTGAATCGGTTATATTATGTGGTTTCAAGGCCTGTATTAGGCTATAACTCTCACTCTGAATCGACTTTCTTCTAGAGATTTCTTCTCAAGTCCTTTACCTTCGTCAAAGGGAAAACAAGTAAGAAAAGGCTAAAGTCGGGCGGAGCCGTCACAATGACACCTTCCACTCTCAAATATGGGCCGATGTTGTTCGATGTATGGTGATAATAGTCCGCCAAAACCGCTTGTTGGACAATAATTCTGACCTGTACTTTTATTATTACAAGGTTAGATGAGAAGACGACGGAAGGACAAGATTAAAACGGCTCAGACAGTGATTCTAAATCGATGGGTTTAATAAACTATGGGTCTATCTAGCTTCTGTTAAAATAGCGGATAACAATATTCTGCTTACAAAGTCTGCTGTTTCAGCAAAACTTTTGTCGCAAATACTATAATTTGAGTGAATCGTCGTAACAATGGATACCAACGAACTAAAACATCGTACAACAGAATCTGACGAAAATCTCCAGTGGGATCCGATAGCCAATCTACTGTTATAGAGGGAGGTAGCTTTCTTCACTCGTTTCATTATATTTTCTTTGAAGTGGAGCTTCCAATCTAGGATTATGCCCAGATATTTTGTACTGTGCGAAGAAAAACTCCAAATAAGAGGAGAAAGACAGCACTCTGCGGGGACAACGACTGGTCAGCCAGCCGAGGATCACATTTAAATCCCTTGTTTCACTCCGAGATTGGACAACATAAACACGCACCAGGGTTTATGTTGTTGAAGGCCCCTCCTATATCTCGAAAGGCTCATTGCAAAGATAATTTGGGGAACTGAGCCCGACGACTGGCTCGGATGTGCCACGTTCAGGAAGTGCAATGGAAGCTTAGTAATGGTTTGATCAATTTTGTCTTCCAAGTCGTTCAAAGTTTAAGGTTTGTTCGCATAAATGAATTAATTGGCGTAATCCCAAAGAAAATAATCTGGGGCTGTTATCGTACGATCTCGGTGGCGCGAGTTCCACAAATGTTTCCTTCAACTCAATGAAGTAATCGACAATTATGGCTTTCTCGCCGGTCCCATTTTTAAGAAAGTGAAGAGCGGCGATTCAATTTTGCACTTTAACATTTCCATTGAGCCAAAATTGAGCCTCATCGCTGAACAGAATATTACTCGTTTACACTCTCGAACTGAATCATGTTGTTCGAGATAAATTATAATAATTGTCAAGAGATTTTCTGTCATTAGTCTATTTATGATGAAATGACAAAGGGATCGAGCACTATAACGTTGCTAGAATGGACAAATTTGATACCAATTAAAGAGAACCTCTAAAAAACATCCGATAGGAGATTCACTGTGGGAAGACTGCTTGAATTTCTTACGCTTCGTACTTATAAGATAAATTTTGTGTTTTAGTAGAATGTCCTCAAACCTATTCTGAAGTTAGTATCTAAATCCCATATCTACTGTCTATATATTCCCAGAGATTGTACAATTGTCACCACCTTGGACACGTTCACATCACTGCTCTCGGGCATCATCATTTTTGGAATCTTGGGCAATTTGGCGTACGAATCAAACACCACCGATATACGCAGCGTGGTAGAAGGTGGGCCCGGATTGGCTTTCATATCATATCCGGATGCCATAGCGAAATTTAAATTTGTTCCACAGGTAAATCTACACAAGTTGACAAGATAATCATGATGCACTGCTTAGTTCCTTTCAGATCTTTTCAGTATTATTTTTCCTAATGTTATTCGTATTGGGTATCGGCAGTAATGTGGGCATGGCTTCGTGTGTCATGACCGTTGTCAAGGATCGATTCACCAAAACCAAACACTGGGTAATCGTGGTGGGCATTGCAGTGGTCTGCTACTGCCTGGGACTGATGTACGTGACACCCGGTGGTCAGTATGTCTTGAATCTTTTGGATTTCTATGGAGCCTCATTTGTGGCCCTGGTCTTGGCCATATTTGAGCTGATTGCAGTGGGCTGGATTTATGGTACGAAGCAAGGGCACTTTGAGATGTTATATGATGTGATGAGATAATGTTTCGTTTATTGTTTCGCAGGTGTTAAACGGCTCTGCAAGGATGTCTACTTCATGCTGGGCATCAAAACCTCCTGGTATTACCGCATCTGCTGGGGCATTATAACACCGGCTTTCATGGCCGCCATTTTGGTTTACACCCTGGTAGAGTATGAGCCCTTGCAATACAACAATTACACATATCCTTCGGGAGTTTATAGTAAGTTATGTGTGTATCATGTGAATATTTCAATTTTCTCTCTCTCTTTCTCGTCTTAGTTTTCGGTTGGTGCTTGTCAGCCTTCGGCATTGGCCAATTACTCTTTTGGGCCATTCATGGTGTTCGTAAACGAGCCGGTGCCACAGTCTGGGAGCGTATTGCGAATTCATTTAAACCCAAATCAAATTGGGGGCCCTCGGATCCGACCATATTGAGAGCTTACAAGAAATATTTGGATGACATGAAAGCCGATGGAATGTTCAGACCAAATGGATTTTGGTATAAAATTTACGATAATATTTTTGGTTAAATTGTATACGTGCATGTGTGTGTGAAGTGATTTTGTACATATCTGTAAATAAAGTTGTTATTTTTTTAAATCATAATTATTTTTTTTTTTCATAAATGTTGCTAAATTGGGATCTTTGAAAAACAGATAAAATAAATGCGAACAACTCCTTCATTTGAAATCTTTTTGGTGATTTCAGCTTTTTGAATTGAGAGTTAAATAAATATAAATATATGTTGAAAAGTTATGGCCTTGTGTTCCACAATGGAACGACGACAATAAATATATATGTTGAAAAGTCGCAGCGAAGCCAGCTGAGGAAACCTTTCTCAGGGTAGGAATCATGAATCGTGTGCAGCCAAGTAATAAATGTCATCATTTGTAAATAAATTTGTATTCTATAAAATATAGTTGCAAAATGGTATTGAACCAAGAGAATATCCCAGTTCAAATCAAATATTGATTACAGACCAAAATAAACAAACGAAAAAAACTAAAATATATATTTTTTTATATAATCTCTGACCCTGTCCTGCACAGGTTCCTTCTGCCCTATGCCCACTACTTGGAATGCGATCACGGTCGTAGTCTTTTTATACTGTTGGCTTCATTTTGGGATATTGTTAAAAAACAATTACGTAATAATTTTTTTATTTTGTCATAAGATATGATAATGAAAAAATAATATTTGCATTAAAATTTATGAAGAAGTCGTTGAAGAGAAACAAATACTATTAATTGAGTTTTTTTTTAATCAAAAACAAGTAAGGAAAGGCTATGTACACTCAAAGGAATTTGTCAGTAAAAGAAAGCAAAAACTCTGCTGAAAAAACAGATTTTCTACTCAATAAGAGATTGCAGCTATTAGCAATAAAGAAAAAGCACATATTGATCCAAGCTAATATAAAAGGAAATTCGAGCTTTTAAATTATGAACGCTTATTTTTATATTTTAATTAACAGCAGCCATTTTTACTACTTTTAGACAATGACTTTACTTACAAAAATGTTTCAGGCATTAAAATGAAAGAATGCAATTTTAAAAAATATAAAATCAGTCCGTTAGCTAAGGAAATAACTTGGGTCATGTTTGGTAATTTACTTTTGAAAAGAAATATAGTGGTTTGTTTCTATGTATATGAAAATAGTGAACCTGTTTTCGGATTAATTGAGCATGTTATTCTCGAATGTGAAGACTATCTTTTATGTGTTCAAATTATACAAACATTGTACTTCGATAAACATTATTTCGCCTACAGAGTTAGCTCTAAAGAAAAAATTTTTAATGTTATTGAACTAAAAGCCTAAATGTAAAATTCGTATCACATATTTGTATTTCATCTAATGGCGAGGAATTTGTTTTATGGGATTATTAGTTATTTTTAAAATGTAATCAATAAAAAATTAAAATAATAAAACCATGTTTTTGTAATAATACAAATACAAAAAATTGTATTCAATCCACAAATGGTCGCAACAACCAAAGTTCGTGATCCGGACTACCGAATTTAAAAACAACATATAACCAACAAATGATAATAACAACAGATATATATATATATATAGATATATATATATATATATATAGATATATATATATATATATATATCTATATATATATATATATATCTATATATATATATAACAATTTAGTTGCAGATACCGTTTTGATAGTTCGATGTACCAAAACATTCTATATTTATTGTCTTTATAATTTCAGTTCTCAGTACTGAAAATGCTGTTGTTGCAACAAAAAGTCGATTATACTGATAGAATCACACATGCAATATTTTAATAGTACGTATAACTACAAAAATTCGGTTGTGGTTATGAATCTGTTTTCTGTGTGTACATATGCAACTCAATGTTAAATGTTTAATAAATATAATATAATATATAAATATAACATAATAAATATAATATAATTAATATTTGTATAGAATTACTCGATTAACAAGAAAGTAGCATACTACTCTCTTAGTTACCGAGTAAGGAGTGGCAGATTTTCATCTCTTATTTAACCATCCAAAATACTTGGAAGTAGTTCAAAATGAATGACATTATCATTGCTCCTAAATCATGCATCCAACTAAATTCATTATAAATAGTTTCTCAAATGCAAATATATTTGTCATCTAATGAAGTCTTCCAAAAGCACTTCCAAAAAAATAGTTTAACACTTATTCTCAGCAATAAAATGGAAGTATTTCCAAATAAATGGCACTTTCATCGCCCCTGAATCATACATTCAATATAATTCCAATCTTAATAGCTTCTCAAATGCCAATAAGTAAACTATAAATTAGAATTTTCTTTTTCAACAGAATTAAGTTATAAGTTGAATTTTTTCATTTTCAAATATCAAAAAAAAATATTTTATGTTGTTAAATGACTCATTGTGGTTTGTGTAATCGGTTTTAATATGGTCCTTATGGGTAATAAAAATATAAAAATATTTATTTGTTCAATTTCGATCTCAAATTGAATGGTGTTGGAGCCTCATAAAAATACTGTACTAATGGGACCATTTTTCGTAGATGAGGAAAGAAAAACGATTGTTATAAATTGGTGACATTTTTAACAAAAAAGTATATCTTAATAAATTATGTATATAATCTTTTATCAAAAAAGTGATCAGTGAAATCGTTAAAACGAAAAAGTCCCACCAACTAATGCAATCATCGAATTTACATACCACCACTGTCGCTAGCGTTTTTTAATTTAAGGAGAGACTAAATTTTAAAAGTGGAAATAAAAAAGGATACAAATTCGCGCTTCAAAAGATTTATTAATTTTGAAATGATCATAAGTTGTGTTGCTGTTTACTAATTTTTGTATTAATTTTAGTATTTAATAGTATATTTTGATTGTTAAGTAGTCAAGCTCTAGGTCAGTGTAATTTTATATTGTGTTTATTCTGTATTCGAACGAAAGATCCTCATCGAGGATCATCTTCAGGAATTGAACTACAAATAAACAAAAAGCAGAAAACAGTCTGTTGTCAACCTCGTCATCTGTGCTTTATGCTTTGACAACAGATGATGCTAAATCGTTAAAGTTTTGGGCAAAACACTGAGAAGGATTTAATGAAAAGTATTTTAAATCGGAGAGAGAAGAACTCGACAAGAAAAACTACCGCAAATCAGAATGTTCCAGAGAGCAATTCTTTTAAAGAAAATACAACATGTGTTCATAAACTACTAAGGCTGTTTTTCTATAAGCCAGTATAACAAGCTGCGATAACAAAAACGTTAATAAAAATTTAATTTTTTGCTCAAACTAAAAAAACTAAAAAAAACTACAAGATAAATATTTGTATCGAAACAAATTTTCAAAAAAAAAATAGTTTGTATTGACTTTTTTGGACTTAGCCTCGATAACCATAAATTTGACTTACACTGGATAATTATCCAGGCTAAGTTTATTTCAGACTGGTGTTTTCTTTTTATCATCGTTAGCTTGTGATGAAAACATGGCTAATCTTTAAGTACCACAAACAGCAGTCCTCTTGTGCACAGTAGGCGAACATAAGTATTGAAGAGTATGAAGTCGCTAGATTCACCAACTGATGTTCGGCTATATACCACAAGAGGGCGATAACATTTGAAATGTTCCGTCTAATCAAGCATGTGCCTTCTGATTCACTCAAACGATTGAATGCAGAAACAATCGATTCGGATAAATTTATGATTTTAAAACCTAAGAATTAAAGTGTTCTTTAATTTAAATTGTTCACTGAGTAAGTTTTGAGTGCAGAGAGGTGTTCATCATTGCTTTCAGACACGTCGAAATTTAACCGAGAGAATTAATGAATCGCGTCATTAGGCTTGTTCGATTGGGCTTACTAGCTTAATTTTTGTATGGAATTTACCCGCTTAACAAGAATGTAGCTTACTACTCTCTTAGCTGTGCTGCCAGATTTTTCCTGTTAATCCATTTACGTTACGATGTGTCCAATGTGTAGCAACGTTGCCACCTTTCAAGTATCTTAATTGTAAGCTAGTAAGCCCAATCAAACAGGCTTTGTGTATTTATGTACTATTTGCAACAACGTGCAAACATACTTGATATGTAGATGGCGCATCATTAGTCTAAGAAAGTCGTTTAACGATTACATAGGTTAATCGATAACAGATCCTGTAGCCGTGTGTCCAAAGCTCATTTCGCCGCACGTACAGCTTGGAATACGATTCTAATTCTGTGAAGACTATTGCATCCCCGACGAAAACTTAAAAAATTTAGCATTTTATCTGTAACATAATAGCGTTGTCATACAGCATGCGAAATCTAGCTGAAATGACATAAGGTCGTTTTTCAAATGTCAAATTTGTATGGGATCGATCTGACATTTGTAAATCGATCTCATGTCATTTCAGCCAGATTTCGCATGCATTGTGACATATTCCATTAGCCACAGCAAAGACAAATACATTCTTTCACCACATAAAGACTATTTTTGATTTAACCAAAATTGTTTTCGAAAAAGTTCTACTCAGGTTCTAAATCATTTGTTTTCCTTTTAATAAAAAATAAAGTTTTTCGGATAATTGTTGCAATTCAAAATGAAAATACATTCTAAATGTTTCGATTGTACTTATTTTTTCCTTTTCGTTTTAAAAATATCTGGAACGAAATTTAAATTTGTGTAAAATACCTAATTCATCTTTGTAAATCTTTATTATATAGAGTTGACAGAAGTCATGTATAAATTACACATGTGCTTCTTTTGCACAAATAACTAAGTTTACTTGGTAGGTGTTCAGTGCTTATGTACCTTCCACCATGTTCTTTTGTCTCAATTTAGATTTAGAATTTGTAGCTTTTACACAAGTTTATTTGTTAAAATTAATTAGTTAGTTGGATAATGGTGTAAGTGTGAATATGTAAATTGCCAATTTCATGAATTTTGTAGCAGATACTTCCAAAAATATACAACTGTGCGTATGATCAAGACAATCTGGCAACAGCAGAACGACATTTTATTAAATTTTTCATATTCAACAAGGTAAGTCGTATGTTGTACAAAATGTTTATAAATATATTATTTTAAGCATTTTAGACACAAAAGGTACAACAGGAATACAAAACAAAGGGGTAAAGGACTTTTGTCGAATAAATAATAAGGTAAGTGCGTGTTGTGTGACTTTTTTTTAAGTTTTCTCTTTCGATGCTGAACATGAAACTTCCAACAAGTGCAATGCAACAACTACTCCGGTGATTTTTGCTTCTGTATATCTGCCTCTCAAACTCAACAAAACACTGTGTGCATTTTTCACGAATTGCGATTACACACGAGAAGAAGTGTGGACATTTGTTTGATTTCGCTAACTACAGACTTGGATTTTCGGGTGTATATTTAAGTTCGAAGCAGTTCTCATTCAATTGAATTTGCGAGGCAGATATACAGAACCAATAATCACCGGAGTAGTTGTTGGATTGCACCGGGCATTGATAAGAGGGAGTAGCGTCCCTTGAAATGTCCCTTGCCCTGCTAGCAACCGAACCAAATATATGTCACACACTTCTTTTAAAATACTTTGTTTTCTGCCTAAGAAAACAAAAGATCTCGAACCTGAGTAGGTAGTTAAAACAAAAAACATACAAGGTAATTTTACACAAGTTTTATTGTATAACTGGTAGTAGTTTTTTTTGGTACCCAAGTGTTCTAAATGAGTTACCAACGAATTTTGAAAGTTGTATTTCACCTAAGAAACTTAGCTAAATTGTACGCATTTCTTGTAGGTTTTCTCACATTTTTTCTTTGCGACTTCCTAAATGTAACTAAACTTGATATTAATAAATTAAATGATTAATCAATCTTCATTTTGCGAGTGCAAAATAAATAAATTTTCTTCTGTTCTGTTGCTTTTGGTTTTCATACAATTCTAATCGTCGAAATTCACTTTATAGAAACCTTTGCTCGTATGCATATTTTGTATTATTTTTGCAACTATGTGCTACAAAATTCATGAAATTGGCAACTTACATATTCATACTTACACCATTATCCAATAAACTAATTAATTTCAACTAAGAAACTTGTTGAAATACTAACAATTTTTAAATTGGGAATATTTAAGCACTGAACACCTACCAAGTAAACTTAGTTATTTATACAAGAGATGCACATGTGTAATTTACACATGTACGAGGGAAATTTAGCATTTACATGTATGACTTCTGTCAACTCTATATAAAAGATTTACAAAGGAATTAGGTATTTTTCACAAGTTTTTTTCTGCGTGTAGAATCGAATTCGAAGATGTACCCACATGTAAACACCCCTTTAAAACATAATTTGTTAACGTTGTCATGGCTATTTACACATGAATATTTATTGTACAAGTCCAATTAATCACAAACGATTAGGTTTTTGATTTCATTTTTAACAAAATGTCGGTAAATGAACAACAACGGAGAAAACACTTGTGCCTCAGTTAACTCCTGCAATTTACAAAATTGAACTTATAACGCTTCACACAATAAACCTCCTTTAAGCGGGAATTTTGACCTTTTTAAGTGGGATTGATTTTATCGGGATTTACCTCTATAAGTGAGATATTTTACTCGTTTGCCTCTAAGAGTGGTATTGCGCTTTCATTGTGGACCTCCATAAGTGGGATTTCTACTTCTGTTTCAAATGTGAAATTTGTATGGATTTGACATTTGTAAATCGACCTTATGTCATTTCAACCAGAATTCGCATACAATGTGATAGGATATTCAACTTAATCTTCAGAAATGTAAGTTTGAAGAAACTGCAAAAACTTATTATTCAGCAGAATATACAAGTTGTGCAATAACAAATCTTTATGAGTAAATACACCTATTGACTTTAAATTTGTGACGTGAGTTCCCTTATTATTATTGGTCATGAATTCGCGATTGCCAGTGACTTATCGATTTACGAACATAAACTCGATTGTAATGTATGTTTCAATAATTGACAGATATCAAGTCTCCCATGTCCTCTCTTGGAGACGATCAAATAATTCCATCAATCGGTTGTGTGTGTGCCTCTAATCGGGTTTCGTCGGCTACACGTACACGACGTCGGCAATGATTGACATAAAAAACAAAATTTTTTGATATTTTCGTTGATGGTCTCCAGTTACGCTTGTCAAACATGACTCATTTAGTAGTAAAAAATTGTGCAAGATGGACAATTATAGAATGCTATGAGAGCTTACCGGCTCTGTGGAACACCAAAGTTGATGCCTACAGCAACAGGGAGTAAAAAAGGAAGCAGTATGAGCTACTGCTGGATGTTTTTAATGAGGAGTACCCCAATGGGACAGTTAATGATGTTAAAAAAAAATTAATTCTCTACGGACAAATTTCCGACGGGAGAAACATCGACTGGCGGAATGCAGCAGAAGCGGAGCAGGAGTTGATGAATTACTGGAAAGCAATTTATTTTATTACCAGGAGATGCAGTTCATAAATGATGTAGAGTTGGCCTGCACATCAAAAAGCGCAACGGTAAGTAAACAAATTTATATTTTTATTTACAAAATAACAAATATTTCATTGTTGCCTTTTTCGCAACAAACCACAATGACGACCGACGGCGTCAGCCGCTGTTAGTTTTGCTTCTTTGCATTTGCCTCGGTCATATCTTCTTTAAATCTGTGTATGAATATATACATTTTTATTAACCCATTGGGGCAAAAATAAAACATTAAATTTTTTGTCCTAACTTTTTTGATAAAAACCCGTTTTTCTCAAAAAACGGCCCTAGTAAACTTCTTTTCTTTCTAGATTTAGACAATAGCCAACACTTCAAGCTGTCTCTAAATGTATAATACTCCGCATTAACCCATCAATGGCCGGAGCAACTTCATTCTATAATTATATAACTTATATATAATGTGGGCCGCCGTGGTGTAGTGGGTAAAGATGCGCGCCTACCACGCCGACAGACCTGGGTTCAACCCTGGTCAGACCATCGAAAATTTTCAACGGCGGATTTCCACCTCGTAATTGCTGGCGACTTTTACGAGTAGGGGATTTATCTCCACAGCCTTGTAAAAACTTCTCTAGAAAAAAGCATAGCCGTTCGGAGCCGGCTTTAAACTGTAGGTCCCGGTCAGTGAGTATAAAAATTGTAAAGCGCACAGCTCACTGATTCGAGAGAAGTTCCCCGTTAGTTGCTCTATGCGATGTAAAGGGATTTACGTATAATGTCCTATATTGTTATAAAAAAAACAAGTTTAGTTATTCTGTAGTTGCTACAAAAAGTGTATATTTATTTATTGTTCATATTTTTTTTGCCAAGAAACTGCGCCCTCGTTACTGAAATAATCTGCATATTCTTCGCGAACTCCTTTAGCTTGCATTGATGAATTTCTTAACTTTGTGCTTTCTAAACCATTGAAATTAACGTCTTTGCGCCATGTGCCATTGACTAAGTCTCCTGTCATTGGACATTCTTTGTCAATTGATTCGTCAAGCGCATAGGTTTTTTTCTTGCGCAAAAAATTATGCAAGTAACAGCAAGCCAATACAATTTTCTTTGTCTTTTCTGGTGAAACAGATATTGTGGTTTGTAGGACGCCAAATCTGGAAACCAGTATTCCAAACACATTTTCAACAATTCTGCGCGCTCTACTCAGTCTATAGTTGAAAATGCGTTCTTTATTTGTCAGATTAATGACAGAATACGGTTTCAGCAGATTTTCTTGCATTTCAAAGGCATTATCTCCAACGAAAACATATGGGAGCACCTTGCTGCTATGAGGTAGTTCCGATGGTGGGGGGATAAACAATGAATTATCATAAATTGCCTTCCCGAAGGCAGTATTTTTAAGAACGTCACCGTCAGAAATACGCCCATTTGTACCAACATCAGCAACAATGAATTCGTAGTTTGCGTTGACCGTTGCCATAAGCACCACACTGAAAAAATGTTTGTAGTTGTAATACAGTGACCCGGAATGAGGTGGTTTTTGGATTGCAATATGTTTGCCGTCGATTGCACCCA
This sequence comes from Polietes domitor, assembly GCA_947397865.1. NCBI lineage: Eukaryota > Metazoa > Arthropoda > Insecta > Diptera > Muscidae > Polietes > Polietes domitor. The sequence goes on along the minus strand of OX377622.1, from coordinate 100,095,756 downwards.
GACAGTTGGGAAAATTCCAAGATTGACTAAAATCTTCGGCTATTTCCTTCCACTCTGATTCCGAACGCGGCACCTAAAAATAATACAAATAAAACAAAAATTAATATATATTTTTAAACATGTTAAAAATAATACTAATGAAACTAAAATTAATAGATATTCTTTTAATATTTTCAGAATATCGTTGAAGATCCAACAGATGCAATTGCTGGAAGGAAAAGGAAGCTGTCAGATCCTGCTAAGGTGCTGCTAGAACTAGCCACAACAAAGTTTGCCGCAAGGGAAAAGAAAACTCCAACCGCCATAACCGATTCATGGGCATTGAGGTTGGAAAAGATGGCACCAGAGCAGCGACTTCTTACTGAGAAGTTTGTAGATAACATCATGTTTGAGGGACAAATGAGGACGCTCCATAGGGACTCTGTTCTAATAAACAGCGGTACTCCAACTTCATTAAGAACCTTCACTTTGACACCGATTCAAAATAGCAGCACTGCTTCCGGCATTTCATTCACTGACAGAACAAACAACTCGACACCGGTAAATAACCTCTGTCATTCTTCAAACATATCTTTGAGTGATAGTGACGTCTCACAAACAGACATTTCCAATTTCTTTTCTTCTTTTACTGAAGGATGTTAATATAACTACAACATGAAATATTTAATAAAAAACGAAATTTTTATTTTCTACTTATACTAAAAAATTTTAATTCTTTTTATCGACTTTTTTGGATAAGAACGAGGGAAAAATAATTTTTTTGGGAGTATACTGTTCTAGAAATTTTTTAACCACCCTTTGGTGAAGAATTGAAAGCGCTATATCTAAAGCTGTAGGAACTATTGGGGAGAATCGAACCTTTACTTTTATTTTGTTAAGTTTTTTCACTGTTGCACTGTGCAATGTAATAAAGCAATAATAAAAAATTTTTTTTCATTTATGTATAAATTTACATACCTTTATACAATGCCTAAGGCTTGAAATAATCGCCTCGCAAGTCTCGATAATGATCAATGCAAGCGATCTTGGAGATATCGCAGTTAAAAATTTCAAATCTTCAAATTTATTTCCAGAGGCCAAATACCGTAGCGTTGCTGATAATCTCATGTTCGGTGTTATGGCTTCCCGCATCACTGTATTTTGCTTCTCAATCAATGGCTTTACCATTGATAGAAGCTCATCGAATGTTTCAGAATCCATCCTCAAAAAATTGCAATATTCTCCTTTGCTATTCAATTTTAATTCTCCCAAAAGATTCTCGTGCGTAAACCGATGTCGTTCTTTGAACAAATTTTGCATCCACATTTTCTTTTTCTTTTTCTGGTCTTCTTTTTCTTTTATTAAAATTGCAGCACATGCTAACAAAAGCAAATCTTCTTCCTCCGACGACGACATACCAAACGAACACACAACGAAAACGAACAAAAAGTGATGTTAGCGGAGTGCAGCAAAAGTAGTATGAAAGTTTCAACCGAACACAACGAAGTCAAACACAAAGTGATGATTGCCGTACTTTGTGGTGCGTTTGCGGGCAAAACACGAAGGCACACACTAAAGCGCCTTGGAGACGATCAAATAATTCCATCAATCGCGTGCATATGTATTAGTGTGTGCCTTCGTGTTTTGCCCGCAAACGCACCACAAAATACGGCAATCATCACTTTGTGTTTGACTTCGTTGTGTTCGGTTGAAACTTTCATACTACTTTTGCTGCATTCCGCCAGTCGATGTTTCTCCCGTCGGAAATTTGTCCGTAGAGAATTATTTTTTTTTTAACATCATTAACTGTCCCATTGGGATACTCCTCATTAAAAACATCCAGCAGTAGCTCATACTGCTTCCTTTTTTCCTCCCTGTTGCTGTAGGCATCCACTTTGGTGTTCCACAGAGCCGGTAAGCTCTCATAGCATTCTATAAATTTTAAAATGAATTTTTTTTCACCCGCGCACTTGTCCATCTCGCACAATTTGTTACTACTAAATGAGTCATGTTTGACAAGCGTACCTGGAGACCATCAACGAAAATATCAAAAAATTTTGTTTTTTATGTCAATCATTGCCGACGTCGTGTACGTGTAGCCGACGAAACCCGATTAGAGGCACACACACAACCGATTGATGGAATTATTTGATCGTCTCCAAGGCGCTTAATTGAAAACCTGTGTGAAAGAATATGAAAGAAAAATTATTAATTATTAGTGTTTTAACAAAAGCATCATCTGCATACTGCTTGTATAAAACTATTATTTCAAGTGGAAGAAGATGGTGGTTCGTCCAGTTAATTTGACCCGAGATGAACAAGGATTCTATAATAATGCGGCAAATAAAGGGTGATTTTTTAAGAGCTTGATAACTTTTTTTAGAAAAAAAAAACGCATAAAATTTGCAAAATCTCATCGGTTCTTTATTTAAAACGTTAGATTGGTCCATGACATTTTGAATTTTTGAAGATAATTTCATTTAAATGTTGACCGCGGCTGCGTCTTAGGTGGTCCATTCGGAAAGTCCAATTTTGGGCAACTTTTTCGAGCATTTCGGCCGGAATAGCCCGAATTTCTTCGGAAATGTTGTCTTCCAAAGCTGGAATAGTTGCTGGCTTATTTCTGTAGACTTTAGACTTGACGTAGCCCCACAAAAAATAGTCTAAAGGCGTCAAATCGCATGATCTTGGTGGCCAACTTACCGGTCCATTTCTTGAGATGAATTGTTCTCCGAAGTTTTCCCTCAAAATGGCCATAGAATCGCGAGCTGTGTGGCATGTAGCGCCATCTTGTTGAAACCACATGTCAACCAAGTTCAGTTCTTCCATTTTGGGCAAAAAAAAGTTGGATATCATCTCACGGTAGCGCTCACCATTCACAGTTACGTTACGATTCGCATCATCTTTGAAGAAGTACGGTCCAATGATGCCACCAGCCCATAAACCGCACCAAACTGTGACTTTTTCTGGATGCATTGGTAGCTCTTGCAATGCTTCTGGCTGATATTCACTCCAAAATCGACAATTCTGCCTATTTACGTACCCATTGAGCCAAAAATGAGCTTCGTCGCTGAACACAATTTCTTTCTTTCTGAACTTTCTTAACAGAGCACGCATTTTGATAATAAAATTCAATGATTTGCAAGCGTTGCTCGTTAGTAAGTCTATTCATGATGAAATGTCAAAGCATACTGAGCATATTTCTCTTTGACACCATGTCTGAAATCCCACGTGATCTGTCAAATACTAATGCATGAAAATCCTAACCTCAAAAAAATCACTCTTTAGAAGAAGTGGACGAAGAACATTTTTATAAAGCAACAAGAATGAGTTATCATTGTTAAATAACATATTTCAGAAACACTCCAATAGGAAACCAATTGGCCCAGAGACAAGATTGTCTTTGACACTGTTGTAAGTTTGTTTAGTTTCATAAATTTATTACAAGTTGTATTCACGTGATAATTTGCATAGACTCCTAACACATGGATGCAGTTTCCAATATTTGGCATGGTCACATAAAATGGGATTGTCCACCGTAGGAAAAATTATTTACGAGACATGGCAGGCTATCTGGGACGAGCTGCATGTGGTATATGTGGCTCCACCAAATACTAATGAGTGGAAGATAATTGCGGAAACATTATACCGAGAAACTGGAATGCCACACTGTCTAGGAGAAATTGATGGGAAACATATCAATATTGTATGTCCTGCGCGTAGCGGCTCTTTGTACTACAATTACAAGAAAACATTTAGTATTGTTTTGTTGGCCGCATGCGATGCTAAGTATGCATTTACTTTTCTCGACGTTGGAGCTCCCGGAAGTCAAAGTGATGGTGGCGTATTTGCTCGCAGCGATTTTGGCAAAAAGATTTTAATAATGAGCTGAATATTCCCTGTCCAGATCCTTTGCCGGAGTGCGACACGACTTTTCCTTTTTTTTCTTGGGAGATAATGCATTCCCTTTATTGGAAAATTTAATACGTCCTTGCCCCGGGCAAAATTTGCCATTTGATAAACGGAATTTCAATGAGGCATTTTCCAGAGCACGCTGCAGAATTGAAATATGTTTTGGAATTTTGTCTAACCGCTGGAGAATATTACGAAACGTAATTCAGGCGCCGCCTGAAAATGCAGACAAAATAGTTCTAGCAGCTGTAGTCCTGCATAACTTCTTGATCTTTCATAAACGTGGCAGGTAATACAGTGACACTGAAGGAGAGGTGTCAGAAATGCTAGAAGGAAATTATATGAGATCATTCAGGCCAAATTTTGTCAACCGATCATCAACAGTTCCATTCAATTTAAGAGACTGTTTGAAAAACTATTTGATTAATAAATAAGTACTCAATTTATTTAATGTAGTCTAATGTTCAGTCTTTATTTATGTACTTAAAGTACTTATTATCCATAAAAAATGAATTTAATTCAATAAAATAAATATTTACATTAAACTATTCTATTATTCTATTTTATAGCATTTCATTGTTCTTTTTTGTTTCTATATTTTTTAATTTCGCTCTTTGCGAAGTTCCAAATTTTATCTCCCAGTTCTTCCATCTCATCCTCATCCAAATTTAAATTTCTTATTGATTTTTCTAAAGACTCGAACATTAACAAAATGCTGGGGGGTTACTATGTAACTCGATTCGAAAGTTCGAACAGCTCGAAAGTTGTATTCGATCCGAATTTATACTCTTACCATGTAAGAGTTTTGAATCGAGTGAAAAGTGCTGCCACTATTTCTTAACATTTTTGGCAGTACTTTCGAATGTATTATTCAGAGTTGGCAACATTTATTACATGAAATGTCAAAACAAAATAAAAAGTAAATAATATTTGTGTGTAACAAAAATGGATTCGGTTGCCCTTTGGATGGAAAATGAAGACGAGCGAATGGAACGCAGAATCTTACGCGATGGTGTAGATTTTATGCACTTAACGGATGCAATGTAAGTACCAACATGTTATGTATGTATGTGTTCGTGGGTTTATATTTATATTTATAGGTTTGTGCGAAATTTCCGGCTTAACAAGGAAGCTTTTAACTATGTGTTGGAGAGCATAGGTCGCAGCTGCCAACAACACAGAGATCGACTGGTGTAACACCAGAAATCAAATTAGGTGTTACACTTAAGTTTCTTGGTCAAGGTGGTTACCAACACCAAATCGGTCAAGACCGTTTTGCTGGCTTGGCACAACAAACTGTTGTTCCAGCTTCTGAAGACAGAAGACAGCTATAGCCCAATCTCTAAGAAATCAAATAAAAAACAATCTATAACATAGTAATTCATTTATTTCATAGTTTTGACCAAATTATATATAATGGTTTTAGGCTTGTGGCCGTACTAGTGTCGTCGCTGGTAATCCCAAATTTTCGGACACCACTCATACCGTCCACCGCCTTCTGCATATCCAGCAACTCTATGACACCTTCTTCTAGCGCCGTGAATGAACACAATTTTGCCGGTCCACCGCCTGTGCCCGAAAAATTAGTTCGATTCTTTCGCAGTTTGGCCTTAAGATGGGTCTTGTGATCTGCCCAAACCTAAAAAGAAATAATTAATTTCCATTTATGGGCAAACTATCACTTGCATACTTTTTTCCAACCGAACACTACCCGCATTGGTGGACCGGCTGCATTTAGCTCTTCTGTCAATCGAGACCATAAATTATTGGTGGCTTGTTTGGCTTCCGGAGCTTTGACATAACCCTTAGCTAACTGCGGATGATCCTTCATAAAATTTAGCATGATCTCAAACTGTATTTGTTTGGTGTTTACATTTTTTGTTGAATTTTCCCTATTAAAAAACATTTTTATAAATATTAATCTACTGATATATATATAAATTTAATAAATACTTACATTTTTATGCGTTTGGTGTCAATAATTTAATATTTTAATTCTTTCCGTTAGCATACAAATGTTTACTTTTGAGCGACTTTGACATCTAAATTCGAAATACATAGTGATGCACATACGGAAGTAGAGTATGAGTATCCGATAATCGGATGTGGCAAATCGAAAGTAGCAAATGTATTTGCGAATTCGAGTTAGTTGGTAGGGAAAATCCGTTTTCGTAATATTTAACTTTCGAATCGAGTTACATAGTAACCCCCCTGCTCTTCTATTCAGTCACATTAAGTGCTGCCTTAGCTGCTTCGAGGACGCCAGAAATTTCATTTTCAACCAAGCTGGTGCTTTTCCTTTTTGGAGTAGGTATTGGCGAAGAAGGCAATGACGAGGAATCTTCAATGTGGAGAATTTCAATTGGATCTACCTCTGTATCAAGAGAGATATTGCCAATTGTGCTAATTGGATAAGAAAAACATTATTGATAAGTGACAAGGACTTCAGTAAAGTCATATGCACCTTCTGCAACTTCTAACGTTTTCTAAAAATTCCATTTGGGCACCGAATTTCCATGGACGCTTGAATGTTACCTCACTACCTGACTTGGAAATTTCCCTTTGTTTGTTTTTGCGATATGTATCGCGAAAATTCTTCCATCGTTTTTTAAAATTTTCGGCTGCAATAAAATATTTTATAACTTTGTTCAAATATTTTCTATTGTATTTCTCCAATTAGCTTCCAAATATTTTCCTTTTTAATATGATTTTTGTAATCACTTGACTGCAAATTATACAGTATGTCGTATTTTTTTACTTCTTCAATTAATTTTTCTTCCATTATTCAAAATTTGATAAACGTCTTTATTCTTTCACTTGTTATTTGATTTTGACATAATAGGCCTGTTCGATTGTGCTTATTAGCTTAATCTTTGTATGGAATTTACTCGCTTAACAAGAAAGTAGCTTACTACTCTCTTAGCTGTGTTGCCAGATTTTTCCTGTTAATCCATTTTGAAAAACCAATGTGTAGCAACGTTGCCAACTTATCAAGTATCTAGTATCTTAATTGTAAGCTGTAAGCCCAATCGAACAGGCCTAATATGTCAAAATCATACATTTTCTGTTACTAAATTCACTTCCAATTTCCAATATTTTCTCAAATTTCATTTTTTAATTGAAAGTACAATCCTTCCGGTTAATAATGGAAAATAATTTCATTCAAATGGCTGCCTCGGCCCCACAAATAATATTCCAACGTTTGAATAGTTGAAAAAAAAAACGTTAGATGGCGGACCCTATAGAATAAAATCTATTCTGGCGGCGAGACGCTGCGGCTGGCGGTGGCGAATTTTCATCACCCATAAGAAATACATGTGCGAGCGGCCGCCGCCAGCGTGTAGCATTGTGTTCGGGCTCTATTTTTGCGTTTTTTTTTTTGCTGCTTGCGTCGCGGTCGGTTATTTGGAGAGTGGAGAGTGTTATTTGAGTTTTTGGAGACCTTGTGGAGACTTCAGTATTTTGTGAAATCAGCTGAGATTTCACGAACTCACACATTCTCTCTCATTGCTGCCCTCCATTCTCTCTCATTCTTAAATTGCAGATTCTTCCATTCTATACCTCTTCAATCAACCCTGCACATCTCGTTCTTCTCCAATTTTTAGCAACTCACTCGTTTTTTCGCGCAGCAGTCGGTTATTTGGAGAGTGGAGAGTGTTATTTGGAGACCTTGTGGAGACTTCGGTATTTTGTGAAATCTGCGTTTTTCAAAAAAAAATTAGTGATTTTTTGTCATTGAACGAGGTTGGTCGCGGACGCTCTGTGTCGCAAATAAAATAAAATATTTTATTTTTCCAATTTAACAGCTTGTCGTGCAAAGAGGCAGCCGAATTTTCGCGAAACCCAATAAATTATAAATTTAAGTTCAATCGAATGAAATGAAAATGTAAATAAATAAATAAAATTTTATAAAACATACAATAAATACAGTGAAAAAATCAGCGAGAAACGAGACGGATGGTTTTGCGTTTGTTTGCATTGCGTGTGTACAAATGAAATTAAAAAAAATTAAAAACAATTGCAATTCATGAAAAAATAGTACTATTGGTACTAAAAATGTCAAATAATGATCGATAGTGTAAACCGGTGTTACCGCTGAGAAATTTCAAAAAGTATCAGAAAAAGGGGATTTCTTCAAAAAAAAGTGGCACATTTGTTTGAAAAAAGTGGCACACTTTTGTTTAGTTTTTATTTCGAGAAAACAACAGATTACATGCAGTTAACAAAAACAATTCATTTGTGACATATATACATTAGGCTGGGTCGCATACCATACAAATGGGAAAACAATTTCCAGTCACCCCATGAAAATAAAGTTTGCAAAATATTACGTTGAAAACACCCTAAAATCGTGTTTTCTCATGCATTTTTGTCCAATTTTTTCTGCATTAATGAAACCACTTTAAATACAAATTTTGATTCTTGTCTTAGAGTAACTTATTGGTCAAATTATTGGACGTTTATAGTATTTTTTTGTGGATTTTCACAGTGACTACTGAAAACCTTTTCGTATTTTGTGGTAGTATTTTATAAAAAATAAATAACTGCAGTCAATAATAATATGACAAATGAGTGACAAGTATAAAAATTTACATTTTAAGTGCTTCCAATTCTATATTCATAGAAAAAAATAAATTCATAGAAAAAAAATTTTAAATATATCTTTTTTTTGTTGACAGTTCTTGTTAATAATTTTATTTTTTCCAATATTCAATCAAAAAGTGGCACAAAAATGCAAAAAGTAGCACATTTAGTACCCCAATGGAAAAGTTTCACAAAAGTATCTCGGCTCGAAAAAAGTTGCAAAATTGCCACTTTAGTGGCACAACGGTAACACTGGTGCTCTCTCTTCCTTTGTCACTCTCCTTGGTGGAGAGTGCTATTTGTGGAGATTTCACGAATTCATATCCTTCATTCTCCCATTCTATACACAGTTTTCTCCATTCTATTTTTACTATCCCTTTCCTCCAACAAATCGAGTAAAAATAAAAAAACGGGCTAAATAGGGCTAAATTTGGGTGTAAAATCAATAAAAATATTATTTTAATTACCAAAAATATGAAAATGTGCGATTTATGATATTTATGTTAATTACGTTGATGAAGTTCATAATGATGTTTGTGTCGAAATAAATTTAATTTTTATTTTGCTTTGTGTTTGACATTCGTTGTACGAATAGCAAAAAATAGAAGAAATCAAAACAACAACAACCACGAGTTGTGAAAAACTAGAATTTTATTTTTATTTTGAGTGTGAAATGTAAAATTATAATTATCTTGTAAACAGGCGGAAGCTACAGAAAATTACCACATAAAATATTAAATATTGCAGTATGCTATGGTGCTAATTGAAGAGAGAGAGAAAATGCATAAAAATCCATTGAAATAAAAATATATCGGCAACAAAAAGTGAAAATCAGAAAAGTTTCATAATTTTCCCCCAACAATAACACATCAACAACGAAAAAATAAAAAAATGAAGAAAACAGGATTTGCGATTATTTAAACAAAGCCGGCCACCGGACCAGCCAGACAACAGACAGGAAAAAGTAGTCTTTGGAAGTGAAAAAAGAGTTGCGTCCCATTGTTATCGCGTGTGTGTGTGTGAGTTTGCGGTCATTGGACATTTTATTCCAAAGCAGCAGCACAGCAGAAAAACCAGTTGCCTTTGGCCTACAAGTGTATTGACGCCACCAGCAACAACAACAGCTACAACATTCAGCTTTAAATCATTGTTAGCAGTTCAAGTCGGCGATTCTAAAGTTCGTTCTCATTTTGGAAACCCCAAAAAACAACAACAACACACACCACATCAATTGCAAAATTTGGTTTTTTTACTCTACATCGCCACAACAGCTGTCTCACTTGCCCCCGCTACACCACTCAAACCTGAACAAACATCATCATCAACGGCAACAACAACAAACCAAACCAGTTTTGTTGTAAGTGTTCTCCATCTTCCAACATCTCAAATATCAGCTGCTCTTTTCTGTTGTTGTTGGACATCATTGCTTTGCGCTTTGCTTTGTGCTGTCGTCCCCCATTGACAGCTGTTACAGCTTCGCGCTTCCCACAGAATAATAAGGTAAGTCATTCGTTCGTCTACTCTCTTTTGTTCTTTGAGCTCTTATTCATTCGTTGCCAAAAATTTTATACCCACCATCATCATATTCATCATATCTTTTATCAACACAATCCCACAGGGCCCAGGGCCGTGCGCAGGGGGGTCTGGGGGTTCAAGCCCCCCAGAGATTTTTTCGAACATATACTTTGTAAAACCTTCTAGATTTTCTGAAGCAAAATAAATATAGAATTTTTAAAGTCTTTTTAAAATAGCTCGTCTGAAATGGTAACTTTGCAGTAAAATCATGAAAACCCAGGGAGGTTTCGAACATATACTTTTTAAAACCTTCTAGACTTTCTGAAGCAATAAAATATAGAATTTTTAAGGTCTTTTTAAAATAACTCGTCTGAAATGGTAATTTTTCAGTTAAATCATGAAAACACGAAAATTACATAAAAAATCGTGGGCACTTTCTTGAATTTCGGACAGAGGTTATGAAAAATACAAACAAACTAAACGAATTGTGCCAATTTCAAGATTGTGTAATGCTAATTTCGCTAATGGACACCAAATTGTTCGGAAAATTTTCATTTTTATTAACCGATACCACTTCTTGACATTCGACTAGAGCTATATCTTATGAACTTTTAATTGTGTACTGCAATAAAAGTTTGGAAATTTAATATCAAAATTGTTTAGTAATTTTAAAAATATGTAGAAAAGAAACACTATGATATCATAATGAAATCTAAAATATTCTTAATAAAAGCAAATAATGCTTGTAGAGCGCGAAGATGTGACATTTGCGATTGGACATTTTTATGGAGCTGTATCTAAATCTGAACCGATGTGTCCTATTTTCATCACAGATGCAACAACAACGGTTTCTGTTACTTCCAATGTTTTGGGGGTTTGCTAAATTTTAGTTAATTTTTTTAATGACTGTAGATGAAAACCCCCCAGGGTAAAATACTGCGCACGGGCCTGCCCCAGCCGCCCGTCACATCATCTTCATCATGTGATTAACAACAACATCTGCACTTGTTTTTCGTACTCATCATCGTCACAAATGTTGCAATTTTTTCCATTTGTGTGTCTGTCATCTTCATGGAAGAAGCCTTTTGGGAAAAACACTTTCTAAACATGTGTTTGTTTTTATTTGAAAGAGGAATACCTACTTGCCTGCCCGGATGTTTGTCTGCAGCAGCAGAAATATGTTTGCCGTTCTAATTGTGTTGACTGACCCATTTCCACCCCTATCCATCGTTTTACGTGCTAAGAGCATTTGAAAACAAAGAACACTCTTCTTTTCAATTGACAGGACGAAATATGTCACAATTTTTTAGTCCTTTTTATTGGTTAATGACGCACGGCTGTTAGTCATCAGGGATGCCATCCTGACATTTTCTAAGATACTTGATTGGGAAATGGGAGATTTAACTCCCAAATCCGCATGCGGACTAAGAATACATGCAATCAAAATTGTCCGCTGCAGCAGACCGGATTTAGATTGGAACCTAATAAATGCATTTTAATAAAAATATATAAATATATATTCCAATGAAAAACATAGATTATTCATTTTTACAAATTTTCTTCTTAATTTTAGGACTTTGCAATCAAAATATCTACACTCAGAAAAAAGTGAACCCTATAATGGGATAAAATTAACTAAAATTTGGGAAAATTGAACTTTGTATAGCGCTAAAGCAAAATATCCTCATATCAATTTCAAACATTTCCTTGAAAATAGTACATGCTTTGATATTGATTCTAGTCCAATTTTTCTCAAACCAAGTTAATATTTACTCAAACTAGGGAAAATTGCAGAAAGTTTTTCCTCAAACCAAGTACATTTTTACTAAATCTAAGTAAAATTTTCCTAAATCTAAGTAAATTTTACCTAAAACCAAGTAAATTTTTACTAAATTTAAGTAAAATATTCCTAAAACTAAGTACATTTTTCCTACAACCAAGTAAATTTTTACTAAATCTTAGTAAAAATTTGCTGAAAATTTCCTAAAAGTAAGTACATTTTTACTCGAATCAAGTAAGTGTTTACTTAAACTGAGAAAAATTTTGCTGATTTTTCCTTAAAACAAGTATTTTCTTACTTAAACTGAGGAAAATTGTAATTGATACAAGAAAAAAGTGAACTAAAAATAAGTTCAATTAACTAAAAAATCAAACAAATGGTACTGCTTCAGAGTATGCAAAACTGATACAAAAAAATGACAATATGAAATATTTCTCAAAAGTTTCATGATAGCTCTGCCATAAAGAGCTGGGCTATTACTCCATGATTGCTGCGAAGGCAAGATAGGCGCCTTTGCAGTGGCTGTTTAGAAAATGCTTGAAGTATTTAAGAAATATGTCTCTGCAAACGAACGAGAATTGCTTCTTAGAATAATATTCAAGAATCTCCTAATCAATTTCAAGTGATTTTGAAGAACTCGGCATAAATTTCAGTAAACATATTAATTTTAAGTTAAAATTTCCTAAATGGATTTGTTTTCATACAAAAATTTCTGTTTTTTTCTTACTTAAAACCTTAGAAATATTCTTCCACATAAGTATGAATTTACTCAATTGTAAGAATTTTTCTAATAAATGAACTTAGTTAATTTTCCAACTTTTAAGGAAATTTTTACTGAACTGTAGTAAAATTGTTGAACTAAATTGTAGTATTTATTTTACTCAGATTTAGGAATGCTATTTTTCTGAGTGTATATGGGAATCAAACTTGGTATGGTACGCAGTCGCACGTAATTAGACCGCATCTGTAGATCAGACCGCATATTCTAGAATTACGAAATTTATTTAGGATAATCTCTCCTGATTACGCAGTAGGTTTTCTAAGTTGAATGTTTGATAATTGTTCTTGATTCATTACAGATTTATTGTATCGCCACAATTTGTATTTGAAGTGCACGATTACGAACGCCTTTCACTCCCGTCCACGCATACTCACCTTAGTCCGAACCATGACGATTAAGCAGAAGAGGGTGAACACCGGCTACAGATCAAGCTCCCTACGAGAAATTGCACTGGTATAGAACCAATAAAGTAATAAGTCCCCAATGGTTCCAGTACTGACACTTTTCTATTAAAATAACTGGTAACTTTAAAATGACATTGTCATTGGATGTTGCAAATCGACCCTCTTCATATACCCTTTGACATATCACGGAACTTATCTGAATGAACAGATACTAGAGTACAGAAAACGTTTTAATTGAACCGAATAAGTTGCAGCAGACCCCGCCACAGAATAAGTTCCAATTGAACCATAACAACAACTGGCACCGTTCTGTCCGTATGGAACCAGTTATTGATCCTACATTCTGGATGCCATCGATTTTCCGTAGATATCAATGGCCGACAAAAGAAAATGATACTATTACATACAAATATGAACAATGTGTAAATAAGTTAACTAAAAAGTTTATAGTACATTGTTTATATATGAGATAGTAATCCATTTATTGTATCGATTTCGACAGCGTATGAATTGTAGTCAATTCTCATTCAATGAATGGGCTTCGCGGAAGCATAATTCATACGCTGTATATCGATGTGGTACCTTAAATACACGTGTGTTCATCATATTAGTTCTGCTTTTTAAGGTGGGCAAGACAACCAACTTGAATTCAAAGAGAGGGTACTAACAAAATCTCTATTAGAATTTAAGTGTATCAGTGAAAATAATAAAAATCAGACTGACTCAATCTTGCCAATATAGATGCCATACTCATGATCCCATATAACAGAACCAAATTCTAAAATCGTAAGGATCCGATATTAACCATGGTTATAACGTTATTGTGGTTGTCCAATTTAGAATTCTTTAGAACATCAAGATCCACAGCATATCCACCAAAGAATGCAGGTCTGCTTGCATTTTCGTAGATTATGTTCCATGCAATGAACGCAACACCGGTATTCAAAATTAACCATATCATTAAGCAAAGAATTCTGGCCAATCATAGGAAAATAATATTTGTAATTCAACTGCATACATTAAAAGTTAATAATAGACTCTGGTAGGTCACTTATAGGACCGGCCAAAGAAGACTATCTTGAGTAACCCCAGAAGGATATGGGTGTGGAATTGTTATATTGTTATGTCTTATCTGAACTTCTGGTTCATTTCTGACTCGACTGGTAACTAGTATGTAAATGTAAATTGCTTATACGATTTATAACATACATATTTTTGCTTTCAGCCCCTCATATATCCAAAAGAATGACATCCTGTTATTAAACGTGCTTAATTTTGAAGATACGTTCTTACACATAAATTTGTCTTTTGAAAACCGGCTAAAGCATTTAGAAGATTTTCCAATGTTTTCCGGATCAGTTCATTCAGATGTTTCGATTTGGCATACAATTGTTCTGTTGTTTGTGGGATGTAAAATCTGTTTTCTACTGAATCACGGTGATCAATAAAATATGTTTTGAGAATGCCAAAGTCTATTGTGTGCTAAGTACAAGTAGCACAACTGCTGCATTTGTACAAAAACACATACAGTTTCCGGCTTTGTTCTTGCTCATTGAAAAGTTTTGCTTATTTTCATAGAAACCATCATTTTTTGATTAAATATTTTGTTTAAAATCAATTGTTTACAGTAACAGACAAAGAACATTAAAACAAGTTGAAAAACAAAATTAGTACCAAAAGAGCTCAGTGACGCTTATGATTTGTGCTTAAATCGTACAGGGAGAGAAAATATAAAAAAGTGAATAAAATGAATATAAATGGGCCAATGGGTTCGGAAATATTTCAATGTCTTCGACCCTTATAACTTTTTTAGTTTATTATTTATGTAATGTAAATATGGGACACTAAAATCCAATGGTCAATGTGTCCATCAACACCTACTGTTGTAGATGTTTCGAATTGTTGTCCTTCATTCTATAATGGAGTTGTGTTTTTACTGCTGCAGTCTATAGTAAACCCACTCATATTTGAAAATAAACATTCCTATATCAAGTTTCAATTAATAATAACCACTTGGTAAATGGTGTGAAGTGTTTGATGTCACGCTTTGTCAGAATTTAAATGAAAGCTTGAGATGAACAATAAAAAAACGTATTACTACGTCAATGTCTAGTAGACTGATTATAAATTAGAGGAATTTCACTGGAACAATGAATCTTATCACAAAAATAATTTTATATCAGCTATCAAATTGATAACTAATTTTGAATTTCACTGATAAAGAGGAGTCTTTCAATCATACATTCTTTCGGGTATGGTTGTGATCAATAGAGTACGGATAGAGAGGTGCTGGTGGGTATCTTATAGACGCGAAGACAAACTTTAGATCTTCTATACTTATTTTTGTCTAAATAGTTCAAAATGACCAACATTGTCACACAGTAGTCGTACATATAGTTCAGAATGTAAGACATTTGATCAGAATAACTACGAGAATAAGAATAGTTGGAGCCATACGACTTATAAATTATAAAAATCCTTAAATATGGGATACATCACTTTTATTTTTTAGACATTTTTTTACCCTAAAAATTGCAATAGTTGTTTGGTCAACGAATTTCAAAAAAAGAATTAATTTCGAAAATCTATTATATGGCTAGTTAGTTGAATGTTCGCAGGGAATCTCATGATTCTAAGTTTTACAGTTTTATTCTTAACATTTTGGAACTATTTGGTTAAAATCATTTTTTATTCCCTTTCGAAAAAAACTTTGTCAGAGAATGTATATACCGAATTTCATGATTTCAGCTTCAACAATTTGGTTGATATTGATTAATCCTCCATCCTATTATACTCTATATAATTGCGTGTCTTCACAATTCAAATAAAAAATAATTTCCACTCACCTTTCGAAAAGAAAGTATGAGTTGTTTAGTGATGATTTACAAAATATTTCGAGGGAATGAACCTCAGTTGTCCATTTTTTTCCATTTCCATTCAAAACATATGCCAACAAACACTACTCCCTCCTTCCTCATTATTGTCTTCATCGCGATCCCTTGGACATAAATGCATTGTGATGGGAAATTCAGCAGAGTCTCCTGCACTATGTGCTGCTTTTATTACCAGACTAAACACAGATCCGATGATCACGGTGTGGAGTGTCTCTCTGCCAGGAATTGCCTTCTGTCATGTCTCTCTGTCTGGTACACCTTATGGAATGGAGCCTACACGTGTGTATACAATCAATAAAGGAAATTCATGAGAATCAGAATACAAATACTTAAACTAAATAAAAATAAAGCATATTTTAGACTTTATTTTTCAAAATATTTTGATACTATATCAAGCCGTGTGTGAGCTAAACGCTACTGAAAAAAACGCTAAAATTATGTTTTTCCCGATTAATATTTTTTATTTTGCATTTTTGTCCAAAAGTACTTACATATGCAACTCAATGAGATACTTGTAAGATGGCATGTGTACTTTATTACTTGGTGCGATTTTTTAAAAGCAAATTCGGCAAGTGAGTTGTGCTTCTCGTTCGTTTGTGAGAATTATATCCTTATAGAGGCCGGGTTTGATGTTGAAAAGTCGCTGTGAAGCCACTTGAAAAGACTTTTGACATGGTCGAAATCATGATCGTGGTAGTCTGCAGCCAAGTAATAAATGTCACCATTACATTTGTAAATAAATTTGCATTCTATTAAATATAGATGCAAAATGGTCTTGAGCCGGGACAATATCCTAGTTCAAAAATTATATATATTTTTTTATTCTTGTCTTGAAATAACTTATTGGTCGAATTATTAGACATTTGTAGTACCATCGTCGTGTACGCATGTTTTCAAATTACAGGAACATACAGCATTTTGCAAATGGCCTTTTAAACACCTGCTGGTAGGAATGAAATGCCTATATTTCCGTCTTTGGGAGGTAATCGATCGACGACAAAGATCTTCCAAGATAAGTATGCATCTACCCATATGCCCAAATTGCTTACTAACATTTTTGTATTCTTTGCCAGTGCCAATGATATTCCTGGAAATGTTTAATATTTAAAATGTAGAAACCTTCAGAACACACGAAATCAAACGCTCATGGGGTAACCCTTATCTGGGTATGTGATAATAAACAGATGCATACAACGCATTGAGAAAAAACCACAGCTACGCGCTCGCCCGTCTGTCTGTCTAATCCATGCATAATTACCGTAAAGAAAGCCCACGCACACCCAGATCTGGTGTAGTCGTCGTCGCTGTGATGGTGGCGTGGTGGTTCTTTGTATATGGAAGTGCAGCGTCCAAACTAAACTTGTCACTTGTTATTTTCTGTTTTCCATTATGGTCGGACACGGATGAAAGATGAAATAAACATATTTGCGTACAACAGCAACAACAATAGCCGGATCGTATATATACTAACTATAGAAAACAACAACAATGACGACAAAACTGCATTGTCATCAGATCAAGTGACAATAACATGCAACTCACTTTCATTTATTCCAAAATCGAGAATCTTGATGATGAGCAAGCATGGCAGGCGGCGTTGGCGATATTCTGTTCAGCTCTCGTCTCACAGGAAGAGACGGAGTTGTTTGTTTTATTTATCTTCCTTACAAAAAAAGAAGTCCGGAAGTAATATGTGTTGTTTTTCTGCTTTTGTTACCAGGCCGCCTCTCCAATTAAGTACCCTTCGGACCATATGTGTGTACATGGCATGTTGGCAGTTAATATTTTGCTGTGACAGTGGGCAGAAGATTATGTTACTTAAGTTCTCACTTTTGTTCTTTTTTTTGCTTTTTGTAAATTAATGATTTCACGACATGGATGGAAATTTGCCACAATCACACAATCCACCAATAAGATAAGGAAGGTGCTTTTTTGTTTTTGTGGTTTTGCTGAAGCCGACGAGCGGTCTGTCTGATAACAAACAAACCGAAACGAATGTGGTAATTTTTTATGTAAAAAATACCGATGAAAACAACAAACCAAAACACACGTGAATAATATTTATGTAACTTTGAGCATTTATTTAAATTCTACTAAAGACATCTAGAAGCTTCTCAGTTGGTTGCATAGTACAATAGGAATTTCTTTTTGTACAACAATGAAACGTCTAGTATTACCGTAGTTTGTAGTCATTTCATGTTCATGACGATCCCTGTTTTCGCCGGCAACGCATCTGGTGGTGTTTAGTTACATCTGCTCATATTCTCAAGCAGTTTATTATATGCACATGGATGGTCTGCTCCGGTCTGTACATGTTTCTATCTATACAACTACGCGTTTATGCTTACAACAACAATAACATTGTTGTACTCGATTTCATGTTGCCTAGGAGCAGCTCTCATTGAGAAAACACTTCAATTATTAACTTAAGAAATCTCGAGATAAGCAAATGTTCGCATTACGTCAGAATTTGTGTTAGATAATCCATTCACACTGAGACAGTGGAGGCTAATGTTTCTAAACTTTGTTTTGCAATCGGTTTAGTGATAAAAGCGCCGCGACCAAAGGCTTTACAAAAAAGGAAAAATTTGCTGAAAAATCCAGAAAAGGGAATCAACCTCAGATTTCCATTCCCACGCAAACATATGTAAACAAACACTACTCCCTCTTTCCTCCTGCCTCATTATTGTCTTCACTGCGATCCCTTGGACATAAATGTATAGGGATGGGAAATTCGGCACAGCGAAGCTGTTTTTATTAAGGTAACTGATTTTCGGTAGATACTAAACACAGCTCCGACGATCAAGGTGTGGAGTGTCTCTCTGCCAGGAATTACCTTCTGTCATATCTCTATTTTTGGTACATCTTACACAGAAAGAAGTTTCCTTCATAATATTTATGAAGCGAATTCATTAAAGGATTTCATATTTCATAAAACAAAATTGTTAAATAAGTGAAACGTAGGTTTGTTTATATTGGAAACTTCAGTATAAGTTATTAATATTTATGAAACTTTTTCATAAAATTAATGAAGTTTCTTTATATGAAAAAATAATGAACTTGTATGACAAAAATTCATGGAATGAAGAACTGCATTTCATAGTTTCTAAGAAATGTTTCATAAATCCTATGACACTTCATTGATTTGTGTTTTATGAAACATGTTTGATACATTTTATGAAGTGTTTCTTTGGAGACTTTGTAATGAAAATTTTTACTGAGGTTAAGACAAAGTGTATGAAATGGAGGATGAAAATCATTAGGATGAAAATACTAATATTAAAAATTTTAATATTTCAAATTAAATTTTAAAATTAATTAAAATTTCTGTTCCCGGGCGAATTCAGAAGCTTTATGAAGAAATGTAATTATGCAGTTTTGTTTGAAATCTCTTATTTTAGATTTAAGCTAGCATCTCTCTTACTTAACTGCTTTGAGTGGTCAGTCACTTCGGGCTTTATTTTTAATATTATTCGTGTCCTGAAATACAGTTTGAACTGTTGATTTACATAATTTCAAGAGATTCGATATTTCACCAAAATATTTGTTCCACGCTTTACAACTAATTTGCTAAATTTTCTTCTCGATGATCCATTGCCACAAGAAATATACTACGTTCAATTGTCCAGCCAACAAACTACGAAGTCTAAAACGTAGCGCAAAAATAGAAATATAAAATATGTTTACTTTTCGGCTATTATCCTGCAGAAATCAACGAAATGAAGCGAAACTTGTAGGACGTATGTAGACTTTTGTCAATACTTTTTTTTTTGTTTTCTCGTGAATATTTTTCTAAGTAATTGGTGGAATGCGGATTTTGCTTAGTACTCATTAATAAAAAGAGTACCCTCGCTTACACGACCACGACTGTCACCTGTATCCACTTCTCATTTGTTTGCATATTCGGCATGTACAGACCTTTTCGTTTTATTTGACCACATGGGCCTTTGACCAATTTTATACTTGATTTTGATTTTTCACAATTTAAAAAAAACATGAAAATTTTCTTCATATGATGACTCGATTCATGTATTCTAGTTTTCGAGATATCGGACAATCAAAATTCGATATATATACCCGATATCTGAAAAACCTATATATCTCCGATCTCAAACGGAATATGGACCAACTCTTTTTGGAAAATATTCTACTTACCAAGGGCTAAATAATTGCCTTTGGAATACCCGATTCATGTATTCTAGTTTTCGAGATATCGGGCAATCAAAATTCGATATATATATACCCGATATCTTAAAAGCTATATATCTCTGATCTCAAACGGAATTTGGACCAACTCTTTGGAATACCCGATTCATGTATTCTAGTTTTCGAGATATCGGGCAATCAAAATTCGATATATATACACCCGATATCTGATAAACCTATATATCTGCGATCTCTAACGGAATTTGGACCAACTCTTTTTTGGCAAATATTATCCTTACCAAGGGCTAAATAATTGCCTTTGGAATACCCGATTCATGTATTCTAGTTTTCGAGATATCGGACAATCAAAATTCGATATATATATACCCGATATCGTAAAAGCTATATATCTCCGATCTCAATCGGAATTTGGACCAACTCTTTCTTGGAAAATATTCTACTTACCAAGGGTAAAATAATTTGGAATACCCGATTCATGTATTCTAGTTTTCGAGATATCGGGCAATCAAAATTCGATATATATACACCCGATATCTGAAAATCCTATATATAAAATAGGGTAAAATAATTGCCTTCGGAATACCCGATTCATGTATTCCAGTTTTCGAGATATCGGCTCATTTGTATAGTTTTTGGACTTTTGACTGATTCGATGCATTCAAATAATTGGAACGGAAAATATTGTTAAAAAATAATTACATAATTCCTTTTATTTTTATTATATTTAAAAAAATATTTTTTTAATACGTTCCACAAGCTAAATTGGTTTGTGTCTTGGGTGTCGGACGTATTTAACTTATGAATTTATCTTCACACCCTTAATAATCTTTGCGTTGGTCATGGTCTTTGTGGTTCCCATATAGATAAACATATCTGTGATCACTTCCACAAAACACATTTTTTTTGAATCCCTGCTTTTAAATTTGGAATTTGACTTTTCTTCTTTAATTGAATTATTCTTAGAACGATCAAATCAAACTACAAAAAAGATGTGGTTTTAAAATTAAAAACGGCAATCTACTACCCTACACTCTGTCGCTAGTGATCGCGAACATTCATTTGCAAGCAACATTTCGTCCATTAGACACATTGTCTTCATCTACCCGCAGGGCCACTTCCGCCGAGCCCTTCAATTCTAACAAATGGTTATTAAATGATGGTTTTATTTTGCTACAATTTAGGGGCGTTACAAACAAATGCACAAATACAAAACATTACTTATATAAGAACAAATCATTTGGAACAGTTTCAACATGGCTTAGCCCATGAACAGTTTTTAGTTTGAATTGACAAAATTTGAGCTCATTTTGTCATACTTATAAGCACCAACTATTTTTTCACGACCTACTCTAATGTCCAAATGCACTTTGTGCCCATTTTGTGAGACGACCACCCTCAAGGCTACCCTCGAATGCCGCAACACTTGACCTACAGAACATGTAACTATAAATTATGCCCACAGTGTGAGGTCTGTCACTTCCATATAAGCAAGTTTACGTCTCTGCCCCTCACTTGTTAATGTTGTTGTAAAGCTAAGCCATTTGAAGAAATAGTCGATTTTAAACAAAACTTCATGCGCTGCATATACATAATTCAAGTCATGCCAATGGATTTATTTATTTGTAAACAAATGCCTTTTTTACACTTTTGTTATCAATAACTTCAGTTTATTTTACGAAATTTAAATAAATTCAGCCGGGTGAACGCCCAATTTTCGAGCAAAGCGGAAACAGCGGTTATTCGAAAAAAGTCAGTTCTTTTCATGCTCCAGTTTAGCAAACGAGGCCACCTGTTCAATTGCGTGAGCAGCTGGGAAAGCAAGCACACATTTGTGTTTGTTGGTGGTTTATCGCTGTTTTACACTTTGTTTTAGAAATGCAAAACAAATACTCTCTCCATCTCTGCAGATTGCGTTTTTTGCGCGAACTCAAAACCTTTCGCTTTCACTAGAAACTCGGTCGGTCGGCTGTAATTCGTTTCAATGCTCCAGCCAGACATACATAACGTCATCTGTAATGCAAAAGGGTGGAACATCGAAAAATCCAAAATAGTGTTTTTGTTTGAATATTCAAAATACACATCCTTCTTCTATTGCCAATAATGGCAAATCAAAAAGTCGCAAAATTGGTTGGAAGACAACTATTTTAACTTAATGACACTACATTTTTTGGTTTATATATTTTGTTTCGAAAGTAAGGAGATCGACTACATGTTGAACTGCCCTCGTTGCTGAAGAACGATTTTTGTTAGAACCAAATTTCACTTTTTAATCATCATAAAATAAACCAATTTTAGATTGAAGATGCAATTTCGAATTTGTTATATGGTCGGCTATCGAGTTTAATATACGATACAACAAATTTCACCAAAAAGGTCATCTTAATTAAGAGTATTGAACAGGTTACTCTTTAAATTTGTTTTAATGATAACAATTATTTGACACCTACTTACCACCGCACCAATTGGGTAAACAGTTTAAAATTAGTTCTATACATTGAGTGTGCCAAAAGTAAGGCAAATCTTCCGTTCCGCGCTGACTCACCGAGATGTTTAGCGACTTTTCCAACGAATATGAAACTGGGTTCATTAAAATAAATCAATAAACAAATTAGTAGTACACGATACTTGCATGCGTCAATTGTGTTTCTTTTTTATAATTATGCGAGTTGAACGTTTTGTAAATTTTTAATGAATTTTTGAGTCATCGTTTGTTTTTGGCCTCTTCCAAAAACACAATACAAAGTGCGATCATTGAACGCATTTTAAGAGTTACTTCTCTGAAATCTAAGAGAGTGTTTTTTGACAATACAACGACATTATCTCTTGCATTTTGTTTGTAAATGTATTTAAATAAATTTAAGTCAAGCTTAAATTTTGCGTTTTCGCTAGGAAGTTAAACTAAGCTTTTAACGAATATGGACATTTCTCCGGAAAGGTCCACCTTGATCGGAAAATAAAAAAATTAATAAAGTTTGTTTGTGACATGTATTAGTAAAATAAATTATTACTAAATTAAAAAATTCAAAGCTTATCTTCATTATCACCATTGTAACGATGATCAAACGAACTGCAAAGTTCCATTCATTTTTTGTTCACCCTTTTCCGGATCATTTTTACTTCTTTATTTTTTTTTTTTTGCCGACGGAAAAATCATAAATATTCATAGTCATAAATAGTCATAAATATTCGTCTATTTAATAGTAAGAAAAACGCGAAAACGCTCTTTACATATTTGACGACATATTATTTTATTTTGTAGCAGCTGTGGTTTTAGTGATTTAACATCCTAAGTATGTTTGGGCCAAGTCCGTTTCACAACTTTCTAAGCTTCTTGTGCTATGTCTGTCCTTCCGTCTGTCTGGCTGGTGTACACTATAACTCTCGAAAGGAATTAAGGAATGCATGTGGCAATATTTTTCTTAAACTTAGTTTAAGTTCGTAGATGGTGAAATTGTCACGCACTTTCTGGTATCTCCCACACAAATGGTCCATATTCCGACATAACTTCCGACCGGATATTTAGAATCAGTTTTTTTTATATTTAATAATAAATAGTAGTTCTCACACGAATCGCCCTAACCTATGTAAAATTAAAGCTGTAAACTTATATACGGATGATCGTAATACTCTGAAATTTGACCTTTAGCAATGCTTTTATAGACGTTACATACAACTAAAATATGGGCGATATTGCCACAGCCCTTCTGGTACCTCCCAAGCAAATAGGCAAAAGCTTAGTTCAAAACTGATATAACTTCCATTTGGATTGTCGAAATCAATTTGATATTTGAAAATGATTTTATGATGAACTTTTTTACCCGCCTTTGCGCGGGTTCATTTTTCACATTCCCCTACTTTGTACGCTGTTGATGATAAAATGAGTACAAAATTATCCAGAAACCATCTTCTCTCCACTGGTTAGCTTCTGTAAAATTTCCAGGCGAATCTGTCACGGCTTATACGGAACATACAGACTAACAGACACATAATGATTTTTATACATATATACATAGAAAATATGTATGCTTCAGCAATGTCCATATCCTAGGTAAAATAAAATCCTTTATAACTTCTATACCAGTACCTGGAATCCACTATGAGTTGATATATATAAATGTGAAAGCTGGGACCATGTGTCACGAACCTTCTATTACCTTCCACATTGACGGTTACTTACTTGTTACCGCCAACCTTAAATTAAAAAATATATTTCTGTCTTGAAATATTAAAGAAAAAAATTATTAAAGTATAGAGTCCAAAACATATCTCTGTAACAATGACGAACTGCAAAATTTAATTCATGTTTTATATACCTTTTTCATTTTTAAGAGAATTTTTTCTTACAGATTTACTTTACTTATCACATAATATTTGTTGCGACCATAATGGACTCCAATATAATTTTTTACTGTAATTCTTATTTTTTAATAAAGGGTGATTTTTTAAGAGCTTGATAACTTTTTTTTTTAAAAAAACGCATAAAATTTGCAAAATCTCATCGGTTCTTTATTTGAAACGTTAGATTGGTCCATGACATTTTCTTTTTGAAGATAATTTCATTTAAATGTTGACCGCGGCTGCGTCTTAGGTGGTCCATCCGCTTAGTCCAATTTTGGCATTTCCACGTTTTTGAGTAACAGAGACCCAATTGGAGCGAACGGCGACGAATCGAAAATTGGTGGTCATCATTAACACTGGCCGATACAGCTGCGATATTTTCTTCAGTTCGCACTCTACGTAAGCGTGTTGGTGGTTTAATGTCCAACAATGTAAATTTGGTGCGAAATTTAGTCACAATAGCCCGAATAGCCGCTTCAGTGGGTCGATTAAACTGACCATAAAATGGAAGCGCGCAATGAACTTTCTTAACAGAGCACGCATTTTGATAATAAAATTCAATAATTTGCAAGCGTTGTTCGTTTATAAGACGATTCATGATGAAATGTCAAAGCATACTGAGCATCTTTCTCTTTGACACCATGTCTGAAATCCCACGTGATCTGTCAAATACTAATGCATGAAAATCCTAACCTCAAAAAAATCACTCTTTATAAACACAACAGTGCCTTTCTGAACACTGCTGCGGTTATTTATTACTCACATTATTGGTTTGGTTCATTGACCTGACTTTCGTATTCGGGAATTTCTTTAGGTTCCTTTGAAAAAGAGTAATCAATTTACCCATAATGTTTGAATGTGACTCATGCTCAGGGACAGACATACACATTAGTATGGGTCAAGAAAATAAATTGTTTAATATTTCGTCACTGGGTCAAGTCATCTGTGAGCTAAACGCTCCTGAAAACACTTCTAAAAATCGTGTTTTTCTCGTGTAATTTTTTTATGTTGCATTTTTGCCCAAAAATTGTTTATGAATTATAGATTAATAGACCCTTGTGAGCACTTTAAATAAAAATTGTTATTCTTGTCTTGAAATAACTCATTGGTAGAATTATTGGTCTTTTATACAGCTAAAAACTCATATTTCTTTGAAACATTTTGTAAGAGGTAAATTTGTAAATAGAAAGAATCAATACCTTTCGATTTTTATGAAATAATTTAATGCAGACGATGGTTTTCACAGTCAAAATGTTCAAACACTTTTTACAAAATTGAGCGCTCAATTTCCTTCCGATGTTCATCATATAGGCATCATTCGAAAGGTATTGACTGCAGATATTTATTTTTTAGAAAATACTGCCCCCAAATACGAAAATGTTTTCGGTAGTCACTGTGAAAATTCACAAAAAATTACTATAAACGTTTAATAATTCGACCAATAAGTTACTCTAAGGCAAGAATCAAAATTTATATTTATAGTGCTTTCAAGGGTCTATTATTTCAGAAAAAATGAGCAAAAGGCAACAAAAAAAAAACACCGGAAAACATGATTTTTAGGGTTATTTTCAGGTGCGTTTAGCTCACAGATGGCTTGATCTAGGAACGAAATATTATTCACATCATCATTAAAAAATCCAAACTTTATTTTCGTGGGGTGACTGTTTTTCTTGTATGTTTGTTTTTCCATTTGTATGGACGGCGACCCAGCCTAATACACATGAGTCAGTAAGTCGAACTATTGTGAGATCTACATCTTAAGCAAAACAAGTAAAAACGGCGTTATGTTCGTCCGGGCTGAACTTTATTTACCCTCCACCATGGACTGCACTCCTCAGAGGCAGTCGATTTTCATAGAAAATCGAAGTTTTTTTAATACAGCCAAACCAAAATAAGTAAAAATATTGAAAAAAAAAATAATTTTATAAATAAATATAAAATTTAATCATAAAACAAGCCTACACTGAAAGAATTTTTCTTCATAATATTTATGAAGTGATTTAGTGCATTTTTTCTTAATATGTATGAAAAATTCATAAATAAAATGAAATGTTTCATAAACATATTTCATAAAACAAAATTGTTAAGTTAGTGAAGCTTAGTTTCATAAGATCAAATAAAGATTTCATAAATTTACGAAATATGTCACAACCAATAAAATATTTGTGTTATGAAATGTTTCATAACATACAACTTCATTTTTAGTGTGTCTACTTTTTCGGTTGAATGCATGCAATTCTCATTTGTCCTCTGTTAACTCTGAAATAAGTATTTACCCTGATTTTGATCAAAGACATACTCATTGCACAGACTCTCGCAATGATGGTGTGTGATAACGAGTCAGACTTTTTTTCTATTTTTGTTTATATTGGAAACTTCAGTACTTACTATTTATGAAACTCTTTCTTCATAAAATCTATGAACATTTTCATAAATCATATTATGAGAAATAATGATTTGTGCTTTATGAAACATGTTTCATACATTTTATGAAATGTTTTTTTGGCGACTTTTTAATGACCATTTTCACTGAGGCTAAGACAAAATCATAAATATTATGAAGATAATTCTTTCAGTGTACCAATATGTTTTTACTATATATATAGAAATAAAATCTCTGATCAATTCAAAAAGTAAATTTAAGGTAGCACTCTTTAAAAAAGCTTAAATACCCTAAATATTGGGTGATATTGGGTGCATTTTCAGCTACTGCCATTTGGTTTGTTGTATTTCTATCTTATTTTATTTCCAAAAGTAAAAATTTGAATAAATCCAAATTTATACTTTTCACAGTACAAAGTACAAGATAACTTCATGATCATACCCATTTTTGCCGTAAAAGTAGAAAAGTATGAATATGGTGAAGTCTTTTTATTTTGCTTCTATGCAGTAAGATGAATTTATACACAGAATTCCATGATTCTAGCTGTTGCCTTTCGGTTGGTTCCATTTTAATCCGCTTTTTAAAGTACGAATTTCAAAACAATTTTTATTTTACGTGTCTACGCAATTAGAGGAATGTACGTACCAAATTTCATCATTCTAGCTGTAGCCGTTTAGTTGGTACCATTTTTATCCCTCTGTTCCATTGTTCCCTTGAAAGTACGAATTTGGAAAAACCTTTTTATTTTTCGTGTCTACGCAATAAGAGGAATGTATATGACTTTGGCTGCGGCCATATGGTTGGTACCATTTTTATCCCCTTTTTCCATTTTAGCCCGTAAAAGTGCGAATTTTTATTGGTATCTTTAGTCCTTGTGAGAGAAAAAACTTTCCCTTTAACCGATTTCGCTCAGTTACAATCCCAGCCGATCTCCGTTTAGATGCTACCGTGCATTCACCAGACGGACGGACATAGCTAGATCGTTTTAGAATTTTATGAAGACCAAGAAAATATAGATATACTCTATAGAGTCTTAGGTCCATATTTCAAGGCGTTACAAACGGAATGACAAAGTTAGTATACCACCGCTCTGTGGTGGAGGTTATAAAAAGGTAAATAGTTTTTAAAATAAAAGGACAGGCCTCTAAATTGTATACCTAAGTCGCAGTCATTTGTAGCGGAGAAACAAGAAGCTACAATTTCAGAAATAATTGAACACTTGGCTGAGATATCGCTTCAACAAAAATTAGAAAAACGATTACACAAATATTGATACAGTCGAACTTCTCTATGGTGAATTATTCTCTAATCGAATCTTTTTTAAAGACCCAAATATAATATCTCATATTAAATAATTAAATGGCAATTGTTAGTTACGTCTTTTTTGGAAATGGAGTAATGGTATGAACTTAAACTGAGTAATTTTTTGGACTCAATTTTAGTATGCTGCATCTTCAATTTTTTTAGTATAGAACTTCCGATTGAAATGGGCTTTTGTGGATAATAAGAAGAGTATAGATTTCAAAAACATTCAAAACCTAATGAAATTATCTTCAATATATATAAACTCAAAATCCTAATTGTTTCGTGGGAAATTTATACTTTATTAACAATAAATAAAAATTGATTTGGATCGTAATTTCGATTTCGCCACTGTATTCTATTCTTTTAGAGAACCAGAATAATATGCACATTATTATGCACAAACATTTGTAATGCCGCACTGATTTACCAGTTCACGAATAATTTAAAGCAGTAAATATTCATTATTAGCAGTTTTATGTAACATCATGTTACATTACATACCGATATATTCTGGGAATGTGGAGTATATTCCGAGAATAATTCCCATTTTTTCAAATTTAATAGAAATTTCTTGTTTGTTTAATAAATTGTGCAAATAACTTGCAAGTTGTACTTTTGAATGACGATCACGTTTTGTGTCTTTACGCCTTTCTTTCTCTTTCGAATGTAAGAAGAAATTGTGATGAAATGAAAACTGATTGTAAATGACGCATGTAAGATACAGCTTCTAAGTAATGGTTGTGAATTGCATTTACAAATGTTTTTAACTAACATACGTACATTAGAGCGACTCGCGAAAAGAAAGAAAAAGTTATCCTCCTGAAAAAGAGACTGATATGTTTTATGATTATTCCAAAGATATTTCAGCTTTAAATCGTTTGCAAACATGGATTTGGATTTGTTATCCCTCACCTGGTCATAGAATTTATTTCACTTTTGTTTGCTTCCATACAAATTGAGTCGCTTTAACGTACACTCGTATGTAGTATGTAAGTGAATCTGTAGTCGGGTTTTTTTTCTCCAAGATTAAGACAGTGTGCCTCGATGAAGATGAACGACTGGAGAAACTTGTTTTTTGTTTTTCTCTAGGAATGTGCGCATTTATTTCGAAATCACAATTACGTCATTGTTAGCTGCGGAGATGTTAGAGACAATATTATCACCAACACCAGGCAGCTATCATTCTTGACATATGTAGCCATTATTTCTTTCACTAGATTTGATAATTTCTAAACATGCAAATTACAATAATATCTAAGCTAGGATCAACTCCAAAAACAACAACGTATTGTACCAGACAAAGAGAACAAAATTGTTAAAAATGTTTGGAACAGTGTTTTTCAATGGGTTGAGTAATTTAAGTACAAATTTGACAAATCCTGATAAACTCGGGGAAACATCAGTATTGTTATACTATAACCTCTCGTATTTTCTCAAAAGGGGGAAATTTAATTAAAATTTCTCAACGCTGCCTTATGGATTCTCTTCACTCCAAATATGACAATTTTGCTTAATGGCATGTCCATTGAGCCAAAATTGTGTCTCATCAATGAACAGAATGTAGCGCACGTAACATTCCCAAATCGAACTATTTTTTCATGATGAAATGACAAAACAAACTGAACTCAATAGACAATATCATTCAGATTTGACCAATTTGTGACCCTTTAATCAAGCGGCGATAACAAAAAATTCAAAATATAAAAATTCATATTGTCGTCAACTGTCAAAACAAATTTTCATAGAATTTTTTTTTTGTGTTTATATTTTTGGACTTACCCTCGATAACCATAAATTTCACTTACAAATTATTTTGTTTATACCCTCCACATACAGGATGGGAGTATACTAACTTTGTCATTCCGTTTGTAACACCTTGAAATATCGAGCTGAGACACTGTAAAGTATATATATATATTCTTGATCGTGATAAAATTTTCTAGTCATGTCCGTCCGTCCTTATGCTGAAAGCACGCTAGCATTTAAACGAAATGAGCTAGGTCGTCCAAATTTTCCATAAATGCGTCTTATAGAAGTAGATCGGTTGGGATTGCAAATGGGCTAAATCGGTCCAAAAGGAAAAATTTTTCCCTCACAAGGACTGAAAATACCCATAAAAATACCTAATATTTTAGAAAATTTAAGCATATTTTTTCAATATGTCTGCTAATTGTATAATTGAGGAGATACATAATATAAAAGTATTTTTGCAAATTCGTACTTTTAAGGGATAAAATGGGAATAGAGGGATAAAAATGGTACCAACCAAACGGCTGCACCTAGCATAATGAAATCCGGTGTATATGTATATTCCTCTGATTGCGTGACACGTAGAATAAACGTATTTTTCGAAATTCGTACTTTTTGTGGTAAAATAAAAAAAGAGGGATAAAAAAGTACCAACCAAATGACCACAGCTAGAGTCATGAAATTCGGAGTATACATTCCTCTGATTTCGTAGAGACGAAAAATAAAAGGTTTTTTTTCCAAATTCGTACTTTCAAGTGATACAATGGGAACAGATGGTACAATAGTACCATCTAAACGGAATACCCGATTCATGTATTCTAGTTTTCGAGATATGAGACAATCAATATTCTATATATATATCTCCGATCTCAAACGGAATTTGCACCAACTGTGACCTATTTTATATAGTTTTTGGACCACAGATCGATTCGATGCATTCAAATTATTGGAGGTAAAATATTACTAAAGAAATATTGCACAATTCCTTTTATTTTTATTGTTTTTAGTATTTTTTTACAAAAAATATTTTTAAATACGTTCCACAAGTTAAATTGGTGTGTGTCTTGGATGTGGGACGAATTTAACTTACGAATTTGTATTCACACCCTTATATATAGTGTAGTAGCCTTGTCTTATAAGCGTGGGTTGAAATAATAAAAAAAAAATTTGTATTTAATTTGAACTTGGATATTGTCCTGGCTCAAGACCATTTTGCATCTATATTTAATAGAATGCTAATTTATTTACAAATTACTTGGCTGCAGTCTTGAGTCAGGACAATATCCCACTTCAAATCAAATATTGATTTATAAAATTATTTTTTCAATGTTTTTATTTGTTTTGATTTGGCTATATTAAAAAAAATTGATATTTTCCTGTAATATTACTGTACTTCTACCAAAATCATCAGCCTCTGTGGAATGCAATCCATGGACGCCGTACTTGATAAGTTTCTTTTCATACACAAACATAGATATTGTTGTTGGCGAATTTCTCCGTCTTAAAAAAACTGTCCTATTATCAGGAAATGGAACCTCTAACAACATTCGATACAAACCAAAGAATTCTTAGTAGCCTCCATTGGAATATTTATCAGGTGAAACATAATCAAGATTCCTTTATCGGTAGTGCCCCATGCGAAACTTTTAAATCGATTAAATTGATTTTATTAATTAACAAACAAACGATTAACAGGCTGTCGTTGTCCTCGCCACGATTATTATGCAATATCGATAGCATTTTCTAAATACTTCCATTAGCGGAAGTGGTGTAACTTGATATTTTTCAAGTATGTCTCCATCGACGTGGTCGTGATCGTTACCACCATTATGAAATAATTCTGCAAATCGCATATAAGTGTACACCTCTCCCTCCCCTGCACTTCAGGTCGGATAGAGGAGAGACAAAGACAGACCAACGGATAATAAACCAACATTATTATTAAAGAAAAACGTATGGCAAACACCACTACAATTTCCATTGAAACGGCGATGGTAAACAAACGTATATGATTATGGAGGATTATGGTGGGGGCTGGCATGGAGGATGAAACACCAACCAGCCAGCCAGTCAGTCAGTCATCCAGCCAAACACTCAGCTGGCCAGCCAACCAACGACCCCAATACACAGACAGAAATAACAACGCGTTTTTAATTCGCATGTGAACATTTTTCTCTCCAATTGTTTTGTTTTGCGTAGAAAAAACAAACTCTAACTTGAAAAGAGCAAAGAAATACACACTTCGCAGACAAGCAACTTCTTTCTGTCCGCCGTCATTTATCCACCAAATGGAACTTGACTGCAAATTCCACTTGGAAATTAATGTCTATTTTTTGCTACTCACATACATACATTCACGAGGTTCTTTGAATAACTCTGGTAAATTCAAATGGAGAATATTGGAACCATTAATTTGTTATACCTCCATCATATTATAATGTATGTGAAAATAAATTCGAATACAACTTGCAAGAACAGCGCTGTTAACAGAGGAAACAAATTCTGACGGAGGGTAACTATGGGAGTTTATAGTATCCAAACGGAAAATATTGGGTGAATAAAATTTATAGCACAGATAGCCCTGGGCGTGCCCTATCCGAATTTGGCCCCACATATCTCAGATGTCTCTAAAATTCATACAATCTTGAATTTTTTGATTTTTGATTTTTGATCACATCGAGCTCAAAAAAGTGAGTATTTTTAGTAGTTACCCTCCAGCAGAATTTGTTTCCTCTGTTAACTCCTAACAGAGCTCTGTTAACATCGCTGTTCTTGCAAGTTGTATTCGAATTTATTTTCACATACATCATATTATAGGGTACATGAGAAAGAACAGAGGACAAAAAACAAATACTGTGTTATTATTTTATTATTGGTAATAAGTGTTGTCCATGATTGTATTTGTCATCATATTAGCAATTTTTAATATACTTGGATCAACGCGAAATTACGTTCAAGACTTAAATTTTACGATACGATTTAGGTTATTCTACACTATTTCTATACCCTCCACCTCCAGGATGGGGGTATACTAACTTTGTCATTCCGTTTGTAACACCTTGAAATATCGACCTGAGACCCTATAAAGTATATATATTCTTGATCGTCATAAAATTCTAAGACCTAGCCATGTCCGTCCGTCTGTTGAAAGCACGCTAGCATCTAAGCGAAAGGAGCTAGAACGTTCAAATTTTTCATAAATGCGTCTTATAGTCGTAGATCGGTTGGGGTTGAAATGGGCGAAATCGACCCAAAGGGAAAATTTTTTCCCTCACAAGCACTAAAAATATCCATAATAATCCCTAATATTTTAGCGTGTTTAAGCATGTTTTTGAATATGTCTGTTTATATTTGCTTGATATTTGGTATGCGCATTCCCCTTATAGCAAAAACGTGCACCATAAAGTGATTCTTATTTGTAGGGGGCAAAAAAGGGATAAAAATGGTACATATTAAACGACAACAGCTAGAAACACGAAATTCGGTGTGTACTTTCCTCTATATAGTACCAACTAAACGACTACAGCTAGAATGATGAAAATCTAATTGCGTAGAAACGTCAAGGGGGTAAAAATGGTACCAACCAAATGGGCGCAGCTGGAATCATGGAATTCGGTGTATACATTCCTCTGACTGCATAAACACGTAAAATAAAAAGTTGTTTTCCAAATTCGTACTTTTTCTTTTGCGACAAAAATTGGTTGAATCATGAAGTTAGGTTATTTTTGCACTATCTACGTCTGATAATGGATTTTCAAAATTTGTACTTTTGGAATTCAAATAGAATAAAAATACAACCAACTGTAGCACCCACTATCTACCAATATTTATGGTTTTGAAAATATAAATACAAGAATATTTATTTTTTGAATTGACGTATTGGTAGCATTACCTTATAAGCGTGGTTTGAAATAATTAAAATATTATATTTATTTATAAAATTATTTTTTTCAATATTTGTATTGTTTTGGTTTGGCTATATTAACAAATTTATATTTTCCTGTAATATTACTGCACTTCTACGAAAATCGACATTCTCTGTGGAATGCAATCCATGGTCGAGGGTATATAAAGTTCGGCCCGGCTGAACTTAACGCATTTTTTACTTGTTTTATACTCGCACTTTATATTATTTGGGACAAAAAAAGTGAAGGATTGATTTAATCCTATGTATGTTCGGACCAAATCCGTTTCACGACTTTTTTCCCAAACATAGTTTAGTTGTCACGCCCCTTCTGATACCATCCGCACAAATAGTCCATATACCTATTTTTAATAAAAACTGATTAAACTTCCACATAGATATTTGGAATCAGCTATATTTTGGTATGTGATAAAGTTTTTAAAATCACTTCATGTGGCAATATTTTCATAGACACTGTATATTTTCATAGACATTGTCGATTGTTTTAAAAGTTTAGAAAGAACAAGTAAGAAGGCGTTAAATTCGCCCGGACCGAATGCTATTTTACCTCCACTATGGATTGCAATCCACAAATTATTGCGCTATTACACTTACATATAAGTGCACTAATATATTGATTTTTTGCTGATAGTAATTTTCGTTAAATAAATTGTAATGTTTCATTATTATAATTTTGAAAAAAAAATAATTACTTTAATGACCACGCCCACTTTTTTATTGCTTGATAGCCCTTGACTATATACCAAAAGAAATTCTTCAGAAAGGCAAAGCAAGAGTTTCTAAATTCTATTGTCTTTCAGGTGCACAATGGTATGTTTTGTTTTGCGTGCCTACGAAGTCAAATAAATTTATAAAGAGAATTACAAGATTCTAGCTGCAGTCGTTTGATTCGTACCATTTTTATCCTCTTTTGCTCCGCTGTCCCTAAAATTACAAATTTCTAAAATAAATCCTTTATGTTGCGCGTCTACACAGTCAGAGTGATTTACATGCCGAACTTCATGATTATCTATCTGCAGCCATTTGCTCGCACAAATTTTGTCCTCTTTTGGCCTAAAAAGAAGGAGTATCGAAAGATTGCATTATATTTCGTATCTACGCAACCTGCGCGAAATATACACTGACTTTCACTAGTCTAGCTGCAGCTGTTTAATTGGTACCAATGGTATCCCTTTTCTCACCGTTTCCCTTAAAAGTATACATTTTGAAAATTTCCTTGATTTTGCACGTCTATACAGTCATAGGATTGTACATACTGAATTTCAAGCTGCAGCCATTTGGTCGGTACCTAGTTTATTCCTTTTTCCACAAACCCCCACTTAAAAGAACTAATTTTGAAAATCACTATTCTACGTACGAATTTCATTATTCTATTTAGTTACTGTCGTTTTATTGGAACCATTTTTGTCTCTCTATTTCCATTAAAAGTACAAATTAAAAAAAAACACTCAATTAGACGAATGTACACACCGAATTTCGTGTATCTAGCTGTTGTCGTTTAATAGGTACCATTTTTATCCCTTTTTGCTCCATTTCACCTCCTACACATGAGAATCGCTTTATGGTGTACCTATAAGGGGAATGTGCATACCAAATATCAATAAATATGAGCAGACATATTCGAAAAACATATCTAAATACTAGAAATATTAGGGCTATTTTCCGTTCTTTGGACCAATTTCGCCCACTTTCAATACCAACCGATCTAGAACTATTATTCTTGGAAAATTTAGACGTCCTGACTCCTTTCATTTGGATGCTAGCATGCTTTCAACAGACGGATGGACGGACATAGCTAGATAGTCTTAGAATTTTATGACGATCAAAAAAAAATATATATATCAAGCGGTACGATTTTTGACCTCGATAGTTTTGAAAGTATCGTATTGTATGTGTATTGTAGTGTGTTTTAACTAACTGAAATTATTCTGGCTGATTTTGCAAAAAAAAAAATAATCGTAAAAAATAGAAACTATAATTTCACCACTTCCAAACTCATACAGTCGCTTGAAAAGAGACCTAAGGACACTACTCTTTTCAAAAAATGGTTTAATGTAATCATTTCAAAAATCAAGATAAAAGAAATAAAATTGTAAAAACTCTAAAAAATATAATCAGGAGTTACAGGCGATGGAATGAACACACTTTTTGAAAAAAACTTATTTTTTCACTGTTAAATTGGTCAGAAATGATAGAGAAAATAATTTTCTATTTTTTTTTTCAAAAATACGTATGCAATATTTTTATGAGGAGAGTACATACACAAAATTTCAAAACAATCACAGATATCGTGGTCATGGAATGACTCATGAACTTTATAGGGTCTCAAGTCGATATTTCAAAGTGTTACAAACGGAATGACAAACCTAATATACCTCCATCCTGTGGTGGAGGGTATACAAATAAAACAGTAAGGATAAAAATATTGTAAATGAAGGAGATATAATGCATTTTATTATTTTTATAAAAATCACAATTATTTTATTATTTTTCACAATTTTTAATTTTTTTAAAAATTTAATTTACAAATTTATTTATAAATGGCATGGTGACATTTATTACTTGGCTTCGCAGCGACTTTTCAACATCAAACCCGGCCTCTATAAGGAGATGATTCTCACAAACGAACGAGAAGCACAAATCACTTGCCGAATTTGCGTTTATTCACAATTATTTTATTATTTTTCACAATTATTTTATTATTTTTTCACAATTATTTTATTTTTTTTACAATTATTTTATTATTTTTCTCAATTATGCACGATTATCACTTTGTACACATCCCCCACATATCTTACATAACAATTTATTGTACAACTTCTAATCCGATACTAGTTTTGTGAAGGTTTTTCATATAAAAATATTGTATCGTTTGTTGATCTAAACCTTAGGTTACAGATAAAACTTATCGAAAATTTGTTCGTCAGAATCTATTTTAAAGTTGTACTATAAATTTTCCGGTGTAAATAGTGCTTATCGCTCTGAAGACTGATTTCTATCTGGCTTTCTGTCATTTTCTAACGATTAAATTAAATATTTGCAAAAACTTGAATCCATTATTTGGAGATTTTGAAAAGTTGATTTTGCATTCAAAACTTTAATTGGTGTAGGGTATCACACAGTCGGCCATGCATTTTGTTTACTTCTCGTGCTGTACTTTTGCTTTAGTTTGTGTGCAATGCATAGACTTCAACCCGTGCAACAGTGCAGAAGAAAACATTGAATGCATCAACTGAGCAATGTCATCGACATCATTCATATGCGCTGTGATGTACAGTGATGTTCAGAATGAGAGCAGTGTTTCAATAATAAATTAATATAATAATAAATACAGAATGATTGATAAGAAATTTATAGTTTTGAAATATGTAGGAAGTGGATTCAGAGTTAGAGGGTTAACTTGAACATCCCACTTTACATACTTTCAGAGGTAAGCGCCGATACAAGACTATTTTCATGTGGTCCACTCTACCAGAATCAGTTATAATTTTGAAAAAAGTTTGATTTGTAATTGTATAGTGTAGTGTAATCTATATTTATAAAAGAGAATGCCGTCCGTGTGAACACGCAAAACTTTATAACGGATCGTCTGATTTTCACGATTTTGGGCTTGATGAATTCGTGTTGGCCCAAGGAAGGACATAGGATGTAAAATTGGTTCATAAATATTACTGACCACGAGAATGATAAATATGATGCCGAAATTTGGATTTTCATTTTATGTGTGTGGCAGTAGTGTTTTTTTGAGCCAGAAGGCTGCAAATTGGAACGTATATATTACTGACCACAAGAAAGATAAATATGATGCTGGAGTTTGAATTTTCGTTTGGTGGGTAGTTGGGGCGTGGCAAAAGTGTCTTTTAGCTAGAAGGCTGAAAATTGGAACGTATATTTTACTGACCACGATAATATCAATATGATAAGATCAATATGAAACCTGATTTTAATTTTGCCATTTTTGTTTTTGCCTGGCGAAGCGGGCGGGGTTCAGCTAGTTTATTATAAAAGTCTATCTATTTTGTTCAAACTGTAGAAATAATAACAGCAATATATCATAAAAGATAAGAATACAAAATTAACACATTGAATAAGTTTATGCGATGATTTATTAAAACAATAAACATTTTCCACTAAAATAATAGGTCGTGGAAACAATCGAATAAAATGCAATGCAAATGTGATTCTTGGCCACTCGTGGAGCCATATCACGGTGATCGATCGGTTATTTGTTGAACTGCCCCCGTATTTTAAACAATTTCGGTTTAACTTGCTATATTGGGTCCTTCATTTTCCGATTCTCCTTTACATGCACAAGCTACGATTTTTGCTGCTATTTAATTGCACTGCACTGTAAATGTTGGTGCTTTACTAGTACTTGGTCTGTTGGCTCCGTTTGTTGGACTTGGTTTGATGTTGATGTTGTCGGTATCGCTGTGTCTTTCGGTTGTGTGGCATGCATCGAAATTAAATTTAAACCAAACAGGAAAATAAACAGCAAAAAATCACAAAACGAGAACAAAAAAAAAAAAAAAAAACAATATGCAACACATGTTCTGCCACAGTTCACAATGGCCAATGTTCCACAGAGTTATGTGTGCATGTGGATGTGTTCCAGACGAACACAGTCGAGCGGTCTATCTGTCCGTCCGTCCACATTTATTTGCACATAAAATGAAAATAATTCATGCGGCTGCGGCCGTTTGTGGATAGCTGGTTGAGACGTATTCTTGCATGTTGCACGTTCTCGGTGGTTTTCCGTTTGCTAAAGTTGCAAACAGAAGCCAACCCCAAGCCAGCCGCCAATAAGGACTGGGGGAAAAGGTATCTGCATTACTATAAATTCAATCAAATGCGAATTTAATTTAATTCTTTTAATACTATTTTTCAACATTTAAAAGGGTTTACAAGAGACAGAGCTTTGTTTGCAATGAAAAATATGCAACACGTGCCGATTTTATAGGATTTTTGTCTTGGTTTTCCATTGCAATGGGAGGAAATGAATTATTGAATGCATTTTAATTGAATTATCACATCCAATGGGTGATTTCCGCAGAAATGGTTGATGTAGAGGAGATCACTTTAAACGCTTCGTTTCGATACTTTAGCCAGAAATACATGTTTTCCAATACTACTGATTTCAAACATATTATTCTCCTTTGCAGTAGCTTTTTTAATATATATTTTTTATTTTTCCTAGAACTATTCCTACATCACTCAATACAAAATTTCACGATTTTCTAACAATACTTTGGGCGGTACCATTTTCAACCCTTTTGCCTTAGTAGTACAAATTTCAAAAAATCCATTTATGTGGATCGTCCAGCAATATGAGGAATGTACACACCCAACTTAATGAATCAATATGCATCATTTTTGGCGGTACCATTTTTATCCCGTTTCCCCCAAAAAGTACAAATTTCCAAAAATCCGTTTATGTCGAGCGTACACGCAGTAAGTGATAATTCTCCAACAATTTCTATTCTAGACGCAACAATTCGGGTGGTACTATTTTTACCCCATTTCCTCACAATTTCACGATTTTAGATGCAACATTTTGTGAGATACCAATTTTATCCCTTTTTTTAAATCTTTTTTGTGGCTCGTCCGCGTATTAAGTAGAACCTAAATCCACAATTTCACTCTATATCATTCTAGACGCTACATTTAGATTGGTACTATACTTATGTCCCGTTTCACCCCAAAAGTAAAAAAAAATAAAAATCTCACGACCACACTTTAGGAGGAAAGTACACCCGTCAACTTCAGGATTAAAGATGCAGCATTTTGAACGGTACCATTTTAATCCCCTTTGTCCTGTTTCGCCCTAAAAGCACAAATTTCCAAAAATTCTTCTATGTCGCTCGTTCTACTCACTTCTTTACGATTTTATATGCAACATTGTGGGCGGTACCATTTTTATAAACTTTTGTCTCGTTTTCTCAAAAAAGTACAGGGTTAAGAAGAATCCACATCCAAATTTACATTCTATATGATTCTAGACGCAACATTTTGGATGGTACTATTCGCGTTTCACTCTAAAAAGTACATTTTCTAAATCTATTTAGGACGTCGTCCACACATTAAGAGGAATTGACACTCACAATTTTCGGTGGTACCATAAATCCCTTCTTGTACCCCCTAAAAAATATCCGGCGTTTAACTACAATTTCACGATTTTAGATAAAACATTATGGAAGGTACCATTTGTATCCCCTTTTTTCTGTTTTGCCCTAAAAGTACAAAGTACGAAATATCGGCATCTACGTTGGCAGGGGGAGATATATACACCAAATTTCACCAGACCGATGGTACCATTTTTATCCCTTTACCCATTTACACTTATATGACAAATTAACCTCATAAGTTGTTTCGTTTGGAGCTAGAGTCTCAGTTCCATATGGTACCATTGGTACCATTTTTATCCCTTTACCCATTTACACTTATATGGCAAATTAATCTCATAAGTTGTTTCGTTTGGAGCTAGAGTCTCATATTCCATATTTCAGGGTGTTACCAGCGCAATGACAAACTTTGCGAGCACCCTCTCCCTACGCCGGAGACAAATTGCTTATTTAGTTGCTGTTGTTAAGATGAAATCTCAATTATTCTTTACACGTACGCAAGTGCATTCGATTAATCTTTAAATTGTTGTTTTTCCCCATATTTATATAATTTTTGTATTTTTATTAAATTTAAATCCCCTTTTGTTACATTCCCCCTTTTGTATTCATTAATCTTTCCGTTTTGCTATTCATTGTTTGTTTGATTGTTTTTTTTTTCGATATGGACGACGCTCTTGATCTTGAAAATCTCTACTCGGTGTACTTTCCATAAACATTCGTTCGATTCGTAAACATCTACTAAATCTCTCGCCGAGACAAACACACATTCCAAAGGCCGGCGACGACTACGTCGCCACGTTTAGTTGAATTCAATTCAATTTCAATTCAAATGGTTTGTGCCGGTACCCCCGTAACCGTGATAAGTAGTCGTGTGTCCATCACACCGGGAGTAGGAATAACAACAACAACGACATGATTATTATTATTTTTGTTAGTTGTTATTTCTTTATTGTACAACAAACAATAAGAAAACAACACTCACACACATACATACAACTCGCACGTTTATAAAATATTTGTAGCTTTTTGGTATGGACTGCAATACTTCCTCTTTTTTGTCGGCGGGGTTTTCTTTGAATGCCAGTCACTGTGTGGCACTTCGTCTCACTGCCTTGCCTGCCTATTCGGTGGCTTGAATTATAAATGATTGCGTCTGAGCATAGTGGTTCCGAACGGAATAGAGTGTCACTCCTGTAACGATTTCTATTCACCGCTTGCCACGTACCGAATTCATGTTTTTTTTTTAATTTGAACTTTGACTTTGAATTTTCCTATTTAAATCGAATTTTCTTTGAGCGTAGACATGAGAAAGAAATTAAAAAAGAACAAATAAAAAAGACGTGAATATGAGAAAATTAATGGATGTGTCCATCATTTAAGCTACCTAATAAAACGTGGCATGCTAGGATATTCGAAATTATAATTTTCTCACAAGGAATTCTCCTTCACTAATATATAGACTTTTCTCCAACATTTACAGTTTGAAATTGAGAAAGCTCCATTTGATATAGAGAAAATTCAATTATAATTTGAAATTTCCAATCGAAAATAAAAATAAATCTATTTAAAATTGAGAATATCTACATGAAATACCTGTTGAAATTAAGAATTTTTATATTATATATTTCCGTCCGTCTGTTGAAAGCACGCTAGCATTTAAGCGGAAGCTAGCATTTATAGCTGTAGGTCGGTTGGGATTGAAAGTGGGCGAAATCTGTCCAGAGGGAAAATATTTTCCCTCACAAGGACTGAAAATACCCCTAATGTCTCCCAATATTTAGAGTATTTAAGAATGTTTTTTATATTTACTTGATATTGGGTATGTGCATTCCCCTTATAGCAAAAAACGTGCACCATAAAGTGAGGTGAAATGGGACAAAAAGGGATAAAAATGGTACCTATCAAACAGTTAGAAACACACCATTCGATGTGTACATTGAGCAGGTACATAATAGAAAATTCGGTGTACACATTCCCCTAATTGCGTAGACAAAAAGGGATTTTTCGAAATTCGTACTTTTAGGGACTAAAATGGAAAAAGGGGATAAAAAATTTAACAACCAAGTGGCGGCATCTAGAGTCCTGAAATTCGTAGTAACCATTCCTCCGTCTGCGTAGACACGAAAAATAAAGAGATTTTCCCAAATTTGTATTTTCAAGGGATACAAAGGAAACAGAGGGATGGAGGAGTTGAGGGGGCGGCTACAATTAGAATGATGAAATTCGGTGTGTACAACCCGCTGGTTGCGTAGACATGTAAAACAAACAGATTTTCGAAAGTCGTACTTTTAAGGGGGTAAAACGGGAAAAATGGGATAAAAATGGTACCAACTGAATGGTCGGAGCTAGAATCATGGAATTCGGTATATGCATTACTCTGACAGCATAGTTTTTTTCCAAATTCGTACTTTTCTCTTCTAGGGCAAAAATGGATAAAATAAAGAAGTTAGGTTATCTTGCACTATGGACGTGAGATAGAATTGATTTGCAAAATTTGTACTTTTGGAATTAAAATAGGATGCAAATCAACCAAATGGCTGTGAAAATGCACCATCTATCCCCCAATATTTAGGGTATTTAATCTTTTTTGATGATTTCTGACTTATATATATACTTTTTGGACTGACTTGAAGTATTATTTCGATATATATAGTATAAACATATTGATAGCCTTGCTTATAATCGTGGTTTAAAATAATTAAAATTTTATATTCAATTTGAACTGGGATATTGTCCTGGCTCAAGACCATTTTGCTTCTATATTTAATAGAATGCAAATTTATTTACAAATGGCATGCTGACATTTATTACTTGGCTGCAGACTACCACGA
The DNA here is from genome assembly GCA_947397865.1 of Polietes domitor. Lineage (NCBI taxonomy): Eukaryota > Metazoa > Arthropoda > Insecta > Diptera > Muscidae > Polietes > Polietes domitor. The sequence goes on along the minus strand of OX377622.1, from coordinate 100,053,087 downwards.
TCATGATTTCGACCACGTCAAAAGTCTTTTCAAGTGGCTTCGCAGCGACTTTTCAACATCAAACCCGGCCTCTATAAGGAGATGATTCTCACAAACGAACGAGAATCACAACTCACTTGCCGAATTTGCGTTTAAAAAATCGCACCAAGTAATAAAGCACACATGCCACCTTACAAGCATCTCATTGAGTTGCATATGTAAGTATTACAAACCAAAAAGTAAGATTACAGACCAAAAAAATGCAAACGAAAAAACTAAAACAAATGAGCGTTGGCACGGCAGAAGTATTGCTGGGTAACTATACCTGCATATACACATACTTACATATGCAACTCAATGAGATGCTTGTAAGGTGGCATGTGTGCTTTATTACTTGGTGCGATTTTTTAAACGCAAATTCGGCAAGTGAGTTGTGATTCTCGTTCGTTTGTGAGAATCATCTCCTTATAGAGGCCGGGTTTGATGTTGAAAAGTCGCTGCGAAGCCACTTGAAAAGACTTTTGACATGGTCGAAATCATGATCGTGGTAGTCTGCAGCCAAGTAATAAATGTCACCATGCCATTTGTAAATAAATTTGCATTCTATTAAATATAGAAGCAAAATGGTCTTGAGCCAGGACAATATCCCAGTTCAAATCAAATATTGATTACAGACCAAAAAAAATGCAAACGAAAAAACTAAAATTTTATATTTATTTATTTATAAAATTATTATTTCAATATTATTATTTGTTTTGACTTGGCTATATTAAAAAAATAATATTTTCCTGTACTATTACTGCACTTCTATGAAAATCGATAGTCTCTGCGGAATGCAATTCATGGTGGAGGGTATACAAAGTTCGACCCGGCCGAACTTAACTCCGTTTTTACATGTTTTCACTTTACATAATTCTTCATTCTCCCAAAAAAAATGAAAACTTTTACCTACTGCTGAAAGAAACGCAGACTAGCTGGACTATATGTTTATTCTACAAACATGGCCCCTTTCAGAATTATATGGCCGCTATTCTGTTCCAATCAAAAAGTCTTTATTTGTTGGACAGTGCTATCTATCACATCTTTCGTTTTCCTTCAATTTACAATTTTATAAGCGAAATTTCACATTAATTTTTTATTAATCGTTTCACATGCGCCACCATGGCTTCAACTACAATTGTTATTTTTTTGAAACCACTGTGTGGCCCTGGTGTGCATAACGTTCGCAATTGATAATGAATGCAATCGTTTATATTCCAATTGCAGATAACTAAGTATTGCGTCAATTTCTGTGTACATGATCCCCCTTTTTATCGTGTATGTAGCTTCTCCAGCCCAACTAAAGTGGACATAAAGAGTTGCATGTTGGGGGGAAGTAATAGGAACTGACGTCATGATTCGTTTGCTTGGGTTTTTTTGCTGATAAAAGTTTACGTTGATATAAGCACATACGAGGTTAGATCGGAAAGTAATTGTCCTTTTTACCAGAATTACATGTCTGACGATCAGTTTCTGCTTTTACAGCGACGGCAATCTGGTGATGGGAGGATGCAGTTTTTAGTAGCATTTAAATGTGAAATGCTGCAAATAAAGTTTTATCAATTTGGTGATTTTGCAAATATAATGTGATTCAGGGTGTGGGCCATAATGTATAGTGCCGAATTTGGAAAAAATGAATAAATATAAACGAATAAGCGCATATTACATCGCAATATTTATGGAACGATTTCATAAATATTTGTTCATAAATTCAGAGAATGTGTACTTATCTTGTATTAAAATTCATAAATAATAAAATAAAGCACGCTAACATCTAACATCTAACGAAAGGAGTTAGGATTTTTTTTCCAAAAATACGTCTAATAGTTGCAGATCGATAGTGATTGCAAATAGGTGAAATCGGTATTTAACAATGACAGAAAAATATGTATTTAGAGTATTTAAATGGTTGTTAATGATTCAATCTAGTGTTTTATTAAATGTGGCGGTCAAGCCTCTACATTTGTTATCATTCCAACTGAGTACTGAGACACATACATTACGATACAGTACCGGCACTTCAATATCGTCCGTGGTTTAGCGCCGATGGCGGATCGTTGACTACACTTTTCATATCACCTGCGTTGCTCTCTGTTAATTATCTATTTATTCGGGTTTGTTTTTGAGGGGTAAACAAGTTTAAAAACTTTTGGATTTTTGTTGTTGGTCATACCTTTTCTCTACATTCTCTTTTGTTTGGTTTCTTTGTATTTATCTTTCATTTGTTTTCCGTTCATTTTTTGTTTACATTTTTTGCTTATTTGTGGGTCAAACAAATACAAAAAACAAAAATGGAGGGGTTTCCTAAAAGAATCAATGACATTGAAATCTATTTAACGAATAGTTAAGAGAGCAATGCTTTAAGAGTTTGCCTTTGTTGTGTGAATAACATTCCATTCTCTTTGTTTAAAAAAAATCTATTCAGGAATGAAGCTTGTGACCAATAGAACCAATTGATTGGTAAATGTATCTCGTAGCTACTCATTTGATCATTCATATATTTGTTTAACCATTCCATTATATCCATTATTGACCAACACCAGCGAAAATCATAGTTATTCAGTATGCAGTATTTTCTTTTTCATTCTGTTTCTATTTAAAATAAATTACTAAATCGTGAAATCTTTGTATCTTTCAGATTTCAATTTCTCCAGCTCGTTTAGAAGCATAAGAAGGCTCCCTCAACAAATCTGCCACCACCAACACAACCATGACATCTTCTAGTCACTTGGACAGTGCTGCAGACACCGAATGGCTAGAAGATCTCCTGAAAGAAGTTCAACTTGAACAGTTCCTAGAGCGTATACGAGACGATTTGCAAGTGTCGCGACTTGCCCACTTTGACTATGTGCAAGCCGAAGATTTGGAACGATGTGGTTTGGGTAAACCGGCGATTCGGCGCCTAATGGAGGCGGTGCGCAAGAAAAAGGCCCACCAATGGCGCAAAAATATACTTTCGAAGTTGATTGGGGGTGGCAAACAACCTTCCTCGAAGAAATCATCAAATGGCAGCAACAAAGAACAACAAAATACCCAACTAACCTGCCTGATACATGAGAAGGACATCACGTTGTCCAACAAATTGGGAGATGGTTCCTTTGGGGTGGTCCGCAGGGGAGAATGGCTAACAGCTCCTAATGGCAAAACGCTGGCAGTGGCGGTCAAGGTAAATTGAATAGAATATCTTTAAAAACCAAAAGCTTTATGGTTTCATTTCTTACACTTTATATAGGTTCTAAAAGCGGATAATCTTACCCAACCGGGTATCATAGAGGATTTCTTTCGCGAAGTGCAAGCTATGCATGCCTTAGATCATTCAAATCTGGTGCGTTTGTATGGTGTGGTGCTCTCCCAACCCATGATGATGATTACCGAACTAGCTGAACGGGGATCTCTACTGGACACCCTGCGCAAACAGTTAAAACTCACTCCCTTGACCACCATTTGGAATTGGTCGGTCCAGATTTCCACCGGCATGGCCTATTTGGAGCAAAAACGTTTTCTCCACCGTGATTTGGCCTGTCGAAATGTTTTGTTGGCCTCTGGCAATAAAATCAAAATCGGCGATTTCGGTTTGATGAGAGCACTGCCGCAAGAAGACGATTGTTATGTTATGTCAGAACATAAAAAGGTTCCCTTCCCCTGGTGTGCACCGGAATCATTGCGTTTTCGCCAATTTTCTCATGCCTCCGATACATGGATGTTCGGGGTTACACTGTGGGAAATGTTTACGTTCGGTGAAGATCCCTGGGTGGGTTTGAATGGTTCACAGATTCTGCGAAAAATCGATAGGGAGGGAGAACGTTTGCATCATCCCGAGGCCTGTCCACCGGATGTCTATGAGCTGATGTTGCAATGCTGGGATAAAACGCCCGCAGAAAGGCCAACATTTGCGGCCATAAAGTGAGTTGGATTTGGAGCATTTCCTTATTTTCCCCCCATATTTACTAATTTCCATTACAGAGAATTCTTAGTTGGCGCCTCACCACAAATAGTCAAGGCTGCAAAGGCCTTCAACGAATCCAATCGTTTGAAAATAGAGGCTGGTGATAGTATTGCCGTCATTGACGGCAGGTCCGAATTAAAACTGATCAAAGGACAAAACCAAAGAACTTTCGATATTGGCATCTTTCCACGTCACATACTCGAGAAAACCAAACAAACCAACAGCGATCTCATACGACACACGCACGACAACCTCAGAGCCACTGGTCATTCGGGTTCCCCGTTCGGCTTTTGCTGGGGTGGTGCTGGCACAATGGCCACGAGCAGCAGTGAAATGCAGGCGGAGAGAGCACGCAAAACTGCCTCGCTGCAGGCCCAATCCATGCAACATCTGCATCATGCAAAGGAACGAAAATCTGTGATTAGCAAACAGTTCTCATACAACAAATTGGTGAACGAGCGGGCCGCCGTGGAGATGCAGAGACATCAATCCATGCAGTCCTCATCGAATAAGAAAAAAGGCCCCCAAAGACCACCTCCACCGCAACAGCAGCTGGAAGGTTTACTCATAGATATATCCCCAGAATTCGGTGGCGTTGGTCCTCCTCCATCGCAGGTCTCACAACAACCCCAGCTACTGCATTTAGGCGAAAGTTCTTCTATGCACGTGGACAGTTCTTTTTGTATACTCGACGCCCCGATTGATGTACCCACAGAAGGTGATGATTTCTTGGATAACGACAACTCTGGCGTAATGCCTCATACACCCACATTGCCGGCGCAAATGCAATCGTCGGCGCAGTTTGAATTCGGTGCTTCTCCCTCGCGGTTGCAGCCGCCTCCGTATCAAATGCCACCCACATACTCCAATACATTGGAATTTTCGCAGCATCCACAGCCACGTGATCCCTTCGATACCAGTAAAATTAATGTAAATGGTACTAATACGAATGCAACCAATGATGATATAAATGCTTTATATTGGAATGTTATGAAAATACAACAGCAGCAGCAACAACAAGATACTCCCTTAAGGTATGTCAACGAAAGGAAATGGAGGAGATTTTTAATTAACACCCATTTTGATCATGGTCTTTTTGTAACTTCTTCTGGCCTAAGACATATTTATTATATACTCTGTACAACAGTAGGAAGGAGATGAGTTTTAGGTTTGTTGACATAATAAAACTCAGATGATTCATATAAGATCTTTAACAAAGTCTAAGAACTGCAAACCAAAACGATAATTTTTGTTTGTCTTTCGTTACCCTGTAAAAACATCACACGATGCGATTAGTGGATTCTGTGAAGTAGGACATATTAGATTTAGGAGATCATTAAAATTTGCATTTATCAAGATGTGCACAAATTAGCCTTAAACTTATTTACTGTCCATGAGACAGATAACTGAAAATGTTCCTTTTTGATCTTCTGAAGTTGGTGATCAGTTTTTGTCAATATTCTAGATTTGATGAGAGAAGAAATATGGAAAAATAAATAAAATGCTGACCTCGAAATCAGATATTATTTAAAACAAATTCGTTAACTTGGAAATCTCAACTATTTAATTTTTTGTAATTAATTGTAATTTTAAATTTATTGAGGCTTTTTTGAATTCATGTATGTTATATATAACAATATATAATGGATTTTCTTAAAACTATAATGTATTGATTTAATTACAGTTAACAAATGTCAGCATCTTGCTTTATCTTAAATCGTTAAAACATGTAAATACAAATATTTCAAGAGGTTTAGTATCCGTGTTTGCTCCCGACACTAACGTAGCATGAGAGAAGAATATCTCAACAATTAAAATTGTTTATGATTGGATCTCCTCGAGTACAAAAGAAACTGTCTTTGTTATTCGAAATTATACCGATTTTAAAAATGATGATTTTTATTTAGCCGGAATCTACAGGATAAAGATTTTTGGGAAACATCCTGTTACTCATGTCCTGTATAAACTAGAAACACACAACTCTACAGGAATCATATTTAAACATGAGAGTTTAAAGTTTACAATGAACTTATATATAAATCGAATTTGTTTCGGTTGAAACTTTTGAAGGTGGATATCTTTGCATCAATATAGATACTATACTGAGGTATCTATATTGACAGGATTACTATGATCTAAAAGGCGTATGGTGTTCTCGACTTCGTTAGGCGATGGGCCATGGAGTAGTCTGATCCTTAACGAAGCAGCTATTTACATTGTTTATTAGGCCTATTCTGGAATATAGTTCTATGGTATGGGATCCTCAGTATAACATCTATATAGATGGGATTGAATCAGTTCAGAAAAAAATTATTATTTTATTAAGACCCTTACGTTCATATATAACTGTACATATATTTCCAAAATGAGAGTACAAAAAAAATCGGCAAAAATTGGAATTTTATTTAAAATTATTTATTGATTTTATGATTCAGCATTATGCACACAAAAATGATTTTTTAGGTTTCACAAAATATTTATTTAATTGCTATCTATCATTTCCTAAGCCATTTAAGTTCCTTAGCAAACTAAGAAATCGAGATAGGGGATCCAAAAGTAACCAAAGCAACCAAGCTTTTTGTATGTGAGCGAAGGGCACTGGCATAAAAGTCGCCATAAACTCGATCTCCTCCTCATCCTCACATAAGCGACTTTGCAGACTTTATGTTCGATAGCCAATTGGTTGTCATCTATCTGATGTCCAGGGAAAATGTCTATCAACAGACGTACTTTTATGCTCTCCTCTAGGTCCGAAAGTTTCTTGGTTCTATTTTCATCGTCCTTGAAACTCTACATCCTGAAGTGTCTGTCCATAATTGTTTTATGTCCATTGTAGGAAATTTATTGACATAGCTGAAAAGCTTAAACATCGAAGTTGGTTAAGATCTATCTAAAGGGTGATTTTTTAAGAGCTTGATAACTTTTTTTTTTAAAAAAACGCATAAAATTTGCAAAATCTCATCGGTTCTTTATTTGAAACGTTAGATTGGTCCATGACATTTACTTTTTGAAGATAATTTCATTTAAATGTTGACCGCGGCTGCGTCTTAGGTGGTCCATCCGCTTAGTCCAATTTTGGCATTTCCACGTTTTTGAGTAACAGAGACCCAATTGGTGCGAACGGCGACGAATCGAAAATTGGTGGTCATCATTAACACTGGCCGATACAGCTGCGATATTTTCTTCAGTTCGCACTCTACGTAAGCGTGTTGGTGGTTTAATGTCCAACAATGTAAATTTGGTGCGAAATTTAGTCACAATAGCCCGAATAGCCGCTTCAGTGGGTCGATTAAACTGACCATAAAATGGAAGCGCGCAATGAACTTTCTTAACAGAGCACGCATTTTGATAATAAAATTCAATAATTTGCAAGCGTTGTTCGTTTGTAAGACGTTTCATGATGAAATGTCAAAGCATACTGAGCATCTTTCTCTTTGACACCATGTCTGAAATCCCACGTGATCTGTCAAATACTAATGCATGAAAATCCTAACCTCAAAAAAATCACTCTTTACAATAGCAACATCGAAAGTTGACGATATACGTGCTAGCTCATCGGCTCATCTACGATCCCTGCAATACCACAGTGCTCAGGAACCCAACATAGCCTAATTCTATCTATCTTCTATATGAACTGCTTTTTTTACATTCATGTGTAGGGCAACTTAACATGTATAATCACATACCCTTCCTGTGATATTTCCTCTTGGTAGATCTGTTCTGCGACATTTCTGACAGCAAATATTTCCCCTTGAAAAATACTAAGCTACATACGTAAAGTTAAGAAAATCTTACTTATATTCCGATGATTGGAATACTCCAAAATTTGATTTGCCACACCCATTCTTACCACCCATAAACTTTAGTTGCAAACTAACTTCCATGAAAATGTTTTGATAATCACATTCAACCTATAAAATATCTATGCTTTTGTCAAGCCTATTCTAGTACCTCCGTTTCGTCTATCTTAGGAAACATTAAATCCTTTATAACTTATATATCGATGGATGAAACACACTAAGAATTGATATTTGATAATGTTTTAACAAATGCGGAAGTTGGGACATTTGCCATGTGGCTTCTAGTATCTCCCAACAAATAATCCGGGCCAATTAAAATTGAAGTTCTTACAACTTTCATACACATACTCGGATTTTTTGATTATGAGGGTGAATGTATATATAAGTCGATTCGTCGTCATAGCCCAGATGTCCGTATAGCATGAGACATTGTCCATTGGGCTAACTATATCGATTAAGCGTGTGAAGTCAAAGGAAGAAACTAAATTCTCCGTTTATCTTGCCTTTTGTCTCAGTCTGTATGCCTCATAGACTCAGTGACTAAGACTCTTGCCTATTTTACTGTTACGTTTACGACCAGTTGTGTTAATCTAATTTTTATTTTAACGCTTTAAATCGCTCTCCTCTTTAATTTATATTGTTAAGTAAAAAGGCTAATTCTTTTCATTTCTTTTTTAGAAACACTTCCCTGCAAAACTCCAATTACAATAGTCCTTCCGCCCGTAAAAGTCTCTTTGGTACACCTACCTCAACAGCTTCCAATATTTCCATAACGGGCAACAAAGAAAATATACCACAAATGACACCAGAAGCCAGTCAAAATCTTGCGACTCATCGACAATACGAATCCACACAACCCCAAGCTGTAGCAATTTCTGCTGCCGAAGACTCGGCTCTGCAGAAAAATCTTAGCACCCTTTCGCTGGAAAAACAACAAACACAAACCTCCTCGGTGAATGAATCACAAGTTGTTTTGGATAAGAACTTTATAGCCGAATTGGAAAAGGATATGTATTCGAATAAGGGCCACAATGACTTCGATCGTAACTCAGCACAAATGTATGCCAACAAGGAGGCGGTGTATGCCAACAAACAGAATTTAACTCCGCTGAAAAATGCTGCTGCCGCACACTCGAATCATTCAAGCCCCTCCTCGAATAGTGGGGCTTCGCCAAAAATGCATAATGCCGAGAGGCAAGGCCACTATGGCAGTACTCAAGAGGCACAAAAACCAAACAACTTGGAAAATGCCGCTGCTGCAAATGCAGTCGCTCCAAATACTCAGAGTGTGGTGAATCGCATTTGGTATGAACGGGTCGCCAATCAGACGGAGTATTATGCCCAACCATCGGCCGATAATATTTACTCGAATCAGGGTATTTATCAAGCCACACCTGCCGCCACAGCCAACACTGAGGCCAATCACAGTTTTGTGGCCATATCCAATCGTGTGGCGCCCAAACCCTCTAACCAAGTCTATGCTTCAGCGGCTTCAATCTATGGCAGCGTAACTGGACACGGAATGTATGATACTGTGGCGCCGACACCGTCCACTTACTACGGACAAGTGCCTTTGAGCCATATGTCCGGCCCAACAAATGGACAGATTTATTCCAATGGCTCTGTGGGTGGTGCACAACCTGCCATTTATGACGAGGTGGCAGTAGATGATTATCTACGACCCCATCGTCCCGCGCCCTTAGCTCCGCCGCAGTTATCGGCTCAACAGATTCAACGGCGTTTGGAAAAGTTGAAGCGACAACAAGAGTCACAAATGGAAGGCAGTAATAATTTGTATGCCCCTGTGCCGTCTGAATACGAGAGGGAGCAGCAGAAGCTTCAGCAAATGCTGCAAGATCTGGGACCAAATGCTCAGGAAATCGATGTACGCAATGCGCTGAGAGCTGCCAGTGGCGATACGACTTTGGCAATAAGACATTATAAAATCGATCAGTTATCGAGGTAAGCAAAAGAGAATTGAGAGAGTATCAAGTATAGGGAGATTAATTGCGCTACGAAGACACCGGTTAATTTTAGAATATCTATGAAAGTACTGTTTTTACGACACATCTCTCGTGAACGAACGGCTAACGTTGCAATAGTTCTATACGATTGTATTTATGAAGAATCGATTTTCGTCGCCGTATGAATTTTGTAAATAAATAATAACGTTGGTTGGTTGGTGCCTTATGCCACCACACCACTCGGAAAGGTCTGTTTTGTCAGCCTGAAAGATTGAAATATTTGATTAGATATCTAATATAAATTTCCGATATCTCTTCAATGTCGATTAGTAATTGTTTCCCGAGGCCAAGTACCATGGCTTTATTAGAGCTTGACTGTCGCATAAATGGCCCTTTGTAAGAATTAATGACTGGACTATTTCAATATTTTTATTTTTTATGAATTTATTAAATTAATATTAATTTTTTATATTTCTATTGTTTTTACAGTTTAGAATATTCCCCCCTGTTTTTCAATTTTGAATCTAGTGTAGGTGTCAGTCACTTCTACCTGCGATATAAATGTCCAATTCGGACGATTAGTCTACAACTTTTCAAGTTTATAATGAGAAAATGTAATTTATAATCGGAATATGTAAGTTCACGATGAGATGTAAATTCATAACAGGAATTTGTAAATTCATTATAGGAGCATGAAAATTCACAATCATCACTGTAAATTCGTAATGTGAAATGTAAATTCATATTGAGAAATATAAAATCATAATAAGAACATACAAATTGATAATGAGATATATAAATACAAAATGAGAAAATCCAAATTGATAATGAGAAAATATAAATTCTTATTCAGGAATATATATTCATAAAATATAAATTCATAATCAGGAACTCTAAAATTTATAATCGAAGCTATGTATGTACGTTTTTCTATGGATATTTTCGTAGAAATACATATTTTATCAATGTTCTCATTATAAATTTACATTTTCTCAATATGATTTTATATTTTCTCATTATGAATTCATATTTTCTGAATATGAAAACGTATTTTCTGATAATGAATATGGATTTTCTGATTACAAACTTGTATATTTCATTATGAATTGGTATGTTCCTATTATGAATTAATTGTTCTCAATGAATTATGATTTATATATCTCATTATGAATTAACAGGTTCCTATTATAAATTTACATTACCCATTATGAATTTATATGTCCCTAATATGAATTTACATTTCTCAATATAAATTTGTATGTTCCGAATATAATCTTGAAAAGGTGTAGAGTAAAATATTTGTAAAATGAAAAATAATTTGTAAAATATTTTGACAATAACATTCGTTTTTAATTTGTAATATGACAGTATTGAAAAAACACACCAGTTATTAAATGTTGATATTTGAAACCATATTGAACATACCTATAAATAAATTACCTTTTCCCGGGAATTCCCGGGAATGAAATTTTTCATTCCCGTTTTCCCGGGAAATGAAAAAAGTCCGGGAAACCCCAAGCCCTACTGTCGCATAATAAGTGTCTCTCTATCTCTTCTTCCTTTTCGATGCCAAAGCTTAGACATTGATGGTTGAATTGTAGCTTCATTTTGATTATCTTTATTTTTTCACTGTCCTTTCAGACTCGGTGTTGCCAATCGTCCTCTGTGTGAACAAGCATTGCAGAAAACCGGCTGGAGTTTAGAGCTGGCAGCTGCCGTCTTATTGGAATCCACATCATAAACCAAACACAATCTTCCTCCCCCACCCACTATTAATGAACCATCACCACCTGCATCCTCATCATACCATTCCATAGTCCTACTATGATGAACAATACTAAAACCGAGATAGAAGTATTACTATTAAATTTAAATTTAGTTCAACCAAAAAATATTTAACAATTTGAAGCTTCACTTGTCCACTTTGTGATCGAACAGTACAATACAAATAGGAATCGTGTGACTAAACTAAACAAACAAACAAAAACACAACTACTTTCAATTTGATAGCTCAAACGCGGCATTTACAAAATGCCGTTTATATATGATTCAACCGTCCTTGTTGTAGTTAGTTTAAAAACAAATCTGTTTAATTGTTACCAAATGATATTCTTGAATTTCCGGTGGCATCCATATACAACTTCACCACATAATCATTGAATCCATGCTTCATCCACCCACCCCACCCTGTTCTGTAACAATTGTTGTTTCGCATGCTTCAAATGATTTTATTTTTTTTTACTTGTAAATATAAGTATTTTAATTCTACCCCTCCACAAACAAACAAACAAACCAGAAATTGCCCGTTTTATTGTATTTTAAGTTTTGTTTTAATTGCCAATTTTAATTAGTAACATTCTCCTCTGAGCTAACCGATCACATATTTTTTAATTTGATTTTTAACTTCTTTTATGCGACTCCTTAAAAATATTAATTATTTTAACTTTGATATATACAAAACATTGCATTTCTTTGCAAAATGCAATGCTATCGAATAACTAACTGATTATGTAATCTATGTATATGTAGTAATTAAGTAAGTTTCTACTTTTAGATATGGATATGTATGTATTTACAATAGAAATGGATATTATCTAACAACCGCACTGATTGTCGGTTGCAGTTATTTTCTCATGATATGTTTATGACACTACTTGAATGTTACATATATGCTAACGATCAAATTTAATGTGAACAATAAATTTGAAAATAAAAGAAAATTATTTAAACAAATCCTCTCATGATTTATGTTATTTTTTATAAATTTGTTGGATTAGGGGCTTACATAATCCGTGGTGGTTGGCAAATCTTAAAACATAGTAGACGTGTTTAATGTTAAAATAGTAATGGTTAGAAATACAACACCGTGCAACAAAATGAAAAAAATATTTGTGATGGAAATGTCAATATAATTTTGAAAGCAAAACAAAACTGTATACTCAGTTTTTCATTTTCTGGTCGAGTTCGCGTTTAAAACGACTCGACATTTTTTCTAATCTTACAAACACGATATTGGTGGTTCCAAATGAAAGAGGTTTCTGTCCTAGTTGGAATTTTGATTGGCTCATCTTCGTCATCTGGTTCATTATCGCTGTGAGTTTCATCATTTTCTTTTGTGTTCTCCACTATTTCTCTCAATGATGATTTTACATTCTTGAAACACCGCGGCATTTTGGATTTTCCAATGACAAGCATTTTCTTTTTTTGGGACCCATCCATATTACCTCCAACCAGCAGGGTTATTCTTTCCTTTGATTGTTTACCACCGCAGCACTTCTCACCTTTGAATTTAAGGGTTTTGTTGGATGGAAGCTTATAAAAGAGCCCTGCTTCATCCACATTAAAAATGTCTTTTGCTTGATATCCCTCTCGTATTTTAGGCCATACAGAAACTCGCCAGTCGCTGTATTGATTTTTGTCGACACTGCAAGCCTCACCAGAAATTGTTCCCAAAACTATGTTATGGCGCTCTCGAAAACGGTAGATCCAACTTTCAGTGCAATTAAAATCCTTTCCAAGCAGTTGCGCTATTTCCTCTGCCTTCATTTGAAGTATGGAAGTTGTTATAAAAGCATTATTATTTCTTTGCGTCTTGAACCATTGCAAAAGAACTTGTTCTATATCAGAATTTTGAGCAGAACGCATACGTTTTCTTTGCATATTCTCAGATTCAAAACACTTACTCGGTTGCACTTGCGTCTCGGTTTTTCCATATCGTACTGATAGTCGAATGCGAAACGCAATAGTCCTTCGCTAATGCTGCATTTGAAGAACCAGTTTCAGCAAAATTTCTGCCTTTTCTTTTATGGAGAACACCTTACGTTTTTTAACGTCCATTCTGGAAAAACATACATACATACGTACATACATATTTACTCAGTATTTATCCAAGTAAAAGTGCAGCACGCAACCTTACCTGCGTTTGGTTGAGCTGGATTACAGATTCTTATGTAAATAAAAAATTTCTATAACACCGCTGGTAATTAAAAAGTGAATGTTTATGCGTCCATCAGCTTTTACGACTCAAACTGGTTTGAATATTTCTTCTTTGTCATTTGCACATCTGTTTGGGATAGTCGAAAACAAATTCTGTGATTCCCCGCAGTATATGTTTCTTTATTTAGTATTGGCTGACGACAAAAAATGGAATGAAAAAAATAAAAATTAGTACACAGAACTTACATCGTCGTTATAACCGAATGTCCATTCCAAAGCAGACGTGCAAATTGGTCGTTAAAAGCAGATGGTCGCTAAAACCGGAGTCGTTCTAAGCGAATGCTTGCGCATGTACAAACTATTAAGAACCAAACTTGCTTTGAAAATCCGTCGTTATAAACGGATGGTCGTTATAACCGAGGTCGCTATAAATGAATTCTACTGCACTTACAATTGCACATCATAAAATTACTCGTTTTGCTATGTTCTGAGTTTTACTACTTTCTGAATTTTATTGAGATTTTCATGGCCCAACATTTTATTTTAAATTTAGCCCTTGGACGACCATAGGCAAGTATATATTGTTCAGGTGAGTGGTAAGCCTAATATGACCACAGGTGATTTATAGAGGAGGATTAGGACAATAGTGAGCGAGAGGTAATTCTCTATCTGGCCCACTTCCACCTCCATGAGGCAACAATATGGTTCGGACAATATGTTCATCTGCTACAATACATCCCGAAACTTCTTCGGTTTCCAATTTTTTGGTTATTTAGTTGTTTTAAAATCATTATTTTGTACATTATATTCATAAATTAAAAAAAATGATTACATTTTTTGAATAAAAAATAATCTGTTTTGTTTTTTTATTATTTGATCTTTTATTTTCATAGTTTTTGTTGTAACTCTTACTCAGGTTCGAGATCATTTGTTTTTGTTTTCTTAAACACAAAGAAGTACATATTTAAAAAGAAGTGTGTGACATTTATTTGGTTCGGTTGCTAGCAGGGCAGACGCAAATTGCGATTACACACGAGAAGAAGTGTGGACATTACTTTGTTTTCGGTAGCTACTGAACTGGGATTTTTGGGCTTATATTTAAGTCCGATGCAGTTCTCATTCAATTGAGTTTGCAAGGCAGATATACAACCAATAATTAACCGGAGTAGTTGTTGCATTGCACTGGGCATTGATAAGGGGTAGTAGCGTCCCTTGAAACGATCGTCTGCCTTGCTAGCAACCGAACCAAATAAATGTCACACACTTCTTTTTAAATATGTACTTTGTCTTCTGTTTAAGAAAACAAAAACAAATGATCTCGAACACACACTCATTTTTAAATACTTTGTTTTCTGTTTAAGAAAACAAAAACAAATGATCTGGAGCCTGAATAAGAGTTACAACAAAACACTATAAATTTCAAATTTCAAAACCGCTAGAAACATTTAACATAAAAGTCGGAAATAATCGTCCATATAAATGTCCCTCCATTTTATCCTCTAGCAGGTGTACAAGCATATGTCATATTATATATTATCATGTTAAACTTTATATTATATATTGCAGGACCGATATTTAAAGAGTTATTAAGGTTTTACGTGAAATGTATCTACCGCCCTCTTATGTAAAGTAGTCGAACATCAGCTGGTGTACAAAGACAATGAAGTCGACAGATACACCAACTCTTGTTCGGCTACTTAGCGTAAGAGGGCGGCAGCGTAAATTGGTATCGTTCGAAACATTCAAATGCTTATAGTTTACATTAGTCGTTACTTCGATTTTTTGCAGAACGAGCTAGCATCTAGATTAGGGTATCCAATATATAGCCGTAAACGGTTGAATCTAACTATTTTTTTGTGGTTTGAGATATACAGTTGCGATCAAAATAATAGCAGCGCACCACAGTTTAATATACATTTTCATATATTTATTTGTGTGATAATTTGTTTATTGCTACTACTGCATTAAGTGCTGTGTTATGAGATTGGTTTGGTTTGGTTTAAAGGAACAGAACGCTCCTGCATTCTGGACACTCGGGGAGTGTGCAAATCCTTTTGTTTCCTGAAAGTATAAGGTTGTAGGTTATAGGAGAGGGATAGGGAGTGATGGGATTTAGGAAGGAGTGATTGGTGTTAGATGACAGATGAGACGTGAGGGAAGTAAGGGGATATTGGAAAGGAATATGGGGGTAGGAGATTATGAAGGTGTGTTTTAGTATTTCTGTGTGTGGGTGTTTTCCAATGGTTGACGACTAGGTAAGAAAATTTGTCGAGAGTCATCCGGTATACCGTTGGTGGTATGCCTTTATGGCTCTCTTTCTTTGTTAGTCGTCAACTGTTTATGCGGTTACATCCATGTTCTGTGTTATGAGATTACAAACTCAAAATAATTGTTCATTTGGTGATATAATTTTAATTACTTAAGAAATTTCACATTTTTTTGGATTATTCGACATTTTTGGACCGGTCAAAATCAGCCACTCCCTGTGATCGAAAATGTATCTAGTTCCATGCCTCAGATATTTTTTCGAACAAGTGGAGTTAAAAGGGTTCTTGCAAATCTCGACGTAAACAAATCTCCGGGCCCGGATGGCATTTCAGCACTTGTCCTATGCAAGTGCTCTTCGACGCTTGCCCATCCCCTTCGTAATCTTTTCAACCTTGCATACCGTGCAGGGGTTTTCCCAGCGCGTTGGAAGATTGCGAACATCCAGCCCATCCCTAAACCACTCTATGATACACTCCACTTTCAATCCGAATACAATTCAATTCGGTGAAAACGGGAAGGTTTTTTGTATCCTGTAAATGTATGTGTTTGACAAAAAATTTTATATCGGAAAGGACATTTGTATGAGGATATATTGAAACCTGGAACGAAATAAGTGAAATATAAAATGTATAGTTTGGCCAAAATCGGTTAAACTTATGAGAGCAACATTTTAAATTGGGCTATATTTAAATCTGAACCGATCTTACCCACTTTCACCATAGTTTTGTTTAGTTAGATTATAAGATGTTGTGCGAAATTTAAAGAAAATCGAGCACAATATGTGGCTTTTAAAGCGGCAAAAGTCAAATCGGGAGAATTCAGAGTGCACTTATTCATTTGGTTGATTGGAAAAATTCAAAAAACGTCATGGAATCCGTCGACTGAAATCTACGGGAGAAAAGGAGTGTGCTGATTATGAGTCTGCTACGATGTTTGTGGACGACTTGGATGAAATCATTAAAAACGAACAACTTACAACTGAACAGATCTACAATGCAGACGAAACCAGTCTATTTTGGAGGTGTTTGCCTCAGAGTTCTTTGGCTAGTGGTAATGAATATTCTATTGAAGGGTACAAGGAATCCAAGGAGAGAATCACAGTGCTAGTTTGTTCAAATGCTGCAGGAACTCACAAGTGTAAATTGATGATAATAGGAAAAAGTGCCCATTCAAGAGCACAATATGTGGCTTTTAAAGCGGCAAAGTCAAATCGGGAGCGACATTTGTATGGGGGCTATATCTAAATCTGAACCGATCTTACCCAATTTCTGCATAGTGTTTCTAGTTGGATTATAAGATGTTGTCCCAAATTTAAAGAAAATCGATTAGAATATGTGGCATTTAAAGCTGAAAAAGTCAAATCGGGAGCGACATTTATATGGGGGCTATATCTAAATCTGAACCGATCTTACCCAATTTTTGCATAGGTGTTTCTAGTAAGATGATAAGATGTTGTGCCAAATTTAAAGAAAATCGAGTACAATATGTGGTTTGTACAGAGGAAAATGTCAAATCGGGAACGACATTTGTATGGGGGCTATATCTAAATCTGAACCGATTTGACCTATTTTCACCATAGATGTTCTTAGTTTAAATATAAGATGTTTTGCCAAATCTGAAGACAATCTGATACAATATGTGATTTCTAGAGCGGAAAAAGTCAAATCGGGAGCGAAATTTGTATGGGAGCTATATATAAATCTGAACCGATCTGTCCGATATTCACCATGGGAGTTTCTAGTGGGAATATAAGATGTTTTACCAAATCTGAAGACAATCTGATACAATATGTGGTTTCTAGAGCGGAAAAAGTCAAATCGGGAGCGAAATTTGTATGGGAGCTATATATAAATCTGAACCGATCTGACCGATATTCACCATGGGTGTTTCTAGTGGAAATATAAGATGTTTTACCAAATCTGAAGACAATCTGATACATTATGTGGTCTCTAGAGCGGAAAAAGTCAAATCGGGAGTGAAATTCGTATGGGGGCTATATCTAAATCTGAACCGATTTTCTTCAAATTAAATAGTGTTCGTCCTTATCCTTATAAAACGTCGTTGTGCAAAGTTTCATTTGGTTCTGTCTACAATTGCGACCTGTATCGTGATTACAAGAATAGATGGACGGACGGACGGACGGACGGACGGACGGACGGACATTGCTAAATCGACTCAGAAAGTGATTCTAAGACGATCGGTATAATTAACAATGGGTCTATCTCGTTTCTTTTTGGATGTTACAAACAAATGCACAAAGACATAATACTCTCGTGGAGTGTATAAAAATTCGAGAAAATCGAATAGTATAAACAATTACAAAATAAATTTCTAATTTAAAAAATCAAAATTTGTATACAAATATTTTTTTGCAATATTTTTTCTGAAAAGTACTTCAAAAAACAAAAATATTTAAAAAAGAATATCCAATTCGGACCATTGACGAAGTTATGAGCAAAAGAATGAAAAAATAACTACTATTTAACGATTTTTAAAAAAGCTATATCTTTTTAACGATTAATCAGAAAAAACTCAAAGTATGCCAGGGGGTGTTTTTAGTGGGTACTAAAAATGTACAAAAATGCAGGAAATTAAAAATATATTTTTTTGAACTGTCCGATTTGTCGTGGAATACCCCATATATACTATATACTGTATGTAGATGTTTGCCACGTACCCTCTAGTAGCTCCCACACAAATCACCCTACCCTGCGTAAAACTATACCTTTTATAAATTCTATATGTATTATCATAATACTATAAAATTTGATATTTTACAATATTACGACTATGAAAGTCGTCATAGACACATAAGATGACAAAAGATATGGTTAAAATAAAAGTGATATAACTTCCATTCGTATAGTCGAAATCAGTTGCAACTTTATATTTTAAATTTTGTTTATATTCACATTAAAAATATACAATATATGTATGCTTTCAAAACACCCCTACTGGTACCTGCCGCACAATTGTCCTCATCCAATGTAAACTTAAATCCTTTATAACTACTATACCGGTGTCTGAAATCAACCTCTGGCACAAATAGTACGTCCCTAAGTAATATAAGAGTTTTTAAAAATTCCAGACAAATTCTTGGAATTCGGATTCTGAGAGTGAGGGTACTTATAAGTCGGTTTAACCGACTGAAACTTACTTACACTAGAGCCCCGTTCTGCGTCGTTTCGATTTGCGTCGCTTTTTAAAATTGGGCCCAATACGCTTTGCGTCGCAACATACGATTGAATTTTTTTCACTGAAGACAATCAAGTGTGATTTTTTTAATTTGATTTAATTTTTTTAAAAAGGGGATTCCCATTTTATTCTGTTAGGTCAGTTATTCTAAGCATAGTTGCGTGTTATGAAGTAAGAATTCGGTTCTCAATAAGAAGTGCTGTGGTTGAGTCAATAAAATACCTTAAGAAAAGAAAAACATGAGTGAAAATAAAAGAAAAGCCATTAGTTTTGAACCAAAATTGAATTAAAACGTTTTAAATCGGGAGAAAAAGCTGTTGACATAGGAAGAACACTTGGGTTACCACCAAGTAAAAGCAATTTGTTGCAATAGAAGACAAAAAATTGAATTGAAAATTGACTGCCAATATTTCCAAAGCCATGCAATTGATTTCACAGGCAATGTATATATTTGCTGATAATGGTCCCGACGAAAATCGTAGCTCAGCATCGGATGATAACGCAATTAGTTGTTATAAGGAAAGTCAACAAAACATAGACAACTATGTTGACAAAGCCCCAAGATCACTTAATCAAGTGGATACAAGAATTGTTAATTTAGATTTATCAGTCTAAGATATCTCAACCCATTAATGATGAAAATCGGGGCTACAGTGTACTTGTAATTTTTATTTTCAGATTTATGTTTGACAAAATGGTGCGCTACACGTGTTTTCAGATGAAGCTCTTTTTCATCTCGGTGGCTATGTTAATAAGCAAAATTGCCGCATATGGGGTTCAGAGAATCCACAGGTGACTATTGAGAAGCCAATGCATCCACAACGAGTCAACGAGAGTTTGGTGTGGATTTTGGGCTGGCGGCATTATTGGGCCATGTACCGAAAAATTGTATTGATCGGACGAGGTATTGTCCTGCCAGTCGTGGTAGGCATATGAATGATTTTGTGTTCCATTATGAAATGACAAAGTTCAACTTTTCCAATAAAACAGGAAATTTCAAAAAATAATCAAATAATCCATATTTTTTTTATAGCCGATTCTAATTTAAAATTTTAAATGACCCACCCTATATATACAGGCGGTTTTGAAGCACACTCAGAATGTTTTTCAAAAGTTCTTTAAATTAGTGTTAGTATGTCGAATTTTCTTCACAGATTCGTGAAAATTCACAAATATTTTCTTTTCTACTGATTTACTAATTAAGACATTTAATTAATATATAGATGAACTTCGATTAACCGTGACTCTATTAACCGTGATTATCTATTAACCGTGAAACTGAGTGGTTGATTTTTTACGTCTATTAACCGTGATTTACCTTTATTATCCGTGATGCACATGTCCATGTGACTGCTTGTTGAAAGTGTAATTTTCATATCAAATTTCATATTCATTCATCAGTGTGAAATTTGATCTGTCAAGACGTGTTTTCCTTACATCATGCCACCGTCAAAAACTAAATCCGCGAAAAGAGCAAGAAAGGTTCTTTCAATTAAAGAAAAAATGGAGCTGATTAATGAATACTCAAAACGTAAAGTACCTTTTAAAATGTTGTCTGAAAAAACAAAGATCAGATTTAAAAATTTTGCCCCGATACTGATTCAATGCTTGGCCTTAAACACAGATATACACTAAAAACTTCAGAAAAAAAAGTTGATTTCGCAACATATGAATGGTTTCGGCAAGAAAGATTTAAGGGAACTCCAATTTCAGGTAAGTTAACTGAAATCGAGATATTGTGTGAACTTAAACTGAAATTTGCTTCTGAACTTCAGGCGAAATGATTGTCGAAAAGGCAAAAATGTTCCATTTGAAGTTAAACATGAATTCAGAGTGCACTTATTCATTTGGTTGGTTGGATAAATTCAAAAAACGTCATGGAATCCGTCGACTGAAATCTACGGGAGAAAAGGAGTGTGCTGATTATGAGTCTGCTACGATGTTTGTGGACGACTTGGATGAAATCATTAAAAACGAACAACTTACAACTGAACAGATCTACAATGCAGACGAAACCAGTCTATTTTGGAGGTGTTTGCCTCAGAGTTCTTTGGCTAGTGGTAATGAATATTCTATTGAAGGGTACAAGGAATCCAAGGAGAGAAACACAGTGCTAGTTTGTTCAAATGCTGCAGGAACTCACAAGTGTAAATTGATGATAATAGGAAAAAGTGCCCATTCAAGAGCTCTAAAAAACGTTGAACACCTTCCTGTGATTTATAAATCTAATAAGAAAGCTTGTGTAACACAACAGCTATTTCTGGAGTGGTTTAATCAAAATTTTGTACCAGAAGCAAAGGAACATCAACGGCGCATCGATCTCAAAAATAACTGTAAAATACTTTTACTATTAGACAACTGTCCAGCACACCCAGATGTAAATGCTATGATATCTGAAAACGTTACAGTAAAATATCTCCCACCAAATTGCACGTCCTTGATTCAGCCTATGGATCAAGGAGTAATTCGGAGCTTCAAATGTCACTACCGTAAACTGATCGTTCAAAAACTTGTTGGTGCTAATGACAGACGTGAGAATATTAAGACAGCTTTGTAAACAGCCGCAGCTTCGTGGGACTCTGTAACTCCACAAGTTTTAAAAAGAGTTTGGAATAACTTACTATCTCATAATGAAGATGCTCCAAATAGCCTTGTTGAGATACAAACAGATATAACCATACCGTCTGGATGTATGATTGATGCTGTCGAAATGTGGATGGTGTGCGACTCCGATGTCGCTCCGTTTGCTATTATATCTAAAGACGAAATCGTAGACATGGTTACCCAAAGCCAAGAAGATGAGCTTGATTCAAATTCCGAGGAATCAGAAGGAGGAAATGCGGACGAAACGCCTACATTGGCTCAGGCAATAGAGGCTAGTAGTATTTTGTTAGGTTCTTTAGAAAACTTTAATTGTCCAAGTATTTCAGAACCAGATAAAATGCAAATATATCGCATACAAACTCATTTGTTGGAAGAACAATCAAAAGCTAAAAGCATAAGACAGACTTCCATAAAAGATTTTTTTTTTTTAAATAAATGTATGTATTCCTAGAGATATGATAAGTTATTTATAGACGCAGATTTACATGTTTTTGTCAAAAATAAATAAAAATAATAAAATTTATACATGTAAAATTTTACCTCTTTTAACCGTGATTTTCGGTTATCCGTGATTAGCCCGGTCCCGAGCATCACGATTAATGGAAGTTCAATGTACATCCAATGTATTTATTGAAAAATAAAGAAAAGAAAAAAATGAATTGGACCTTTCAACAAATGGTTTCAATGATTTCAATCAAATATTTTGGAGTCATTCCAACAATTTGGTTATATAAATAAATCATTATTAAACTAACAATTCGTTTAGTTGGATTTAATATAATATTTTCCAACATTCAGGCTACAACTTTCATAATTGACGCCCATTTCCATTAGAAATAACCAACACTTATATAAGTCAACCTCCACAAAAACTGACTTCTATAACTGCTGTTTAGCTCTAACTTTAGGTTAACCCGAAATAGTGAAAATGGTAATAGCACCAAAACTAAAAAAGGTGTCCATCAAATATTGTTGTTTGTTTTTATTGAAATCGAATTTCATTTTTTTCATCTAGACTTTCTCATTGTTCAGGGGGTACGTAACTCGGTTCATCCAACACCGATCTAATATTTGTTTTTATTAGCGGCTCTTACTTCACACATCATTGTGAATGATGTCTGATAATTACGCCTCCTCCAAAAATGAGAAAAAAACAAATTGCAAGAAAAAAGTTTGTTTCTTAAGTCTTTTGTTTTTCAAAGAATACCGGCGACGATTGCGTGCGTAAATAAACGGAAGAAAGTTTAAACAGAATGAAATGAAAGTAACACCACACACACACAGAGCACACGAACAAAAAGTTGGTTACAATCACTTGTCGGACAAATTAAAATCATAATAAAAACAAATCATGATGTTGTAGGTGTTACAAAAGGAAATCTAAATCTAATTGAAGTGAATACGACTTGACATACATTTTATTAAAAAATACAGAAAATCATAAAAACAAAATTGAAGTAAATCTACCGCACCAAGTGAGAAATGATGCTGAAAAACGAAAGTACGAGTGAGTGAGATGATTGGCACTCGACCAAAACCTTTGGACCTTTTATTGTGAAACTCAAGATTTTCTAATTTTCTGCTGGTATTTGGAGAAAACTTTATTTATCTTATTTATTGCCAAACAGAAGAGAAGTTCATAGACCTTTTTGGCAATTGCCTAGACCAAGCCATTCGTGTCAAAATCGTTTATGATTTAAGCTTGGCTTAAACAAACACACTTGCACACATACACACACTCCCAGCAATTGATTGCTTGGTTGACTTGCTCGGCTCCTAAGAAGAATTCGTGCGTGTGGTAAATTTGCTGTAAAGGCTCGATCAATTCGTTCGTTCGTTCGAAAGCTATCAAACACGCAAAATCATTGTTGTAGATGCCAAAGCATTTTGACTGCTGCGGCTGCTGCTGCCGCAAATTGCATCGCAATTTTCATTTGCCACGAATGCAACGAGAATGCAACGGCACAACAGTTCAGCTCGCATGGGTCCACATGCTCGCGGAGTAGGTAGTACATTTTTGCTGTAACCAAAATCTCTACACCAAAAACATATTCGTACAACGTAACATGGCTAAAAACAAGATAATTGACCTAAATTTTTAAGAAACAAACACACAAAAAGAGATTTTTATAAACCCAAAGCCAACACATACAAACTTGCTCTATCGATTGCATTTTATAAAATCATATGTTTGCCAATATATGTATCGGTTCGTGTAAATGAATGTACATATGTAGGTACTACTCGTACACCCATATGGTGGTTTTGGTGGTGCATTAGAGAAGTTGGCTTAAACGCTGTTCGCTGTTGTACGCAATCGTTTCAGTTTTCATTCTGTTGCAACGTTTAGTTGGAACTGCTCCCATTTTCCGTTTTAAAAACGCAGCTGGTTTTTTCCTTTTTCTGCCTTTCCTCTCAACGCAAAAATGTTGTCGCCATTAGACGAAATCAGCCAAAGACTTTTGGTTTTTATACCCTCAGACATACGTTGTAATGGATATGTTAATTTCGTGGAGTCGTTTGTAATATCTAGAAACATACACCAAACACCCAAAAAATTGTGGTTGACTGACTGACTCATTTATCAGCGTCCTGGCCAACATTTTGTGATACATTCTGGTGTCCTAGACTCGAAAACGATATTAATTTTTTTGTGGATTATTTTTATTTAAATATACCCTCCACCTAAGGATGGATAAGGTATATTCATTTTATCATTCCGTTTGCAACACCTTGAAATATTCATTGGATATTCCATAAAGTGTATTCAGAGTCATGGTAAAATTCTATTCGTTGTTAGTTTGCCAGTAAATACAGCTGAGGATTATGTAGAACGTACTGCCTGGTGAAGGGTATATGAGATTCATCTCGGCCAATCTGAATTCCGTATATACTCGTAGTTGTTTCTGCTGCTGTTGTTGTTTGGCTGCTAAAATACCAAACGCACGCACGCATTCCACTGCCATATCGCCCCAGCAACATATTTGCTTTGAATTACGTTATATTTAGGGCAGACTGAAATCATTATTTATTAGCAGCAATGATTTCTCAACATTAATTAATTACGTGGAAAAGTATTTGATTTACATGTACGTATTTTTATATCATTCCATCAATGGAAACTTACGTTGTATCAATGGAACATGTCGTTGTTTTTGGGTCTACGTTGTAAGCTCTGGAAGTTTTGTCAGAGCCATAGTTGTCCATTCCCCCAAAATTCCACTCTCTATGACGACTCATTCAGATACGCCACTCCAAGCTGCTGCCGATGTCGGTAACAATTGTTTGTTGCAATGGCTTCGAAAGAGTGCCGCTGCAGAGACACTACGGCATTCCATTGTAGTGGACAGACGGGCGGACGGACATGAATGGTGTTATAATTTTATAGCATCGATTGCAGTTCATAAAATATATTACAAAATTGCAACAAGTCGTAAGCACGGGTATGCAGTCGGGTGCAAGTACTTACTATGCAGTAGAATACCCTCCAGCCATCCATCCTAGACACTTGTAGCGCATACCTTCGTAGCTGGCTGCTCATGAATGGAATTGGATTGCTGGACATCGGTGCAGCGCAGGCGCAGCACCATATGGCCTGTCTGGGCGAGCAGGCAGTGTGAATTATAGGAGCACTTTCGTTTTCGTTTTCATTTGATTTCAATCGGGTTTATTGTAATGTTGCCACATAATGTTGCAGCAATCAACTCAGGCACAGACATTAGCGCATAAGTGCAACAGCACAATAGACAGACCTACGAGTACTTTCGCATTAAATGCAGATAACTGCGAATATCAATGATTTGGATTTTTGCAACAACAACGAAAAATAAGTCGTCGCAATGTTTCATGCATGATTTGTTTGCAGGAAAAAAATGTTTAAATATTTCGCAGCAACATGCTGTACATAATACTCAGCCCAAGAGGGAAGGCGATAATCTATTGCAATTGTTCGATTGTTCGCTTGCACGTGCGCCCCAAGCCCAGCCCGGCCCACACACACCAATCAGGAAGTAATCTAAATCCACCGAAATTCGTGTTTGGCGTTTTAAACTACTTTTTGAATGTCTCCAAACTGTATTGCTTTTGTTGCTTAAAAAATGGTTATTTCTTGTCAATTGTTATGCATTCTGTGTGTCGCATTCCTACGTTTTTGGGGTGTAGAAAATAAATATTCTCCGAAACCTTGAATTTGCTCAACACCAGACTCACTCGTACCTGACAAATAATTGAAGAATTATTTTATTCAACTCATTTCAAATAGATGATAATTCACATTCACTTCAATTTCCCGTTTGAAGATGGACGGTGGTCATGCGTCAGTCAGATATTATAAATTTAAACTTAATTACTTTAAATACTGAAGAAAAACGCAACAAATTTCAACATCGTTTAGGAAGGAAAAATCAACCTTTTGAAATATTATTTTAGGAAGAAGAAAATTGGTTGCCAATACTACACCATTTACAATTAAATTTTAAATGAAATTGAAATTTATGAAATTTAAATTGAAAAAGTGTATATTAAAATGGAGAAATAAAAATAAAAACTTAGAACTGAAAATTAGAAAACGTAAACTTAAATTGATAAAATCCAATGACAAATTGATGAAGATTGAGATTTAAGTAAGAAAAAGTCACTTCGCTAAACCGACTTACCTCACACTCAGAGAAAATATCTATGAAAATTAAATTTTACGTAGGGCCGGATGATTTCTGTGGAAGGTACTAAAGGTCCTAGCTTCCACAGTTATAAAACAATTGCAAAAACATGATCAAAAATATTTTCAAATATTAAATTTCAAATGATTTTGACTACCCGTATGTAAGTTATATCGGTTTTATTTAACCCAGGGCTTATGTCCATCTTCGAACTTAAACTAAGTTTGGGGGAAATATGCAAAGTTTGAATTGATTCCTTAACTCCTTTCGAGAGTTATCGTGTACACCAGTCAGCCAGACGAACAGACGGACGTACATGGCTCAAACAAAAGTCAAAAAGGATTTGTGTTATACTTTTTTGCGTTACAATTTTTTCTGTCCCAAATGATATATACCCTCCTACTCTGTAGAGTGAGGCTATAATAATCAATTTAGCTTGGGCTTTTTATAGCTTAAACTAATGAAGAAATTACCAATCTTTTGACTTTGGAAAAATCTTTTTATTTTGCGTGTCTATGCAGTCAGAGGAATGTATACACCGAATTCCATGATTCTTGCTGCGGCCATTTTGTTGATACCATTTGTATCCCCTTTTCCCATTTTTTTAAAGGTTGGTACCATTTGCACCTCTATTCCCATTTTACCCATTAAAAGTACGAATTTGGAAAAAATACTTTTATATTATGTGTCTACGCAATTAGAGGTATGTACACACTGAATTTCATCATTCTAGCTGTCTGTTCTCGTATCCCTTGAAAGTACGAATTTGAAAAAAAAATATTTTTCGTGTCTACGCAGTCAGAGGAATGTATACTCCGAATTCCATGACTCTAGCTGCGGTCATTGGTTGTTACAATTTGTATCCCCTTTTTCCATTTTGACCCCAAAAAGTACGAATTTCCAAAATCCTTTTATTTTACGAGTCAACACAAGCAGAATAATGTATACACCGAATATCATTATTTTAGGTCCAGTCGTTTGGACGGTACCATTGTTTTCCCTCTGTTCCCATTTTATCCCTTAAAAGTACGAATTTGGAAAAAACACTTTTATATTATATATCTACTCAATTAGAGGAATGTACATGCTGTTGTCGTTTGATAGGTACCATTTTTATCCTTTTTTGTCCCATTCTTAGGGGGTGAATAAGAATCACTTTAATATTTAATATCAAGCAGACATATTGAAAAAACATGCCTAAATACTGTAAAATATTAGGGATTTTCTACGACTATAAGACGTATTTATGGAAAATTTGGACGTTCTTCTTTCGTTTCTGCTTTCAACAGATGGACGGACATGGCTAGGTAGTCTTAGAATTATAAATAGTGATTTTTTTGAGGTTAGGATTTTCATGCATTAGTATTTGACAGATCACGTGGGATTTCAGACATGGTGTCAAAGAGAAAGATGCTCAGTATGCTTTGACATTTCATCATGAATCGTCTTACAAACGAACAACGCTTGCAAATTATTGAATTTTATTATCAAAATGCGTGCTCTGTTAAGAAAGTTCATTGCGCGCTTCCATTTTATGGTCAGTTTAATCGACCCACTGAAGCGGCTATTCGGGCTATTGTGACTAAATTTCGCACCAAATTTACATTGTTGGACATTAAACCACCAACACGCTTACGTAGAGTGCGAACTGAAGAAAATATCGCAGCTGTATCGGCCAGTGTTAATGATGACCACCAATTTTCGATTCGTCGCCGTTCGCACCAATTGGGTCTCTGTTACTCAAAAACGTGGAAATGCCAAAATTGGACTAAGCGGATGGACCACCTAAGACGCAGCCGCGGTCAACATTTAAATGAAATTATCTTCAAAAAGTAAATGTCATGGACCAATCTAACGTTTCAAATAAAGAACCGATGAGATTTTGCAAATTTTATGCGTTTTTTTTTTTAAAAAGTTATCAAGCTCTTAAAAAATCACCCTTTATGACGATCAAGAATATATATACTTTATAGGGTCTCAAGTCGATATTTCAAGCTGTTACAAACGGTATGACAAAGTTAGTATACCTCGATCCTGGAGGTGGAGGGTATAATAAGCGGCAGAAGTATTGCTGGGTAATAGGGTTTGCATTTTCCTGTACTTTTTATTTCCCGGGACACGGGAATTATTTTTTCGATTTCCCGGGATCCCGGTATAGGACGTCAACATTTTGTTTTCTATATAAAAATTTATTTTTTCCGAACAAAACATTCGAACTTTCATAAAGTAAATTATTATATTTCTGTATTACAAACATTTGGCGTGAAACAAACGTATAATGCCCTATTCCACGAAGTGATGTAGAGTATGAAATGTAGGCATATTTTTTAAATTCAGAGGTTTTTTGAAATATACAAATTTTGAAAGCAGACAACCCATTTAAAGACTAATAATATAGTCTATTTCAAATTTTATTGGAGAACGTGAGCGCGATAAAGAACAATATTATATAATCGAGAGTTGTATTGTTAGTAAATCGTTAATTATCAGTTTCCTTTCCTGTAGCTTCGATAACCTAAATTTATATTTTGAGGCAGTAATATAGCCATTTTTTAATACATAGTTGTTACGTTAGATTGTATATATTTTTAATTTATTATTTATTATATGATTTGAACTGGGATATTGTCCTGGCTCAAGACCATTTTGCATCTATATTTAATAGAATGCAAATTTATTTACAAATGGCATGGTGACATTTATTACTTGGCTGCAGACTACCACGATCATGATTTCGACTTAGTATATTATTATATATTTTTTATTTATTATATTATTATATATTTTTTAATTTTAGTAAAATTGCGTATAACACCTGTACGATTTCTCCACAGATATTGGCATATCAAGACTTTTTTCATAAAGAAATCAAAATTTTTTTAAAACATTATTGTAGCCTTCTATTCTTCTATATTCAGTTTATAGTAATTATATTGAATTACCATATTTAAGTTTGAAGATTTATATCGCCTAGCTGAAACATAACTAATTAAAAGTGATCTTTTTTAAATTACCTTTTACAATTTTATTGTAAAAAATGTGCTGAATTCCCGCGGGAATCCCGTACAAATTTTCCGGAAATTCAAAATATGCAAACCCAACTATACCTGCATATATACATACTTACATATTCAACTCAATGGGATGCTTGGTGCATCTTATTCATTGTGAGACATTTACTTAAAGAGTGTGAAAAGTGATAAAATTTTTCTGGTATGAAACTGGTTTTTCGTATATGAATATTAAGCGATTATGAGTTTTTGAACGGATTTAAGAAGAAGAAATCTGGAGCTTTCAAACGATATATAATTTATTCAAGAACACTGTGAGATTTTGTCTAACACACAGATTTTTACTAGATTATGGTTGGTTACTTTACAAATAAAAATGTAAAAAGATTGCCAAAGATGAAAATGGCAAAAAATGTCTCTGCTGGGCAAAATTGCACAGTTTTCTTAAAAAATAGTATTCTTTAAAAATTCGAAATTCAAAATATGTAGCGTGAAGAGTGAAACATTTTGAATAATATTTTTTTTAATTTGAATAGATATATGATTCAGTCGATGGAATTGACAGATAAATTTGGGTTTATACTCAAAGTCTAATTTAATGATAACTTTCAAATACAAATATCCCATTTTTACTATAGAACACCGTTAAATGAAGCCAAATAATTATTGTAAATCGGCCAGATTTCATTATATGTTATACATAACTTATAATAACAATTGATCGAATTTTCAAATTTTCGTTGAAGGTATGTATAGACGAAATCACTTATAACGTCATGCCGGTTATAACTACGAAGATTCCAAGTCAAATGTCATATTCAATAGGAT
Organism: Polietes domitor; assembly: GCA_947397865.1. Taxonomy (NCBI): domain Eukaryota; kingdom Metazoa; phylum Arthropoda; class Insecta; order Diptera; family Muscidae; genus Polietes; species Polietes domitor. The sequence goes on along the minus strand of OX377622.1, from coordinate 100,022,859 downwards.
GCACTAAGAAAAAATGTCCGTTATTAACTGCAGAGATTGTGTGCTGCCTATCAGCAGACACTTTTTCTGCTATTAAAGCAGGTCTTCTGCCATAGCAACAGTTTATCTGCAGTTTTACATCAGTATTCAAACTGCTGAAGAGTTTGTAGTCTACTAAAAATTACTGCTGTTAATTAAAATATAAAAATAAGATACAGAGGAGTTAAAAGCTATTCAAACTGACGGAACTTCAATCTATTAGCTAGTGACAATATGACTATAATAAAAATATCTTACAAGTAATAAAAAGTTACATGTAATAACTTTATTTCTAAAGGTATTGTTATACACTCCACGAGAGTATTATGTCTTTGTGAATTTGTTTGTAACATCCGAAAGAAAGGGAGATAGACCCATTGTTAATATACCGATAGATTTAGAATAACTTTTTTAATAGATTTAGCGATGTCTGTCTGTCCATGTCTTCTTGTAATCACGATGCAGGTCGCAATTATAGACTGAACCAAATGAAACTTTGCACAACGAAGTTTATTACAGGATACAAAAATCCTCCCCGATTTCACTTTTTTAACGAATTGAATTGGAATGGGATAGATGAGATAGAAAGTATATCATATAGTCGGCCCTGCCCGACTTTAGCCTTTCCTTACTTGTTTATATATTCAATTATCATGCAGTGGGTTAATGTGTGCAGAATAGCCCATTTAATAGTTTATATAAAGATTTTTTAAGAGCTTGATAACTTTTTTTTAAAAAAAAACGCATAAAATTTGCAAAATCTCATCGGTTCTTTATTTGAAACGTTAGATTGGTCCATGACATTTACTTTTTGAAGATAATTTCATTTAAATGTTGACCGCGGCTGCGTCTTAGGTGGTCCATTCGGAAAGTCCAATTTTGGGCAACTTTTTCGAGCATTTCGGCCGGAATAGCCCGAATTTCTTCGGAAATGTTGTCTTCCAAAGCTGGAATAGTTGCTGGCTTATTTCTGTAGACTTTAGACTTGACGTAGCCCCACAAAAAATAGTCTAAAGGCGTCAAATCGCATGATCTTGGTGGCCAACTTACCGGTCCATTTCTTGAGATGAATTGTTCTCCGAAGTTTTCCCTCAAAATGGCCATAGAATCGCGAGCTGTGTGGCATGTAGCGCCATCTTGTTGAAACCACATGTCAACCAAGTTCAGTTCTTCCATTTTGGGCAAAAAAAAGTTGGATATCATCTCACGGTAGCGCTCACCATTCACAGTTACGTTACGATTCGCATCATCTTTGAAGAAGTACGGTCCAATGATGCCACCAGCCCATAAACCGCACCAAACTGTGACTTTTTCTGGATGCATTGGTAGCTCTTGCAATGCTTCTGGCTGATATTCACTCCAAAATCGACAATTCTGCCTATTTACGTACCCATTGAGCCAAAAATGAGCTTCGTCGCTGAACACAATTTCTTTCTTTCTGAACTTTCTTAACAGAGCACGCATTTTGATAATAAAATTCAATGATTTGCAAGCGTTGCTCGTTGTAAGTCTATTCATGATGAAATGTCAAAGCATACTGAGCATCTTTCTCTTTGACACCATGTCTGAAATCCCACGTGATCTATCAAATACTAATGCATGAAAATCCTAACCTCAAAAAAATCACTCTTTATATAGATAATCTTTTCGAAGATAAACATATTAATATGATAGGTTAGAAAACATACGAAATATGATAGATATTTCTGAAAAAATATTATTATGATCGTTAATATTGTGTACCACTTATATTTTTGTAAAAAAAATTGTAGAATTTTTTAGTGTCTTATCTTAAAACTCTTTTAAGAGTTATTTGAATGCGTATTTTTGTTAAATACTGCTATGACAATGATGGTTAAGGGGAAGAATAGAAATTTTTAATTAAAAAACACAGTGCAACACGAAAAAAAATAACCATATACGGACACCGCTACATGATAAAAGACCAAAAAAAAAGACCCGTGTTTCATCTTCATCTTCAAGGTCAAAATCGCAAAAAACTTAAAAAAATTCGATTTTTTTTAACCTTTTTTCCCCTGTTCAGGTCCATAGGTAGCAAACCGTTGAAAATTCAGGGAAACAATCAACTACAAAAATGTACCTAAGATCTCAATAAACAACTTTCTAGAACATATGAACTTCCTAGGAATTATTCTTAACACCGTTTAGGTAGCGCTTAGGTAGCCGCAAAAGTGAAAAATTTTCCAAAAATTAGATTTTTTCCTTTTTTGCCCTGTTCAGGTCCATAGGTAGCAAACCGTTAAAAATTCAAGGAAACAATCAACAACAAAAATGTACTTAAGATTTCAATAAACAACTTTCTAGAACATATGAACTTCCTAGTTGCATCATGATCACCTGGGTGATTAATCCAGTTTACCGGCTTACAATACTTCATACTAACATTTCCTCCACTCAACCATGCCATGAGATTGTTATAACATTGACGACACACTGTATATGTATATTTACACTGTATATTTTTGATTTTATATGTTCACAATTTTTGTTCTTTATGACAAGAGCTAGAACTTTGCCTCAGAGAGTAAATCAAAATTCCGAACGGTTTGCAAGATCTGAGCCTGAGAATATGATCACTTTTTTCCAAAAATTACACCGAGGCCTCAAATCTCTGGGGGCCCATAAAAAAAGTGCATGACTTTGGGAAAAAAAACACGGGTCTTTTTTTTTGGTCTTTTATCATGTAGCGGTGTCCGTATATGGTTATTTTGAAATGACTTCAAAAATGTTGCACAGTGAAATAAACATAACAATTTTAAAAATAAGATTTGTTCTTCGTTCCTTTATATTTATATGTCATACTGTACTATACATATGCTTAAAGCTTCAAGGTAACGTTTTATTTCTTTCATGATATAATTTTCTTTCTTTCTTTCAGAAGGGCCGGAACATCTTATATACTCTACCTTTAAATATTTCGCTTACTTGAATCGGAGATTTGATTTTTATGAACCAAATTGCAATCCAGAAAATAGCAATAGAAATTTGGCCCATTAGCCCATTAAAAAATCATGATTTAAAAAATGTACAAATAGGGCCATCACTTCTACATTTAACCATAGATTCTTTAAATATGGACATTGTTTTCATCTCTTTCAATTAAGAGTTGAGGCCTTCCATTCATTTTCCATTATTTTTATTCGAAAAATAAAACAAATGTGTGTTTATATTTGGCGATAGTTAACTACAGAGGAAAATCCCCGACGATTTGGAAAATGTGTTCATCATTAAAAACGCATAAGAAAAACTAAAATCGATTTTTCAGTCTTCATCAAGCTATTCATATTCAGATATCTGCAAGATCGTTTTCAATGCACTGTGCGTGCCTGAGTTCCGACAGGTGTTTATCGTCATATTGTGAATGAATTTGTAGGCAAACTACACCAAAAAATGTCAAAATGACCATTTCCAATGCTAACATTGTCACTTTTAATTTGCTATATTATACATGTATGTATGTATATTTCAGAGTTGTATGATAATTTCGGTAAAAATAAAACAACACGCAAGTTGGTATGACTAAATTGATTTTTTGTATATCTTCCTATATTGATAAGAAACTAAAACCCATATATTTTGCTACATTCGAGGAGATATGAACTGTTCCAGAAAATCACTTCCTTATATCATTTTTGTACGATTTATTGCCTTGGCTTTAACAGATCAGCAGTTTTATATTTGACATCAATTGTGATATGTAGCAGCTATAAGAATTTACAATTCGCCCATTTGTATGGTTGGTGAGATATCACACTGCCCTCGTAATGATTGTGCGTTTGTGGAATTATAACTAAACAATTGGCCATCGATAAGCGTGGTAAATATTTAACAAATTAATTACGAATTTTGTGCAGGTTCACGATGCGTACTGAAGAAATTTAATCGCCGCATTGACATTGATTTTGTTTTGACTTAGCGTTTGGCTTAACAATTCTGATTGTTATCACTTTTGGCTGTGGGGGTCATCATGCTGCATTTTTTGGTAGCATTTAGTTCTTAAACAAAGTGGGATTTTCGATAGCGTTCCATAACATATCAATTCGTAATAAATTGGATTTTAACAATCTATGTAAATTTGATTCTTTATCGATTGCAGTTACTTACTGCCACCTTTGGGTTTGGCAATGCTTCTTTTCCGGTTTCATTCCCGTAATAACTACAAACACACTGTGGAGGTGTTGCTCCGTGCCCACAGCCCACAGCGTTATGCATTGTTGGCAAGTAAATCGTTAATCGATTACCTGTTACATAATTAACATTTCAATTAATAATAGTTACAGCGCCATCGCAACTTATTTTCACCATCTGACAGGCAGCGGCACCATCAGACTTGGCAACTGCAAAAGTTGCGGTTGGAAGGGGGTTCCCTTCCCGGACCAGCGAAGCGACGCAACGCAACTTCATTGCGACGTTGTTGGTTAACTGTTGTTTACATGGAAAATTCACAGGTTTCACGTCGCAAGTATGAATGAACTTTCATTCCATCAATGAATGAATGCTTGCCCCTTCCCCTGGGTGGGTAAGACCCATAATCCCAAAAAAAAAACTCTGTTATTAAATCATAATAATAGCATAAAGTCATAAAATCATAATTAACGTAAACGTAACAAAATGCAAAAATATATGAAGCAGCAGCAACCAAGACCCAACAAAAACTATAATGAAAAATGCATTCAAGCTTATGGCTTTGAATCGATTTGGATGTACACTCTGTGAACAAAAAGACGACGACTATTTAAACTGAAAATAACACAAAAAAACATGGATCAACAACAGCAGGCATATAATAAAATACTACTATTATTTTACATGGAATTGGACGGCAGCTACAAATGTATAGATTGCTCAATTGCCGAAACTGACCTACCCAATGAAAATGAGGTGCAAAAGGTAGGTGAGTTAGTAGTGGCCGACAAGAAGATTACTTCGTTAGCCCACTTCTTTCAATATTGTTTTAGAAACGATTTCTTAATTCTTGGATAATCGGACAGTTAAAATGGGTGGAAATGGTATTAATTGCACAAAGCAACATTTGATGTCCTAACAGATCTTGGATTATGCATTAGCTCGAGATGAAATTATAAGAAAATCTTATAAATTAAATTTATCGCCCTACAAGCCATAATTTTTAAACCTACCTTAGTGAAAATTGGCGCATATTATGACATTTTATTAAAAAAATCAAATTTTGGAACATTCCCGCTTTGGGAATTTCGTTATTTTGGTGGGAAAACTTTCAAAACTTGTTAACCATAATTTTCCGAGATATTTTGTCTACCTAATTCCAAAATTTCGTTATGATATCTAAATGAAATTATGAAATTGTCTGTTATTAAAGCATTATATTAAAGCACTTATTCTTCCCTTTCCAAAATGGTATAACTTTGTATACCAGAGTGTTTTTTTCTGCTTCATAATTATAATAATATTTGCCCAATATTTTTTCAGAACACACCTACCCCCCATCTGCAACCCTTAAGGCGGCCCCCATACATTTGCCTATTTTTTATATTTTTACGAAAGAAAGGCCCAAAACTGCCCCGCAGTTGACCCTAGAGGGGAGAAGTGGAGGTATGTTTAGGGACAAATTTTATAAAAAAATATTTTTTTGTATGGGAGCCCCCTTAACGAGTGGAGATAGAGGGTATGTGTGTTCGAAATAAATGATGGGGAGGGAATATTAATGGGGGTCGGTCTTACATATAACCCCTCTGGGGGCGACTCCGAGGCAGTTTTGGGACTTTTCCTGTATTTTTACACACACCCCACCATCCCATTTTTTGGCTCATGAATTTTATTTCTGAACCTCACAAAGAAGGAAAAGTACCTATCATATCAAAATCCAAAAGTCGTACACTATCCCACCCCTACTGGACAATAACTAAATTAACCCTTGAATTTGATTGTTTTGTGTTAAGTTTGTAGAACATGTCATCCCCGCTTTCCCCCTTTTCGGGGTGTTTTTTACAATTTGTTAAAATTAAGCCAAAATGCCGTTGAGGGGTAGTTAGAGGGTTAATATGTTCTACAAAAATATTCGCCATATCATTATCTACAAAGTTGCTGAACATACCATATGTCTCAGATGTAAAGAAAACATAGTTTTATACACCGATATGCTGCAAGAAGAGGCCAGAGTTTGAAAACTTTAATCGTCCATAAAATGAAATTCCGATGTGATCTAAAAAACGCCGACACACGTATATTTTTTTTGGTCTCCTCTTTCAGAATCCATTGTCAGAACTCCGTATTTTTTTTTCCTGTGGAGCTGTGTTATGGGAAAGAACGATTGGAAATTTTGTCCTTAGAGGTGGTTTTACCCTACGGAAAATTGGTGGCAATTGCTATAAACGTACTCACTCTGGGATATGTCGATATGGATATATCACAGAACTGTTCTCTAAATAAATTGTCTATTCACTTCTCATTTCTTATGTATATTTAAATAAAAGTATTGTATATTTTTATACGTACAATAAGATATTGATTATATATATTAATAAAAATAATTTAGAATTCCGGAAAATATGTGTTAATCTCTTCAAATATCAAACATATACGTACGTTATTTGTCCGTGAAGAGTAAGTATTAGACTATTTGGGACTTTGCGACACGTTCTTTTTGTCCGGTTCTGCAACTTGTACAATTGTCTTTTAAGGGCGGTTTAATTCATGTTCTTTGAGATCGGTTTCTCTATACAAAAAGGTCGGACTTGTATTTTGAGGTGGGTTCCAAGTCATGTCCTTTGAAACCGATTCCAGGTCATATCCTTTGAGACCCCTCCAATGTCAAACCCATGTAAAAGGGTCCCTTTCATATACTTTGGTTAGAACCAGGACCGGTACTTACCCACAAGGGACTAGTCTTAAGACTTGTCCTGGGGCAGTACCAGTTTATTTAGAATTTTATAAGAAATTTAGCAATATAAATAATTGAACTGGGATATTGTCCTGGCTCAAGACCATTTTGCATCTATATTTAATAGAATGCAAATTTATTTACAAATGGCATGGTGACATTCACAAACGAACGAGAATCACAACTCACTTACTTTATTACTTGGTGCGATTTTTTAAACGCAAATTCGGCAAGTGAGTTGTGATTCTCGTTCGTTTGTGAAAATCATCTCCTTATAGAGGCCGGGTTTGATGTTGAAAAGTCGCTGCGAAGCCACCTGAATGAAACCTTTAGACAGGGTGGAAATCGTGATAGTGGTAGTCTGCAGCCAAGTAATAAATGTCACCATGCCATTTGTAAATAAATTTGCATTCTATTAAATATAGATGCAAAATGGTCTTGAGCCAGGACAATATCCCAGTTCAAATCAAATATTGATTACAGACCAAAAAAAATTCAAACGAAAAAACTAAAAAAAAATATAAATAATTTTTTCATACTGAAAAGAGGTTACTATTTTAAACTAATAGAGTTACATCCATCATCTGGAAAACACCTCAACCACTGTTTTCGTTTAAAAGTTACAGAGTAAATTTAAACAAGTAAGGAAATGCGGGGTCTACTATATGACAGCCTCCACTTTCTACGACATTCCAATTCAATTCGGTGAGGATTTTGGCATGTGACCTATATCATAGACCGATGAGACCCACATTCACAATGTATGATTGCAGATGAAATATAACGTGTCTGATCACAATCTGTTAAAATATATGTTTTCTGTTAAAATATATGCTTTTTATGGGAGCTATATATAAATCTGAACCCTTTTCCTTTAAATTGAATAGCGTCCGTCCTTGGCTAGCAAAACTTAATTGTGTCAATTTTTTTTTAGGATCTGACAATAATTGCGACATGTACTTTGATTACAAGTATAGATGGACGGCCAGAAAATTGGCAAAGGAGATGGGACAACACGCCCAAAGGAAAGTGGACACACAAACTTATTCCTAATATTAAAAGTAGATATGTAGAGGCCATGGTGAAGTTAATTACAGCTTGACGCACTTTTTGACCGGGCATACCGATACTACCTCTACCGATTCGGACACCAAAACTCGCCGAGGTGCCCTGTATGTGTCGACGATGATGCAAACGCAGAACATGTAGTATTTACGTGTCCAAGATTTGATAACTTTTGATAGAATTGATATAATTTGAATGATATCTCCTTTAAAAAGTTCTAAGTTTAGTTAGCCTACTAGTCTTTTCGAGACTGAATTAAAGGTAGTATACTTTGGAATTCATATTTGACGTCTGCGAACGAGATTTAGAGGCTAACTTACCACTTAAAATAACCATCAACATAAATAATATGTACATCAAAAGAGAAGAATTTAAAAGGCTAGTGTGAATTAGATGCAGAAGACTTTGGAATACATTGAGAACGAAATGTAGGGGCTAACTTACACCTAAAATATGTATATCTACAAACTTAAATGTTATATCAAAGGACAAGAAATGACACTATAAAATATTCAAATATCGATATCGTTTGATTTAAACAAAATGTTGCACTTATTTTTCAAGGAGTGAGGAAATTGAATATTTTTGTAAAAAATAATCGTCCACCGGTTTTTATAAATTTTTCAAAAAAATCAGTTTTTTGATCACTCTTCTTCGAAATTTCATTTATTTAATCATTTACGTAGTCAGTTACTGGTTACAACGATTCTAGGTGAAATACTTAAATTGGTTCTTAACTATTTGACTGTTGGAGCTATAAAAATATCATACTACTTTTGGTTTGGGGTTAGATTTTTATATTAAGTTTTAGTTCACCATGTCAGCCCATGCCTTCATTAACGCCTCCTCACCCCATATCGTAGCGAGCCAGAACCATTTTTGCAAACGGAAATTGTAATAATTCCCATACCGTGTTAAGTAGGGTGGGCCATTTAAAATTGTAAATTTTAACTATTTAAATTGAAAGGTTGAATAACATTCATTCTTATTATTATTTTCCGGTTTATGTTTGACATTTGCAAAATGGGACGCTATACGCTCGAACAAAATTGGGAAATATTAAAAACTTGCTCCCAAAGTAGTGAGTCTTTAAAACAAACTGAAAGAAATTTAAGTGGACAATTTTCAGATGAAGCTCATTTTCATCTCGGTGGCTATGTCATTAAGCAAAATTGCCGCATATGGGGTTAAGAGAACCCACACGTGACTATTGAGAAGCCAATACATCCACAACGAGTCACTGTTCAGTGTGGATTTTGGGCTGGCGGCATCATTGGTCCATGTACTGAAAAATTGGGTTGATCGGATGAGGTCGTGGTAGTCATATGAATGATATTGGGTTCCAGTATGAAATGACAAAGTTCAACCTTCAACCTAATAAAACCAGAAATTTGAAAAATAATCAGAACCGATTCTAATTTAAAGTTAAAAAATAAAAATTAAAGTTTTTAAAAAAATTAACTAAATTTATGGAATATAAGTTGCAACTTTTCTTGAAACTAGGACATGTTTTGAACTTGATTGTAATTTAATTTTCCTCAAACCAATTAAATATTTATTCAAACTGAGGAAAATATTGCTCAAACCAAGTAAAATTTTACTCAAACATGGACAAATTTAGCTAATTTTTGGTCGATTCCTCCCTGTCATCTAAATCTTTCACAAGGTAGGGTACACATTAGTCAGTCAATTACAACCACAATGTAAGTACCTTGTAACTTTGCAACATTTACAACACCACGAAACTAATGAATTGCAACGGCATGATATGTTTCGAAAAAAATTGTAATTTTGCTTCAAACAAATTCATTACAAAATATAAATACTACTTATTTCGTTGTTTTTATTCGTTGTTATTATTGACTGTAGCACGAGCACCAACACCAGTGGTTTAAAGTGAAAGTACTCTTTTTTTTGAGGGGGCAGTTTATCACTAAGTAGACATTACATACAAACAAACATAATATTAAGTATAGGCTTAGCTTACTTTACCGCACAGTTTGTTTTTTGCGTTATGAGGACGTTTTCTATGTTCATCAGTTTGTTGTGAGGAAAAATGTGAAACCCATTAAAAATGAAGATGAACGATTTGTTGTTTTTTTTTGCTCCGTAGGTGCATAATTACACCAGCTCGTACTTCCGCAATGCAAAAGCAACACGGTTTCATTTTCACTTAAGAATGGTGCAGCGCGCATGCCCCGTGTAAGTGGTTCCAATTTCCTTCCACTCGCGCGCATTACTTTCGAGTGCAAACATCCATTACCTGGAAAATACGATTACCGGCTTTTTATGTCATCCATCCATCCATCGTCTTGTTAATAGTGCGTTCGAAACAGGTTGTTTGAGCCGTTTACTTGTGTTTATTTTTAGTTTTCGTTAACACAATGATGGCCAAGAAAAACAACTTATGTTTGAGGACAAACATAAATATATCTTTGTGGAAATATATACAACGGCTGTATGGACGTTTCCACGGATACTTATATGTGAAGCTCGAAGGATCCTAACCTTTTGCAGTCATTTCAAAATTTGACATGCCCGATGTGATCAACTTTAGAGGGTCACCCAGTAGCCCCCACATTCTCAAGGACGACCAAATTTTGCAAATCAGCTGGAAAGCACATCTGATCTAAGCATGTGGAATTTCGTCACTATGTGTTATTGCACTCAAAAGTTGCAGAATTAACTCCAAAAAAATCAATTTGGCCATCCTTATAAAAGCTTCTTTGGGATAGAGTATGAGCTAATTAAAGAGTCTGATTCATTTTCTCACTTGATGTATTGTAAATTACTCCATGACCAAAATCCATTTATCTACGTGGAGGCAACAACAATATCGTTTATGGTTCCTAGCCGAGCACTATGCTACTAATCTCTAATCTGTGTGCGTAAACACCCAGATGAGTTCGAATGTGTGTCTGAATATCTGAGACTATGACTATGAGCAATATCAATCATTGTATAATATTAGCCGCTCAAACACAGATTCAGATTCAGACTCCGACTCGTGCGAGTAATGTAATGAAGTAATTTCCAAACAACATTTCTTTTCCTGAATGGCAGTGAATCTGATTTTAATTCAATGTTATTACGCACTACACGCGAATATCAAAACACGCCGTTGAAGAGACGTGACGTGACGTATGCTGGATGTTGGTGGACGGACACCAGCAAAACATGAACAGCAAAATTGATTAAACTCGATTTGGGGCCAGTGACGGGGTGAAGTCTTCCACGCTGCCAATTTGCCTCAGCTGGTGTTTTGTTTTGGCTTTAGATTCGCATTGGGTTGGTGTGCAACTTTGCAAATAGTTCAAGTGTAAAGTGTACCTGGCTGGACTAGAGGGAATTTGTACATACCCAAATATACAGACATTGGTCTTGTTGTGGATGTAAGACGATGGTTGATGCATTGGCCGTAGCTGGTTTGCTGGCCGAAACACAACTTGTTCGATGTCTGATGTCCGTTGTTGTTATTGACACGGCGGTTTGAGGTGATACATTACGCCGTTGTGTATTTTTTCTCTTCTTCTTATTATTTTTTCTTCTCTTCTATATCTTGATGTTTGAGTAGACACGGCACGACAAGGGTGACATAACAAATCATATCGTTAATCAAAATTTATGATTAAATAATAATAATAATACGAGCAGTAGCAAGTTAACAATGTTAATAATGTGCCAACATGTTTAATGTTGGGCGCTGACGCTTGACACACAACAAAAGACTTAAGAAACACACTTTTTTTCGTTCAGAGGGAGGTTGGTAGTGCTTTTGGTTTGTTAAACAATGATGAAGTAATACTTTGTTAATGGGACAAGAGCAATTGATGGAGTTACACGATGTGCTTGAAATGCAGCCAAGACCAGACGAAATTAACATACACACGAGACAAATTTAAAAATTTGATTAATTAACAAAGTTGTAATTTAATTATGCAGTTCCATGACATTATATTGGGAATATTTTGTAGACAAGCATTATCGCCAATTTTAGATATGTGATATTCAATGGGACCAATGTAGCGTGAGAAGCATTGATAAAATAAGTCAGATATTTGAAAATGATAACTCCAAAAGTCAAAATCAAAAGATCGAAAATATCCAGATTTTCAAATATACATTTGTTTAAAAGTTGTTGTATTCCAGTTTATGAATCACTGAAAATGTAAATAAAAACCTGATAAGCTTGAATATTGTCCTGCAGCTGGGTTCTGTACAAATAATGGTTCATTGGAATAATAGGTCATGGGGCGTGGGATCGCCAATAAAATATATATATGTATACCCTCACTCTACAGAGTAGGATGGTATATATCATTTGGGACAGACAAAAAGTGTAACGCATTAAAGGAGTGACTTAAGACCCTAATTATGTTTGGACCAAATCCGTTTAATGACTTTTTAAGCTGTTTGAGCCATGTCCGTCTGTCTGTTTGGCGGGTGACAAATTTCCAAAGGAATTAAGGAATCAATTCAAACTTTTCACATGGTAATATTTTCTCCAAACTTAGTTTAAGTTCAAAGATATCCGAAACTGTCACACCCCCTCTGGTACCTCCCTCACAGATGACCCATATTTCTATGTTAAATTAAAACCAATGTAACTTCCACACGGATATTCGGAATCCACTATATTTGGTATTTGATAAAGTTCAGTGAAATGTTTTTCCAAATTGCCTTTTGTATAATGAGCTAACGCTCTTTAGTTCCACTTTTGTAGAATGTGCACAAAATCCATTGAGCCTGAAAATACCCTGTATTACAACTTTTATTCTTCTTTCACTGAGACGTATTTTAAGTCGTTCAAACAAGTCTTTTGATAAAGCTTTCATTAAAATTTGAATGATGCCTTCCAAACTTTTCTCTCTTTTCCAAAAATGTATTTGGTACGAATTAATCAAATTATTCGTTATTTGAAAATCGACCATTTCCGATTATACGAAGAAATGTTTGATATTAAATATTCGATTAATGCAATAAAATGTAATCGATTGGATACTTTATATATGACGTACGCTTAGGAGAAATGTTACTGTACATTACTGTCCTCACTGGAAGACGGTTTCGTGCATTCGACATTTTTAAAATACAATACCTTAAGTAATTTCAGGCTGATTTGTTTGAAATTTATCATCTCCTTTACTAAGAATAAAGAACAAAAAACGTTTTGTGTCAGTGTCTCACATACGATAATCAGTAGGTCTAGCTCAGTCCAAAGTACTCCAATAAAGTACTTTAGGCTGAACAAAGTGACACAAAATACGTGTCCTCATATCTTCACCTGAAATGCATTCATTCGATTCATTCGGATGCATTCATTCGATTTGGTCTGAAAGACATGTTTTGAATAATTAATAGTCACATAGACGACAATTATTTTTGGGGTATATTTAGATTAGGCGGTAAGAACTTAGAAAACAATCCAATCCCGCAACATCAAGAAATGAAATTCTCAAAATTTGGTTTCAATGTAATTTTTGGGAGGTTCATTGACACTAAGGTTTGGGGCCTGCGAATTCGCGAGTCGGGAATTTAACGGAAACTCCCGGAAAAAAATTTTAATTTCTCGGGTTGTAATGTATATTGTAAAAAGTATCCTTTTTGAACTAAAGGCTGACTTTGGACCAAGATAACGTTTTTCCTTCTAAAGCCTTTAACGAAATATATACATATTTGAAGCGTTCCCCGTTTTTGTAGGGTAACTTTTGCCACGAAAATAAAAGTTGTGTTGGTCCAAATTCAGACATTTTTTCAAAACGGATATTTTATACGATATTCATTACAACCAAACTATATTTGGCACAAACATAGTTTTGGTGTTATAATATAGCTAAGAAACAACAACTTCTGATAAAGAAATTGAGTGCGAAATCTCCTAATTTGTGTGAGAAACAGTTCGTCAAAAAAAAGAAATAACGTTTTATCAAATCAGAAAAACGAGAAAATCTGTAATACAAAAAAAAATAAATTTTTTTCTTCGCATTATGAACAAATACGTTAAATATGTTAAAAAAAACAAACAAAAAATAAAAATTTTAATCTTCTTTAAAATCGAAAAATACGATAAGTAGTCAACTTTGGTCCGATTTCTAAAATATATCCGATTTCCCGACTTTAAATCTTAATATCTTAAAATAATCCTTGGGTCCTTGTCTAATTTTGGTCTTTTACAGAACTCAACACTGACTACTAGAACAAAAGTTATTGAATTTTGCCGATGGATTTTGATTCTGAACCACTGTGCGTCGGCCAAAATTCAATAACTTTTGTTCTAGTAAACATTTTAAGAGTTTTGTAAAAAAATTATATTAGACAAACCCCCATGGATTATTGCATTGAGATACTAATATAGAAAATCGGACAATCGGATATATTTTAGAAATTAGTTACAATGCAAAAACGGTTAACCCTTTAAGCTTTCTAATATGTATTTTATTCCTAAGACTTTCAAAGGAAGAAAGTTATGTTGGTCCGAGACACACATTTTTTTAAAAATTCTATTTTTAAATATTTAAAGATTGAAACAAACACATTTCTTGGCGGCATAATAAAGCTAAGAAACCGCAATATCTAATAAAATAAATTAGAGTGCAAAATCTCTTAAATTGTGAGAGAAACACTTCCACAAAAGAAATTACGTTTTTTTTTAATTTTCAAAATTAATTTTCAAATATTTTTTTCTGTTGTTATGTACAAATACGTAAAAAATGTTAAAAAATCTGAAAACAAAAAATAAAAATTTTACTTTTCTCTAAAATCGAAGAATACTAGTCAACTTTGGGCTAATTTCTAAAATATATCCGAATCGCCAATTTTCAATGTTAATATCTCAAAATAATTGTGGGTCCTTGTCTAATTTCAATTTTTTGAACTTTGGATGGATGGATTTTGATTCTGAACCACTGTACTACGGTATATTTAAATGATTCTTTGACTCTGGACTACTTTTAATTAATGTTGTAGCGGATGTATATTATAGATTTTATCATATCATGTATTTCATTCGTTAATCTGTATTCAAACTAACTAATAATGTAATATTTGAATTTACCCCAAATTATTAGACCAACTACTTAATTACTCATTTTTGTACGAGAGTTTAAATATTTATTTATGTTTCAATTTCATGCAACTCTCTTATGTTTCATGTTTATGTTCCACTGGATACTAGACTACTTGTATGATTTTACTCCTTGCTTTATAAGCCTGTAACTCTAATTTTAAGATGTCATTCGAATTTAACTTTTGGACAATAAAGAATTTAAAACCTAAGCGCTCACCGGCTAATTTCTAAAACAAATAAAACTATAAAAATATAAATTCATAATCACTTTATGACACTAAATGACCGTAAGGACTCTAGTGGCTAAAGTGAATCTGAGAACGAGTACTGTCGATTTATCACTTACTCGGGCCAGATAATAATATTCATATCACCCCTAAATATCATTTATTACAATTGGCGCCCAACCAAATTATTTAAACTATTTTGCAATTAAATAAACAAATTTTTGCAAAATAATCTGAACGTTTGCGAAAACAAATATCAAAATTTTTTGCAAAATATCAACGACGAAAAGAAGTTCTTGTTGTCTTCACCAAGCAGTCCGTTGTTTCAATAACAAATTCAACATTGCGCCAAAGTGCTATTTTGTGCATCCAGTGCTGTTGTTGTTGTTCATCATAAGCTGGGACCTCACTGCAGCCGTTGCTATTATCATCACCAGTGCTTTGTTGTTGTGACACGTCTGGTCGTTGTCTGTTCATCGCAGAAGGTTTCCCCATAAGGCGTGTGTTGTTGTTGTACCGCTGCACTTTTGTCGTCTTGCACATCGATCGTTTGAGCTGTGTTGTTGTTATTGTACCGCTGCACTTTTCTCATCTTGCACATCGATCGTTCGAGCTGTGTTGTTGTTGTTGCACTGTACTAGTCTGAACGCTGTCTGCCTGCATTATCGTTGTTATTGCGAATTTACTTCATTTGCATGCGTTTCAACTTCGCTTGTTTCATCACCATATAAAGGGTGATTTTTTAAGAGCTTGATAACTTTTAAAAAAAAAAAAACGCATAAAATTTGCAAAATCTCATCGGTTCTTTATTTGAAACGTTAGATTGGTCCATGACATTTACTTTTTGAAGATAATTTCATTTAAATGTTGATCGCGGCTGCGTCTTAGGTGGTCCATCCGCTTAGTCCAATTTTGGCATTTCCACGTTTTTGAGTAACAGAGACCCAATTGGTGCGAACGGCGACGAATCGAAAATTGGTGGTCATCATTAACACTGGCCGATACAGCTGCGATATTTTCTTCAGTTCGCACTCTACGTAAGAGTGTTGGTGGTTTATTGTCCAACAATGTAAATTTGGTGCGAAATTTAGTCACAATAGCCCGAATAGCCGCTTCAGTGGGTCGATTAAACTGACCATAAAATGGAAGCGCGCAATGAACTTTCTTAACAGAGCACGCATTTTGATAATAAAATTCAATAATTTGCAAGCGTTGTTCGTTTGTAAGACGATTCATGATGAAATGTCAAAGCATACTGAGCATCTTTCTCTTTGACACCATGTCTGAAATCCCACGTGATCTGTCAAATACTAATGCATGAAAATCCTAACCTCAAAAAAATCACTCTTTAGTTGCTGTCTTGCAGTGATCATAGAATTGTTGTTGTTGTTGCGTCTCAACAATTCTCCCTCCTGTTTCCATTGGAAAATTTATCTTGCGTTTCCCATTTATTCCTGTACGCTCTTAATACACTCTTAAGTTGTCAACGAGTATTGAGAGTAGTGTTACCACCAACATAAAATAACAAGAAATCCCCGGGAAAAAAGAATAATGCCCAGAAATACCATAAATTCTTTAAGCGCTGGTATGATGAGTTCTTCAAATTCGAATATTGATCAATTGGCCAATCAAAATACTAGTAGGGCTAGTTCAGTACCGAAAGTTTTTAACGGCAATCAAAATATTAGCCAGAATTCAACTTCTGCTAATCAAAACATGAACAAGGTTCAAGTGCCAAATACTCAGTCTGCTAATGCCAATACAAGTAGGACTAATATAGCACCAACCAGTTCATCGCAAAACATAAATATGCATCAAACGTCAAATACGTCATCTGAAAGTGTTTATACCAGTACGGCTAATTCAGCACCGAACGTAAATCTGTCGAATCAAGACAACCAAAACTCCACAAACGATAGTTCTGTCAATATAAATATCACCGAACAGCTAGTTTCAGCATTATTAGGAAATTTACAAGTCAGACAGTGCACGTTTCAACGGCGCGAGTGATAAGGAGAATGTAGAGGATTTTATATCAATCAAATCAAATGCTCGGTGCTCGTATTGTCGCAAAAAGAATCACATTGCAGACGTGTGTTACAAACGTATTGAAGTAGAGAAGAGAGGGAAGAGAGGGAAGAAAGAAGAAGTCAAACTAAACTGCTACGGTTGCGGAGCTGCAGGATTTTACAGATCTAATTGTCCAAAATGCAACTACAAAGATGTTATGGAGAGTCCGAAGGAAATGAATTTCAATGGTATTGAAACCACCAATATTAATGTGAATGGCTCAGATCAAGAAGTTTATCTGGACACAGCCGCCAGAACAAGCATAGCTGGTTATGATCTCTACATGATATTGAAGAAGAAAGAGGTCCCATTTCAAGAGGTATACGCAGAAGTTACGTTGGCTGATGGAAGTTCCCGAAAAGAAATGGTTTTATCGACCATAGCCTGTATAATTATAGGCAAACGATTTAAAAGAATTCGTTTCGTTTGTTTGCCAAACGCACGAAACAATCGAACGTTAATTGGGATAGATTTTCTACAACAAGCTGGAATGATTATGGATTTGGCTCAGAGAACTTGGCACTTTATAGATGACCCAACCAAAATCTTTGAATTTAAATGTACACCATCAAAAGCTACTGCAAAACGTAGCCAAACGATTGGTGTTACAGAAAATGCAAGTAATGGACTACAACCTGTTCAAGATTTTCTATCATGGTTTGTGTCAAACAGTAAAGACGATCCAAAGAATCCTCCAACCATTGCTTCCTTCTACTCCAATGATTATTCCCCAGGAGGTATTACAAAGATATTTGCTGATGCAATACCACAGGATTTTGAAATTCCAACTGAATGTAATCTTTTTCCTCCATTGAAAAAGACTAAAAGAAATGCGGATACAGAAGAAATTCCGCAAGCGTTAGAATTCAACGCATTCGATTTTGAACTTCGAGAAAATGAAGCTCCTCACTTGACTTCGAGTCAAAAGGACAAATTAGTGAAACTTGTTAATAAACACAAGGATATTTTTGAGAATATTTCTGCTCCAATAATGGACATTGAGCACAAGATTAATACGGGAACACATTTGCCGATTACTAACACGCCTTACAGAATATCTCCAGCCATGAAAATAAAATTGAAAATTGAGCTAGATAAGATGATAGCTGATGGATTATAGAAGAAAAAGAATCTCCATGGGCATTCCCCGTTGTACTAATACCTAAAAAGGACAATGAAATACGTGTTTGCGTTGACTACCGCAAATTAAATGCCATAACTGTGACCGACACGTATCCCTTACCAAGAATTGATGATCTCCTTCATGCAGCGAAAGCTACACCATA
Source organism: Polietes domitor (assembly GCA_947397865.1). Classification (NCBI taxonomy): domain Eukaryota; kingdom Metazoa; phylum Arthropoda; class Insecta; order Diptera; family Muscidae; genus Polietes; species Polietes domitor. The sequence goes on along the minus strand of OX377622.1, from coordinate 100,004,247 downwards.
TATGTCAACACTTGACCTTAAATCTGGATACTGGCAGATAAAAATAGCTGAAGAAGACAAGCTGAAAACAGCATTTACTACGCCATTCGGTATTTTCGTTTTTAATCGAATGCCTTTTGGGCTTAAAAACGTTCCTGCGACTTTCCAAAGGATAATTGACAAATTTCGAACAGGCCTACCAAATATCCTAATACTGGCATACCTAGACGATATAATTGTTTGCTCCAAAGATTTTGAATCGCATTTAAATGAATTAAATCAAATTTTTGAAAAACTAAAGAAATTTGGATTTCATTTAAACAATAATAAATGTTTTTTCTGCAAACCAGTGGTCAAATATTGCGGTCATATATTGACAACAAATGGAATCAAAATTGATCCTGAAAAGTCCACAGCCATACTTAAACGCCAAATACCTAAAAAAGTGAAACAGCTTATGTCATTCTTGCAAACCTGCTCCTGGTTCAGACGCTTTATTCCTGATTTTTCCAAAATTGCGAAACCACTTTCCAATCTGACAAAGAAGAAGGCAACTTGGAAGTGGGAAAAAGAAGAAGATTATGCTTTTAATAAATTAAAGCAACTCCTAAGTTCACCTCCAGTTTTGCAGCAAGTACGAGAAACAGAACCATTTCTTCTAAGAACTGACGCGAGCAACTACGCGATCGGGGCTGTATTATTGCAGGGGGAGAAGGACAAAGAACATCCTATAGAATACGCAAGCCGTCTACTTATACCTGCAGAGCGAAACTATTCAACTACAGAACGCGAAGCTTTAGCCGTAGTATGGGCCGTGCAGAAATTCAGAGGCTATATAGAGGGTTCTGAAATCACAATTTTAACAGACCACCAACCACTGAAGTGGCTTTTCGCCCTGAAATCTCCAACAGGTAGACTAGCAAGATGGTCCTTGCTTCTACAAAGTTACAATCTGCGCTTTGAATATACTCCTGGCAAGCAGAACGTCATAGCTGATACCTTATCACGACCACCATGTACTAGCGAACAATGTTGCATATCCTGTGAATGCAATTCAATAGAAATCGATTTCCCTAAAAAAGGATCTGAGGAATATCGTAAAGCTCAACTTGAAGATCCTGAACTTAAGCAAATCATTGAATCCTTTGAAAACAATGATGAAAATTTATATCGACACACAAATCGCGGTTATATTATGATCGATGGCATTCTGTACCGATGTTGTTCTGAACAAGATTCGGAAAACGGCCAACTTGTTGTACCACATTTATTACGTGAAGAGATACTTTACAAATATCACAAAGATACCATTGCCGGACATTATGGAATTGACAAAACAATGTCTCGGATAACCTCGTTGTTTTACTGGCCTGGTATACGAAGTGATATAGCGAATTACGTCAAGGCATGCGACGAATGTAAAAAGTACAAACCGAGTAATAAGAAACCAGCAGGATTACTACAAACCGTCAGCAGTAACCAGCGATTCGAAGTCATAGCAGTAGATTTATTTGGGCCATTACCACGTACCAGCGATGGCTACCAATGGGTTTTAATAGTTGAAGACATTTGCAGTAGATGGGTAGAAATATTTGCCCTTAAAGATGCTTCAGCAGAAAATTGCGCTCTAACATTATTAAACGAAGTGATTCTACGATACGGCGTTCCGCGCAGAATTCACAGAGATAATGGATCACAATTTATATCGGCACTTATGCAAAAACTAACGTATTGTTTGGGTATACAACAGACATTCACCCCAGTGTATCACCCAGAAGCAAATCCTGTTGAAAGGAAAAACAGAGACTTGAAAACTCAACTTTCAATTTGTGTAGGCAAAGATCACACTAAGTGGAACTTAATGCTACCAGCCATAAGGTTCGCAATGAACACTACTAAATGCGACAGCACCAAGTACACACCAGCTTACCTTACATTTGGAAGAGAATTGAGAACTCCAACAGAAGTATATTACGATTTTAAATCAATCATTGTAAGCGAGAATTTCATACCACAGATTACGCCACATTTACTAAGACTAGCTGATACCCTCGAAATTGCTAATGAGTCTCAAGAGAAAATGCAAGACAAGAATAAGCAATTTGTTGATCAAAAACGCAAACCTCAAAAGGACATACAAATCGGCGACAAAGTATTGGTTTCAACACATATTCTTTCGAAAGCAAATCAAGGTTTAACATCCAAGTTTACACCACGTCGTGATGGTCCTTATATTATCATTGGAAAGAAAGGATCTTGTTGTTATACAGTAGCTTCACCAGAAGATCCAAATACACCAATATCTACACATCACGTTTCGGCGCTTACACTCTACGAAGGCGACTCGTCAACACCAATATATCCGATGCGGAAAAGAGGACGTCCGAAAACAACAACCAATACTAACACACACCACAACAACGAAGTCTCCAACACTTACGTAAATCAACAAAACAGTAACGCAGCAACAGAAAAGCACAACACAAATGCGGATATGGGTACTACTACAAATAGCAACCAACTGAACACGCACACTAATACGTTGAGAAGATCGTTGCGGGTTAAAAAGAAGCCTAGCCAAAACTAAGGTCCTGGTCGCATCATCGAGGCGATTAATGCACCAGAGGGGGAGAATGTAGCGGATGTATATTATAGACTTTATCATATCATGTATTTCATTCGTTAATCTGTATTCAAAATAACTAATAACGTAATGATTGAATTTACCCCAAATTATTAGACCAACTACTTAATTACTCATTTTTGTACGAGAGTTTAAATATTTATTTATGTTTCAATTTCATGCAACTCTCTTATGTTTCATGTTTATGTTCCACTGGATACTAGACTACTTGTATGATTTTACTCCTTGCTTTATAAGCCTGTAACTCTAATTTTAAGATGTCATTCGAATTTAACTTTTGGACAATAAAGAATTTAAAACCTAAGCGCTCACCGGCTAATTTCTAAAACAAATAAAACCATAAAAATATAAATTCATAATCACTTTATGACACTAAATGACCGTAAGGACTCTAGTGGCTAAAGTGAATCTGAGAACGAATACTGTCGATTTATCACTTACTCGGGCCAGATAATAATATTCATATCACCCCTAAATATCATTTATTACAATGTTAAAATTTGTAAATTGTTTTTATTGCTTTTACAGTTTAGAATATTTGCCCTCTATTCTTTAAAATATTTTCGTCTCTACACCACTGAAATTATGAGTTCGGAATTTCAAATACAATTTCTGAATATCAATTGATGAGTTCTGAATTCCTGAATTACAATTCTTTCTTTTCTGAATTAAACCTGGAAATGGTGTAGACGAAAATAAATTGAAGAAGTTGTAATATTCTCAGCCATACGAGTTCTTTGTTCTTAAACACTTTTTAATTCTGAATCTAGTCACTTCCGATTTAAATGTCCAGTTAGAATTAGTCTAGGGTAAAATATTTAGAAAACGAAAAATAATTTTAAAAATATTTTGACAAAAACGTTCGTTTTTAATTTGTAATATGTCAGTATACACCAGTTACTATTGGACATACCTAAAATAAATTATTTTTTCTCGGTAATTCCCGGGATTCTGGGAAATGAAACTTTTCATTTCCGTTTTCTCGTTAAATGAAAAAAGTCCAGGAAATCCCAAACCCTAATTGACAAACAATTAAATTTTGATTCAATTTCCATTCCGTTTATAAAAATTCGTTTTAAATTTTCTGCAGAAGCAAAGTTTAGATTACATTCCATTTTCGAGCGGAATTTGTGTCATGACTCATCGTTTTCAAATTTAGAATGCCAAAATACATCATAAAACAAGTAAGTAAGCTTCAGTCGGCTAAACCGACTTATATATACCCTCACTCTCAGAAAGGAAGTTATAAGGAATTAAATTTTACGTAGGGCAGGATAATTTGTATGGAAGGTACTAGGAAATTCGTGTCACATGATCTCAGCTTCCACATTTATAAAACAAGCCATAGTGGATTCCAAGCACCAGAATAGATATTACCTAGACAATTGTGTGGGAGGTACAAGAAGGGGCGTGGCTAAAGTGTAAATATTTTATAGGTAAAAATATTTTGAAATATCAAATTGCAAATGATTATGACGGATGTTATATTGGTTTTATTGTAACCAAAGTTTATGTCACTTTGTGTGGGAGGTACCTGAAGGGGTGTGACAATTTCACCCATATTCCAAGCGAATGTAACCACTAAGAAGGGGCGTGGCAATTTCGCCCATCTTCGAACTTCAACTAAGCTTGGGAAAAAATATTACGATGTGCAAAGTTTGAATCGATTCCTTAACTCCTTTCGTGAGTTATCGTGTACACCAGCCAGCCAGACAGACGGACGGACGGACATGGCTCAAACACCTTAAAAAGTCATGAAACGGATTTGGTCAAAACATACATAGGGTCTTAAGTTACTTCTTCAATGCGCTACACTTTTTTCTGTCCCAAATGATATATACCCTCCTACTCTGTAGAGTGAGGGTTAATTATTATACATAGCCCTTCGGCAAAATAGTTTAATAAGTCGCGAAAACAACATGACCGTCATAAGTTGAAACCCCTTTTCAAAAATCTCAAACATACCAACAACAGTAAATTTGAAAAGGAAACTCCCACCTTTCTCTAAATGTTTTATTATTCTGGATCAATTAATGTAGAATCGAAATTAAGTATTTGAATTAATTTTAAAACTATGTATGTGCAGACCACTGTCCTAAATATATCTCCTATATTTTAGTTTAGTTTAATGTTAGTATTCCACTGTTATGGTACTTATTTTTGATATCGTTGTTACTATGTGTCAGTTTCAAACTGAATTCGATTTATGCTTATCACTGTCAGATCTAAAATTGTTCCAGTAGCAACACAACATTTAAATTAAATAACTATAAATATCAGTTCGGCATCTTATAACTTTTGGCTTAGACATTCAAACTATGGCCGAGCATATGGTCAAGTATCACACCTATTTATTTTGGGGTCGTTCATAAATTTTGAAAATTCAAACAATTCCACAGTACTTCTGCGGTAATACACATTTTTGCACTTTGCAGCTGTAACAGCGAAACAAAGCCACTAACAAAAGCCAACAAAAGACTTAAGCAACAAACTTTGTAGTCAATTCGCATGTCCAGATGTACGGACATACATACTTACATACGTACTCTGACTCGTTTGTACAATGAGAAAATTTCAAGAATTTTCCTAATGCAATAATTAACACCATCATTTTTTGCTGGCTGTTTCTTTTTGTCTTTAATTAGCAACCTACTCATTAAATGATGCAAGCCAGAGTAGAGAAGATTGGCAATTAGTCGTACTTTGTTGTCATTATGAAAATGTTGGCTTTGTGGCAGCGCAACAGCGATCATCGCTAATGTTTGTTTGGCACATTCGCAGTCGCGGGTAACAAACAATCAATACCACAGATCTGCAGGGGACAGAAGAAAAGCGAGGAGCAGCAACTGAATTACAAAAATCATTGACTAAAAGTCACTGACCAAATATTTGGACAATTCGTTCTTTGTTGACCATATTCCATGGCTGTGTCAGTGCGAGCCATACATACTTCATCAGCACGTACACGCTCGTACCTTATCCATCCAGCCATGTCTAAAACGTCGACGACGACCATATTTATCCGTTCATGTAGCACAAGTGACCGGCAACCGTTCACCGTGGCACAGTGTTACCGGGCATGGAAATGTCATGAAATTGTGTACTGCTTGAACGATTAGAAAGAATGTAGTATTGTGAAGAGTTTATAGTCGACAGTCTATATTCTATTCGGTCTTAATCCACATTTGTGGTACGAATTTAAAGTCCCTATTGTTTTCGACCAAGCAAACAAAATTAGCGACACAAACAAACAGTAATATTTGGATTATTTCAAATACAAAAAATTTCACTCAATGAAATTTTAGAAAAAATAAATATGGCGAGAAAATAAATGATCGCGTTGTCGTGCTTAGACGACTCTGAATTATTTCCAAAGCGGTTGTCTCCGTATTTTCCATTGGCGTATTAAGTAATTTCTGGACTTATATTCCTAATAGAAAACCGACACTGAAAAAGCTATGTACTATACCTAGAAATGAATAAATGTCCCCTCCTTTAAGATACTCACTAGGCGTCTGAATTAACGTACTCCTTCAAAGCAGGCTTGCCAGGTAAATGTTGTTCATTATATAAAGCTAATATTTTTATAATTTTCATTGACTACAAAGTAGTCATAAAAATCCCCAATGATCTCCACATACAAAAAGGATTTTTTCATTTCAAAGAATTCGACCAAAGCAAAAACAAATTTATTAATTATTTGTTGATTCGTCAAATATCGAATATTTTCGATTCATTTGAAAATGAACAATATAACAAAATAAACAAATAGTAACAAATAATATTTTGCGTAAATGTAACAAATTCAGAGATTATACCATTCGTACACTCAGAAAAAAAGTGAACCCTACAATGAGTTTAAATGAACTTAAATTTAGGAAAATTAAACTTCATATAGCTCTAAATCGATACTTCCTCATATCAAGTTCAAACGTTTCCTTGAAAGTACGACATGCTTCGAACTTGATTCTAGTTTTCCTCAAACCGAGTAAATATTTACTCAAACTGAGAAAAACTTCGAATAACAAATCCTCAAATCAAGTATATTCTAATCAAAAGCAAGTAAAAACGGCGTTAAGTTCGATGAGTGCAGTGACATTACAGGAAAAAGTCAATGTTTTTAATATAGCCAAACCAAAACAAATAGAAATATTGAAAAAATAATTTTATAAATAAATATAATATTTTTATTATTTCAGACCACACTTACAAGGCACGGCTACCAATACGTTTATACTATATAAATCGAAATAATATTTCAAATGAATTCCAAAAATAAATATAAGACAGAAATCTTAAAAAGCTTGAATACCATAAATATTGGTAGATAGTGGATACAGTTAGTTGTATTTCCATCCTATTTTAATTCCAAAAGCACAATTTTTGAAAATCCATTATCTGACGTACACAGGGCAGGATAACCTAACTTTATGATTCAAACAATTTTTGCCGTAAAATTAAAAAGTAGAATTTGGAAAAACCTTTTTATTTTGCGTGTCTATGCAGTCAGAGGAATGTATACTCTGAATTTCATGCCTCTAGCTGCGGTCATTTGTTGGTACTATTTTTATTCCCTTTTCCCATTTTAACCCCAAAAAGTACGAATTTTGAAAAATCCGTTTATTTTACGCGTCTTCGCAATCAGAGGAATGTAGACAGCGAATTTCATTATTCTAGGTGCAGCCGTTTGGTTGGTACCATTTTTATCCCTCTATTCTCATTTTAGAAGAATATACACTCCGAATTTCTAGCTGTTGTCGTTTAAAATGTGCGATTTTTATCCCTTTTGCCCCATTTCATCCCCTACAAATAAGAATAACTTTATGGTGCACGTTTTTTGTTATCGGGGGAATGCACATACCCAATATCTAGTAAGTATAAACAGACATATTCAAAAACATGCTTATATACGCTAAAATATTAGGGATTATTATGGGTATTTTAGTCCTTGTGAGGGAAAAAATTTTCCCTTTGGGCCGATTTCGTCCAGTTTCTTATACTTTATAGGGTCTCACGTCGATATTTCAAGGTGTTACAAACTGAATGACAATGTTAGTATACCCCCATCCTGAAGGTGGAGGGTATAATTAGAACATGCTATAATTCTAAAACGTTTCATGACATTTGTGCAATAAACGTACTTTGTACCTTATTCTATCCTAAAACCAAGAAAATTTGAAGCCATTGGTTTTTCTTAAAACCAAGTAAATATTTACTCAAACTGAAGATTATTTGATTTTTTCTTCAAGACAAGTAAATTTGTACTTAAACTGAGGACAAGAAAGTGTGATCTTAAAATAAGTTCAATTTAACTAAAAATAATTTTGTTTCAGAGTATTCTAATACAAAAAATAACAACATGAAATATAGAGTTGCGCTTACCATTATCATGCGAAGGTAAGATAGGCAGTGGTTGTTTAGAATAATTCTTGAAGTATTTAAGTAAACAAACGATAATTGCTTCTTAGATTACTATTCAAGAATTTTCTAAACACACTGAAGTGGTTTTTTATAAGTTCATTAAGATTTAAATGTATGAGGAGCTCGGCATAAAATTAATTTTAGGAAAAAATCATATTTAGTTCACATTTCCTAAATGGATTTTTTTTAATAAAATATTTTTCTCGTTTTCTTCTTACTAAAAATCTTAGTTTTTTCCACTAAAGTTTGAATTTACTCGATTATAAGAATTTTTTATTAGATCCAAAGAAATGTTTTGCAGTAAATTTGGTATTCTAGTAAATGAACTATAGTAAATAGACTTTTAATAAGGCAACTTTACTCATACTTAGTAATTTTGCAAATTTTAATATATTTTTACTAAATAGGTGTAAAATTATTAATCTAAATTGCAGTAGGGATTTTACTCAAATTTAGGAATGCTTTTTTTGTGTGTATGTATGTAAATATTATGCAAAAGGAGAATATCAAAGATCAACTGAAATACTAAATACTTTTTTTTCAAAGTTCTTCTTTTGTCCTTTTGACCATCATAAAATACTCATGGTTAGGGACAAATCCCCACATCTGACAAGCCTGATTCAACGTGTGGATGATGTGGGATTCGACCGCGAAATTAAAGAATATTGTATGTGTCTTGTTGAAGCCCACCCATACATCATGCAAATTATACATCAAAAAATTGAATTATCTTGCCATGATGGCGAGAACTAGAACTATCAAGTGCTGTTGATTGTATTTTTTAATTTTTGGTGCTTCTAGCCCAAAATGCGGTCCTTAATACTGAAGCGTTGTTGAGTGCATTTCTTTATATATAAGCACTGGACTTTCTGAATCTCTAAAGCGATAAATTTCGCGATTATCTAAGCCGCCACGATGAAAGGAGCCTGATCGTTGATGATGATTTCGTTCCAAAAACATTCAAATAAAATTATGAGATACTTATTTTATTTGATTTTGGTGCTATTACGAAAATTGTACCCTTGATGTTGATAAAATAATTTTTGAATTCACTAAAACGGATTGTTGATTTTGTATCTATTTATTTAAATATACAAATTGATTAAAACATAACGTAACGTATTACGTATTAACGTATTCATTATTTTATTCATTGAATTGAGCGCTAAATACATAGATACATTAATCAGTGAATTTAAATAGAATGCAAATGAAGTACTCATGTTTTGTTGAAGTTCTTCGGTTGACGTTTGTTCTCTCAGCTTCAAGATGTAATGGAATCTGCAATGAAAATTCAAAATATTATTAACTTAAATTTAAGGTATTTATAAAAACCATTATAACTGAATAAAACATCCCAACTTGAAGCATGCGTTATCATGAAACATTTATTAATAAATGGGATGATAGTATTGTAAATGAAAAGAAAAACTGGTCCGATTCATCTCACGCGGTCTCTATGTCTACTTCGTTAGCGGGAAATATTTGGTTCGCTGTCACTTCCGCCAACCTCAGGAGCTGCAAAGGAATATTTGTTATAAAATTGTTTAACAATTAGGAAACGTACACTTTTAAATGTAGGGCCCTTTCAAATGGGCCCCCATTTTTAATTTTACCCCTCTAGGACCAATAGTTTAAATCGGAAGTTTATCAAATTTGCAGTTTATATTATATTTCAACTAAGAATATGTAATATTATAGTCATGTATACGGGTTCATATTTTGGTATAGCCGCCATACAAGCTGGGCCCCATTCTACTCTATTACAGCCCTAGAACCCACATCGTGCATTGGATCTCGATACAATTTTGCAGATCATGTTATATTTCAACTAAGAATACATACTTTGAAATTGATTTATATGGACCCACTTTTTAATGTAGCGCCCCTACAAAAAGCCCCTATTTTTATTTTTACCTCTCTAAGAACCACATTTTACATCGGAAGTTTTTCAAATTTTGCAGATTATATTATATTTCAACTATCAATATAGACTATGAAAGTCAAATATATGCGTCCATACTTTGGTATAACCCTACATCTGACATCGGATCTTGATCTGAATTTTGCAGATCATGATATATTTCAACTTGTTTTGGCACAGGCCCCAAGTGTTGCTACAGGCCCCTTCAAATGTCCGTCCGATTCCTCCTACTACCGCTGTATAATCTGTATTTGTCGTTGGATCTTGATATTTTTTTCCAGATCATTATTTACTTTACGAGGAATATCTGCCGGAAAGGGAGGTATATGCGCGGGGAGTGGTGTAGGGTATTATGTAGTCGGCCCCGTCCGACTTTAGCCTTTCCTTACTTGTTTCTTTCTTCCAAAAATAGGTTGTTATTGCTAAACTAATACATATAGATGAGTGCAACTTGAAGTATATTTAGCAGAGATTCTTCTCTCGCGTTTGATGCAATTTTTTAATTGAGGTAATTATTTTTTAATTGATGGGATCAATTAGTTGCTTCCTCTTTTTCCAATTATTGAACAGTTGCAAAAGTTATTTTTAACAAAAGTTTTATGAAAACTTTCTCTCTCTGTGACATACATACTATATATTATCCCTTTAAGTTTGCTTGAAACCACTGTGCGTCGTTCAAATAACTAACACAATCACAAATAAAAAGAAGAAAAAACCAAACGTACGCAGGCCATTATAACTGGTGAACGCATTAATAAGAGTGCGTTTTATTATTTTTTGTGTATTTATTAGGAACGAGTAGTACAGTTCAATAAAACGCACGAATCGATCGATCGATCCGTCCGTCTGTCGATCTATGCTTCAGCTAAATATGAGACGGTGTAATAAATTTTGAAGACCATTCATAGCGAAGCGCAAAAAAGCGAGTAAATCAGAAAAACAAAAAGGCCAAAAGAAAAACCAAACTCGTTAATTCCAGTAATGTCGAACTATGCCGGCGGTGGCGGTGGCGGTGGCGGCGGTGATGGTGTCCATGCTGTGGGCATGTTGCGGCTATCGTTGTGGGTTTTTTTCGAAAGGCCTTCATCGACTGGAACATGTTTGGTTTGTACAATTTCGGAATTCTTTTAATCGTTCGGAATTTTATTAGACTGCTTTTGGAGAGGTTCACTTTAGACTTGCGAAGCAAATAAGTAAATATTAATTATTTCTAGATTCGATCGTTAGTTTTTAGATTAAAATCGAACTTCATGATATGAATGCCGATTGCATTATTTGGTACACACACACACGCAACAAAGATGGAAAATACATAATTCATATGGGTAGCTATCACACGTTTGTGACTGTTTAATTCTAATATGATTGGAGACATTTCCGCTTAAAGAACCGTGCAAACTGCATTTCAAGTCACTTGTGATTTATATGTTCCAAATATTTAATGGATATATGATTTTGACTTTAAGTATGTTGAGCTTGAGTTTCGAGATTCGGCTTTATGTTTTGTATAGATTTGGAACGTCCTTTAACACTTTGAGGACCATACATTTTTGACCGAAGCGAGGGTAAAAAGGGCCAATGAGTAGATTGTTCCTCTTTAGGCAGTTCTGAAATCAGATTTGGCTTATTCTTGTACTCTCTCAAAAAATTCTCTAGTTCCTGCTCCAGCGTTAGATCTTTAGGTTAAAAAAGATACTTCTAAAATACTGAGACGTTGCTGGCGGTTTTCGGTTAAAGGAACATATCGATTGGGAACGATTTCCCGAATTTACTGGTGCCTATATATATTTATGTTGCCAAAATAATCCCACATATCGAGAATTTCCACTTACACAGGTCTCACTTATCCAAATCCAAAAATAAAACATTTGCTTAAATATCGTTTATTTCGAAAAAGAATACTTTTGATGCGATTATTTATTATCCGTCAAAGTCATCATCATGGTTATAAAAGATCCAGCCGTTTTATAGACCTGCCAATACAAATAAGTTACAAACAAAACTGGATAAGAGATCAGAGAAAATATTACCCATAGAAATAATTCCAAATCAGCCACAAAGAAAACTCCTGTCAAATCGCAAGGCTTTTGGGCTCTTATCAGGGGCAGCAGCAGCATTTTCCTGGATTTCACACTCAAGGCTTCCCACTGGAAGTGTTCATAGATGCCAATCGCCACAGAGGTACTCTGCAGAGGTTTAATATAAATGTATGCGCTACATGGAATAAATAATTTTGTGAATACCCACCTCATCCTTGAGCCTTTGGCCACCATAGCAGTACAACATCAATTGCATGGAGACGGACAGGAAAAAGCTCAGATGAAATAGTTGACTCGCAAACTCACCACCGCGAGCGAATTGAAAGGCCAAAAAGGCAATTTGAATACAACTTATGGCGAACTTCACGAATACCGTCAACATAAAAACCTCATCGAATGTCTTGATCAGTTCTATGAGATGTTGATGGTGGCGCACGCATCGGGCAAAGGATTTACGAAACTTTTTATCGCAGCTCAGACCAACAGCATTAGCGGGAGCAAGGGCCGCGGCCACTGATTTGAAACGCCAGTTCAGAATGCGGAACTGAGCCGAAATGTTGTGTATGAACCACGAGAATAGGGTATCGATCGAGAGAGTGCCATTGATGACGGCATAAATGCCCAAAGCATCCCATAGAAAGGCGATCGCATAGTTGCGATAGGACTCTTTGGGATCCATAAAGTAACTGAAAAGGAATTAATTGACAATTTTAGAAAAACAAATGTAGACAAGACTTAAGTCGGAAGGGGTCGACTAACAACTAATCGATCTTTTGGAATAACATTTGGACGGAAAAAATATATTGACGTTTAATGATAAGATTTTTAATGCAATGATTCGACTGTATTATAAACTCACATTCCTTTCAATGGCGGTTCGAGGGATTCCCAAAAGTCATGACCGTGCCAGCTGTGGTATGAAGCAATGAAAAACGGAGCCGACAAAGCCAATATGCCCGTAGAAAACACTGTGCTATAGAAAAATATCGAAATCATGTTATCCCGGCGATTTGCTTCAATTATTAGCTTTAGCTCCTCATCACGGGCTAAAAACAAATTGAGAGGATTTTCGATTAATTCGCCATGATTTCGTTGACATACCTTCTAAATTCCACATCCATATCTTTCGCACTAACTTTACAATCTCCTGCTTGTTCCAAATGAATAGGACCAATTTAATTAGGCCCATTGAGGCTTGCCAAACCGGAGCCATAGCATCTGTTACCTTATTCAGGTCGTGGAGATATTGGCTGGCGTACATGGTCATGGGAAAACACAAAGCGAAGAGGATCAAGTTGGGCACCCAGAGAAAGAACTGATTGAATATTGGCTGCTTCGCTGACGTTGGATCGACGCCGATGGCCGCGAAGCTATATTTCGGCACAAAGAAATAACGTTTCACTCCCTTTTGTGGTGGCAGGGCATCCGGTGCTGGTGTCAACATTGTTGATTGGAGCTCTACTGAAGCCGCCGGTGGCTATGAAGTTTCCCACATCAACTTGGGGTTCCAAATGAGAGTTGGAAGTTTTATTAGAACGTTGTGTTAATTTGTTGTTAACGCCTCTTCTATTTGGACAATTCCCATGTAAACAATTATTATGGATAATCACTCTATTAAACGGTGTTCATTTTGGGGTCAACATATGTTGATGTTTGAACAAAACAAACGAAGGGTTAAACGACTCACAGTGAATCGATTCCTTACAACCATTGGACAAAAAGTGGACGAAACACATGCATGCAATACAAGTGTAACAAGTAAGGAGGGGCTAAAGTCGGGCGGGGCAGACTATATGATACACTCCACTTTCTATCCGAATACAATTCAATTCCGTAAAAAAGTGAAAACGGGAAGAATTTTTGTATGTTTCCCAATCATAGGCTAATATGACCTGGTCCAATCTGTCAAATATTTGTATCGGTGCTATATGCAAACATGGAATGTAGTGACTAACTTTCACAATAAGTTCTTCCAGTTGAAGTATAACGTCTAAAATCTGAACCGATCTGACCTATTTTTACCATGGATATTTCTAGTTGAAATATAAGACATTTTGCAAGATTTTAAGAAGGTCTGTTAAAATAAATATGTGGTTTATAGAGTGGAAAAAGTGAAATCGGGAGTGAAATTTGAAATATAAGATATTTCACCTAATTTGAAGAGGATCTCTTGAACTATGTGGTTTGTAGAGCAGAAAAGGTCAAATCGGGAGCGAAATTTTTATGGGAGCTATATATAAATCTGAACCGATCTAACATATTTTCACCACAGGTGTTTCTAGATGAAATATAAGATGATTCGCCTATTTAAAAACAAGTAAAAACGGCGTTAAGTTCGGCCGGGCCGAACTTTCTATACCCTCCACCACGGATTGCAGTCCACAGGCTATCGATTTTCGTAGAAGTGCACTAATATTAGAGGAAAATATATATTTTTCAATATAGCCAAACCAAAACAAATACAAATATTGAAAAAAAATATAAATAAATATAAAATATTTTCTATTTCAAACCACGCTTATAAGGCAAGGCTACCAATACGTCAGTTTAAAAAATAAATATTCTTATATTTATATTTTCAAAAAGCTTAAATACTATAAATATTGGTAGATAGTGGGTGCTACAGTTGGTTGTATTTCCATTCTATTTTAATTCCAAAAATACAAATTTTGAAAATCCATTATCAGACGTACATAGTGCCAAATAACCTAACTTCATGATTCAACCAATTTTTGCCGCAAAAGAAAAAGTACGAATTTGGAAAACAACTTCTTATTTTGCGTGTTTATGCAGTCAGAGGAATGTATACACCGAATTCCATGATTCCAGCTGCGCCCGTATGGTTGGTACCATTTTTACCCTCTTGACGTTTCTACGCTATTAGAATTTCATCATTCTAGCTGTAGTCGTTTAGTTGGTATTATTTTTACCCTCTGTACCATTGTAAAGTACGAATTTCGAAAAATTCGTCTATTTTACGTGTCTATGTAGTCAGAGGAATGTATACTCCGAATTTCATGACTCTAGCTGCGGTCATTTGACTGGTACTATTTTTATCCCCTTTTTTATTTTAACCCCAAAAAGTCGAAATTCGAAAAATCTGTTTATTTTAAGTGTCGACGCAATCAGAGGAATGTATACACCGAATTTCATTATTCTAGGTGTAGCCGTTTGGTTGGTACCATTTTTATCCCTCCGTACCCATTGTATCCCTTGAAAGTACGAATTTGGAAAAAACCTTTTATTTTTCATGTCTATGTAGTCAAAGGAATGTATACTCCGAATTTCATGACTCTTGCTGCGGTCATTTGGTTGGTACTATTTTTATCCCCTTTTTCTATGTTGACCCCAAAAAGTACGAATTTCGAAAAATCAGTTTATATTCCGTGCCTACACAGTCAGAGGAATGTATACTCCGAATTTCATGACTCTAGCTGCGATCATTTGATTGGTACCATTTTTATCCCTTTTTTTCATTTTAACCCCATAAAGTACAAATTTTGAAAAATCCGTGTATTTTACTTGTCTATGCAATCAGAGGAATATATACATCGAATTTCATTATTCTAGGTACAGCAGTTTGGTTGGTACCATTTTTATCCCTCTATTCCCATTTTACCCCTTAAAAGTACGAATGTGGCAAAATAATTTTATATTATGTATCTACTCAATTAGAGGAAGGTACAGACCGAATTTCGTGTTTCTAGCTGTTATCGTTTAATATGTACCATTTTTATCCCTTTTTTGTCCCATTTCACCCCCTACAAATAAGAATCACTTTATGATGCACGTTTATGTTATCCCAATATCAAGTAAGTAAAGGGTGATTTTTTAAGAGCTTGATAACTTTTTTTTAAAAAAAAACGCATAAAATTTGCAAAATCTCATCGGTTCTTTATTTGAAACGTTAGATTGGTCCATGACATTTACTTTTTGAAGATAATTTCATTTAAATGTTGACCGCGGCTGCGTCTTAGGTGGTCCATCCGCTTAGTCCAATTTTGGCATTTCCACGTTTTTGAGTAACAGAGGCCCAATTGCTGCGAACGGCGACGAATCAATAATTGATGGTCATCATTAACACTGACCGATACAGCTGCGATATTTTCTTCAGTTCGCACTCTACGTAAGCGTGTTGGTGGTTTAATGTCCAACAATGTAAATTTGGTGCGAAATTTAGTCACAATAGCCCGAATAGCCGCTTCAGTGGGTCGATTAAACTGACCATAAAATGGAAGCGCGCAATGAACTTTCTTAACAGAGCACGCATTTTGATAATAAAATTCAATAATTTGCAAGCGTTGTTCGTTTGTAAGACGATTCATGATGAAATGTCAAAGCATACTGAGCATCTTTCTCTTTGACACCATGTCTGAAATCCCACGTGATCTGTCAAATACTAATGCATGAAAATCCTAACCTCAAAAAAATCACTCTTTACAAGCAGACATATTGAAAAAATATGCTTAAATACGCTAAAATATTAGGGATTATTATGGGTACTTTTAGTCCTTGTGGGGGAAAAATTTTCCCTTTGGTCTGATTTCGCCCCGTTTCAATCCAAACCGATGTACGACTATAAGACGTATTTATGGAAAATTTGAACGTTCTATCTCCTTTCGTTTAGATGCTAGCGTGCTTTCAACAGACGAACGGACATGGCTAGATCGTCTTACAATTTTATGACGATCAGGAATATATATACTTTATAGGGTCTCAGGTCGATATTTCAAGGTGTTACAAACGGAATGACAAAATCCTGGAGGTGGAGGGTGTAAAAAAATCGTTCGTAATATATGGTATCTATAGTGAAAAGACTCAAATCGGGATGAAATTCGTATGGCTATATCTAAATCTGAACCGATTTTCTTCAAATTAAAAAGCGTTCGTCCTTATCCCGTAAAACTTCGTTGTGCAAAGTTTCATTTGGTTCTGGCTACAATTGCGACCTGTATCGTGATTACAAGAATAGATGGACAGACAGACGGAAATTGCTAATTTTAAAAGTGGTTCTAAGTCGATCGGTATAATTAACAATGGGTCTATCTCGCTTCCTTTTGGGTGTTACAAACAAAGAGGGATAAAAATGGTACCAACCAAACGGCTGCACCTAGAATAATGAAATTCGGAGTATACATTGCTCTGACTGCGTAGACACGGAAAGTAAACGGATTTTTCGAAATTCGTACTTTTTGGGGTTAAAATGGAAAAAGGGGATAAAAATAGTACCAACCAAATGACCGCAGCTAGAGGCTTGAAATTCCTTTGACTACGTAGACATGGAAAATAAAAGGTTTTTTCAAATTCGTACTTTCAAGGGATACAATGGGTACAGAGGGATAAAAATAGTACCAACCAAACGGCTACACCAAGAATAATGAAATTCGGTGTATACATTCCTCTGATTGCGTAAACACGTAAAATGAACGGATTTTCCGTTGCATATTGTAATTATAAAAATTAATTATAAAAATATTAAATTTCAGTGTAACCATGAGGAAGTTACATTGTCTTTAACTTAAAATAAGGATATGGGCCAGTTTTATTGGAGGTACCACAAGGGGCGTGCCAATTTCTGAATATCAACTAAGTTTGGGGAACATATTAATATATCTAAGTTTGTATAAATTCAATAACTACTTTCGAAAGTTATCGTTATTTTTGATTATTGAACTCCAAATACCACTGCTTTGGAAAAGTAGCAGGTCTTCTTTAAATCACTATGGTGGACATTTTTGATTCAAAGCCGTTGGGAAAACTGATGCCACTGTGCGTTCAAGACATATTGGAGGAAGTTTCACTGTGAATTGTTTTCAAAGCACGCACACGCACAAAGGCGTATTTGTTATGGCATTGTAGTATCCTGAATATCCTCGCTTATATTATATTTTAACATTTTAAAATAGAAACTCAAATGTAAACGATTTCAAAGCACACCCCCTTAAAAATCGTAAACAATAAGAGTCATTAAACAAGTGTTCAATGTAGATGTTTATCCTCATAACGATTACACTGTTTTGTATAATTATAAAATTTGTAGTCCAAATGTGCATTTATTTGTCAAATTAAATTAAAGCAGGATATAGGCCTGGATATCCAACCGATCCGATATTAGCGCACTCTACATATGTCTGCTTTTATACCATCCACTAGGGTATTATGTCTTTGTGCATTTGTTTGTAACGCCCCAAAGGAAGCGAGATAGACCCATCATTTATTATATCGATCACTTTATGAGTCGATTTAGCAATGTCCGTCCGTCTGTCTGCCCGTCCATCCATCCATTCTTGTAATCAAAGTACATGTCGCAATTGTTTTTAGAAAGAAATTAAACTTTACACAACGACGTTTTTCGGGATAAGGACGAACGCTATTTAATTTGAAAGAAATAGGTCCAGATTTAGATATATCCCCCATACAAATTTTGCTCCCGATTGGACCTTTTCCGCTATAGAAACTACATATTAAGTCGGATTTTCTTCAAATTTGACACAACACCTTATATTTGTAAAAGTGGGTCAGATCGGTTCAGGTTTATGTATAACTAATGTAATGGGTTTGTTTGTTTTTATTATCATACTTACTCAACCTCTAACTTCGTTTGTTCATCCTTCTTAAAATACAATAACATTACACACAATATCTGCTATCGCTTTTAAAATACAATAGGCACACATTCACTCATACTTAGAAACTCAAAAAATGTAAAGTTCCTTTAAAAGAAAACGAGATGTACAATTAAGGAAACGCTGAAGTTATTATAAATTATATTTATTAATACTTATTATAAATTTTAGGCGTCTACATCAACAGGAATTCAAATCAGGTATGGCAATTATACCAAAACATGGACCGACATGTTGCACTTTCATTACATTAGTATTTTTTCACAGAAGTTTGCAAAAATGCTTACCAAAAATGTAGCAAAATGCACTCAGTCTTTATAAATTTGAGTAAATTCCATACTGCAATTTAAAAGTACACCAGTTTAGTCAACTAAGTATGTGTACAGTTTTCTTCCTCTCAAAGTAACAGTAAATAATTCATTTACTAGAAATTTACTTAAAAGCATTTCTTTTGATCTAGAAAAAATTCTTACAATTGAGTAAATTCATACTTGTGTGGAAGAAAATTTCTTTGGTTTTAAGATAGAAAAGGTTCAACTCTTTATGGCAGAAATATCATGAAACGTTTGAGAATTATTTCATGTTGTCTTTTTTATACCCTCACTCTAGAGGGTAGGAGCCTATATATCATTTGCGACAGAAAAAGAGTATGTTTGGATCAAATCTGTTTCCCTCGACCCTTTTGTACCTCCCACACAAATCACAATCGGAATACTCTAAAAGTTGACAAATGATTGAATATAGAATTTGCATTCGCCTAAAACATGGGTGATGTTGCCACACCCTTTCAGATACTTCCCACACAAATTGACATAAGTATTGATTAAAATAAAACAAGAATATTTTCCATTCAGTTGCCATTTGATATTAGAAAGTGTTTTTGTAATGACTTTAAACCTATAAAATATTTATGCTTTTTCCAACCCCCACTAGCACCACTCGAACAATTGTCCCCATTTTAGGTAAAATTAAATCCTTTATAACTTCTATACCGGTGCCTGAAACCCACTTTGCCTTCACACTTGATAATGTTTTTACAATTGGTTTTATAAATGTGTAAAACGGGGCCTATGTACCACGAATCTTCCAGTAACTCTAAGTAAAATGAATGTCCTTATAACATCCATACAGATGTTCTCTGAGAGTGAGGGTTTAGACGTCTGTAACTTACGTACATGTTTTGATATGCATAGTAGGGTAAGATTTTTTGGGTGATTTTTGACATAAAAACCCATTAAAAACATTTGAAATTTATTTTTTTTGCACTCTATAAGAAACTATTTTACTGTATTTACATTACTTTGATTTATAAAATAAATAATATAAAATATACTCATTTTGCATAAAAATCTATTTCGGCCACCGTAGGTCAAAATTCTTAGGTCCAAACTTCAAATCAGTATCAGTATTTCTACAATTCGCCTCTATAATGAGATGATTCTCACAAACGAACGAGAAGCACAACTCACTTGCCGAATTTGCGTTTAAAAAATCGCACCAAGTAATAAAGCACATATGCCATCTTACAAGCATCTCATTGAGTTGCATACGTAAGTATGTGTATATGCAGATATTGTTACCCAGCAATACTTCTGCCGTGCAAACGCTCATTTGTTTTAGTTTTTTTCGTTTGTATTTTTTTGGTCACAAATGGCATGGTGACATTGGTCTTGGTCTTGAGCCAGGACAATATCCCAGTTCAAATCAAATATTGATTACAGACCGAAAAAATACAAACGAAAAAACTAAAAAAAAATCGAAAATGTTCAAAACTTCCAATCAATTTCTTGAGGAACTTTTTTGTCGCCAGAAATAATCAAGCCAGTTTTTAATGGATTTTCATTTGTTCGTTCGATATTGCATACTGGGTATACCACAAGATTTCGATCAAACATGGATTTCGACCCTCATGATGAAATTTGGCACATACATTCTACTGGTGGTTGCGGGTAATATACCGCTTACCGTAGCTCAAAGTTTTACAGTGGTCCAGCGGTTGGTTATCTCGGTTTTTAAGAGATATGAATGTCCTTGTGGTTCAAGGACTCCAAAAATTTTAAATAATTTTGAATTGAATATCCTGAAAAACACGTCTTTCATTTTCTTTATTTTGTTTTGTGTTTTAGCTTATTTTATTCAACACAAAATATCAAAAATTCAGAGTGGGTGGTCATAGGTTAAGAAAATTAATAAATTAAAAAAAATAAACATGAACATTCCAAATAAAGTTTTTTAGGGGGAAAACTAAACTAAAGCTAAACTAATACTGACAGAAACAGGAAATTTTAATTATTTATAACAGATGTTCTTCATTTTCATTTGATGCCCAAATGCCATTCTGTGGCACGCAAAAGTCCGAAACTAAATTATTATTATTAGTTTTATTTCCCAAAGGATATAGACGTTTATATCCTTTGGGAAATAAAAGTCCCCTAAAAAGGACAAACGACCACGAAATATAAAAACTGAGTATGCAGTTTTGCTATTAGTGATCTTTAGTGAGGGAAATCGTGTCGCACGGAATTATTGTAACAGTTTATATGCAGTTTTCCTCCCAATTTATCCATTGAAAGACCGAAATTTCAGATTTTCTTCAAAATTTAGCTTTACATAAGACTAGAATGTGTTTACAATGCAAATACATCTGTCAGTTGCTATTTCACATTTAACCCATTAAGGACAAACAGTTTGAAAAAATGTTTTTAAAATTGTAATTGGCGATCAATACCTCTCCAACGAACCCCTAAAAACACAAATCGAACTAAAAACGTGGAAATTTAGCGGATTTTATAAAAAATACAATAAAATTGTAAAAATGTGTCCTTTATACTGGGTCACATTGCAAGTTTTTGAAATAGTTTGATAAAGCTCGGGCAAGATTTTAATTTCTAATGTTTTTTCTCAATACCATTCTCATCATGAATTCTTTTCAAGAAAAACCAGTTTTACTTAGGTTTTTTTTCGAACGCGTCCACCTCAAGAACGGACAATGATAAAAGCGAAATATTTTGGGAGAACCCGTAAAACAAGCTAATCTTTAATTTTAGTCGGCAACATCGACAACTTTTATTTTGAAGCCACTCTAATGAAACATTTAGGGCTAGCTGAAATAACGCAAAATTTTGGAAAAAATCCGTAATTTCTTAACCTATGGCCACCCCACCCTGAATTTTTGATATTTTGTAGTGAATAAATCTAAAATACAAAACAAAATAAAGAAAATTAATGATATGTTTTTCAGGATATTCAAGGATTAAAATTATTTTTCATTTTTGGAGTCCATGACATTCATATTTTCATACAGATTCAATCAAGATACAATCTGATGACGCGATCCAAAGTTATGATATCGATAAGGAAGCCATCTCTTCAAAAAAAAAATACTCCGAAATAACAAACTATTGACCACTGTTAAACTTAAAGCACACACTACTTTGAGCTACGGTAAAAGGTATGTGCCAAATTTCATCAAAATCGGAGAGGATGAAAATCCAAACCCATGGTTTTTGGGTCGTTTTCAGTTGGAATTGCCCTAATTTGAAAAAATATCCTTTTTATTTAAACTTTACAATTTTTTCTAATGAAACAACACAATTTACGTAAAACATTAGTGAAAATGGCATATTTATTATGAAAATAGCATCATTATATGCATATCATAACCCTTGTGTGCACCCTAACGTACCCGGGTACCTTTAACGTTTACAACTTAATATTTAAGCCAAAATCGGGAGCGACATTTGTATGAGGGCTAATAATAGCGTTTTTCCTTGGTCTACACAACTTACTGGTGAAAACTTTTGCTAGGATCGGACAATAATTGCGACCTTTACTTTGATTACATGAAATATTTTTATTATTTTTGAAGTGAGTCAAATATTTTGTATCACATACGTGATATTTATTATTATTTTTTAATTCATAAATTTCGTATATTTTGGCATAAATCTAGTTTAAGTGCGATTCTCAGAATTGTTTCAAATGTTCACTATAGATAGAACTTTTTGATCTGAACACAAAAAAAAATTTTTGGCGCTACGGTCCACTTTCCGAGATTGGGGCCTTGAAAGTTCGGATATATAATTTGAGCTATAGTCATCATTCCTGATCCGATCGCGTCGATATATATATCGTTGGAAAGCTTATTGAATTTACTATAAAATAAATAGAAGAAGATAGAAATAAATTGAAAATCATTAACCCATCGGGAGCCAGCGTTAAAAAAGTGAACTTTGAACCCGCTTTTTTGGTAAAATCGACATTATCTGGAAAGAGGTCCTATAATGAGGTACGCCGTCGTATATATAGGTTTATAATCAAGACTTCCAGCTTTCTTTTAAGGTAGTTTGCTGCTCTTTAACCCTCTTGAAACCGAAGATATTCAACTTCAAAGTTGTCTTATGATTTAGTTATCGATTTCTTAATCAATTACGAGCCAACCATATTATAGTTTTGTTTTACAAACTTCCGAGTGTTATTTTAATTTGTACAAAACATAAATTTTGAATATAAATTTAGTCTGCGTAGCCGGTTTTGGACATACCCCAGAGGAGAAAATCTTTACCACGGCCGAAGGCCAGCTACGCGAGAAAACTTTGGTCTGCGTAGCCGGTTTTGGACATACCCCAGAGGAGAATAACTTTAACCCCGGCCGAAGGCCGGCTGTACTGGAAAATTTTGGTCTGCGTAGCCGGTTTTGGACATACCCCAGAGGAGAAAATCTTAAACCCCTGCCGAAGGGCGGCTACTCAAAGAAACTTTCTGTCTGCGTTTTTACATATAAACTACTTTTAGGGTGTACAATACATCCTCATGTGTAAACAAGTCTACAGAAAACAAAATTTTCACAATTATTGCAGACTTTCCCCAAAAACATTATTTTGAAGTTGAATATCTCCGGTTCCAGGTGGGTTACGATTCCGTAACCCACTTTGAATTAAAGCTTAAAGTGTAGGCTATAAACTAATATTAATTATCTCTTACCTCAATATCGATCACATTTCTAGATAATGTCGATTTTACCAAAAAAGCGGGTTCAAAATTCACTTTTTTAACGCTGGCTCCCGATGGTTTAATGATTTTTTGCAGCGCTATCTTATAGTAAATTCAATAAGCTATCTAACGATATATATATATCGACCCGATCGGATCAGGAATGACGACTACAGCTCAAATTATATATCCTTTCAAGGCCCCGATCTCGGAAAGTCGACCATAGCGCCATTTTTTTTTTCTTTTTGGTAATTTTTAACGCTCTACAAGGCTGTATTTTTTTGGACCATCGCCATTAAACTAGGTTTGTTCCCATATGTGCTGGTAATATTTTCAAAGTGTTGTGTGATTTTTTCCGAAAAGAGAACACCATAAATCTACACATGTTACTCGCCTTCCTTTTCCTGCAGTGCCGACAACATGGTGATAAACGATCCAGCCGTCTTGAAGACCTGCCATGGAATCAAAACGTTAACATTCCCAGAGTTCTTTGCAGAGAATTATATATTTACCCATAAAAATAAACTCAAATCGGCCACAAAAACACCTCCAGTCAAGTGACACGGCTTGCGGGCCCTTATCAAGGGCAACAGCAATAACTTCTTGGCCTTCACGCTTAGAGTGTGCCAATGGAAATGTTCGTAGATAGCGTCAGCCACAGATGTGCTCTGAAATTATGGTTTTTGTGATAATATTCAAAATTTGAAATCTCATGATTTAAGGCCCACCTCATCCTTTATCCTCTGGCCACCATAGCAATACAAAATCAATTGTAGGGAGACCGAAATCAAAAAGAATAAATGGAATATCTGAGCGGCCAATTCGCCGCCACGGACGAATTGAAAGGCCAAAAAGGCGATTTGCAAGCAGCTTATTATGAATTTTAAGAACACCGTCACTTTGTAGACATCGTTGAACATATTGACCAAATCAATGACGAACCGATGATATTCGATGCATTGCGTGAGAGCTTTTCGAAATTTGTCGTCCGACGTAGTGCCATCGGCATTCGTGGCAACATTGTCGGCAGTTGTTTTCAAACGTAAGTTCAGAATACGAAACTGAGCCGATATGTTGTGCATGAACCAGGAGAAGAGCGTATCGGTAGAGAGGTTGCCATGCGCGACGTAATAAATGCCGCAAAAATCCCAGAAGAAGGCGAAAGCGTATCCCAGAAACGATGCTTTTGGGTCCATAATATAGCTGCAAATAGGAATGATTAGAAGAATATGTGCTAAAAATACTTTAAATTGCTGGCTTTCAGCCAGAATTGACAACCATTTCAAGCTTCCCTCATGAAAAGTAAAATATGAAAAAATAAATAAACTAGGGGTAAACTTGAAATGGTTGTTAATGCTGAACTAATACAGATAGAAGCATGATATTTGAAGTAATTTTAACAAATATTCTCCTGTTTAGTTTGACACTAATACCGTTATAATAGGGTGCGAACAAGGATATAAAATATTTTTTTGAAAAATTGTGTCCTTTGAATTAAATGATGAATTAAATAGCATATTGGACCATGGTACAATCGACTCGGATCATTCCATCGAGTCGCGGTTATTTGTTAGGGGTATACTAAAATATTGACCTTCGATCCTGAAACTTCTGTGCTCATGTTATTAAACATGCCGGGAAATAGATTTCCTTTTAAGTAGTTCTAAGTAGTTACGTAGGTTTATCAAAAGAACAACCCATGGTGTGCTGGACTACATGCATCTACTTTTTTCGTATAAACCCAACAAAATCAGTCAATGTTTGACATACAAAATTAGCTAGGCAGACTTTAGATTTTCCTTACCATCACAACCCCAGATAACTTTTGTACTTACACTCCCTTCAATGGTGGATCCAATGAGTCCCAAAAATCATTACCCTGTCGGCTGAAGAACAAAGCAATCAAAAATGGTGCCGACAGAGCCAATAAACCCGTAAAAAATACGGTGCTATAGAAAAGCATCGAAAACATGGCCTCTCTGTTATTTTCCTCGGCAATTATCTTCAACTCTTCCCGGTGTGCTAAGAGAGAAATTCGTCTCGTTATCAATTCCATGACATTCCCTGACGGCTGTTCTGACATACCTTGCAAATTCCTCCACCATATCTTACGGACCAACTTTACAATTTTCTCCTTATGCCACATGAATATGAACAACTTCATTATGGCCAAAATGGATTGCCAAACCGGAGAAAGGGCATCGGTCACCAGATTCATATCGTCCAGATGTTGGATGGCATAGAGTGACATGGGGAAGCACAACGTCAATAGACTGAGCATAGGTGCCCAGGCCAAGAACTGACTAAAGATTATTAACTCTTCAGAAGTGGGATCAATGCCAATGGCAGCAAAACAATATTTCGACACAAAGAAATAATACTTCACTCCCGGTTGTGGCGGCAAAGCATCCGCCGCTTG
This sequence comes from Polietes domitor, assembly GCA_947397865.1. Lineage (NCBI taxonomy): Eukaryota > Metazoa > Arthropoda > Insecta > Diptera > Muscidae > Polietes > Polietes domitor. The sequence goes on along the minus strand of OX377622.1, from coordinate 99,978,203 downwards.
TTTAAGCATTTTGTTAAGTTGAACCGATCACAACCTTTCGAATAACTCTGACATATTGCGATTCTGGACATTTGAACATTTGCATTTAAGTGGGGACTATTCACCACAGATTGATGTTAGGCTATTAGTGGCCAACGGCCCACTTTAATTATGTGTGTCCACAAATTACAGTCATCACGCACATGAAAAGGATTGTTCACAGTGACAGGGTGAGTGTAATGTGTATAATTCTCATTTGTATTTTTACAAATATAATCGTATGTTTGTCAACCAGTTAACGAAAATCCTCTTTTTCCAAAGTAGGAAATAATTTCACAATATGCAGCTGAATATATTCATTGCCGGCACATGATTTCCTTCGTTGTCATTTCTAAATAGCTAAAAATACAACTAGTTTACTTAGGTTCGTGAAATTTGGTACAGGTGCTTCCTGTTTCAAGAAATAATCGACCATCGCCAGTACACATATACGTACTTACATGAGTAGTTCTACAAATAGTAATAGTTATACCTTCCACCTGGGTAGGATGGGTTCATTTTCACATTGTCGTAAAAGCTGGTTATTTAATTTCATTCTGGCATCCGGGTTAAATCATTTGTTTTCGATTGAATCCTTTGTGGGCCGTGCAAAAATTTAATTTCCAATAACATGTCGAGAAAAATGTATTACTGTTGCTGATGGGATTACAGAGAACCAGATAGACAACATAACCATATATCTCAAGCGATATGATATGATATGATATCATGTCATAATTGCAACGAGAGAAAACCAGTGAAAACATGAAAATACCTTAAAGAACAAATTGTAGCCACTTCATCGGTGAGTATACTAAAAACTACTATAGATCCTAGTAGCAACGCTGTAGCTCCAAGCGGCATACGACCGGTTATACTGATTTGTATATACACAAAATCCAATTTCGCAAGGAATGGAATAGTGATGAAACCTTAAAACTGGGCCCAGCAGAACAGGTTTGGCCAAAAACATCATTCAAACTGCTTAGTAATGGTGTTGTTATTGAAAACAATTTCTACAATTAAAGGAGGACTAAAGAAGTACAGAAAAACTGCCGAGCTTACGACAATTTTTAAAAAGAGCATAAACCGGATGAAACTTCACCAAAATGGAGTATTTTACCTTTTTCAGTTTTTCATTTCCTCACCCCGTTTCTCCTCCAAACGATTACAAGATTTCAAAGGATAACATTTTTCAAAAAAATAGTTTCAAATACTTATTCACATCCTGCAATAAAGGTGTCCCTATAAAGATGGAATATCTGTTGAATATACTTCAAATTTCAAGTTTCCCCTTTATTTATTCAGTTTGTTAATTATACTCTCACTCTACAGGCATATATCATTTGGGACAGAAAAAAGTGTAACGCATTGAAGGAGTGACTTAAGACCCTAAGTAAGTTTGGACCAAATCCATTTCACGACTTTTTAAGATGTTTGAGCCATGTCCGTCCGTCCGTCTGGCTGGCTGGTGTATACGATAACTCTCAAAAGGAGCTAAGGAATCCATTCCAATTCATTTTTCCCAAACCCTTCTGATACCTCCCACACAAATGACCTATATTCCTATGTTAAATTAAAACTAATGTAACTTCCACACAGATATTCGGAATCAGCTATATTTTGGTATTTGATAATATTTTTATAATCATTAAAGCTATTATAACTTCTATTCAGATGATCGGAATACTCTGAAATTTGATATTTAGCAATGCTTTTATAGATGATACATTCGCATGTAATATGGGCGATATTGCCACACCCCTTCTGGTACCTCCTACACAAAGTGGCATAAAATTTGGTTACAATAAAACCGACATAACATCCATACAGGTAGTCAAAATCATTTGCATTTTGAAAATGTTTTAATAATCACTTTAAACATAAAAAATATTTAGGCTTTAGCCACGCCCCTTCTTGTTCCTCCCACACAATTTTATCTATCCTAGGTAAAATAAAATGCTTTATAACTCCTTTATCGGTGCTTGAAATCCATTATGAATTCATATTTGATCATGATTTTAGAATTATTAACAAATGTGGAAATGTATCTCCCACAAACATATTCCGGCGATAAGCAAAATTTAAGTCCTTCCATACACATGTTCTTTGAGAGTGAGGGTATATAAATATAAGTCGGTTTAGCCGACTGACTTTTTCTTACTTTTTAAGGGGAAAACTAGAAATGTTTTTAATACTAAACTAAAAGTTTTAAATTGCGACAAATTGTCGGCTATAAACATATTTCCCTTTTCATAAAAGATTTTTTCATTTATAACAAGACAAATGTCTCTTTATGTCTCTTTCAAGTAGAAATACTTTTTCGCTCTAGAGACCACACATTTTAACGGATTTTCTCCACATTTAGCACAACACCTTATATTTCAACTAGAAACAGCTGTGGTGAAAGTGGATCAGATCGGTTCAGATTTATAAATAGCTCCCATGTACATAAATGTCACTCCCGATTTTTCTTTTTCTGCTTAAGAAACCACACTTCAAAAAATGTATGAAACATCTATATATATAAAAGAGTTGCGTTACTGACTGACTGACTGACTGACTGACTGACTGACTGACTGACTGACTTATCATTGACCAGTCCCCAGACCAAACGGCTGAAGCCAGGGTCATGAAATTTTCAGGGTAGTTCCCAAATATGACGTAGACGTCGACTAAGAAAGGGTTTTACGAAATTCGTACTTTTAGGGGATAAAATGGCCCAAAAAGGGATAAACATCGAACCTTCGTCCTGACTAAACGGCAGTAGCTATAAACATGAAATTCGGTGAGTTCCTTGCAATGACCATGTAGACGAGCTACAAATAGGGATTTTTCGAAATTTGTACTTTTAAGGGCCGAGCGGGACAAAAAGGGATAAAAATGGTACCAACTAAAGTATTACAGCTAGAAACGTGAAATTTGGTACGTAAATTCCTCTGACCATGTAGAAACGAAGCAAAACTTGATTTTTTCGAAATTTGTACTTTTAAGGGAAGAGAGGGACAAAAAGGGATAAAAATGGTACCAACTAAAGTATTACAGCTAGAAACGTGAAAATTGGTATGTAAATTCCTCTGACGATACAGAAACGAAGTAAAATTGGATTTTTCGAAATTTGTACTTTTAAGGGGAGAGCGGGACAAAAAGGGATAAAAATGGTACCAACTAAAGTATTACAGCTAGAATCGTGAAATTTGGTATGTAAATTCCTCTGACCATATAGAAACGAAGTAAAATTGAATTTTTCGAAATTTGTACTTTTAAGGGAAGAGAAGGACAAAAAGGGATAAAAATGGTACCAACTAAAGTATTACAGCTAGAATCGTGAAATTTGGTATGTAAATTCCTCTGACCATATAGAAACGAAGTAATGTTGGATTTTTCGAAATTTGTACTATTAAGGGACGAGCGGGACAAAAAGGGATAAAAATGGTACCAACTAAAGTATTACAGCTAGAATCGTGAAATTTGGTATGTAAATTCCTCTGACGATACAGAAACGAAGTAAAATTGGATTTTTCGAAATTTGTACTTTTAAGGGGAGAGCGGGACAAAAAGGGATAAAAATGGTACCAACTAAAGTATTACAGCTAGATTCGTGAAATTTGGTATGTAAATTCCTCTGACCATATGAAACGAAGTAAAATTGAATTTTTCGAAATTTGTACTTTTAAGGGAAGAGAGGGACAAAAAGGGATAAAAATGGTACCAACTAAAGTATTACAGCTAGAATCGTGAAATTTGGTATGTAAATTCCTCTGACCATATAGAAACGAAGTAAAATTTGATTTTTCGAAATTTATACTTTTAAGGGACGAGCGGGACAAAAAGGGATAAAAATGGTACCAACTAAAGTATTACAGCTAGAAACGTGAAATTTGGTATGTAAATTCCTCTGACCATATAGAAACGAAGTAAAATTGGATTTTTCAAATTTGTACTTTTAAAGGGACAAAAAGGGATAAAAATGGTACCAACTAAAGTATTACAGCTAGAAACGTGAAATTTGGTATGTAAATTCCTCTGACCATATAGAAACGAAGTAAAATTGGATTTTTCGAAATTTGTACTTTTAAGGGGCGAGCGGGACAAAAAGGGTCCCAACTAAAGTATTACAGCTAGAAACGTGAAATTTGGTATGTAAATTCCTCTGACCATATAGAAACGAAGTAAAATTGGATTTTTCGAAATTTGTACTTTTAAGGGGCGAGCGGGACAAAAAGGGTACCAACTAAAGTATTACAGCTAGAATCGTGAAATTTGGTATGTAAATTCCTCTGACCATATAGAAACGAAGTAAATTTGGTTTTTTCGAAATTTGTACTTTTAAGGGACGAGCGGGACAAAAAGGGATAAAAATGGTACCAACTAAAGTATTACAGCTAGAAACGTGAAATTTGGTATGTAAATTCCTCTGACCATATAGAAACGAAGTAAAATTGGATTTTTCGAAATTTGTACTTTAAAGAGGCGAGCGGGACAAAAGTATTACAGCTAGGATCGTGTAATTTGGAATGTACATTCCTCTGACCATATAAAAACGAAGTAAAATTGGATTTTTCGAAATTTGTACTTTTAAAGGGCGAGTGAGACAAAAAGGGTACCGACTAAATTATTACAGCTAGAATCGTGAAATTCGGTATGTAAATTCCTCTGACCATATAGAAACGAAGTAAAATTGGATTTCTCCAAATTTGTAGTTTTAAGTGGCGAGCGGGACAAAAAGGGATAAAACTGGTACCAATTTTACTATTACAGCTAGAATCGTGAAATTTAGTGTGTAAATTCCACTTATCATATAGCAGCGCAGTAGTTTGATTTTTCGAAATTTGTACTTCTAAGGGGTGCGCGGGACGAAAAGGGATAAAAATGCTGTACAATCCTGTGTTACCAAATAAAGTACATATTTTTAGGAGAGCAAAAACACATGTTACCTATAGTGATTTTTCAAAATGTGTACTTTTTGGGAAAGAGGTGCAAAAAGTTATAAACTGGCTGGCTGAATCTAGAAACATGAGATCGTGGATATAAATGGTTGTAATTTTTTGTTCAAAACTTAGTAGAAAACTATACATACGAAGTAGTTCAGCTAAAATAGTGCATTTCGACAAGCACATTCCTTTGACTGTGTGTGAGTGTTAGCTAATAGGAGCTTACCAAATTACTATTTTAGATTTATCTATATCCACCAAAAGAAAATTAAATAAATACTATCCAAAAACCGAGACGGATAAAATTAACGAATAACTTGATTTTTCGCGTGCGAAGCAGCGGGTACTGCTAGTATTTCATAAACCACAAATCAATGAAAACTGTCACAGAATTTCTGAAACATTTCTTAGAAACAATGAAATGCAGTTCTTCATTCGATGAACTTTTGTCATACATTTTAATAATTTTTCATAATATGATTTATGAAAATTGAACTGGGATATTGTCCTGGCTCAAGACCATTTTGCTTCTATATATAATAGAATGCAAATTTATTTACAAATGGCATGGTGACATTTATTACTTGGCTGCAGACTACCACGATCATGATTTCGACCATGTCAAAAGTCTTTTCAAGTGGCTTCGCAGCGACTTTTCAACATCAAACCCGGCCTCTATAAGGAGATGATTCTCACAAACGAACGAGAATCACAACTCACTTGCCGAATTTGCGTTTAAAAAATCGCACCAAGTAATAAAGCACACATGCCATCTTACAAGCATCTCATTGAGTTGCATACGTAAGTATGTGTATATGCAGGTATAGTTACCCAGCAATACTTCTGCCGTGCCAACGCTCATTTGTTTTAGTTTTTTCGTTTGCATTTTTTTGGTCTGTAATCAATATTTGATTTGAACTGGGATATTGTCCTGGCTCAAGACCATTTTGCTTCTATATTTAATAGAATGCAAATTTATTTACAAATGGCATGACAGGACAATATCCCAGTTCAAATCAAATATTGATTACAGACCAAAAAAAATGCAAACGAAAAAACTAAAATTTATGAAAATTTTCATAGATTTTATAAGAAACTTCATTAATAAATAAAGCAAATAAGGCCTGACTTGTTTTCAGAGTCTTTCTTTGACCTAAATCAGGGTCAGAGTTAACTGAGGAGAAATGATAATTGCTAGCTTCAACCGAATAAAGTCGATCATTTTTTCATACATATTAAGAAAAAAATCACTAAATTTATGAAAAACTATGCTATCAATCTCTGTAAAATGGGACAAAAGGGATAAACAATTGTACCCATCAAACGACAACAGGTAGAAACGTGAAATTCAGTTTATAAATACCTCTAATTGCTAAGTGGATATTTTAATTTTTAAGAGGAAAAGAGTGATAAACATTTAAAATCATGAAATTCGATGTGTGTGACTGCGAAACTAGCTAAAATAATGAAATTCTGTGCATACGCTGATCTTACTTTGTAGACGCGAAAAATAAAAAGATACTGTGGAATGCCGATATAAATTTCAATTAAAAAACTACAAAAGTTATTTAACATTTATTTAATTTTGTTTGAACAAATTTAAAGGTTTTATTTAAATCTTTACCATACATAGTCTTTAAAAAATAGCATATCTCAATTTTGTATTCCCTACACCACTTCGTGGACTAGGGTATCATAAGTTAGTTTGTCTGATTATCATGAAATTGTGCAGAAGTCAATGACAATCGGTACTGAATTTGAAGGAAATCGGTTCAGATTTAGATATAGCCTCCATACAAATATCCGTATAATATATACTATTACTGCTCTAAAATACACATTTTACATGGGATCATGACAAAATTTTCAGGATCTTGTTATATTTTAACTAGAAATCGCTAACGGGAAAGTGGTTAAGTTAACTTTTATAACCTAACTATAAGCTAACTACAATGTTATGCATATTCGGCAGTCAGAGGAATGTATACACCGAATTCCATGATTCTAGCCGCGGCCATTTGATTGGTACCATAAGAGTTCGACTTTCTAAAAACTCTTTATTTTACGTCTCTACGCAATTAGAGGGATGTACACAACGAATTTCATCATTCTAACTGCAGTCGTTTAGTTGGTACTATTTCTATCCCTCTGTACTCATTATATCCCCTTGAAAGAACGAATTTGGAAAAAACATTTATTTTTTGTGTCTACACCGTCAGATGAATGTACACTCCGAATTTAATGGCTCTAGCTGCGGTCATTTGGTTGGTACTATTTTTATCCCCTTTTCCCATTTTAACCCCAGAAAGTACGAATTTCGAAAAAACCGTTTATTTTAAGTGCAATCAGAGGACTGTAGACACCGAATTTCATTATTCTAGGTGCAGCTGTTTGGTTGGTACCATTTGTATCCCTCTATTCCCGTTTTACCCTTTAAAAGTACGAATTTGGAAATATATACGTTTATTTTATGTATCTACACAATTAGAGAAATGTGGACACCGAATTTCGTGCTTCTAGCTGTTGCCGTTTAATATGTACCATTTTTATCCCTTTTTGCCCCATTTCATCCCCTACGAATAATAAACATTTTATGGTGCACGTTTTTGTTACAGAGGAAAAAAATGCTTAAATACTCTAAAATATTAGGGGTTATTATGAGTATTTTCAGTCCTTTTGAGGGAAAAAATTTTCCCTTTGGGCCGATTTCGCCCAATTTAAATCCCCACCTATCTGCAACCATAAGACACATCTAGGAGAAATTTAAACATCCTAGCTCATTTCGTTCGGAAGCTAACGTGCTTTCAACAGTCAGACTGACGGACGGACAGACAGACAGACGGACATGGCTAAATCGTCTTAGAATTTTACCTCGACCCAGAATATATGTATGGAGTCTCCGTTGAATATTTCAACGTGTTACAAACGGAATGACAAAGTGAATATACCCCCATCCTTAGTGGAGGGTATAAAAATTAAATATTTGAATTACATTAATAAAGCAATAAATTTGTAATTTTTAAACAAAAAATTTTAAATTCCTTAAATTAAAAATCAAACATTATTTATTTAGAAAAGTAAAAAAAAAAGTTTTTTCCCGAGCCACGATTCGAACACGTGACTCCGTGACACCTTACCTCTGTGACCCCATACTAAAATCCCGTTACAATTCACTGTGAAAATGCTATTTGTAAAATGTTACGTCATAGTAACATATTATCTACTTTCTTTGAAGTTTCCTCAAAAGCGGGAAAAATGCACATTTGGATTTTGAGATGCAATTAAAATATGTTTCTTACAGAAGTACTTCCATTTTTTTTGTTGGGATTTAAAATAACTTGAAAATAGTGAGCTTTGGTGCGCGAAGAACTTCCCCTACGTGGAAATAGAGAAGATTTAAGTAGAGAAATAACATTTTAGTTAGTATTTGAGCAATATTTCACTAAGTATGACTGAAGTATTGATGTTCAAAATTAAATAATAGAATTTTAAATCGCGTGGACCAAGTGCCTTTAAGAAGAAGTGGAGATGTCGTTTCTTTACCTAAACTTCTTTTGGATTTTTTGGAGGAAAATAAGATGAAATATATAGATGGTAAGTGCAAATAAAATGTCTTTCTACCAGGCTGGAAATAAAACAATAAATAAATAAAACAAAAATTAAATAATTAAATGTCGACTCAAGGAGTCGCTAAACAATACATTGAGAGAAAGAATTTATCAAATATTTGTCCAACAAAAGAACGCGATGATTAAAAAATCTACCATGAACCAAGAACGATGATGATATTCCTACGCCGGTTTTCAGGTAGCTCCTTATTCATGTCAAATTCCCCACAATTTTACGTGAAATATTTATTTAAAATTAAATATTTTATTTAAACTGAGTTTAGACTTAGACAGTAAGTAAGCGAGTAAAATGTCAATGGAATGTTTGTTGTCCACAAACATTGTACCCCATAACATTATTTAGTTCAATTTGCTCATTGTCCGATTAAAATACCAATAAACAAACCGGATCTTTAGTTTATTAACCACAGACGGATGTTCCCTCTTAACATAGCATTTTTTAGATTAAATGTAAATGTTTTACAAAATGACTATATGATAATTGTCTACGGTAATGTCTTAACAAGACTAACAATTAATTTAAATTTAAAAAGGTTACACGCTTTCCTTTTGCTGAATTGACATCATCATGGCGATAAACGAAGCAGCCGTCTTAAAAACCTGTCGAAAAATCAAGTTGTTATCATCATTCGTAGAAGCCGCAAAATTCGGTGTAGTTTACCCATAAAAATAAATCCAAATCCGCCACAAAGACACCTCCCGTCAAATGACACGGCTTCTGGGCCCTTATCAAGGGCAGCAGCAACAACTTCTTTGCCTTCACACTTAGGGCGTGCCATTGGAAATGTTTGTAGATAGCCACCGCCACAGATGAGCTCTGAAATATAAGGATCTCGCACCAAATTGAAATTATTAAATCTCTCCATACCCACCTCATCCTTAAGCCTCTGGCCACAATAGCAATACAACATCAATTGTATGGAGACGCACATCAGAAAACTCAAATGAAACAGCTGAGCGACCAATTCGCCACCTTGAGCGAATTGAAAGGCCAGGAAGGCAATTTGCAAGCAGCTGATTAGGAATTTTACGAATACCGTCACTTTGTAGACATCGTTGAACATATGGACCAAATCAATGACGGACCGATGATAATCGATACATTGAACCAAGGCTTGACGAAATGCGTCGTCCGATGAAGTGTCATCCTTGGTATCCTTGGCAACATCGTCGGCAGTTGATTTCAAACGTAAGTTCAGAATACGGAACTGAGCTGAAATGTTGTACATGAACCAGGAGAAGAGCGTATCGATGGAGACGGTGCCATGCATGACGTAATAAATGCCCAAAACATTCCACACGAAGGAGAAGGCGTAGCCCAGATATGATGCCTTTGTGTCCATAATATAGCTGTAAATTCAGGGCAAGATTTTTTTTAATAGAGCCGGAATATTTTTACGGTGACAGAAGTTGGACACGTTAAAAACATACGCAATCCTTATGGATTATGGACCATGTAGATCAGGTATTAGAGAATTTTAGGTTTCTTAGAGAAATGTTCTTAGAATTTTCTATAGATTACGTTTTCGCCTTTGTGCAAAAAATGGACCCGCCCTAATGTACAACCAACTTTAGAAATTGAGTGTTTCTATACGGAAGCTAAGGAATATATAACTTTGATTTTGCACAAAGTCGAATTTTCTTCATTTCGATTTCCATACATCGTTTCCATACTTACACTCCCTTCAACGGTGGTTCCAACGCCTCCAAAAAATCGTAACCCTTCCACTTGTAGAACCCAGCAATCCCAAATGGTGCCAATAGGGCAAACGTACCCGTAAAAATTACCGTACTATAGTACAGTACGGAAAACCGAGCCTCGTGGTTATTTTCCTCGGCGATTATCCGCAACTCTTCATTGCGAGCTAAAAAGACATTCATGTCAATTCCAACTCTGGCGATTCCCTGGCAGTCTCACATACCCTCCAAATTCCTCCCCCACATCTTACGAACCAACCTTACAATTTTCTCCTTATTCCACATGAATATGAAGAACTTAATTATGGCCAAGACGGATTGCCAAACAGGCGAGAGGGCATCGGTCACCAGATTCATATCGTCCAGGTGCTGAGTGGCATAGATTGACATGGGAAAGCACAACGTCAATAGACTGAGCATAGGTACCCAGGTCAAGAATCGATTGACGATTATAAGCTCTTCAGAAGTGGGATCGATGCCAATGGCAGCGAAACAATGTTTCGGAACAAGGAAGTAACGCTTCACTCCCAGTTGTGGCGGCAAAACATCCGTTGCTGGCTTAAGCATTTTTTGAAGTGGAACCGAATGACTATGACCTATTACGATATCAGACAATTGAACATGTGCATTTATTTTGGAACTTGTGTAGCTTACGTAAGGAATTGGTAAATGATTGATGTTGGCTTGTGTACATCAATTGCTGGTTAACGCCCCAATTCAAAAAATTGAGCCGATTGTCTAAATTAACATAAATTACAGGCACCACGCACAGAAAAAGATTAGGCTGGGTGAGTGAGATGACAATAAATTATGCCTTGATAGAAATATAATTGAATGATTAGTGGTTTACTAGACCACTCACCACGAGGATTCAAACCAATCCGTGACAAAGATTCAAACCGACAATCTCAATTAAAATCTTACAAGCTGTAGGTCTATTGTTGCAATCGGACTATTGTTCCAATCACCGAAAAATTATGAGTAAACTAACGGGTTTCTCCGAAACGGAATACACAAACGAAATAATTCCAGAAAGAACGGCCCTCGTGAACTGTAGCACTAGGTTTTCGTTCGGAGATTTTGGATACACTGCTACACAGATGTATCTTAAATTGGTGGGACGACGGCATTGGGAATCTACAGAGAGTTTTTTCTCTAGAAAAAAGTATACCGTCTCCCGAACCATAATACTGTCTTCCAGGCAGAGGTTCAAGCGGTCAGGGCAGAGGCGAAAACGTGAGAATCTACACGGACAGCCAAGCTGCGATAAGGGCGATTCGTGAAATCGCAAACCATATTGGAATGCAAGGAGGATATAAATGAATTTTCTACCAACGGACATCTAGGATCACATGGGTGCCCGGACACTATAAAGTCCAAGTACACTAACAGAATGGTCAACTGCAGGACTTATCTGGGACCTACTCCACAGTAGGCGTCACAACCAAAGTCTTATGGAGTAGGCCTAAAGAATATGAACGTATACTGCTGCTGAGTAAATTCCAACTCAGTAGTACTATAGGACTTCTTACGGGTAGCTCGCCCTTGAGAGCGCACATACGCCGCATCGGGCTATCGGAATCGGATATCACTGCACCGCTTTTTCTAGACTGAGGGCTCACTACCTTTCTTTTTTCATACTACCCAACATCAGCGGCACAGAATGGTTTAAGCACAGAATTTCTGAAAGTAAGCTATGTACATTAGGGTTAGTAATTTTTTTTAGATTCAAAATCTATGGAAATAGCATATAGGGCAGGCAAAAACAAGCAGAATTGCGTTTTTACTTTTTCGAAATTGTGAAAAAACGTTCCGCACAAAATGCAATTACTTTAGCTCAAAACCAACTTTTTTATTTGAATTTTTTGTGATTTTTAAAATTTGATAATATTTTTTTTTAAAAAATTGAAGATATTATGCAATAATGTTAATAAGATTAAAATTTTATTTAAAGTAACGCCTTAGATTAAAATTTTATTTAAAGTAACGCCTTAGAATAATAACATTTATAATAAATTACTCAAATGCAACCGAGTTGCAAATTTTAAAATCGATGTAGCTAAAAAACTAAATGACAGATTTTTGATCAAATTGCATATTTGAGATCGATGCACTAAAACCAACTAAAAAAAATTATTTCCAAGAACAACTATTGCAGAAAAAAATTTCTCAAATTTAAAAATTAAAAAAAAGTAAACTAAAAAAGTTTGTTTTTTGCTAAAGTAATTGCATTTTGTGCGGAAGGTTTTTTTACAATTTCGAAAAAGTAAAAACGCAGTTCTTATTATTTTTGCCTGCCCTACATGCCATTTCCACAGATTTTTGATATTCGAAAAAAATGACTAACGCTAATGTACATATATAAATTAGTTTATAGATATTTTTTTGTTATTTATTAGTAAGATTTTACATAACTCCTGTACTATTTCTCCACAGATATAAAATTCCGTACAACTTTAACCATCAAATTTATCGCCAAATATTACTAACTTTTACCATTTGACCACTTTGACCATTTTTGGCAAAATATGGCTAAAATTTTGTGAAGATGTGTATTTTGTGTTATGCCCTATTGTCAATCAAAAACTCAGATTTGGATTCTTGTGTTGTTCGGTATATATATTTCTGTTGACGATATGTGTTTCCTAGAGTGGAAAAACTCAAATCGGGACAGTTTTTTGTATGGGCGCTATATATAAATCTGAACCGATTTGCTTCAAATTAATTAGCGTCTGTCCTAGACCTTGAAGATCAGGCAATAGTTGCTACCTATATTTTTATTACAAGGACAGGTGTAACAAGTGAAAAGACGATAAGTTCTTTTATACTCTCCACCACGGAGTGTGTTCCATACTATTACCGGCAGATTTGAGGCTGTTAACGTTACATAGAAGTACCATATTTGGAAAATTGTGATATTTTGTATGCACATTACGATTTTTGTTGAATATTTCAAACTATAAGGCATACTTATGCGCACTGCTTTGAATAAATTGTGATGCTTCACTATTATAATATTAATAGTCCTCTACTATATTCAGGGCCGTGCGCAGGATTTTCCCCTGGGAGGGGTTTTCATCTACTTTTATAAAAAATAAAGTCAGTCGTCTATGGCGCAATGATAAATGACGTTAATTTGATTATGTGTGATTACGTGAGCGTTTGGCAACATTTCATATTTTATTACCAGGATCTACGAGAAATATTTTGACGCATTCATCGGCAAAATTGCATTTCAGTCATCCGTCTATCAGTACACTCATAGGAATTTGTCAATAAATGAAAGCAGAAAGTCTACTGAAAGGGCAGATTCTCTGCTGAAAAAGAGACAGCAGATTTCAGCACACTGCAAACTCTTTAGCAGTGTGGATGGTGATGTAAGATTGCAGAATAACTACTGACAACTGCTGTAATAGCAGAAACGTGTTCGCTGCTTTTATAAACCGACTTGTACTCTAAGTGTAGAACTTCTTTTTTTTTCAAATAGTTGTTTGAAATTACATGCATACATATATATTTTGAAGAAATATTACACAAAAAACGTTCGAGTTCCTCGGCACTTAACCGCACTTCAGGCCCCGCATTTTTTCTATGATAAATGCAGAAAATTGCATATGCTTGTTGACAAAGTATGGGTCTAAATAAGATGTCTAAAGAGTTTTGGGGTTTTTAATTTATACAAAAGTTACATGAGTAACAGGATGTTTACTCAAAATCTTTATACGCATATTCCGATTAAATAATAAATATTTGGAAATGTTTCTTCATATTTATAAATTCGAATAACAAATATAGTTTTTGTTGTACTCCATGAAATGATGAAAAAAAAACAAATAATTGGTATTTTAGAGTTTCGTCTTCCTACGTAGATCGAAGTTAATGAATTTGTTGTTTCTCTTTTGAATAATACTTGTTACATATGCACACAAAACAATATGTACTCTGAAAAATATTTGACAGTGAAGTGAGAAATATGACAAAAAATCAGTAAGTTAAAACTCATTTCTTATTGTTTCGCAACTTTAAAGCAAATTTTAAAATAGAGACCTACGCGCAGAGAAAAAATGCATTACGTAGAAACGAAATTTTAGACACGTGAACATCGGTTTTGAGTTTCTTTTGTGGGAAAAATATTAGTTTGTTTGCAGTAAACATGTCATCACTTGTTGTAAATGAATAAAGAGAAATGTGTTTACACTTTTTTACATCAAGCAATTCAATTTTATAATTTATATATGTATGTTCATCACAATTAGATGCAGGTTTTCGATTTTTTTTCATGTGGTTTGATAGCCATAATCCATTCAATGTAGATTTTGAGCGCATTCCCGTTTTCTTTCGAAACGCTAATTTCATATAAGGGATAGGGTTTAAAAAACTATTACTTGCCGAGATAATATGAAAATAAAAAATCCTTGATGTCCGTAACTCATATCCGATTTCTCTGATAAAGATTCAATCTTTAATCTTAAATGTTGGTCGTGGTTTTCAAAATGTAAAAAGTCTTGGTATCATTCGTATTTAATAATGTTGATTAAAGTACTTAAAATTAGGCGAGAATTTTGCTGATGTACCTCACAAACATACAAATTTTTAAATTTTTATTTTTTTTCCTTTTTAACAACCTTCTTCTTTTAAACAATTTGACATTTCATGACATGCCTCATTAATCTTTTTTAATTAACAACACAGCCTAGAATTATATTTCATCAACTACAGTTTAAATTTAATTTAAATTAAATAATGTTAAATGAAAAATCGGGATTATGTTTGTAGCTGATTCTCGATTCTTTATTGATGTTACAAACCCTACTCATTGGTGTTGGTTATAAAAACAGTGATCATTAAAATCTAGCCCTAGCCTTATTAAACTATATCACAAAATCGCAACACGATCCAGAAAAAATGTCAGTTTTTATAATTTTAGTGCTACGCATAAAATATTTTTTTAACCCTCTATAACTTACAAATTGTTGGTTTGATTTCTGTTGTAAGAGGTTTTATTTATTGCTTAGGAAAATCTATTATTCAAGTGACTATTGGATACAATATTGGGATTAGTTTAGACTTGGGAGTATTCCCCAATTATATATGTATGTGATTCAAGCTTACTATTTAAATATGTTAGAGAGCTATTTAAACTTCCTTCTTATTGGAAGAAAAAATACTATTCTCCAACTTGTGCAGTAATAGAGTAACCGTTCCAGGTGTTTCGCATATAATGTTATGGATTATAATAATGTCAGAGGAGCCAACTATTGCATATAGTATATTCCGTAGAAGGGGGCAAATCTGAATATTTGCGCCAGTAGATAACGGTTGAGGCGGTGCACAGTGTGGTAGATCGCAAATCTAGCTGGACAAAATTAATAAATCGCGTTGGGTTCACTTCTCACTTATGAATTATATAAAAAATGAGTTCAAATATATAAATTATTATCAAAAATCAATTTTTTTTAAAAAGAAGATTTTTTTAAATAAAATTGAGGTCAAAAATTAATTTTTAGTATTAAAATAATTTTAATATTTTTAATAAATATTTGATAATAATTGTTTTCGTTACTTATTTTTCCTTTATTACATTAGTAATACAGATAATAACACATAAATACACATAGAGATTTTAATTTATTCACTTTCATATTTATCGTTAAGATTCTTCCTCCTCAAAAGCATCAGCAGATAATAATGAAAGAACTTCTTTTGTTATCAAACCTTGAACTCGAAAGGGAGTGTGACGCAAACTTGCGATAAAGGGATCTGAAGAAATTAAGAGACGATTGAAAAGATCTGTATTTGTGTCTATTCTCGATGTTTTTCTCGTAAACAACTCTCTAAATTTCCTCGTGTCCTTATTTCTTGCTTCTTGAGCTTCTTCTGACAGCTGTCCTATAGGAAGAATGCAAGACTTTATTATGTCTTTTTCATGAAAAAGGATTTTATGGACGCTAACTGGCATAATGTACCATGGGTATTCCTTTAAGTATAAATTTCGTGTGACAACAATAAAACTTTCGAAAGCATCTTCATCAATAGGGTAACCACTACCTAAAGTTTCCAAAATAATATGAAACCGTTCAATTAATTCTTTATTGACACCAGTGATTTCTGCACTCTTTTCTGCTGCTCTAAAGAACCGTCTAGCAGTATTACCGTCATTCGTATTACCTCCGTGTTGTGTTGGCATGTCTACAAGCAACCCCATCTCATTTCGAAATCTCTGTTGAATATTTTTTTTTTTACTTCAGCCACTTTTGCTTTATTTTCCGGTCCTCGAGCTTGCCAGGTCATTATAGGAAGCTTATATGCTATGTGTAATACACACTCCATAAAACGGATCCGTGAATGTAGCGGAGACATTCCAAAGGTTAAAGATCGTTCATCGACAATTTTGTTTAAAATCACAGAAGGTTTATTTAGTTCACTCGGTTTCGCTCCACATATGAAACACGTTTGAGAAGAAGAAGTTAAATATGATAGTGCAGTACAAATTTTACCGTCTATCATAGTAAGCATAAATGTAGACTCAACAAGAAAACTTTGTTCGCCATTTCTGATAAGAGTTGGAGACAAATCTCTAATTTCTTGCTGTACTAAATTAACTTCTTGAGTAATTAACTCAGTGGACTCTTTGGCGAAAACAAACTTGATAGGACGGCAGTATCTTGTAGATGAAGGAGCAGGATTTTGCCATACAATAATTTTTCTTTGTGTAGAACTTAAATTCATTTGAATAGGAACCATTGAAATACTAAATAAACTTTCATCTGTATGGCCCTCCTCCGAAGAAAACTTCTGTTTATACTGCTTTTGCTGAGCCCCATCGCATCCCCATTGTATCAAAATATTAAGACGATTTTCATCAGTTTTCAGTTCATCAATACCGAGTAAAACCTTTTTTTGAGCCAAACAAAGCCTTTCAACAGTATGATTCACTAATGACTGGAGTGAACTTTTTGCATACATCTCAGTGATTACTGTTTCAGCTGGATAACAATTTTTCTTAGCTTTTTGAACATTAGTGTAGGAGGGAAAAAGATTTTTGCATTTTGCGTTGACTTTTTGCCGAATAACGTCGTATTGATGTTTCGACAAATTAGCATCAACCATTAAAGATAAGGAGAAAGGCTCACTAAAGGCACAGGCTCAGAGCTAAATCTCTTACAAATTTTTTTCACTTCCGTACCTTTACTGGATGAAGCTTCCGACAGATCTTTCACAAGTGTGGCTGAATCTCGCTTTCCCATTTTGCGAAACACTATCTCGCTAGCTTTAATAATTTCTCGATGGTCAGTTGAATCTAAAAGACTTTGTATCTTTATTTTTTTCGATTTTTCACTGCAGTCATCAAAGTTTTTCGGTTTTCTTCCAGCTTTTTCACATCTTTTCGGTTGTACACTTTCAGGCAATACATACGGTTCATCAAGCCAAACTGAATTTGATTTTAAAAAACGGCCATGATGTCTTCCACTTTTTATCCATTTTTCGCCTAGCTTAAAACAAATAATATTTATATTTGCCTTAAGATATGTTTTCACTTCTTCTGGTATATCTTGAAGACCATATCTATCCATTATTAATGTCAATAAGGCATCTTTGCGCTGTATTTTGGGAGTTTTTAACCATTCTTCAAAAATTTCCTTTCGCGAAAGAGTGGAGGTCATACTGGAAAAGTGAAAAAAAAATGTATGGCGGTCGCAAAAAATCGCAATGGGTTTTTGATTTACCTTAAAGTGAACACTTGAAAGATTCACCCAAATATAGTTTTACACCGGAACTATGCGTAATAAACAGCTTTAACTCTACTCGAAAAAAGAAAATGTTTTATTTTTTTCACTTTCTGAACTTCTCACAAAAATAAAATTGTTTTAATACTTACAATGGAAATAATTAAATGCAATTTATAATATATTTCCTTGAAATATCGCTTAATAATAATAAAAAAAATTATGACAATAAAATCACCGTAGCCTTTTCAATCACAAAACAAAGTCGCACAACAAATACGCTTCTCTTTGAAATCTGAATGCACGTGTTGACAACAAGTGACTTTAAAGTTTAGTTTTTCTAATCAGAGCTAAAAAAAAACAAAACAAAACATGAATTACAGTTATCTATTGTATTGACAAGCTCATTAAACGATCAGAAGGAATGTTGCCAGACTTTTTTTTTATTTTGTCCAGCTAGATTTGTGATTTACCACAGTGTGCGGTGTTTGCAGTTTCCACATCCTGAGGAAGTGAGGTGAGTCAAACAATTGTAAGCTGCCTTGAGGATAGCAATCAATTACCATCATGATTGCGAACCGTTCTAAGCTAAAGGTCCTTGTTGCGTGTGCAATTCTGCCTTTTCCATCCATCCATCGATTTTATAGTAAAATAGCTCCCTTCCACTGTCATAGTATGTGGCTCGATGTTGTAAATACTAGATGTGCGTAATGCCGTGCAAATGTGCAACAATTGTAAAGCGTAGTGTTCCTATTTGTCCGTCTGTTCCACGGACACCATCATTGTCATAAAAGAAGCGGCTGTTCTGAAAACCTGCAAAGATGGCAAGACACTGATGAAGCCTGCAAGTTATACACACACTTGCCAAAACAATAGTTTACCCAGACAAATAACGTGAAGTCAGCTATAAAGAATATCCCCGTTATACTGCACGGCTTCAGAGATCTCATCATGGGTAAAAGGAGTAGTTTCTGGGATTTAACAGACAAGTCATGCCACTGGAAATATTCGTAAATTTCAGAACGCACAGATGAACTCTGAAAGGTGAATCAAGGAAATGATACAACAATGTTGAAGGCGTCTCTAGTGTACTAAAGCCACCTACCATATCCTTGATCTTTTGGCCTCCATAACAGTACAGCATCAGTTGCGTCGAAACCGATATCAGGAAGGACACATGGTAAATCCTGGCAGTCATCACACCAATTGGAATAAGAAACGACAGACAGGCAAGCTGAAGACAGCTTATCAGGAATTTTATGAACACAATAGTCTTGTAGATCTCATTGAAGTCTTCGGACATTTCGATGACCCGCTTGTGATATTTCACACATTCCACTACAGATTTAGCAAATTCCGCATCGGAGTGGCTGCCGGCGGCCTTGCGAGCAGCAGCATTTTCGGCTGCCAATTTGAAACGTAAATTTAGTATCCGAAATTGAGCTGAGATGTTGCGCGTGAACCACGAGAATAGCGAATCGATGGCTATCGTGCCATTGACGACGTGAGAGATGCCTACGGCGTTCCAAACGAAAATCACTGAAAACGTCCAGACCGAGCCCTTACTATCTATTAGATAACTATATATACATAAGATATAATACATAAGAGAATTTGAATTTCATGTGAGAGAGAGCGATAAAGAAATAAATCGACTGTGTTTCCACACGAGGTCAATTTTAATTAGTACATAATTAGTTGTTCTAGCAGAAGAATTTGCTGAAAATAATTGGTTTCTTCATACTTAGTTCGATTCGACACTCAAACTAATATTCATTTTCCCCACATTTAAGTGAAAAGTGAACTCGAAATAAGTTCAATTCTACTAATATTCTTGTCACACAGCATGGTCGATTTTCAAATGTCAAATTTGTATGGGATCTGACATTTGTAAATCGACCTTACGTCATTTCTGCTAGATTTTGCACGCAGTGTGACAAGTCTATAAGAGATTACTTAATCTTGAACTAGTTCAAGTTAATCTTATCTTCGAGCTCCTTTCAAATACATACTAAAAAATTTTGGAGGTTATATGAGGACAATGTGATAACCTGATCCAATTTAAGGGATTGCAGACATTTGCCGATTTTAAATATGAACCGTGTAGACGAGCATTTCTTGTTATTTTCCCAAGGGATTACCTTACAATAATCACCTTAATACTCACACTGCTTTCAAAGGTGCCTCCAAGGACTCCCAGAAATTGTAGCCCTCCCAGGCATATACCGCAGCTATCAGCACTGGTGACATCACAGCCAATATACCGGTAATATACACTGAGCCATAATAAAACGCCGATGTCACAGAATCATAGTAATTTTCGTCAGCTATAATCTGTTGCTCCTCAGAGTTTGCTAAAACAAAAAGCAGAAAACCAATTACCTTTGCCACATCCAACCCAAATATAAAATTTACCTTCCATAGTCCAGAACCACATCTTACGCACCAATTGGACAATCTCCTTCTTCTTCCACATGAACAAAAAGAACTTCACAATCGATAGCACCGATTGCCACATTGGCGTAAGGGCACTGGCCATCTTCTGCAGATCTATACTGATGTATTCCAAGGCATACCAGGCCATGGGAACTATTAGTGTAAAAATGCACACCGCGGGTACCAAGGCGAGCCAATAATTGCATATAGTACATTCCAACGATGTCGGGTCTAAGCCGATGACGGCAAAGCCGAATCTTTGTACCAGTAGGTAACGTTTGACGCCCTTCTGGGGCGGCAGAGCATCCGGTGCTCTTGGCAGTCTGAACATCTTGGGTGCCACTGAATACTGAATTAGTGTCACTGTGAGACAGACGCAACGATTGTAACGATTCTCATAAAATGTAAGACGATGATATTGTATTCAACGAAGTTTGGACAATAATTACATCCTTTCTAAATGGTTGTTATAAATGCTTAATTTCATAGTATGTAACGTCGTTAAATATGACGTCTATCTAAGTGCCTATTGATAAATGCACTATTAATGCCACATGTCAGCTGTTTGGCGTTCTAGTGTTAGTGCGAGAGTTGAGTATAAATTAGTGAGTCGTTTATAATGAGTCGTTTTACTATGGCCACTTTCGTTCGAAAAATCATCTCTATACATTTTTTGTAATACCCAAAAGAAAGCGAGCAAAAAAATTAATTGTGATATTGGTGCTCCTGTTGCAGAGCTACTGCGGGTGCAATAAAATAAAGCTGAAACTCTGAGCCTCTGCATGACTTGCACCCGAGATCATGATCCGATGTAAGATGTAGTTATTGGGTTATACCAAAGTATGGACACATATATTTGACTTTCACAGTATGTATTCTTAGTTCAATTATAATATAACAATGTCCGGCAGTCCATATCACACTTGAACCAAATGAAATAGATTTGAAACTATAGATGAAATAGAGTTAATTGACGTTTTTAGTTTTTCATTTTCTCATCCTGTTGCCCGTTAAAAGGACTACAAAGTTCCAAAGAATTCAATTTTTCAAAAATTATTTTTATTACTTATTGCCACCCTATGACACAGGTATACGATGCCAAATCAAAGAGAAGAATGTGTGCTAAAAATACTATAAGTTTCAATATTAACAATCATTCAAAATATTGTCTCTTAAAAAGCAAGATATAAATAAACTAGAAAAACTAAGGGGTAAATTTGAAATAGATGTCAATGCTGAACTAATAGAGATAAAAGCATGATATTTGAAGCATTTTTAATAGATATTCTACTCCTTAATTTGCCACTAATATTTTGTGAAAAATTTCATCCTTTTGAATTTTGTAGTACTATGAAGGGGCAACAGGATGAGGAAATGAAAAACTAAGAAAGGCAAGTAACTCCGTTTCATACGTATATCATTCGGTTCAAGTGTTACGACTTTTTTTAAAAATTGTCGTAGGGTGTAATCTACAAAATTTGAAAAACTTCCGATGTAAAATGTGTGTCTGTCCTAGAGGGTAAATAATAAAAATGGAGTCCATTTGTAAGGGCGCTACATAAAAAAGTGGACCCATACAGATTACTTTCAAAGTAGGTATTCTTTATTGAAATATAACATGAGTGACAAAAATTATCAAGACCTAATGTAAGATTTGGTTTCTACAGCGGTAGAATGGGGGCCCAATTTGTATGGGGGTTATACCAAAATATGAACCCATATATTTGACTTTCATAGTATGTATGCTTAGTTGACATATAATTTGCTAAATTTGATAAACTTCTGATGTAGAATGTGAGTCCTAGAGGGGTAATAATAAAAACGGGACCCATTTGTAAGGGTGCTACATTAAAAAGTGGGCCTATTCAAAGTAGGTATTCTTTATTTAAATATAACATGATCTGCAAAATGTTATCAAGATTCAATGTAAGATGTGGGTTCTAGAGCGATAATAGTGTGAACTGGGGGGCCCATTTGTATGGGGGCTATACAAACACATTGACCTATATAGCTGGCTTACAAAGTAGATGTTTCTAGTCTAAATGTACAATTGTATGTAAGATTTGATCAAGATTCGATGTAAAATGAGCGTTTTATAGCATTAATATTGTAAATCGGCTATATCAAAACATGGACCCATGTGGTCCACCTTCCCGTTAGCTGTTTCTAGTTCAAATATAACACGATCCTGAAAATGTTGTCATGATCCCACGTAAAATGTGTATTCTAGAGCAGTAATAGTGTAAATTATAGAGATATTTGTATGGAGGCTATATCTAAATCTGAACCGATTTCTTTCAAATTCAATGCGAAGAAGCTTAGATGGACAGCAGACGGACGGACAGGCAGACATCGTTAAATCGATTCAGCTGGTGATTCTAAGCCGATCCGTATACTTAAAGGTAGGTCTCGGCTATTTCTTGGTGTTACAAACATTTGGCGGAAATCTAACTTATTATAACCCTAGTCCAAGAAGTTGGCGGGGTATAAAAAAACTCACACATAATGCCTCATCGTGCTTTTAACAAGCAAATCATATCGCATCACTTGCTTCAATATCATGAAAAAAGTACCATGTTCAAATCCGACCGATGAATTTTATTATAGCCTCCACCTCCAGGATGGGGGTATACTAACTTCGTCATTCCGTTTGTAACACCTTGAAATATCGACCTGAGACCCTATAAAGTATATATATTCTTGATCGTCAATTCCAAGACCATCTAGGCATGTCCGCCCGTCTGTTGAAAGCACGCTAGCATCTAAACGAAAGGAGCTAGAAGGTCCAAATTTTGCATAAATACGTCTTATAGTCGTAGATCGGTTGGGATTGAAAGTGGACGAAATCGGCCCAAAGGGAAAATATTTTTCCCTCACAAAGACTGAAAAAACCCCATAATAACCCGTAATATTTTAGAGTATTTAAGCATATTTTTTCAATATATCTGCTTGTGCTTACGTGATTCCACCGATAACAAAAATGTGCACTATAAAACGATTTTTATTCGTAGGGGGTAAAATGAGACAAAAAGGGATAAAAATGGTACATATCAAACGACAACAGTTAGAAACACGAAATTCGCTGTGTACATTTCTCTAATTGACTAGATACATAATATAAAAAATATTTTTTCCAAATTCCCACTTTTAAGGGATAAAATGGGAATAGTGGGATAAAAATGGTACCAACCTAGAATAATGAAATTCGGTGTATACATTCCTCTGATTGCGTAGACACGTAAAATAGAAGGAAAAAGGGATAAAAATAGTACCAACCAAATGACCGCAGCTAGAGTCATGAAATTCTGACTGCGTAGACACGAAAAATAAAAGGTTTCTTCCAAATTCGTACTTTCAAGGGATACAATGGGCACAGAAGGATAAAAATAGTACCAACTAAACGACTTACTAGAGTGATGAAATTCGTTGTGTACATCCCTCTTATTGCGTAGTCAGGTAAAATAAAGAAATTTTAGAAAGTCGTACTCTTTAGGGGGTAAACTAGGAAAAAGAGGATAAAAATAGTACCAACCAAATGGCCGCAGCTATAATCATATTTAGAATTCGGTGTATACTTTCCTCTGACTGCATAGGCACGCAAAATAAAAATGATGCAATTTTACGGCAAAAATTGGTTGAAGCATGAAGTTAAGTTATGTTGCACTATGTAGGTGAGATAATGGATTTTCAAAATTTGTACTTTTTGAATTAAATACAATGGAAATACAACCAACTGTAGCTTTATGCTTTTTTTGAAAATATAGATATAAGAATATTTATTTTTTGAATTGACTTGAAGTATTATATCGATATGTAAACGTATTGGTAGCCTTGCCTTATAAGCGTGGTTTGAAATAATAAAAATATTATATTTATTTAAAAAATTATTTTTTCAATATTTGTATTTGTTTTGGCTTGGCTATAATAAAAAAATATATATTTTCCTGTAATACTACTGCACTTCTACGAAAATCGACAACATCTGTGGAATGCAATCCATGGTGGAGGGTATACAAAGTTCGGCCCGGCCGAACTTAACGCCGTTTGTACTTGTTTTTAAACTAGATATGCCATTATTGCATCCCAGTAATTGCTAAAATTCGAAACATCCCCCAAAAAAATCATCGCTTAATCTGCAGGTTAGTAAGAGAGATGCAGTATCTCTCGCTGAAAACAGGAGTTTTTAATGTGTACCCATCTTTTATTATACCTTCCGTCTGTCGGCCCATCTACTCTTGTAACCAATCTCATTGAAACTTTGTCAAGGTACAATTTTACTTCATATAAGAAAAAAGTGAATTTAAATAAGCTCAATTGAAATAAAATTGAAGACATTTTTTTCCAATACTCCAAATAAATGATTAATAATCCAGATACTTCTGCCATAAAAAGTTTAGCTATATTACTACACGATTATTGACATCTTCGTAGCAATTGATTACAATAATATTATAAGCATTTTATAAAATGCAATTTTATTTACAAATGGCATGGTGACATTTATTGCTTAGCAGTACACTAACTTCAGTCCCGTTATGAACTTCTTCAGGAGGCTTCGCAGAGATTTTTCAAAGAAATACCCCGACTCTTTAAGGAAATAAATTTCTGCGATGCCTCCTGAAAAAGGTCGTCACGGGTGAGAAATCATGAGACAAATAATAAGTAAAATTTGCATTCTTTAAAATATAGATGCAAAAAGTCTTGAGCCTAGTCAATATTCCAGTTCAAGTCAAATATTGATTAAAACCGCAATAAAACAAACGAAAAGATATTTGAAGTATTTAACCCTTTCGCCCACCATTGCCGCTTATATGCAACATTACGAGTTTGTCTTACAAATAACTTTAAAATCAAATATTTCTCTGAGTTAATATTTTTTATTTTTGTGTACATATGTAACAAATATTATTCAAAAGAGAAACAACAAATTCAGGAACTTGGATCTATGTAGGAAGGCGAAATGGTGAAGTCTGAAATATCAATTATTTGATTTTTTATTAAAATTTGTTGGTATATCTTGTTGCATTTCATTGAGTACATAAAAAACTGTATTTGTTATTCGAAGTAATACATGTTTGAGCTTAAAAAAATGCAGACACATTTCAAAATACTGGAATCTGCAGGATAATGATTTTAGTAAAATGTTACATGCCCTGTATAAATTATAAATTCCAAAATTCATTACAAATCATATTTAGACCCATACTTCGTTGACAAGTATATCAAATTTTCTGTATTTATCACAGAGAAAATTCGGTGCTGAAAGGTTTGACTGTTTGTTAGACTATTACAAATTCATTTTTTGTAAACATGCTGACATATTTCCTTATAAGTTCATTAAAACTTGAATGTATAAAAAAACTTCACATATATACACACATTAACTTGATTTGAAGTTAAAATTTCCTAAATTGGTTGGTTTCCATACAAAAACAAAAAGTCTTCGTTATTTCCATTCTTAAAACCTAGAAAATGTTCTCGCTCACAACTATGAATTTACTCAATTTTAAGAATGGTTTTTAAGTAAATTTACAACAATATTTCTAGTAAATAAACCATTTATTCTGACTTTGAAGTATGGAAACTATAATCATATTTAGTTAAGCTATAATTTGTAAAGAAATTTTAACTAAACTAGAGTAACTTTGTTGAACTAAATTGGAGTATGGATTTATGAATGCTATTTTTCTGAGTGTGCCCGACATAATCAGAATATTTAAATTTACTTTCTATTG
Organism: Polietes domitor; assembly: GCA_947397865.1. NCBI lineage: Eukaryota > Metazoa > Arthropoda > Insecta > Diptera > Muscidae > Polietes > Polietes domitor. Next base: position 99,952,026 of record OX377622.1, on the reverse strand, counting down.
AGAAATCGACGCTATGGGGAAACGAGTTTTGGATTTGGTTGTAGCCATATCCATACAAACCGATCTGACTTAAACTGATATTAAACTATTCTTGTAAAGTTTCACGACAATCTTCAAATGAGTATTATAATGAGTCATTAGTTTACCGGTATCACTTTAATTGTTCGTTTTGTAATATAAAAATAAATTTTTAACTTTACAAGCGGCCCGCGCAAAACAAAAAATATAAAACTAAATCACACTCAATTTTAGTATAGATTTTATTGAATAATATCTATTGCCATTATTCCATACCAACACTTTGTATTGCTGGTATTTTGCCAGATGTTTGCAGCTCCAGAAATAAATGAGTTGAACTCACCTTCCATTATATTGATTGACTTAGAATCTCCAGCTGAATTGTTGCCTGTGTGCAAATAAGGTTCGACCTTATGACCTTTCGAGACAGCATGCGAAATGAATCGATTTCAGGTTGATTTTCAAATGTCAAATATTTATGCGATCTGACATTTGTAAATCGATCTCTAGCTTAAATCGATTGAAAAGTCTATTAGGCAAATTCTAATTCTAATATCAAACAAACTTTTATAATGCCAAGGAAATCGGTTAACATTTCTATACCATAAAACGGTCGGTCGGAACCTAAACTGAAACCTGGACCTTCTTAATGAATAAAGACTGGAAGGATTGAAATAATAGAAGATTACACTAAATAGACATATTATAGCATAAAGAGTCAACGGAGACATCCTACTACCACCAAGTATTCTGTGTTCATACTCTCCACTACTCTCACAAAAAATTAACCTTACAATGACTTCAAATTAACTAAATTAAAATAGGTTTCATACAAAAGGAAAGCAATAATAAGTTCACATTATCCCGATACTAGGATATTTTTGATCTTTTGATTATATCTAGAAAGAGTAAGAAGAGCGTTAAGCGCGGTCTGGGCGAATTTCATATACCCTCCAGCATGGTGTATTTGGAGTATTACCAGCATATTAGAGGCTCGTATTCAGAAAAATTATAGTAAAAACAAGTAAAAACGGCGTTAAGTTCGGCCGGGCCGAACTTTATATACCCTCCACCATGGATTGCATTCCACAGAGGTTGTCGGTTTTCGTAGAAGTGCAGTAATATTACAGAAAAATATATTTTTTTTAATATAGGCAAACCAAAACAAATACAAATATTGAAAAATAATTTTATAAATAAATATAATATTTTAATTATTTCAAACCATTATTTATTTAAAATCAAAAAATAAATATTCTTATATTTATATTTTCAAAAAGCTTAAATACCATAAATATTGGTAGATAGTGGGTGCTACAGTTGGTTGTAAAGGGTGATTTTTTAAGAGCTTGATAACTTTTTTTTAAAAAAAAACGCATAAAATTTGCAAAATCTCATCGGTTCTTTATTTGAAACGTTAGATTGGTCCATGACATTTACTTTTTGAAGATAATTTCATTTAAAAGTTGACCGCGGCTGCGTCTTAGGTGGTCCATCCGCTTAGTCCAATTTTGGCATTTCCACGTTTTTGAGTAACAGAGACCCAATTGGTGCGAACGGCGACGAATCGAAAATTGGTGGTCATCATTAACACTGGCCGATACAGCTGCGATATTTTCTTCAGTTCGCACTCTACGTAAGCGTGTTGGTGGTTTAATGTCCAACAATGTAAATTTGGTGCGAAATTTAGTCACAATAGCCCGAATAGCCGCTTCAGTGGGTCGATTAAACTGACCATAAAATGGAAGCGCGCAATGAACTTTCTTAACAGAGCACGCATTTTGATAATAAAATTCAATAATTTGCAAGCGTTGTTCGTTTGTAAGACGATTCATGATGAAATGTCAAAGCATACTGAGCATCTTTCTCTTTGACACCATGTCTGAAATCCCACGTGATCTGTCAAATACTAATGCATGAAAATCCTAACCTCAAAAAAATAACTCTTTATTTCCATTCTATTTTAATTCCAAAAGTACACATTTTTGAAAATCCATTATCAGACGTACATAGTGCAAAATAACCTAACTTCATGATTCAATCAATTTTTGTCGTAATAGAAAAGGTACGAATTTGAAAAAAAAAAACTATTTATTTTGCGTGTCTATGCAGGCAGAGGAATGTATACACCGAATTCCATAATTCCATCTGCGTCCATTTGGTTGGTACCATTTGTATCCCCTTTTTCCATTTTAACCCCAAAAAGTACGAATTTCGAAAAACCTGTTTATTTTAAGTGTCTACGCAATCAGAGGAAAGTATACACCGAATTTCATTATTATAGGTACAGCCGTTTGGTTGGTACCATTTTTATCCCTCTATAACCATTTCACCCCTTAAAAGTACGAATTTGAAAACGTACATACCGAATTTCGTGTTTCTAGCTATTGTCGTTTAATAAGTACCATTTTTATCCCTTTTTGCCCCATTTCAGCCCCTACAAATAAGAATCACTTTATGGTGCACGTTTTTGCTATAAGGGGAATGCGCATACCAAATATCAAGCAAATATAAACAGACATATTCAAAAAACATGCTTAAATACGCTAAAAAATTAGGGATTACTATGGGCATTTTTAGTCCTTGTGAGGGAAAAATTTTTCCCTTTGGGCCGATTTCGCCCCGTTTCAATCCCAATCCCAACCGATCTACGACTATAAGACGCATTTATGGAAATTGTGGACGTCCTAGCTCCTTTCGTTTAGATGCTAGCGTGCTTTCAACAGACGGACGGACGGACGGACGGACATGGCTAGATCGTCTTATAATTTTATGACGATCAAGAATATATATACTTTATAGGGTCTCAGGTCGATATTTCAAGGTGTTACAAACGGAATGACAAAGTTAGTATACCCCCATCCTGGAGGTGGAGGGTATAAAAAAAGTTAGGAAAGGCTAAAGTCCGACTGATTCTCTTCATTTTCTACCTCATGTGTCCTAATTATGGGCCGATGTGACTAGGGTTTGGGGTCCGGGAATTCCCGAGGCGTTCATTTTGTCGGGGAAAAAATTAAATTTCCCGGGAATACCGGAAATATTAAAAAATATTTTATTCATTATTTTGAGCACTAATTTAGTTTTAATTATAAATATGAAATTGTAGATAAATATCAAAAATGAAATTCGTATACATATTTACATTAATTTATATTATAATATAGCCGACGATTTATTTAATATATTATAATATAGCCGACGCTTTGTAAGAACTAACTGGACTGGACTTTTAAATGTTTTTATGATTTTATTTAATTAATATTAACACTTTGTTCGTAATGTTTCAATTCCTAGAAAATATGCAATCGTAAAGTTCAAACAGGGGGGAATATTCTAAGCTGTAACAAGTAAAAGTGGCATTAAATTCGGTCTGGCCGAACTTAAAATACCTTCCAACATGGATTGCATTCCACAGAGGCTGTCGATTTTTGTAGAAGTGCAGGTAAATATAAATGTTTTCATATAGCCAAACCAAAATAAATACGAATATTAAAAAAATAATTTTTATAAATTATTATAATATTTTTATTATTTCAAACCACGCTTATAAGGCAAGGCTACCAATACGTTTACAGGTTGAAAAAATACTTCAAGTTAATTTAAACAAGTAAGAAGGCGTTAAGTTCGACCGGGCCGAATCTTATATACCCTCCACCACGGAGTGCATTCCATAGTATTACCAGCAGTACCATATTACGAAAATTGTGCTATTTTTTACTATTGCAAACTATAATGTATACTTATGCGCACTGTTTAAAATCTACTACTATAAATAAATACAATGCTGTAATTGTGAAAGTAAACATGCCTAAATATTAGGCGATTGTCAGTCGCCATTAGGGAGAAGCATTTTCAGACACAGACAAACTGACTGTATTAGTGCATTAGAAAAGTGCAAATTTTAAAGATATCCCCATTCTCCTCCCAAATGTACAAATTTCGAAAATAAAACCTTTTTGTTTCGAGTCTTCATAGTCAGTACACCGAATATATACACCGAATTTCATGATATCAACTTCAGCGGTTTGGAAGGTCCCATTTTTACCCTTAAAAGTACGAATTTCGAAAAATCCATCTATTTTAAGTGTCTATGTAATTAGAGGGATGTACATTAGGGTTAGTCATTTTTTTAGATTCAAAATCTGTGGAAATAGCATATAGGGCAGGCAAAAACAAGCAGAATTGCGTTTTTACGTTAATTGTGAAAAAACGTTCCGCACAAAATGCAATTACTTTAGCTCAAAACCAACTTTTTTATATGAATTTTTTTGTGATTTTTAAAATTTCATAATATTTTTTTTTTAAAAATTTGAAGATATTATGCAATAATGTTAATAAGATTAAAATTTTATTTAAAGTAACGCCTTAGAATAATAACATTTATAATAAATTACTCAAATGCAACCGAGTTGCAAATTTTAAAATCGATGTAGCTTAAAAACTAAATGACAGATTTTTGATCAAATTGCATATTTGAGATCGATGCACTAAAACCAACTAAAAAAATTATTTCCAAGAACAACTATTGCAGAAAAAAATTTCTCAAATTTAAAAATTAAAAAAAAAGTAAACTAAAAAAGTTTGTTTTTTGCTAAAGTAATTGCATTTTGTGCGGAAGGGTTTTTACAATTTCGAAAAAGTAAAAACGCAATTCTTATTATTTTTGCCTGCCCTACATGCCATTTCCACAGATTTTTGATATTCGAAAAAAAATGAAAAAATGACTAACCCTAATGTACATATATAAATTTGCTTATAGATATTTTTTTGTTATTTATTAGTAAGATTTTACATAACTCCTGTACTATTTCTCCACAGATATAAAATTCCGTACAACTTTAACCATCAAATTTATCGCCAAATATTACTAACTTTTACCATTTGACCACTTTGACCATTTTTGGCAAAATATGGCTAAAATTTTGTGAAGATGTGTATTTTGTGTTATGCCCTATTGACAATCAAAAACTCAGATTTGGATTCTTGTGTTGTTCGGTATATATATTTCTGTTGACGATATGTGTTTCCTAGAGTGGAAAAACTCAAATCGGGACAGTTTTTTGTATGGGCGCTATATATAAATCTGAACCGATTTGCTTCAAATTAATTAGCGTCTGTCCTAGACCTTGAAGATCAGGCAATAATTGCTACCTTTATTTTTATTACAAGGACAGGTGTAACAAGTGAAAAGACGATAAGTTCTTATATACTCTCCACCACGGAGTGTGTTCCATACTATTACCGGCAGATTTGAGGCTGTTAACGTTACATAGAAGTACCATATTTGGAAAATTGTGATATTTTGTATGCACATTACGATTTTTGTTGAATATTTCAAACTATAAGGCGTACATATGAGCACTGCTTTGAATAAATTGTGATGCTTCAGTATTATAATATAAATAGTCCTCTACTATATTCAGGACCGTGCGCAGGATTTTCCCCTGGGAGGGGTTTTCATCTAGTTTTATAAAAAATAAAGTCAGTCGTCTATGGCGCAATGATAAATGGCGTTAATTTGATTATGTGTGATTACGTGAGCGTTTGGCAACATTTCATATTTTATTACCAGGATCTACGAGAAATATTTTGACGCATTCATCGGCAAAATTGCATTTCAGTCATCTATCAGTAAATGAAAGCAGAAAGTCTACTGAAAGTGCAGATCTTCCGCTGAAAAAAGAGACAGCAGATTTTAGCAGACTGCAAACTCTTTAGCATTGTGAATGGTGATGTAAGATTGCAGAATATCTGCTGATATGCCAAACACCTGCTGTAATAGCAGAAAAGTGTTCACTGCTTTTATAAACCGACTAGTTCTCTAAGTGTAGAACTTCTTTTTTTTTCAAATAGTTGCTTGAAAGTACATGCATACATATACATATATTTTGAAGAAATATTACACAAAAATGTTCGAGTTCCTCTTAACCACTTAGGCCCCGCATTTTTTCTATGATAAAGGCAGAAAATTGCATATGCTTGTTGACAAAGTATGCGTCTAATTATGATGTCTAATGAGTTTTGGGGTTTTTAATTTATACAGAAGTTACATGAGTAACAGGATGTTTACTCAAAATCTTTATACGCATATTCCGATTAAATTAAAAATATTTGAAAACGTTTCTTCATTTTTATAGTCTTAAATATGTATAAATTCGAATAACAAATATAGTTTTTGTTGTACTCGATGAAATGCAAGAAGAAACACCTACAAATTTTAATTCCAAAAAAAAAAAACAAATAATTGGTATTTTATAGTTTCGTCTTCCTACGTAGATCGAAGTTAATGAATTTGTTGTTTCTCTTTAGAAAATATTAACTCTGAAAAATATTTGACAGTGAAGTGAGAAATATGACAAAAAATCAGTAAGTTAAAACTCATTTCTTATTGTTTCGCAACTTTAAAGCAAATTTTAAAATAGAGACCTACACGCAGAGAAAAAATGCGTTTCGTAACTCATTTCTTATTGTTTCGCAACTTTAAAGCAAATTTTAAAATAGAGACCTACACGCAGAGAAAAAATGCGTTTCGTAACTCATTTCTTATTGTTTCGCAACTTTAAAGCAAATTTTAAAATAGAGACCTACACGCAGAGAAAAAATGTGTTTCGTAGAAACGAAATTTTAGACACGTGAACATCGGTTTTGAGTTTCTTTTGTGGGAAAAATATTAGTTTGTTTGCGGTAAACATGTCATCACTTGTTGTAAATGAATAAAGAGAAATGTGTTTACAGTTTTTTACATCAAGCAAATCAATTTTATGATTTATATATGTTCATCACAATTAGATGCAGGTTTTCGATTTTTTTTCATGTGGTTTGGTAGCCATAATCCATTCAATGTAGATTTTGCTGATGTACCTCACAAACATACAAATTTTTAAATTTTTATTTTTTTTTCCTTTTTAACAACCTTCTTCTTTTAAACAATTTGACATTTCATGACATGCCTCATTAATCTTTTTTAATTAACAACACAGTCTAGAATTGTATTTCATCAACTACAGTTTAAATTTAATTTAAATTAAATAATGTTAAATGAAAAATCGGGATTATGTTTGTAGCTGATTCTCGATTCTTTATTGATGTTGGTTATAAAAACAGTGATCATTAAAATCTAGCCCTAGCCTTATTAAACTATATCACAAAATCGCAACACGATCCAGAAAAAATGTCAGTTTTTATAATTTTAGTGCTACGCATAAAATATTTTCTTTAACCCTCTATAACTTCCAAATTGTTGGTTTGATTTCTGTTGTAAGAGGTTCGTCTATATTGCCGTCACAGTGTTCCGATTTCTTTATTTGCGATTCAATTTGCAAGCATATGTTTGCATGAAGACATTATTTCTAAACACTAATTATGCTTACATACAAAAGAAACATATGTTTGCTTGTAAGCTAGTATTTATTGCTTAGGAAAATCTATTCCTCAAGTGACTACTGGATACAATATTGGCATTAGTTTAGACTTGGGAGTATTCCCCAATTATATATGTGATTAAAGCTTACTATTTAAATATGTTAGAGAGCTGTTTAAACTTCCTTCTTATTGGAAGAAAAAAAATACTATTCTCCAACTTGTGCAGTAATAGAGTAACCGTTCCAGGTGTTTCGCATATAATGTTATGGATTATAGTAATGTCAGAGGAGCCAACTATTGCAAATTGGGCGCAAATCTGAATATTTGCGCCAGTAGATAACGGTTGAGGCGGTGTTGTTTGAAGTTTCCACATCCTGAGGAAGTGAGGTGAGTCTAACAATTGTAAGCTGCCTTGAGGATAGCAATCAATTAGCATCATGATTGCGAACCGTTCTAAGCTAAAGGTCCTTGTTGCGTGTGCAATTCTGCCTTTTCCATCCATCCATCGATTTTATAGTAAAATAGCTCCCTTCCACTGTCATAGTATGTGGCTCGATGTTGTAAATACTAGATGTGCGTAATGCCGTGCAAATGTGCAACAATTGTAAAGCGTAGTGTTCCTATTTGTCCGTCTGTTCCACGGACACCATCATTGTCATAAAAGAAGCGGCTGTTCTGAAAACCTGCAAGGATGGCAAGACACTGATGAAGCCTGCAAGTTATACACACACTTGCCAAAACAATAGTTTACCCAGACAAATAACGTGAAGTCAGCTATAAAGAATATCCCCGTTATACCGCACGGCTTCAGAGATCTCATCATGGGCAAAAGGAGTAGTTTCTGGGATTTCACAGACAAATCATGCCACTGGAAATATTCGTAAATTTCAGAATACACAGAAGAACTCTGAAAGGTGAATCAAGGAAATGATACAGCAATGTTGAAGGCGTCTCTAGTGTACCAAAGCCACCTACCATATCCTTGATCCTTTGGCCTCCATAACAGTACAGCATCAGTTGCGTCGAAACCGATATCAGGAAGGACACATGGTAAATCTTGGCAGTCATCACACCAATTGGAATAAGAAACGACAGACAGGCAAGCTGAAGACAGCTTATCAGGAATTTTATGAACACAATAGTCTTGTAGATCTCATTGAAGTCTTCGGACATTTCGATGACCCGCTTGTGATATTTCACACATTCCACTATAGATTTGGCAAATTCCGCATCGGAGTGGCTGCCGGCGGCCTTGCGAGCAGCAGCATTTGCGGCTGCCAATTTGAAACGTAAATTCAGAATACGAAATTGTGCTGAGATGTTGCGCGTGAACCACGAGAATAGCGAATCGATGGCTATCGTGCCATTGACGACGTAAGAGATGCCTACGGCGTTCCAAACGAAAATCACTGAATACGTCCAGACCGAGCCCTTACTATCTATTAGATAACTGGAAAATAATACATAAATGAATTTGAATTTCAAGTGGGAAGGAAGGAGAGAGAGAGAGAGAAAGAAATAAATCGACTGTGCATCCACACGAGATCAGAGAAGACTGCTAACTTCAAATAGCCTCATAGTTTTTTAGCTTGCCAATTTTAATTAGTACATAATTAGTTGTTCTAGCAGAAGAATTTGCTGAAAATAATTGGTTTCTTCATACTTAGTTCGATTCGACACTCAAATTAATATTCATTTTCCCCACATTTAAGTGAAAAGTGAACTCGAAATAAGTTCAATTCTACTAATAGTCTTGTCACACAGCATGCGAAATCTAGAAGAAATGACATAAGGTCGATTTTCAAATGTCAAATTTGTATGGGATCTGACATTTGTAAATCGACCTTATGTCATTTCTGCTAGATTTTGCACGCAGTGTGACAAGTCTATAAGAGATTACTTAATTTTGAACTAGTTCAAGTTAATCTTATCTTCGAGCTCCTTTAAAAAAATTTTGGAGGTTATATGTGACAATGTGATAACCTGATCCGATTTAAGGGATTGCAGACATTTGCCGATGCATTTCATGTTATTTACCCAAGGGATTACCTTGCAATAATCACCTTAATACTCACACTGCTTTCAAAGGTGCCTCCAAGGACTCCCAGAAATTGTAGCCCTCCCAGGCATATACCGCAGCTATCAGCACTGGTGACATCACAGCCAATATACCGGTAATATACACTGAGCCATAATAAAACGCCGATGTCACAGAATCATAGTAATTTTCGTCAGCTATAATCTGTTGCTCTTCAGAGTTTGCTAAAACAAAAAAGAAAAACCAATTACCTTTGCCACGTCCAACCCAAATATACAATTTACCTTCCATGGTCCAGAACCACATCTTACGTACCAATTGGACAATCTCCTTCTTCTTCCACATGAACAAAAAAAACTTCACAATCGCTAGCATCGATTGCCACATTGGCGTAAGGGCGCTGGCCATCTTCTCCAGATCTATACTGATGTATTCCAAGGCATACCAGGCCATGGGAACTATTAGTGTAAAAATGCACACCACGGGTACCAAGGCGAGCCAATAATTGCATATAGTACATTCCAACGATGTCGGGTCTAAGCCGATGACGGCAAAGCCAAATCTTTGTACCAGTAGGTAACGTTTGACGCCCTTCTGGGGCGGCAGAGCATCCGGTGCTCTTGGCAGTCTGAACATCTTGCGTGCCACTGAATACTGAATTCGTGTCACTGTGAGGCAGACGCAACGATTGTAACGATTCTCATAAAATGTAAGACGATGATATTGTATTCAACGAAGTTTGGACAATAATTACATCCTTTCTAAATGATTGTTATAAATGCTTAATTTCATAGTATGTAACCTCGTTAAATATGACGTCTATCTAAGTGCCTATTGATAAATGCACTATTAATGACACATGCCAGCTGTTTGGCGTTCTAGTGTTAGTGCGAGAGTTGAGTATAAATTAGTGAGTCGTTTATAATGAGTCGTTTTACTATGGCCACTTTCGTTCGAAAAATCATCTATATACATTTTTTGTAATACCCAAAAGAAAGAGAGCAAAAAATTAATTGTGATATCGGTGCTCCTGTTGCAGAGCTACTGCGGGTGCAATAAAATAAAGTTGAAACTTTGAGCCTCTGCATGACTCGGGTGCAAGTCATGCAGAGATCATGATCCGATGTAAGATGTACTTTCTAGAGATGAAATAGAGTAGAATGAGAAATTCTACTGAGTAGAATAGAGAAATTCTTAGTTCAATTATAGTATAACAATGTCCGACAGTCCATATTACACTTGAACCAAATGAAATAGATTTGAAACTATAGATGAAATAGAGTTAATTGACGTTTTTAGTTTTTCATTTTCCCATCCTGTTGCCCGTTAAAAAGACTACAAAGTTCCAAAGAATTCAATTTTTCAAAAATTATTTTTATTACTTATTGCCACCCTATGACACAGGTATACGATGCCAAATCAAAGAGAAGAATGTGTGCTAAAAATACTATAAGTTTCAATATTAACAATCATTCAAAATATTGCCTCTTAAAAAGCAAGATATAAATAAACTAGAAAAACTAAGGGGTAAATTTGAAATAGATGTCAATGCTGAACTAATACAGATAAAAGCATGATATTTGAAGTATTTTTAATAGATACTCTACTCCTTAATTTGCCCCTAATACCGTTATCATAGGGTGCGAAAAAGTATAAAAATATTTTGTGAAAAATTTTATCCTTTTGAATTTTGTAGTCCTGTGAAGGGGCAACAGGATGAGGAAATGAAAAACTAAGAACGCCAAGTAACTCCATTTTGCCTATAGTTTCATACGTATATCATTCGGTTCAAGTGTAACTACTTTTTTTAAAAATTGTCGTAGGGTGTAATCTACAAAATTTGAAAAACTTCCGATGTAAAATGTGTGTCCTAGAGGGTAGATAATAAAAATGGTGTCCATTTGTAAGGGCGCTACATAAAAAAGTGGACCCATACAGATTACTTTCAAAGTAGGTATTCTTTATTGAAATATAACATGATTGAAACATTTTATCAAGACCTTATGTAAGATTTGGTTTCTACAGCTGTAGAATGGGGGCCCAATTTGTATGAGGGTTATACCAAAATATGAACCCATATATTTGACATTCATAGTATAGCTAAATAGCTAAATTTGATAAACTTCTCATGTAGAATGTGAGTCCTAGAGGGGTAATAATAAAAACGGGGCCCATTTGTAAGGGTGCTACATTAAAAAGTGGGCCTTTTCAAAGTAGGTATTCTTTATTTAAATATAACATGATCTGCAAAATGTTATCAAAATCCAATGTAAGATGTGTGTTCTAGAGCGATAATATTGTGAACTGGGGGGCCCATTTGTATGGGGGCTATACAAAAACATTGACCTATATAGCTGGCTTACAAAGTAGATGTTCTAGTCTAAATGTAAAATTGTATGGAAGATTTGATCAAGATTCGATGTAAAATGAGCGTTTTAGAGCATTAATATTGTAAATCGGAGGTACATTTGTATGGGGGCTATATCAAAACATGGACCCATGTGGTCCACTTTCCCGTTAGCTGTTTTTAGTTCAAATATAACACGATCCTGAAAATTTTGTCATGATCCCATGTAAAATGTGTATTCTAGAGCAGTAGGATATATTTAAATCTGAACCGATTTCCTCCAAATTCAATGCGAACAAGCTTATATGGACAGCAGACGGACGGACAGGCAGACATCGTTAAATCGATTCAGCTGGTGATTCTAAGCCGATCCGTATACTTAAAGGTAGGTCTTGCTCGGCTATTTCTTGGTGTTACAAACATCCACGAAGTGGTGTGGTATAAAAAACTCACACATATTGCCTCATCGTGCTTTTAACAAGCAAATCATATCGCATCACTTGCTGCAATATCATGAAAAGAGTCCCATGTTCAAATCCGGCCGATGAATTTTATTTTTAAACTAGGTATGCCATAATTGCATCCCAGTAATTGCTAAAATTCGAAACATTCCCCAAAAAAATCATCGCTTTATCTGCAGGTGTGTAAGAGAGATGCAGTATCTCTCGCTGAAAACAGGAGTTTTTACTGTGTACTTTTATTTTACCGATTTATTATACCGATCTTTTATTATACCTTCCGTCTGTCGGCCCATCTACTCTTGTAAGCAATCTCATTGAAACTTTGACAAGGTACAATTTTACTTCATATAAGAAAAAAGTGAATTTAAATAAGCTCAATTGAAATAAAATTGAAGACTTTTTTCCAATACTCCAAATAAATGATTAATAAATAACAACGTGAAATATTTCTCTACCGTTTTCAGATACTTCTGCCATAAAATGTTGAGCTATTTATGACTGTAGACATCTTCGTAGCTATTGATTACAATAATATTAGAAGTACATATTTTATAAAATTCAATTTTATTTACAAATGGCATGGTGACATTTATTGCTTGGCAGCACACTAACTTCAGTCCCGTGACGGACTTTTTCAGGAGGCTTCGCAGCGAGTTTTCAAACAAATACCCCGACTCTTTAAGTAAATAAATTGCTGCGAAGCCTCCTGAAAAAGGTCGTCACGGGTGAGAAATCATGAGACAAATAATAAGTGTCACCATGCTTGAGCCTAGTCAATATTCCAGTTCAAATCAAATATTGATTACAAACCGCAATAAAACAAACGAAAAGATATTTGAAGTATTTAACCCTTTCGCCCACCATTGCCGCTTATATGCAACATTACGAGATTGTCTTACAAAAAAACTTTAAAATCAAACATTTCTCTGAGTTAATATTTTCTATTTCTGTGTACATATGTAACAAATATTACATGTGTATTATGTAACAAATTCAGGAACTTGGATCTATGTAGGAAGGCGAAATCAAGGTGAAGTCTGAAATATCAATTATTTTATTTTTTAATTAAAATTTGTAGGTATATCTTCTTGCATTTCATTGAGTACATAAAAAACTGTATTTGCAATTCGAAGTAATACATGTTTGAGAATCTGTTCGGAATCTGCAGGATAATGATTTTAGTAAAATGTTACATGTCCTGTATAAATTATAAATCCCAAAATTCATTACAAATCATATTTCGCCCCATACTTCGTTGACATCAAATTTTCTGTATTTATCACAGAGAAAATTCGGTTTGACTATTTGTTAGACTATTACAAATTCATATTTTTGTAAACACGCTGACATATTTCCTTATAAGTTCATTAACTTGATTTGAAGTTAAAATTTCCTAAATTGGTTGGTTTCCATACAAAAAGTCTTCATTATTTCCATTCTTAAAACCTAGAAAATGTTCTTCCTCACAAGTATGAATTTACTCAATTTTAAGAAAGGTTTTTAAGTAAATTTACAACAATATTTCTAGTAAATAAACCATTTATTCTGACTTTGAAGTAAGAAAACTATAATCATATTTAGTTAAGTTTAATTTGTAAAGAAATTTTAACTAAAGTAGAGTAACTTTGTTGAACTAAATTGGAGTATGGATTTATGAATGCTATTTTTCTGAGTGTGCCCGACATAATCAGAATATTTAAATTTACTTTCTATTGAGAAATCGACGCTATGGGGAAACGAGTTTTGGATTTGGTTGTAGCCATATCCATACAAACCGATCTGACTTAAACTGATATTAAACTATTCTTGTAAAGTTTCACGACAATCTTCAAATGAGTATTATAATGAGTCATTAGTTTACCGGTATCACTTTAATTGTTCGTTTTGTAATATAAAAATAAATTTTTAACTTTACAAGCGGCCCGCGCAAAACAAAAAATATAAAACTAAATCACACTCAATTTTAGTATAGATTTTATTGAATAATATCTATTGCCATTATTCCATACCAACACTTTGTATTGCTGGTATTTTGCCAGATGTTTGCAGCTCCAGAAATAAATGAGTTGAACTCACCTTCCATTATATTGATTGACTTAGAATATCATAAACCGGTCGGTCGGAACCTAAACTGAAACCTGGACCTTATTAATGAATAAAGACTGGAAGGATTGCAATAATACAAGATTAAACTAAATAGATATATTATAGCATAAAGAGTCAACGGAGACATCCTACTACCACCAAGTATTCTGTGTTCATACTCTCCACTACTCTCACAAAAAATTAACCTTACAATGACTTCAAATTAACTAAATTAAAATAGGTTTCATACAAAAGGAAAGCAATAATAAGTTCACATTATCCCGATACTAGGATATTTTTGATCTTTTGATTTTATCTAGAAAGAGTAAAAAGAGCGTTAAGTGCGGTCTGGGCGAATTTCATATACCCTCCAGCATGGAGTATTTGGAGTATTACCAGCATATTAGAGGCTCGTATTCAGAACAATAATACTATCATACTATGCTAATTGCGATATTTGTTACAATTATGTATAATGTTTTAATTAATTGCGACGTTTCATTATTATAATTTTGAAGAAAAAAGTTAGGAAAGGCTAAAGTCCGACTGATTGTCTTCATTTTCTACCTCATGTGTCCTAATTATGGGCCGATGTGACTAGGGTTTGGGGTCCGGGAATTCCCGAGGCGTTCATTTTTTCGGGGAAACAAATTAAATTTCCCGGGAATACCGGAAATATTAAAAAATATTTTATTCATTATTTTGAGCACTAATTTAGTTTTAATTATAAATATGAAATTGTAGATAAATATCAAAAATGAAATTCGTATACATATTTACATTAATGAACATTAATTTATATTATAATATAGCCGACGATTTATTTAATATATTATGATATAGCCGACGCTGTGTAAGAACTAACTGGACTGGACTTTTTAATGTTTTTATGATTTTATTTAACTAATATTAACAATTTGTTCGTAATGTTTCAATTGCTAGAAAATATGCAATCGAAAAGTCCCCCTGTTTGAACTTTTCGATTGCATATTTTCTAGCATATTCTAAGCTGTAACAAGTAAAAGTGGCATTAAATTCGGCCTGGCCGAACTTAAAATACTCTCCACCATGGATTGCATTCCACAGAGGCTGTCGATTTTTGTAGTGCAGTAATATTAAAGGAAAATATAAATGTTTTCATATAGACATATATTTTCATATAGCCAAACCAAAATAAATACAAATATTAAAAAAAAATAATTTTATAAATTACACTACTCAACAAAATGAAAAAAATTTCATGTACTCCGGATGCGATAAGTTTTTCTGTGTAGATTGACATGAGCTCGAAAAACGCAATAAAAAATTTTTTTTTCGTTTGGTTTTTGTTTTATTTTTTTTTTTTTTAAATTTTAAAAAATTTTTTTTGGTTAATTTGTTTCGTCCGGCATAACTCGGGAACCACTAGCCCGATTTAATTGAATTAAATTTTAAAAAATTACAATTCCCTTAATCTGTTCATATATTGTTTTCCTATACAAGCAACAGTTTCCAAGTTAAAAATGAATATATAAAGGAAAAAACTTATTTTTTGCCTAAAGATTTAAATTTTTTTTTTTAAAAATCCATAAAAAATCCAAAATGAAAAAAAATGTCAAATCTTATTACTTTTACGTAATGTCACATAACCTATGAGCAAAATGAGACAAAGATCATGAAAATCGATGCACGCGTTTCGCTTTTATTCGCAATTGAGTAAAGGTATGAATTACAAAAATTTGCTCGACATAAGCACAACTTTGTCTATGGTAAGGTTTTTTCTTTTTTTTGATTCTCAGAATTAACAAAACGGAATAAACAAAGGGTTATTTAATTTTTATGATTGCGTAAGCAAAGTAATAAACGCTAATAAATGTGCGTGAACAATTAAAAGGAAAAAAGGAAAGGGGACTTTTTTAATTATTTGGGTTTTCCGTTGGCTACCTGTATGATTATTTTACAGAAATGCAACCCACATTTAAGGGTTGTCATTATTCGGAAAATTTAAGACTCACACATGGTGAAACAGGTATGTAGCCACCGTAAAAAAATATACACCCATTTATAAGTACCTGTCAGTAAAATACTAAACAATACACAGTATAAATAGGTCTTCATTGATCGATTTTACTCATTCAACAAGTGTCGACGAACGCGATAGTTAAAATGAGCAAACGTTCGCGAGGATTTGAATGCAATACCAATCCAAGTAATTTTTGTTACATGTGCGGAGAATACGTTTCTGAAAAAAAACAAGCGTTGTTTTTCACCTAAATTGAGAGATTCATTTGAAGAGAGCTTCAATTTAAAGGTCTCAAACATAGATGAGCGGTGGACACCAAGTGCTCTATGTCCAAGGTGCTACGTACAGCTAGCTGACTCAAGGTAAGTGTAGATTACGAAATTCAAGAACATATATAACTTATTATTGAAATTCTTTCAGACGACAGCCGAGAATCATCATGCCAATGCTTTGGAGAGCTCCGCTTTGCCATGTAACAGATTGCTACTTCTGTCTTAGCAAAAAAACAGGCGTGGGAAAAAATATACGATGGACTTACGCTGCTGTTTCAACAGTGAATTTTCCAGTGCCATTTTCCGAAGAACCAGTGGACCCGCAACCGTCCGTTTCAAGATGGGCATCTAATAATGAGGCGATACATCCAACATCAGATCCGGAGACAGTAGAAACCACATCAGAATGCGAGTCAACATATACATTGCATGGAGGTCAACGCTTATGTTCCCAAGCAGAACTGAACGATTGGGTTAGAGAATTGAAACTCTCCAAGGAAGATGCAGAGTTGCATGCATCGCGCATGCAACAGTTCGGTTTCTTGGCTCCTGGTGTGGTGACAACAATCTACAGGAAGCGTCATGAACCATACGCAAGGTACTACACAAAAAAAGACAACATCTGTTTTTGTAAGGACATTCCCGGATTATTTGGTGAACTCGGGTACTCTTACGATCCAGGAGAGTGGCGTCTTTTCATCGACAGCAACAAGCAGAGCCTTAAAGCAATTTTACTGCACAACGGCAACAAGAAACCTTCGATTCCAATTGCTCATGCCGTTGACACCAAGGAAACATACGAAGTCATGGACAATCTACTAAAGTGCCTTAACTATGAGAGGCACGATTGGAAAGTTTGTGCCGACCTTAAGGTTATCGGTATCCTTTGTGGATTACAAGGTGGATTCACAAAGTACTGTTGTTTTCTCTGCCTTTGGGACAGCCGCGATCGTCAACATCACTACACCAGGAGGAGTTGGACAGAAAGAGTTAACTTCATCCCCGGCAGCGACAACGTGAAATATACACCACTCATAAAAAAGGAAAATGTTTTTCTCCCACCTCTTCACATAAAGCTCGGACTCATAAAAAACTTCGTGAAAGCTATCAACAAAGATGGCGAAGCGTTCGCCTATTTAAAAACCATTTTTCCTCACCTTTCATCGGCAAAGATTAAGGAAGGCGTTTTCGACGGTCCGCAAATTAAAAAGTTGTTGCAAGACCAACAGTTTGAGCACATTTTATCACCAAATGAAGCTACAGCTTGGAACTCATTTCGGCAAATTGTTTCCGGATTTCTTGGAAACAACAAAAGCTCAAATTACAGAGAGATCGTCGAACAACTACTCCAAAATTATAAAAAAATTAGAGCAAATATGTCGCTTAAGATACATTTTCTACACTCGCACTTGGACTTCTTTCCGGACAACCTGGGCGATGTGAGTGACGAGCATGGTGAGCGTTTTCATCAGCAAATGAAAGAAATTGAGCACCGATACCAAGGATTTTGGAACGAAGCTATGATGGGGGACTATATCTGGTTCCTGATAAGAGAAACAGACCCACAACAATAATTCTGAGAATCAAAAAAAAAAAAAGAAAAAACCTTACCATAGACAAAGTTGTGCTTATGTCGAGCAAATTTTTGAAATTCATACCTTTACTCAATTGCGAATAAAAGCGAAACGCGTGCATCGATTTTCATGATCTTTGTCTCATTTTGCTCATAGGTTATGTGACTTTACGTAAAAGTAATAAGATTTATAAAATTAAATCTTTAGGCAAAAAATAAGTTTTTTCCTTTTTATATTCATTTTTAACTTGGAAACTGTTGCTTGTATAGGAAAACAATATATGAACAGATTAAGGGAATTGTAATTTTAAATTTTTTAAAATTTAATTCAATTAAATCGGGCTAGTGGTTCCCGAGTTATGCCGGACGAAACAAATTAGTCAAAAAAAAATTTTTAAATTTAAAAACAAAAACCAAACGAAAAAAAAAATTATTGCGTTTTTCGAGCTCATGTCAAGGTTATCTACACAGAAAAAATTATCGCATCCCGAGTACATTTTGACTGTTGACTAGGGTTATTATAATATTTTTATTATTTCAAACCACGCTTATAAGGCAAGGCTACCAATAGTTTACAGGTTGAAATAATACTTCAAGTTAATTCAAAAAATAAATATATTTATATTTTCAAAAAGCTTAAATTCCACAAATATTGGTAGATATTGGGTGCTACAGTTGTTTGTATTTCCATTCTGTTTTAATTCCAAAAGTACAAGTTTTGAAAATCCATTATCTCACGTATAATTTTTGCCGTAAAAATAAAAAGTACTAATTTGGAAAAATCTTTCTATTTTGCGTGCCTAGACACGGAATAGACAGAGGAATGTATACACCGAATTCCATGATTCTAGCTACGGTCATTTGGTTAGTACCATTTTTATCGTCTTTTTCCTATTTTACCCCCTTAAGAGTACGGCTTTCTAAAATCTCTTTATTTTAAGTGTCTACGCAATTAGAGGGATGTACACACCGAATTTCATCATTCTACCTGTAGTCGTGTAGTTGGTACTATTTTTATCCCTCTGTACCCATTGTATCCATTGAAAGTATAAATTTGGAAAACAAAATTTTTATTTTTCGTGCCTACGCAGCCAATGGTATGTATACATTGAATTTCATTTTTCTAGATGCAGCCGTTTGGTTGGTACCATTTTTATCCCCCTATTCCCATTTTACCCCTTAAAAGTACGAATTTTGAAAAAATACTTTCATATTATGTATCTACTCAATTAAAGGAACGTACACATCAAATTTCGTGTTTCTAGCTGTTGTCGTTTGATAGCTACCATTTTTATCCCTTTTTGCCCCATTTCACCCCCTACGAATGAAAAACAAAATACGCCTTTCTGTTATAGGGGCAATGCGCATACCCAATATCAAGTAAGTACAAGCAGGCATATTGGAAAAATATGTTTAAATACTCTAAAATAAAGGGTGATTTTTTAAAAGCTATAGGAAAGTTTTTCAAAAAAACAACACATTAAATTCAGAAAAATGCATGAAATCTTTATTTGAATCGATAGTACGGTCCACATAATTATGTTTGAGGATTATTTCATGCAAATGTTGACCTTGACTGCGCCTCAAATGGTCCATCCGCTTAGTCCAATTTTGGCATTTCCACGTTTTTGGGTAACAGAGGCCCAATTGCTGCGAACGGCGACGAATCGATAATTGATGGTCATCATTAACACTGGCCGATACAGCTGCGATATTTTCTTCAGTTCGCACTCTACGTAAGCGTATTGGTGGTTTAATGTCCAACAATGTAAATTTGGTGCGAAATTTAGTCACAATAGCCCGAAAAGCCGCTTCAGTGGGTCGATTAATCTGACCATAAAATGGAAGCGCGCGATGAACTTTCTTAACAGAGCACGCATATTGATAATAAAATTCAATAATTTACAAGCGTTTTTCGTTTGTAAGACGATTCATGGTTAAATTATAGACCAAACTGAAGATGTTTGACAGTGAAACAAAACACGAAACGTGCGTCAGCTGTTTAAACCAGTGTTGCCAAAAAGATAATAGCTAGAAAATCACCCTTTATTAGAGGTTATTATGGGTATTTTTAGTCCTTGTGAGGGAAAAAATTGTGCTTTGTGCATTTATTTATTTATTATATAGATCGGCTTAGAATCACTTCCTGAGTCGATTTAGCAATGTCTTTAATTTGAAGCAAATCGGTTCAGATTTAGATATAGCCCCCATACAAATGTCGCTCCCGATTTGACTTTTTCCGCTCTAGAAACCACATATTGTACCCGATTTTCCTTAAACAGTTACTAAATATAGACATTTTAAACCATATTGGAAGTACCTAGAAAAATAAAATAAATAAAAATAGTTGAATGAAAAAAGTCCGGGAAACCCCAAACCCTATATGTGACCCACTTTGAATATTGACAGATTAAAAAAGATTCTCGAGAAACTGGTAATGGAGACTATATTAAAACCTGGAAGGATGCGACACACTTTCACCATATATATTTATAGGCTGGGTCGCCGTCCATACAATGGAAAAACAATGATGATGGTGTTTAATGATTGTTTGCAAAATATTTCGTTCCTAAATCAAGTTATCTGTGAGCTAAACGCTCCTGAAAATAACCCTAAAAATCATGTTTTTCATGTGTATTTTTTGTGCTACATTTTCCCAAGATTTTTTCTGAAATAATAGACCCTTGAAAGCACTTCAAAAAAAATTTGATTCGAATTATTGGACTTTTATAGTAATTTTTTTGTGGATTTTCACAGTGGCTACTGAAAACTTTATCGTATTTGGTGGTAGTATTTTATGATAAATAGCTGCAGTCAATACCTTACGAATGATGTCTAAATGACGAACATCGGAATGGTGACGTCATTTTTCGTCCGATATTCATCACTTAGGAATCATTTGAAAGGTATTGATTCCTCCAATTTATTTTCCATTGCACCTCTCACAAAATGTTTCCAAGAAATATGAGTTTTTAGCTGTACCTTGAAAACCCGCAAAAACGCCCAATAATTCTGCCAATGAGTTATTCTAAGACAAGAATAAACATTTTTATTTGAATTGCTTCCAAGGGTCTATTAATTCAGAAAAAAATTTGGGCAAAAATGCAACATAAAAAAATTACAAGGGAAAAACATGATTTTTAGAGATGTTTTCAGCAGCGTTTAGCTCACAGATGGCTTGACTCAGCGACGAAATATTTTATGGATCATCATTAAACAATCCAATCTTCATTTCTGGGTGGTGACCGCTGTAATTTATTTTCGTGACCCATCCTAATATATATATATATATATATATATGTTGTGTCAAGTTTAACCATAAATTGGTTAAATTTTTTTGATTTCGAAACATGCCAATTCGAGAATGGCATTCGTATCGTTTGTATGAAACGATGTGACCCACTTTCACCATAGGTGTCTCTAGTTGAAATATAACGCCTTTTGCCAAATTTGAAGAAAATTCTAGAACGAAAAGAGTCAAATCTGGAGAGAAATTTGTATTTGTATATACTTTTAAAAATTTGCGGGATCGGGATCATTGATGGAACCGTGGTTATATTTGGATTTTACCAATAACACTGTGGAACGCAAAAAAATAACCAGGCTCTGATAACGGATTCTGATAGAAGGGGTATAAAAAGAATATACGTGTATCGGCGTTTTTAAAGTTTACGTATGGAGGTAATTTTAGATACGGGATAATATTTCCCCCTTTTTCACATTCTTGTGATGAATCGGCATAGAAAACCTTGTGATAGATATGATTTATACGCAGACATTCTTGTGATTTACATAGTCCTCATTATAGATGGAATATTATTGTATGCAAAATTGTGCTGCTTTACTAAAAAACCCAATTATAAGCGTTTTCATCGAGGTAAACTATTTATTTATTACAAATCACAGTTGGTCAACAACATTTCTGTGTGCACTGCGAAATAACCATAAATTTATTTAACTGAAAACAATATTACTCTTCCGTTTAGTACATAGACATCATCATTGTTATAAGGGAACCGGCTGACTTGAAAACCTGCAATGACAGCAACATTGTAGCATCCATAATAAATCCATGCAACTGAACTTCACAATCACATACCCAGACGAATAAATGCAGATCGACCATAAAGAAAACACCTGTCAAATTGCAAGGCTTCTGGGATCGCATTATCGGCAGAATGAGTAATTTTTGTGATTTCACACTCAAATCAGGCCACTGGAAATCGGCGTAAATGGCCGCAGCGATAGAGGTGCTCTGGAATAAACAAATAGGATACATGAAATAGCTACACAATATTCTGGCACTTGCCTGCCTGGCAGCCTACCAAATCTTTGATCTTTTGGCCACCATGGCAGTAGAGCATCAATTGGGTCGACACCGATATCATGAAGGAGACATTCAACAACTGCACAGCAATTTCCTCGGTATGGGGGAATTGAACCATTACAATGGCGATTTGGACACAGCTTAACAGGAACTTGAAGAACACAATGTGTTTGTAGACCTCATTGAAGTTTTCGGCCAATTCAATAACCCGCCGATGATAAGCCACGCATTCGGTCATGGCCTTCATGAATTCCACTTCGGAGTGTTCACCTTTTGCCATACGGAACATGGTACTGTCGGCCGCCACTCTGAAACGCAAATTCACAATTCGAAATTGAGCTGAGATGTTGCGCATGAACCATGAGAACAGGGTGTCAATGGCCAATGTTCCGTTGACTACGCAATAGATGCCCATGATATCCCAAATGAAGGCAAAAGCATAACCCAAATATGATTTGTGTATGTCCATGATGTATCTTGAAGGGAAAAATTCGTAATTAAATATCTGGATACGCAATATTTGTATAAAGTACACATGGTATAATAGAGTGATAAATAAATAAATAATATTGGTGTATTACTAAATGCTATTTTTAAGAAAATCGACAAAGAAAATTAACAATAAATTCTAAACCACAAATATTTTGTTTATCCCCACCCGTATTTTCAAACAATTACATGCAGTGTATTGTATATACCCTCCACCTTAGGATGAAGTGTATATTCATTTGCAACACCTTGAAATATTCATCGGACACCGCATAAAGTAGATATTCGGCGTCGTGGTAAAATTCTGAATTGCATTCCTAAATCTGAGTAAAATCCATACTACAATTTAGATTAACAATTTTACTCCAGTTCAGTAAAATTTTCCATAAAAATAGGAAAATTAACTAAATATGAATAAAATTTCCTTCTTTTAAATCCATAGTAAATAGTTCATTTACTAGAAGTAGGGTAGAAAATTTACTTAAAAACATTTCTTTGGGTGTAATAAAAAAATTTTTTATTTCTTAAATACTTCAAGTATTAAACTAAACAACCATATCCGCATATCTTGCCTTCGCAGCAATCACGGAGTAATAGCTCAACTCTTTATGGCAGAGGTATCATGAAACTTTAGAGAAATATTTCATGTTGTCATTTTTTTGTATTTGTTTGAATTTTTTAGTTTATTTTAATTTCACCTTTTTTCCTTGTATAAATAAAAATTTCCTCAGTTTAAGTAAAAAATTACTTGATTTAAGGAAAAATCAGCAAAATTGTCCTCAGTTTAAGTAAGTATTTACTTGATTTGAGTAAAAATTTACTTAGTTTTAGGAAAATTTCGGCAAAATTTTACTCAGATTTAGTAAAAATTTACTTGGTTTGAGTCAAATTTTACTTAGTTTTAAGAAAATTTTATTTAAATTTAGTAAAAATTTACTTGGATTGAGGAAAAATTTACTTAGATTTAGGAAAATTTTACTTAGTTTTAGTAAAAATGGTTTGTGGAAAAACTTACTGGAATTTTCCTCAGTTTGAGTAAATATTTACTTGGTTTGAGGAAAATTTAACTAGAATTTAGTACTATTTTCAAGTAAAAGCTTGAACTTGATATGAAGAAATATTGCTTTAGAGCTATACGAAGTTCATTTTCCTAAATTTTAGTTCATTTTAACTCATTACAGGGTTCATTTTTTTTCTGAGTGTATATTCAAATTTGTAACATACGTTCCCCTTATATCTTGAATGCGAATTTTTACAAAATTCATACTTTTAGTGGGTTAAATGGGACAAAAAGGGATGAAAATCGTACCTATCAAACTACTACAACTAGAAACACAACATTCAGTTATGTATGCATTAATGTGCGTAAACTTGTAAAATAAATAGATATTGCAAAATTCGCACTTTTAAGGTGAGACCTGGGAAAAGGTATAAAAATTGTATCAACCAAACGGCCGTAGATAAAAAATTAATTTTTGTGCATACGCCGCTCTGACTGTATAGACGGGAAAAATAAAGGTAATTTCGACATTCGTACCTTTCGAGTCAAAATTGGGGAAAAGGAATAAAATTGGACCGACCGAATGCAGATAGATTTGTATTGTATTCGGTATGTAGACGCTCAATACTTTTTGGAAATCTATGTTTTTAGGGGCGAAAACGTATTGGAGGTGGGTAAAAATGGTTCCAACCAAACTTCTGCAGGTAGAATCATTAAACATAAGTTGTGTGATAGTTTGAAAAAAAAAATAAAAAATATCGCAATTAGCATATCGAGGGCTTATATTCAAAAGTCAGATTTGAATATCATCTGTCATATAAATTTGGAAAAGATTTTTTTCTAAAGCCACTCTCACGGAACATATATACGGAAGTTATAAAGAATTAAATTTTACGTAGGACAGGATAACTAGTGAAGGTACTAGAAGGTCCGTGTCACATGGTCCCAGCTTCCATATTTATAAAACAATTGTAAAAACATTATTAAATATCAAGTCATAGTGGTTTCCATGCACCAGTATAGAAGTTATGAAGTATTTAATATTAATATAGAGACAATTGAGGTACAAGAAGGGGCGTGGCTAAAGCGTAAATATTTTTTAGTTTTAAAGTGATTATAAAAACATTTTCAAATATCAAATTGCAAATGATTTGTATGTTATGTCGGTTTTATTGTATTGTAGTTTATGCCACTTTGTGTGGGAGGTACCAGAGAGGGTGTTGCAATATCGCCCATAATCCATGTGAATGTAACGACTGAAAAAGCCTTGCTAAATATCAAATTTGACAGTATTCCGATCATCAGTATAGAAGTTATAACAGCTTTAATTTTACGTAGTTTTGCGTAATTTGTGTGAAAGGTACTGGAAGGGGTGGTCAAAACCAGTGATTTTTAATACACTTAAAGTGATTATAAAAACATTATCAAATACCAAATATAGCTGATTCCGATTATCTATGTGGAAGTTATATGGGTTTTAATTTAACATTGGAAAATGGGTTTTTTGTGAGGGAGGTGCCAGAAGGGGCGTGGCAATTTCGCCCATCTTTGTGCAAAGTTTGAATTGATTCCTTTGCTCCTTTCGAGAGTTATCGTGTACACCAGGCAGCCAGACGGACCGACATGGCTCCAACACCTTAAAAAGTCGTGAAACGGATTTGGTCGAAACATAATTAGGATCTTAAGTCGCTCCTTTAATGCGTTACACTTTTGTTCTGTCCCAAATGATATGTACCCTCCTACTCTGTAGAGTGGGGGTTGAATTTTATTGAAATTGTTTCATGAGTTTTTATAATTTCGCAAATAAGAGCTACAGTCGCAGCCAAGTTTTTTTTTGATTTGTTGTTTATTTACCAAAATTTTATTAAAAATTAAATTGTCAAACATCTAGCTGTGTGAGAATAAATAAATACATAACATAGTCATGTGTAAACACCCCTATTGTTTCATATCGTTTTAGGAACATTCGTTGATGGTAGTGCTTTCTTTAACTGTAGTATTTACGCAAACAACTTAAACCCGTTTTCAGAATAGAACAGGGGTACAGTGTTATATTTACATTGTCGCCAACTACAATATAAATATTTGTATCAAAACAAATTTTCAGAAAAAAAAATTATTTGGTGTTGACTTTTTTGAACTTAGCCTCGATAAACTTAAATTTAACTTACACTAGGCTACGTCCACAATTTTTAACATAAAATTATTTTTTATGAGTTTTTAATGTAATACATACGAATTTCAGCTATTCGATCAAGTAATTTGTTCTTACGAAGGAAATCTTTGTTTCTTACCATTACGTGATATAGTTACGCGAATAGCTGAAATTTGAATGTATTACATTGAAAACTAATAGGAAATCAATCAATCGATCACTAATCAAATAACACAAAAAATAAAATATTTTTCAAAATTTGTTTACATACACACATTGATATTGCTGTTGGCGGAAATTTAAAAAAATATTTTTTTTTTATTTTGAGTGAAATTTTACATATTGTTTAGATTTTTGTTATCTCAGCTTAATTATCTTAAAGAAAAACAGCCATATGATCCGTGCGGCTATAAATATTTTTTTGACTTTTTAACAAAAAAGAAATTGGGCCTATAGACCCCCTTGAAGATTATCCCTCCTACGCCAATGGGAAGAACTACTGGACACTTCAATGGAAAAATTGACTATGAAACCAAGACTTCTCACTAAATATGTAGACAGTTTGTTTGGAATGCTAAAAACCTGAACTTATTCGATTGACTAATATAATTTACAATGGAAAAAGGTAGCCATTTCTAAACACCACAGGTGAACAAAAATCAATACGTCTCGGTGTCAGAGCAATACACACACCGAATTTCACTATTCTAACTGCAGCCATTTGGTTGGTACTATTTTTATCCCCCTTCATATCATTTAATCCCTAAAAATACAAATTTAGAAAATTTTCTTTTTTGTTTCGTGTCTACACAGTCAGATGAATGTATACATCGAATTTCATGATTTCAACTTCAGCGGTTTGGTTGGTACCATTTTATCCCTCTTTTTCAATTGTATCCTTTAAAAGTACATGTTTCGAAAAATCCCTCTGTTTTTCTTGTCGACGCAATTATAAAGATGTACACTCCGAATTTCATGTTTCTAGCTATTGTCGTATCAATACCATTTTTATCCCTTTTTGTCCCATTTCAGCCGTTAAATGTTTCATTTACTTTTCGGTTACTTTCACGCAACAAATTTCAAGTGCATATAAAGCAGAAATTTTCAAAAAATTTACTTAAATAATCTAAATATTAGGGCGTATTTACAGTCCTTGTTAGGGATTTTTTTCTCTCTGGGACGATTTCGCCCACTTTCAAACCCAATCGATCTACAACCATTAGACACATTGACGGAACATTTTAAGCTCCTAGCTCGGAAGCTTCAACATACATACGAACAGACAGGCAGACAGACAGACGGAAAAGGCTAGATCGTCTTAGAATTTTACCACGACTGACAATATATATGAGTCATTCCATGTCAAACGGTACGGTTTTTGACCTCCATAGCTGCGATTGCTTTGAATGATTATGTATGTATTCTTCTCATAAAAATATTGTATACGTATTTTTGAAAAAAAAAAATTTAAAATTATTTTTCACGAGTTATGAACAATTTTACAGTGAAAAAATACTACTTTTTTCAAACGGTGTGTTCATTCAGTCGCCTGTAACTCCTGAAAGACTTTACTGATCATAACTGGTCATAACACGTGAAAAAAAAAATAATTTTTTCCAAAAATACGTATACAATATTTTTATGAGAAGAATACATACACAAACTTTCAAAACAATCGCAGCTATCGAGGTCCAAAACCGTACCGTTTGACATGGAATGACTCATATACTTTATGAAGTCTCCGAAGAATATTTGAAGGTGTTACAAACGGAATTACAAAATTATTTTCATAGCCCAATATTAGTGTCGCGCGATGTATACTTTCTGAGTCGATTTAGCTATGACCGCCGTAAACTTACACGCCTTTAAAAGGTGGATCCAATGACTCCCAGAAACTATGACCCTTCCAGCTATAAAACGAAGCAATCACAAACGGAAGCAGTGAAACCATTATGGCCGAAACAAAAACCGAACTGTAATAAAACACCGAAATCCTCATGTCGTAGTGGTTTTCTTCCCGCAGGATCTTCATCTCTTCAGCATTAGCTAAAGTGAAAGTAAACCGAAAAGACAGCACATAACAATCATATCATCATTACAAACGACCCACAACTTCCGATTACCTTCCAAAATCCAGAACCACACTTTACGCACCAATCGAACGATTTTCTTTCTGTTCCACATGAACAAACAAATTTTCACTATACCCAGTATCGACTGAAATATGGGCGACAAAATAAATGCCACCTGATCGAGATCTTCGGCACATGTGCTGGCAAACAGAAAGACAGGACCCAATACGGTCACTATCGATAGCAGAGGTATCCAGGTGCGCCAAGGACAGTAGATGGTGCATTCCAAGGAAGTAGGATCTATGCCGATGGCTGCAAAGCTGTATTTTTGTACGAAGAAAAAACGTTGAAGGACTCTTTGTGGAGGCAGAGCATCCGGTGCTAGTGGCAGTAGTATCATGTTGAACGAACGAGGAAAGTTTGTGGACTAAATGCTTCAGTTGACATCATGTCATCATGATAAGCTTTTAAATGTAAACTAATAGTTCAAGGTCAGATAGATTACCGCTATATAATAATATTGTATTACGGATATGAAATTGCTTCATTAAATTCATGGAATATAAAATGAATACGAGAGTCGCGTGTACATCCAAAAATTTATTTTCACAACATTTATACTTTTGGGGATGAAAGGGGACAAAAAGGGATACAAATAGTACAAATCAAACGACAGGAGCTAGAAGTATGAAATTCATATAAAATAAAGTGATTTTTCAAAATCTGTACTTTTAGGGGGTGGGGGGAGGTGGGTGTTGAAAATGAAAAAAGGATAAAATTAGTACCGACCAAATGCTTGCAAATATAATCATGAAATTCGACTTGTACATTCCGCTGACTGTTTAAAAGCGCCAATTTTTTAAATTTTTACTTTTTGGATGAAAATGGGGCAAAAGTGGATAAAAATGCTACCAATCTAACGACTGCAGCTAGAATCATGAAATCCGCTCTATTTCTAGAGCGGAAAAAGTCAAATCGGGAGTGAAATTCGTAAGGGGGCTATATCTAAATCTGAACCGATTTTCTTCATATTAAATTGCGTTCGTCCATGTCCCGAAAACTGCAAAACTTGGTTCTGTCTAAAATTGCGACCTGTACTTTGATTACAAGAATAGATTGACGGACAGACAGATAGACGGAAAAAGTGATTCTAAGTCGATCGCTATACTTAACAATGGGTCTATCTCCTTCCTTACCTTGGATGTTACAAGCACAAAGCCATAATAATCTCGTAGAGTGTATTAAAATGGAACGATACACGCTTCAACAACGCATTGAAATTGTTAAAATTCATGAATGAAAATGATCCAGGATTCCATCGAAAAATCATCTTGACTGATGAGGCCCATTTCCACCTCGGTGGCTACGTCAACAAGCAAAATTGTCGCATCTGGAGCTCGGAAAACTCAAGAGTTATTGTTGAGAAACCTCTCCATCCTCATCGTGTGACTGTTTGGTGCGGTTTATGGTCCGGCGGGGTCATTGGACCTTACTTTTTCGAAAATGAGGTTGGATCAACAGTTACGGTGAATGGATTGAGCTATCGAGAGATGATTAATGATATTTTATGGTAGGAGTTGGATGGGTTTGATCTGGACACTTTTTACTTTCAACAAGACGGCGCTACGTGCCACACAAGCAACGAAACCATTGCGCTTTTACGGGAAAAATTTCCGGACCGTGTTATCTCTCGAAGAGGTGATCACAATTGGCCACCGAGATCTTGTGATTTAACACCTTGCGCCTTCTTTCTTTGGGGCCACGTGAAAGATAAGGTCTACGCCAACAACCCAGCGTCGATTCAAGACCTAAAAGATAGAATTCGTGAGGCTATCGAGGACGTAGTGCATCCACTTTGCGATTTGGTTATGGAAAATTTCATGAAAAGGATATGGTCCTGTAAGCGTGGTCGTGGTGGCCATTTGGATGATGTTGTTTTTCATTATTAACGGCATACCTTCCTCTTTATTATGAAATAAACTTCCGATCATTTATCTCAAAAAAATGAAATTTTTCTTTGAATACCAAAATAACACCTCTTGTTGGAAAACCCCGCGTTTAGTGGACATTGGTCTATGGAAACGGGAGATAGAGATCAGCTTAATATTAGAAACTGCTTAATAAAGGAGAAAATTATTTATTATTAAAGTTAATTGTTTTGCTGTTTTTTCAACCAGTCCTAAACGGTCACTGTATAAGAAATAGTTTGAATTTTCATTGGGAGTAATAAATACCAATGAAATAAGTTTTAATTCCGTTTCATGGAATGTTGAAAATATAAAACTGAAGTTGTTTAAATTTGGCGATTTCTGAAAATTCCTTGGCGATAGAGGTACAAAATAATATGACAACCGTGCTGATAAAACGATAAGGGATAAACGTTGTACCTAATAAAGTGAATGTTTTTAGGAAGCAAAAACAGACATGTTACCTATAGTGATATTGCAAAATGTGTACTTTTGGGAAATAGGTTCAAAAAGTTATAAAGTGGCCGGCTGCATCTAGAAACATGAGATCGTGGATATAAAAGGCGCTGCGGATGTAATTCTTTGTTCAAAACTGGGTAGAAAATGATAAATATTATTCATACGAAGGGAGTTCAGCTAAAACAGTGCACATCGACAAGCACATTCCTTTGACTGTGTATAAGCGCTATCTAATAGGAGGTTCCCAAATTACTATTTTATATTTATCTATATCCACCAAAAGAAAAATAAATAAATACTATCCAAAAACAGAGACGGATAAAACTAATAAGAAATAAATGACTTTTTCGCGTGCGAAGCAGTACTTATATATATCACGCTATATAAACATTTTGGTAGCCTCGGCCTTTAAGTGGGATTGGTCTTCAAAATTATTTTTATTTTCAATTTTAACTTTCTTTTGTCAAAAATGACTACTTATGAGCGAAATTCAAACAGGCCGGAAAACTAAATGTTTGAATAATATAACTATTTTTTACTGTGGAACGCGATCTATCTTCTAATGTACTTATATTCTTGTGTTTTGAAAGTACCCAGAAAATCGCTTTTGTAACCACAAAGTTTTTCATATTATTCAGTTTTTTTGCTTCTCCTGTAAAATTATCAAAAGTAATGATAATTTTGCATTTCTGTATATGCATAGATTTTCAAACAGGCATTGCATTCTTCGTTAGAATGCTAGCTATTAAAAAATAAAACAAAATATTTTTACCCAAAAAAACGATTTTTTTCGAAAAAATTATATATTTTTATTTTATATTTCTGACTTTTAAGTCCCAGACACAAAAGTATGTCTTATTTGTTGTTTAGTATTGCAACTCCAATGTATCGTTGTCTTCGCTTGGTTGCAGGCCTTTACGTTTACTGACATCCCTCGTACGATTGGAAGGCACACGTGCAAGGGTTGATAAATATTGTATTGATATACCGAGATTATAATAGCTTACCTGGCTCGGGAGCACCAAGTAGTGCCTTAAACACCGTTTTAATTTATAATACTTGCATATTATTTTGTATTTATTTTTTGTCTTTGTGTATTCATTTTCTATTTCATTTGACTCTCAGTGGTTCGATGCCGTCTTTATCTGTTGGTATCTCTGGACGAAAAAGTTCAACGGGAGAATACACTCTGCAACGAACCTATACAACATCCAAAAACAAGATCCTGATTGAAACCCACAAAATTTGCATTCCAAAATTCACGTAAAATTCTAATTTCGAGAGAATATTTTCGTTGCATCAACGAATATTGAATTGTTGCAGGAACGAAACTACGAAAAGTACGAAAAATCGGTTTCATACCATGAACGTTCACGTCATCCTAGACTCCGTCTAGGGAGACCAACAGTTCCGCCAAACTGGTAGGATTCTGTTCAAGTTGTAACAGCTTTATTTCGATTTACGAAATGATTACATTAATCAATTTTCTGTCTGTCTGTCCGCCCGTCCATCTATTCTTGTAATCAAAGTACAGGTCGCAATTGTAGTCAGAACCAAAATCGATAGTCGTCCCATTCGATATTTTCGATAGTTTCGGGGAAAACTATCGATAGTATCGATACTATATCCGATAGTATTGTAGATTTTTTCATTTTTTGTCAAACGTATTTATTAAATAACAAGTAAGGAAAGGCTACAGTCGGGCGGGGCCGACTATATAATACCCTACACCACTCCCTGCGTATGTACCTCGCTTTGATTACTAAACCCAGGTATTTCATGGGAGCAATTTTATGTACTTCATATAAGTTATACAGTTTACTATAAATTTATCTTTAGTCATATTTAACAAATATGGTAAATAATTGATCAAATTTTCCGGCAGACAAATACAAATTATGCAGTAGTAATAGGATGAATCGGACCGACATTTCAAAAGGGAGCCTATAACAATATTTTGGGCGTTTTCCAAAACATGGGCATATATATTTCTCATTCACGGTAGGTATTCCTAATTGAAAAATATCATGATCTGCAAAATTCAATGAAGAGCCGATGTAAGATGTAGTTTCTAGAGCTGTAATAGATCAGAATGGGGAACCATTTGGGTTATACCAAAGTATGGACATATGGGCATCTGCCAAACAAGTAAGGAAAGGCTAAAGACGGACGGACTTTCTATCTCATTACAATTCAATTCGGTAAAAAAGTGAAATCGGGAAGGATTTTTGCATCCTGTAAATGTATGTGTTTGACAAAAAATGTCAAATCGGAAGGGACATTTGCATGTGGGTATATTGAAACCTGGAACGATGTGACCCGCTTTCACCATGTATGTTTATTAGTGAAATATAATATGTAAAGTTTGGCCAAAATCGGTTAAACATTCGGGGGCAACATTTCTATGAGGGCTATATCTAAATCAGAACCGATCTTACCGACTTGTTTCTAGTTCGATTATAAAATGTTGTGCCAATTTTAAAGAAAATCGGGTACAATATGTGGTTTCTAAAGCGGAAAAAGTGAAATAGGGAGCGACATCTGTATGGGGGCTATATCTTAATCTGAACCGATTTCCTCCAAATTCATACCGATGGTCCTTGGCCAGAAAAAATAACTTCTGCCAAGTTTCATGACAATCGGTCAAAAATTGCGACCTGTAGAGTGCGAACAAGCTTAGATGGACAGCAGTGGACAGACAGACAGGAAAACTAACTTATAATACCCTAGACCACGAAGTGGTGTAGGGTATAAAAACACCATGAAGTCATGTAAGAAAACACACAACAGATTAAGAAATGTTAATTCTAATTAATGTATTTTTATTTTAAAACAGGGTGGTATTATTTGAAGTTGACGGTTCTACAATATGGAACAATGTTTGCAAAAATCAAATAGTGAGTAATATTTTGTATTACTAATTTTGTTCATAGAACGTGATCCATTGAGTACTGGAAGGTAATTATTATAGTTCATTTTCTTTCATAAAACAACATATTCGTTTTTTCTTACAACATAATGTCAATGGGATGTCGGCGATGAAATCTTGCGCCATACGTTACTTATGCATTCCTGCAACATTCACAGAACCTGAAAGGATGTCCAGAAACACTGGATCCATAGTTTCAGAACGAAGAACTTGCCTGAAACCTTTTATGCTCCTTTTTATCAAA
Source organism: Polietes domitor (assembly GCA_947397865.1). Taxonomy (NCBI): domain Eukaryota; kingdom Metazoa; phylum Arthropoda; class Insecta; order Diptera; family Muscidae; genus Polietes; species Polietes domitor. The sequence goes on along the minus strand of OX377622.1, from coordinate 99,918,226 downwards.
AAGAAATCATTGGGTTACCCAAGACCAATTTTGATATGAAAGTTTTATCAAAATAGTGATCTCCTTGGAACTAAGTCATTAGTTTATTGCAATTGCTTTGTTTATACCCTACACCACTTCGTGGACTAGGGTATTATAAGTTAGTTTTGCGCCAAATGTTTGTAACACCCAGAAATAATCGAGCTAGACCCACCTTTAAGTATACCGATCGTCTTAGAATCACCAGCAGAGTCGATTTAACGATGTCTGTCTGTCCGTCTGTCCGTCTGTCCGTCCGTCCGTCCGTCCGTCCGTCTGCTGTCCATCTAAGCTTGTTCGCACTCTACAGGTCGCAATTGTTGTCCGATTGTCATGAAACTTGGCGGAAGTTATTTTTTCTGGCCAAGGACCATTGGTATTGAATTTGGAGGAAATCGGTTCAGATTTAGATATAGCCCCCACACAAATGTCGATCCCGATTTGAAATTTTCCGCTCTAGAAACTGCATATTGTACCCGATTTTCTTTAAATTTGGTACAACATCTTATAATCTGACTAGAAACACCTATGCAAAAATTGGGTAAGATCGGTTCAGATTTAGATATAGCCCCCATACAAAAGTCGCTTCCGATTTGACATTTTCCGTTTTAGAAACGACATATTGTACCCGATTTTCTTCAAATTTTGCAGAACATCTTATAATCCAACTAGAAACACGTATGCAAAAATTGGGTAAGATCGGTTCAGATTTATATATAGCCCCCATACAAATGTCGCTCCCGATTTGACATTTTCCGCTCTAGAAACGACATATTGTACTCGGTTTTCTTTAAATTTTGCAGAACATCTTATAATCCAACTAGAAACACGTGTGCAAAAATTGGCTAAGATCGGTTCAGATTTAGATATAGCCCCCATACAAATGTCGCTCCCGATTTGACATTTTCCGCTCTAGAAAAGACATATTGTAACCGATTTTCTTTACATTTTGCAGAACATCTTATAATGCAACTAGAAACACGTATGCAACAATTGGGTAAGATCGGTTCAGATTTAGATATAGCCCCCATACAAATGTCGCTCCCGAATTCTCTTTTTCCGCTTTAGAAACCACATATTGTACCCGATTTTCTTTAAAATTGGCACAAAATTTTATAATCGAACTAGAAACACATATGCTGAAAGTGGGTATGATCGGTTCAGATTTAGATATAGCCCCCATACAAATGTCGCTCCCGATTTGACTTTTTCCGCTCTAAAATCCAGATATTGTACCCGTTTTTCTTTAAAATTGGCACAACATCACAACTAAAAAACCAATGGTGAAAGTGGGTAAGATTGGTTCAGATTTAGATATAGCCCTCATACAAATGTTGCTCCCGAATGTTTAACCGATTTTGGCCAAATTTTACATATTATATTTCACCAATAAACAGACATGGTGAAAGCGCGTCACATCGTTCCTGGTTTCAATATACCCCCATACAAATGTCCTTTCCGATTTAACATTTTTTTGTCAAACACATACATTTACAGGATGCAAAAATCCTTCCCGATTTCAATTTTTACCGAATTGAATTGCAATGAGAATTGTTTGGGCGATGCCCATATGTCCATACTTTGGTATGACTTTGGTATACTACTGTATAATTTGTATTTGTCTGTCGGACAATTGGATCAATTACCATATTATTTACCATATTCGTTAAATTTGACTAAAGATTAATTTATAGCATATAAATTATATTCATATAATTTGTATGAACTACATAAAATTGCTCCCATGAAATACCTGGGTTTAGTAATCTGGGTTTAGTAGGGTATTATATAGTCGGCCCCGCCCGACTTTAGCCTTTCCTTACTTGTTATAAACTACACCACTTTGTGGACTAGGGTATTATAAGTTAGTTTCGCGCCAAATGTTTGTAACACCAACAAATAATCGAACTAGACCCACCTTTAAGTATACGGATCGGCTTAGAATCACCAGCTGAATCGATTTAACGATGTCTGTCTGTCCGTCTGCTGTCCATCTAAGCTTGTTCGCACTCTACAGGTCGCAATTGTGGTCCGAATATCATGAAATTTGGCAGAAGTTATTTTTTTTTTGGCCAAGGACGATCGGTATTGAATTTGGAGGAAATCGGTTCAGATTTAGATATACCCCCATACAAATGTCGCTCCCGATTTGACCTTTTCCGCTCTAGAAACATTGTTCCCGATTTTCTTTAAAATTGGCACAACATCTTATAATCCAACTAAAAACACCTATGGTGAAAGTGGGTAAGATCGGTTCAGATTTAGATATAGCCCCCATACGAATGTCGCTCCCGATTTGACTTTTTCCGTTCTAGAAACCGCATATTGTTCCCGATTTTCTTTAAAATTGGCACATTTTATAATCCAACTAAAAACACCTATGGTGAACGTGGGTGGGAACGTACAAATGTCGATTTCACGATTTCACTTTTACCGCTTTAGAAACCGCATATAGTTCCCGATTTTCTTTAAAATTGGCAGAACATTCAAAAATCCTTCCTGATTTCACTTTTTTACCGAATTGTATTGTAGTGAGATAGATAGTCGGCTCCGTCCGTTTTCAGCCTTACTTTGGTATAACCCAAATGGGACCCATTCTGCTCTATTACAGCTCTAGAAACTACATCTTACATCGGATCTTCATCAAATTTTGCAGATCATTATATGTTTCAACTTGGAATACCTACCGCGAATGAGAAATATATAGGCGCAGGTTTTGGCACAGGCCTCAAGTGTTGTTATAGGCCCCCTTCAAATGTCCGTCCGATTCATCCTATTACCGCTGTATAATCTGTGTTTATCATTAAATCTTGATCAATTTTTCCATATTATGTTATATTTACTTTATTCGGAATATCTGCTGGAAAATTATACCAATTACTTTATTATTTACCATATTCATTAAATTTGACTAAAGATGAATTTATAGTAACTGCATAATTTATATGAACTACATCAAATTTCTCCCATGACATACCTGGGTTTAGTAATCAAAGCGAGGTATATACGCAGGGAGTGGTGTAGGGTATTATATAGTCGGCCCCGCCCGACTTTAGCCTTTCCTTACTTGTTTAGTAATGTGTTTAGCATCGCTATCGAATTAAAACTATCGATAGTAGCTTAAAAGTAAAACAATCGATACTATCGATTGTTTTGCAGCTCTACTCTAGATACCACATATTTTAACAGATTTTCTTCAAAATTGGCAAAACATCTTATATTTCAAATAGAAACACATGTGGTGAAAATGAAAATCGCTTCAGATTTATATACAGCTCCCATACTAATTTCGCTCCTAATTTGAATATCTCCGGTAATCCACATATTTTATCAGATTGTCTTAAAATTTAGCAAAACATCTTATATTTAAACTAAGACCACTTGTGGTGAAAATAGGTCAGAACGGTTCAGATTTATATGTAGCTCCCATTCAAATTTCGCTCTAGAAACCACATATTTTAACAGATCGTCTTCAAATTTGGCAAAATATCTTATATTTCCACTAGATACATCCATGATATAAATGGGTCAGATCGGTTGAGATTAATATATAGCTCCTATACAAATTTCGCTCCCGGCTTGACTTTGGATATAGCACCGATACAAATATTCTTCTCGATTTGACAAATTGGGTCAGGCCATATTCGCCTATGATTCGGAAACATACATAAATCCTACCCGTTTTCAATTTTTTACCGAATTGAATTGTATTTGGATAGAAAGTGGAGTGTATCATTAAGTCGCCCCGTCCGACTTCAGCCTTTCTTTACTTGTTTTTATACCCTCCACCTCCAGGATGGGGGTATATTCACTTTGTCATTCCGTTTGTACCACCTTAAAATATTCATCGGAGACCCCATAAAGTATATATATTCTGGGTCGTGGTAAAATTCTAAGACGATATAGCCATGTCCGTCTGTCTGTTGAAAGCACGAAATTCAAATTTTTCCTAAATGTGTCTTATGGTTGCAGATCGGTTGGGATTGAAAGTGGGCGAAATCGGCCCAGAGAGAAAAATTTTTCCCTCACAAGGACTGAAAATAACCCTAATATTTAGAGTATTTCAGCATGTTTTTATACCCTCCACCTCCAGGATGGGGGTATATTCACTTTGTCATTCCGTTTGTAACACCTTAAAATATTCATCGGAGACCCCGTAAAGTATATATATTCTGGGTCGTGGTAAAATTCTAAGACCATATAGCCATGTCCGTCTGTCCGTCTGTCTGTCTGTCTGTCTGTTGAAAGCACGATAGCGGCCGAATGAAATGAGCTAGGAGGTTCAAATTTTTCCTAAATGTGTCTTATGGTTGCAGATCGGTTGGGATTGAAAGTGGGCGAAATCGGCCCAGTGGGAAAAATTTTTCCCTCACAAGGACTGAAAATACCCCTAATATTTAGAGTATTTCAGCATGTTTTTTGAACATAATAGATTGTATTTACTTGATATTTGCGATTCTCATTCCCTTTATAGCATAATGGCCACCTTAGAGTGATTTTTATTTGTAGGGTGCGAAATGGTACGAAAAGGGATAAAAATAGTAACTATCAAACGACAACAGATAGAAACACGAAATTTGGCGTGAACATTCCTCTAATAGAGTAGATACATAATATAAAAGTAGTTTTTCTAAATTCGTACTTTTAAGGGGTTAAATGGGGATAGAGGGATAAAAATAGTACCAACCTAACGGCTGCACCCAGAATAATGAAATTCGATATATACATTCCTCTGATTGCGTAAACACGTAAAATAAAAGAACTTTCTAAAAAATTCGTACTTTTTGGGGATCACATGGAAAAAGGGGATAAAAATAGTACCTACCAAATGACAGCAGCTAGAATCATGAAATTCGGAGTATACATTCCTCTGACTGCGTAGACACGAAAAATAAAACTTTTTTTTCCAAAATTCGTACTTTCAAGGGATACAATGGCTACAGGGGATAAAAATAGTACAAACTAAACGAATACAGCTGGAATGATGAAATTCAGTGTGTACATCCCTTTAATTGCATAGACACGTAAAATAGAGGGATTTTTCGAAATTCGTACTTTTAAGGGATAAAATTAAAAAAAGGGATAAAAATGGGACCTACCAAACCGCAGAAGTTGAAATCATGAAATTCGGTGCATACATTCTGACTATGAATACTCGAAAAAGGGGTTTTTCGAAATTTGTACATTTGGGCGGAGAATGGGGATATCTTTAAAATTTATACTTTTCTCATCACTTTGTCTGTATCTGAAAATGCTTCTTTCTACTGGCGACTGACAATCGCCTAATATTTAGGCATGTCAACTTTCACAATTTCACCATTTTATTTATATATAGTAGTCGATTTTAAACAGTGCGCATAAGTATACATTATAGTTTGAAATAGTAAATAAATATAGTAATGTGCATAAAAATATCACAATTTTCGTAATATGGTACTGTGCTTCTATGTAAAGTCGACATCCTTTAATCTGCTGGTAATACTGTGGAATGCACTCCGTGGTGGAGGGTATATAAGATTCGGCCCGGCCGAACTTAACGTCTTCTTACTTGTTTGAACATAATAACGACTTTAGCCTTTCTTTACTTGTTTTTATACCCTCCACCTCCAGGATGGGGGTATATTCACTTTGTCATTCCGTTTGTAACACCTTAAAATATTCATCGGAGACCCCATAAAGTATATATATTCTGGGTCGTGGTAACATTCTAAGACGATATATCCATGTCCGTCTGTCCGTCTGTCTGTTGAAAGCACGATAGCGGCCGAACGAAATGAGCTAGGAGGTTCAAATTTTTCCTAAATGTGTCTTATGGTTGCAGATCGGTTGGGATTAAAAGTGGGCGAAATCGGCCCAGAGGGAAAAATTTTTCCCTCACAAGGACTGAAAATACCCCTAATATTTAGAGTATTTCAGCCTGTTTTTTGAACATATTAGCTTGCATTTACTTGATATTTGCAATTCGCATTCCCTTTATAGCATAAAAGGGCACCATAGAGTGATTTTTATTTGTAGGGGGCGAAATGGGACGAAAAGGGAGAAAACAAGTAAAAACGGCGTTAAATTCGGCCGGGCCGAACTTTATATACCCTCCACCATGGATTGCATTCCACAGAGGTTGTCGGTTTTCGTAGAAGTGCAGTAATATTACAGGAAAATATATATATTTTTTTAATATAGCCAAACCAAAACAAATACAAATATTGAAAAAATAATTTCATAAATCTGTAATATTTTAATTATTTCAAATCAAAAAATAAATATTCTTATATTTATATTTTCAAAAATCTTAAATACCATAAATATTGGTAGACAGTGGGTGCTACAATTGGTTGTATTTCCATTCTATTTTAATTTCAAAAGTCCAAATTTTGAAAATCAATTATCAGACGTACAAAGTGCAAAATAACCTAACTTCATGATTCAACAAATTTTTGCCGTAAAAAAATCGAATTTGGAAAAAAACTTTTTATTTTGCGTGTCTATGCAGTCAGAGGAATGTATACACCGAATTCCATTATTCCAGCTGCGCCCATTTTGTATATGTAATGTATTGTAATGGTACCATTATTACCCCCTTGACGTTTCTACGCAATTCGAATTTCATCATTCTAGCTGTAGTGGTTTAGTTGGTACTACTACTACTACTATAAGACACATTTATGGAAAATTTGAACGTTCTAGCTCCTTTCGTTTAGATGCTAGCGTGCTTTCAACAGACGGACGGACGGACGGACGGACATGGCTAGATCGTCTTAGAATTTTATGACGATCAAGAATAGGGTCTCAGGTCGATATTTCAAGGTGTTACAAACGGAATGACAAAGTTAGTATACCCCCATCCTGGAGGTGGAGGGTATAAAAAGTACCTATCAAACAACAACAGATAGAAACACGAAATTTGGTGTGTACATTAGGGCGTACCTCAAAAAAAAGTTCGCCGTACACCTTCGAATATGAAGTATTATTGAAAGGTAGTTTCAAAAATTTTTTTTTATTTTTTATGCCGAACGTAGGGGTCGTGCTTTTACATTTTTCTATATAACTTCTGCATTTATAAACGGATTTTAAAGTGTGATACATCGATGTTTTTGTCTCGACGAGGCCGATTTTTTTGTCTTTGAAGTCATTGAGCTCAAGCACCCCCTTCTGGTACTTACCCATCATATCTCAGTTGCTACTACCCTAATGTACCACTCTAATATCAGAAAATTAAAGCTCGCATAAAATCATGAAACTCTTCCTAAGGAAGTATGTCGATTTTCCCAGCAGAAAAAGTGTAAAACTAGTTTTTTTCTTATTTTACCGAGAGCATTGCATGTATTTATAAGTTGTTCTTTGTATCTTCGATATTTACAGTCGGTTGTCAAAGTGTAATACATATATTGGTGTTTTTGGCCCATGCGTTGCTCATCGGTGACCGCCATAGCTGATTCATGCACAACATGAGCAAAACTACTTTGTCACATTGTTTCCCTATTGCAAATCGTTTTACCTGTGAAGTAACGGTCTATATTTTATTGTAACAATAGAAGAAATTAGTTCAGTAATAAGGCGTTGGTAGCTCAACAAAGCATTATTAAATATTTAAATTTCCATTATACAACGGTAAAAAAACTAAAAAAATGTCTTTTACGATCAGTGCATTAAACATCACTATGTTACCGACTAAGTACGATGTTATTAATTATTTCTTGTATCTGTGGCATAACACTAATCCCAATAGAAAATTGAGTGCTTTTAAACAAGAAGCTTTCAGAAGCATTACCTTTTTTATGGGAGCGGGCAGGCATTCCAATTATATCGGTATCAGGTGTTCGTAAACGGTTGGATAAACTTCTAGACGATTACTATAAATTGGTTAAAAGTCCATTGAAATGCAATGTAAATGAGTGGAATAAATTGTTCTCCATTTCGCGTTGTAAGTGTGGCATAGAAAGAAATGTTCCATGCAGTTGCACCGCCTCTGATAAAATCCCAGACGATGCGAAAGACTTTTTCATCGATCAATGTGGTCCACGGCTGATGACTTTGAATAATGTTTATCATATGATGTCAATGAAAAATTGCGGTGTTCAAACGTGCTCAATTGTTGCACCATCAAAAGCGGTATATACCGAGTCCAACAGTATTGGGTATCAACCAGGCAGCGATGAAGAGCTAGAATTTGAAGAAAATGTTGGCGATTCCTCAGAGACGATTAAAACAACATTTACGGTGGCGGACATTTCTTTGCGTAATTTTAGTTCGGCTTTGGATCGCAGCGATCCTTCAGTTCGCTACGGTGCCTTGCTTGCGACCATGTTAATAAAAGATTTAAAATTGTCTATTGCCGGAAAAGCCAAAGAAGAGTTATCTGCAGAAACAGCCGAAAATATATGTCAGTTCTTTGAAGGGCTTATCATAAATAAAAATAAAATATTTCGAGAACGTGTGAAGTTCCGTAAGGAAGCAAAAGCGGCGGCCAAATGCCATCAATTATTAAAGTGTATCTCTTTCGATGGCAAGAAAGAGCCAACTTTGAAAAAAGTAACCGAGGCAAATGTGACGCGAAATATTGTTTTAAATGAAGAACACATCACCATTGTAAAAGAGCCTGATTCAAAATTCATTGGTTATGCTACGCCCACTGATAGCTCTGCTTTGGGGATCCAGAGGAGCATCGTGGATTACTTGAGTCGTGAAAACTTCAATTTGGATGACTTAGTTGCCTTAAGTTGCGATGGAACTGCTACCAACACTGGGTACAAAAGTGGAGTCATTGTGAGAATGGAACGCCATTTACAGAGACCGCTGCAGTGGTTCGTGTGCCTTTTCCACTTCAACGAGTTACCATTTAATGCGCTGTTAAGATCATTGCTTGGAAAACAGAAAGGACCTGGAATCTGGCCCGGAAGTATCGGAGAAGGCATTCAAAATTGCATACACTACCCTGTAAGTTTAATATATTAATAGTGTTTCGTGTCCGTGTGTTCCGTATACTTTACTTGTGAGCATTTTATTAATTAATAATTCGCATATTTTGTTGCTTATTCCGTTTGGTCAGGTCAAACAAAATTTCGAACGCATTACAATGGGAGAAATGCCAGCGAACATAGATGGGTGGAATATTCGAGGCGACCAGCTTTACTTGTATCGTATGGTTCGAGCCGTTCATACCGGAGAATGCGATGAAAAATTAGCCAGCGAGAAGCCCGGCGCTATTTGCAAAGCGCGCTGGCTAACAACAGCCTCTCGAATTCTGCGCTTTTATATGACGTGTACGCAACCATCGATAGTATTGAGAAAACTGGCTCAGTTCGTTGTGAAAGTGTATGCACCATTCTGGTTTCTTGTAAAAAGCCAACCACTGGCAATTCACGGAAGTCGGAATGTTTTCCTTTATATATGTTGGATTCGTCAGTTGCCAAAAGATATTCAAGAGGTCATCCGTCCGTTCATTGAAAATAACGGATATTTTTTCATCCTGAAAATATTTTGTTATCGATGATAACATACCCAGATCAACTAGTGCGTTCAGATGCCTATGATAAGATTTTATCAGCCCGCAATGAAGCAGTTCATAATTTTATCAATTTTGATAGTGACTCATATTTCAATATGATCGATTGGAAACAATTTGAATTGACTGAGCCGCCATGCTTGCAGTTTTTTTCGCAAGAACAGTTAGAAGCATTCCAATTTTCAGAAGAAATTATCGATTTACCAGGTTAGCACAAGAAAAACTTAATTTGATTGCTTTCTTTGCTGAACTCATTTATTTCCACAGATTATCCATGCCATTCCCAAAACACCGAGCGTTTTGTTCATGTTGTGCATGAATCAGCTATGGTGGTCACCGATGAGCAACGCATGGGCCACATCTTTTCTAAACTTGAAAGCCGCCAAAAATACACTCAACTTGAATCGCGTCGAAATATGGTTGATTAAAATTTTAATTGTTCCTTAATTTTTATATTTATTGTTCTAAGAATTAAAATATGATGCGTAAATAGTAGAAGGGGGTTGTTGAGGTCAACGACTTTAAAAACTGAAAACCTGGTATCTGCGGGACAAAAACACCAATATATGTATTACACTTTGACAACCGACTGTAAACATCGAAGATACAAAGAACAACTTATAAATACATGCAATACTCTCGGTAAAATAAGAAAAAACTAGTTTAACACTTTTTCTGCTGGGAAAATCGACATACTTCCTTAGGAAGAGTTTCATGATTTTATGCGAGCTTTAATTTTCTGATATTAGAGTGGTACATTAGGGTAGTAGCAACTGAGATACCAGAAGGGGGTGCTTGAGCTCAATGACTTCAAATAAAAATAAAAAGTAAAAGCGCGACCCCTACGTTCGGCATAAAAAAATAAAAAAAAAATTTTTTGAAACTACCTTTCAATAATACTTCATATTCGAAGGTGTACGGCGAACTTTTTTTTACTTGTAACCTGGTACGCTCTAGTGTACATACCTCTAATAGAGTAGATACATAATATACAAGTATTTTTTCTAAATTTGTACTTTTAAGGGGTTAAATGGGGATAGAGGGATAAAAATAGTACCAACCAAACGGCTGCACCTAGAATAATGAAATTCGGTGTATATATTCCTCTGATTGCGTACACAAATAAAATAAAGGAAATTTTCGAAATTCGTACTTTTAGGATGTAAAATGGAAAAAGGGGATAACAATTGTACCAAACAAATGGATGCAGCTAGATCCATGAAATTCGCGGTATACATTCCTCTGACTGAGTGACACGAAAAAAAAACGTTTTTCCAAATTCGTACTTTCGAGGGATTCAGTGGGAGCAGAGGGATAAAAATGGTACCAACAAAAAGGCAACAGCTAGAATGATGAAATTTTCGAAAGTCGTACTGTTAAGGAGTAAAATGCGAAAAAGGGGATAAAAATGGTACCAACAAAATGACCGCAGATAGTATCATTGAATTGGGTATATACATTCCTCTGAGTGCATAGCCACGTAAAATAATTTTTTTTTCAAACTCGTACTTTATTTTGTTGCTTTTACGACAAAAAATGGTAGAATCATGAAGTTGTCTTATACTGCGTACGTGAGAGATAAGATATTTTCAAAATGTATACTTTTGAATTTAAAATAGATGGAAATACAACCAACCAAAGGACTGCAGCTGAAAATACACTCTCTATCCCCCAATATTTAGGATATTTATGATTGCTGCCTTATATTTACTTTATGGATTGAAGTATTATTTCCATTATATATATATAGTATACAAATATTGGTAGCCTTGGCTTATTAATTATATTTCTGATTTTCATACATTTGAAATTTGTTGCGGACATTCCTCTTGTAGCTTGGAAGCACCACAAAGAAAATAAATGTTTTAGCGGGAGAAATGGGACAAAAACGGATAAAATATGGTACCAATGATACGACAACAGCTAGAATCACGAAATTCGGTGTGTACATCCCTCTAATTACATAAACACGTAAAATAGAGGGATTTTTCGAAATTCGTACGTTTAAGGGATATAATTAAACAGGGATAAAAATGGGACCTTCCAAACCGCTGAAGTTGATATCATGAAATTCGGTGTATACATTCTGACAATGAAGACTCGAAAAAGGGTGTTTTCGAAATTTGTACATTTGGGCGGAGAATGTACTTTTCTTATCAAAATAATGCAGTCACTTTGTCTGTATCTGAAAATGCTTCTCCCTAATGGCGACTGACAATCGCCTAATTTTAGGCATGTTCCCTTTCACAATTACAACATTGTATTTATTTATAGTAATAGATTTTACACAGTGCGCATAAGTATACATTATAGTTTGAAATAGTAAACAAATATAGTAATGTGCATAAAAATATCACAATTTTCGTAATATGGTACTGTACTTCTATATAAAGTCGACATCCTTTAATCTGCTGGTAATACTGTGGAATGCACTCCGTGGTGGAGGGTATATAAGATTCGGCCCGGCCGAACTTAACGCCTTCTTACTTGTTACGTTTTTTTTTGTAAAATCAGCCAAAATTTCAGTGGAAAATTGTCAAAATGATACTTTTGTCATTAGTTTATAAACACAAGGTACAGAAACAATAAAAAGGTCGGCCGGTCCTAATCTTATATACCCTCTACCACGGAATGCATTCCATAGCATTACTGGTAGATTAGAGGCTGTCGACTTTACAAAGAAATGAAGTAACATATTTTGAAAATTGTGATATTTATTACTATATACTATATTTGTTTACTATTTCAAACTATAAGGCATATATATAATAGTGCAATTGTAATCAGAAAGTGTAAGTACTCTAAATATTAGGTGTATTGTCAGTCGTCATTCTAGAGAAACCTTTTCCTTGATTCAGCTACAAACAGAGTGACCGTATCATTTTGATGAGAAAATAACAAATTTCAGAGATTCGTTATGTTTCCATATTGGAATCAACACATATAATTTCATGATTCTGGCTTGGTACCACTTTTATCGTTTTTTAAAATGTTGATCCTAAAAGTACGATTTTGGAGAAATCTCATATTGTGCGTCTACGAAGACAGACGAGTGTAACCACTGAATTTCATGATTTTAGCTACAGCCGATTGCGTGGTACCAATTTTATCCCGTTTTGATCCTAAATGTACGAATATCGAAAAATATCTTTATTTTTCGTGTCACAGCAATGTATACACAGAATTTCACTATTAACTTCAACCGTTTAATTGGAACCATTTTTATCCCTTTCGCCCCATTTACCGCCTAAAAGTACAAATTTCGAAAAAATCCTTTATGTTTCGCATCTACACACTCAGAAAAAAGCATACACCGAATTCCATTATTTTATCTTCAGCGGTTTGATTGGTACCATTTTTATCCCCTTTCGTCCCAAAAGTACGGATTTTGAAAAAATCCCTCTATTTTACTTGCCTACGCAATTAGAGGAATGTAAACACCGAATTTCATGTTTCTAGTTGTTGTCGTATCTTTGGTACAATTGTTATCCCATTTGTCCCATTTCATCCACTAAATCTTTTTTGTGCTTTTTGGTGATTATTAAGAGGAATTATTAATCATTCTTCTACAGTTTAATCTAAAGAGGATTACTAATTGCTACGATTAAAAAGTTTTCGAAATTTCCTATTATTCGCGGTTTTATGCCACTTTTGCATGTTTAATATTGAACACTATGAATGTTGAAATAAGCACATAGCCATTAATGCCCAAATATATAAATAAGGTTGATTGTAAACACCATAACGTTTTTCATGAAATATTGGGAATGTTGTGTAGAAAACGCACATTCTGTGATGTACACAGCGAGTTTAAAGATTCCAGCTTCATCCGTCAGATTGGTACCATTTTTATCACTTTTTTCAATTTTTTACAAAATGTGTATATTGCGGTAGGGTAAATAAAAATAAAAAATACAAATTGGATTTTTTTCATTTTCGCGGGAAATATGGCTAAAATGATTTTCATGCACGATATTTTGCTTTTTTGATTTTCTCGCGTTTTAGCCATGATTTTTTGTTTGCTTATTAAGAACTAATGTCGCTTGTACCACAAATATTCCCCATGAAGTCAGCAATCACATGCCAAAGAAATGTTTTGGTATTCTCATTATATTGAGAAAGTTACGCGGGTTTTTCTAAAGATAATTTTTTTTTTAATTTATATCTGGTGTATATATATATATGACATCCAAATCTGAGAATAGTTTGTCATCAAAAAAACACATTTTCGATGAAATGGTTCATAGTCACTTTTGAATATAAGCCCTCGATATATATAGGGTCCGCCAAATAATTTTTTTTGAAAATGTTTTAAAAAAACTACTGAATATTTTCTCAAATTTCTTTTTTTATTTGAAAGTACAATCCTTGCGGTTAATAATTGGATCCTTCCGCTGCTTCGGGCACCCCACAAATAATAGTCCAACGGTTTAATAGTTGAAAAAAAGTTAGATGGCGGACCCTATACTTTATGGGGTCTTCATTGAATACTTCAAGGTGTTACAAACGTAATGACAAAGTGAATCTAACCACACCCTGGAGGTGGAGGGTATAAAAAGCAATCAACGGTATAGCACATTCAAATCGGTCAAGTGTTTAAGCAGTTACAGGCGATTGTATGAACGCAGGGCAGTGCGCAGGATTTTCCTTGGGAGGGGTTTTCATCTAGTTTTATAAAAGTTGAAAATTATGTTAATTATTTTAGTCAATTTTCAATCAATGTTCAATTTTTCTCGTGAAGTATAGTCTATGGCGCAATGATAAATGACGTTAATTTGATTATGTGTGATTACGTGAGCGTTGGAAAACCATTCATATTTTATTACCGGGATATTCGAGAAATATTTTGATACATTCGTCCGACGGGCATCGTCGGCAAAATGCATTTCATTGCATTAAAATAAAGAAAGCAGAAAGTCTACTGAAAGAGCAGATTTTCTGCTGCTGAAAAAGAGACAGCAGATTTGTGTCTGTTGAGATGGTAAACAGCTGTATAGAAAAAACTCTAAGCATATGTACAGAACAGTATGACCACTTAAATATACATGATAACAACACTTTTTTGATTAGAAGTTATTATAAAGCAATTTATTACTACGGAAAGATATTGCGATTGTCTTTCTAATGATACGCATATTGTCCCAAGCTAATATAAAAGGAAATTCGATCTAAACTCGCTTGTGAACGCTTATCTATTTTTATATTTTAATTAACAGCAGCCAATTTTAGCAGACTGCAAACTCTTTAGCAGTGTGAATAGTGATGTAAGATTGCAGAAAACCTGCTGTTATACCAAAAAACTGATGTAATAGCTGAAAAGTGTCTTCTAATAGGCAGCAGACAATCACTGCTTTTATTAACAGACTTGTTTTTTTTTTTTTTTTCAAATAATTGTTTGAAAGTACATACATACATATATATTTTGAAGAAATATTACGCAAAAACCGATCGAATTCCTCGGCGCTTAACCCTTCAGGCCACGCATTTTTTCTATGATAAATGCAGACAATGTTGACAAAGTATGGGTCTAAATATGATGTCTAATGAGTTTTGGGGTTTTTAATTTATACAGGACATGAATAACATGATGTTTACTCAAAATCTTTATAATCATATTTCAATTACATAAAAAATATTTGGAAATGTTTCTTCATTTTTCTTCATAAATTCGATTAACAAATACAGTTTTTTTGTACTCGATGAAATGCAAGACGAAAATTCCAAAAAACCAAATAATTGCTATTTTAGAGTTTCGCCTTCCTACGTAGATCTAAGTTACTGAATTCGTTGTTTCTCTTTTTATACCCTCCACCTCCAGGATGGGGGTATACTAACTTTGTCATTCCGTTTGTAACACCTTGAAATATCGACCTGAGACCCTATAAAGTATATATATTCTTGATCGTCATAAAATTCTAAGACGATCTAGCCATGTTCGTCCGTCCGTCCGTCCGTCTGTTGAAAGCACGCTAGCATCTAAACGAAAGGAGCTAGAACGTTCAAATTTTCCATACATGTGTCTTATAGTCGTAGATCGGTTGGGATTGAAATGGGGCGAAATCGGCCCAAAGGGAAAAATTTTTACCTCACAAGGACTAAAAATACCCATAATAATCCCTAATATTTTAGCGTATTTAAGCATGTTTTTCAATATGCCTGTTTATATTTGCTTGATATTTGGTATGCGCATTCCCCTTATAGCGAAAACGAACACCATAAAGTGATTCCTATTTGTAGGGGGTGAAATGGGGTAAAAAAGGGATAAAAATGGTACATATTAAAAGACAACAGCTAGAAACACGAAATTCGGTGTGTACATTCATCTAATTGAGTAGATATATAATATAAAAGTATTTTTTTCAAATTCGTACTTTTAAGGGATAAAATGGGAATAGAGGGATAAAAATGGTACCAACCAAACGGCTGTACCTAGAATAATGATATTCGGTGTATACATTAATCAGACTGTGTAGACACGGAAAATAAACTGACTTTTCGAAATTCGTACTTTTTGGGGTCAAAATTAGAAAAGGGGATACAAATAGTACCAACCAAATGACCGCAGCTAGAGTCATGAAATTCGGAGTACACATTCCTTTGACTACGTAGACATGAAAAATAAAAGGTTTTTTTCCAAATTCGTACTTTCAAGGGATACAATGGGTACGGAGGGATAAAAATGGTACCAACCAAACGGCTGTACCTAGAATAATGAAATTCGGTGTATACATTCATCTGATTGCATAGACAAGTAAAGCACACGGATTTTCCAAAATTTGTACTTTTTGGTGTTAAAATGAACAAAGGGGATAAAAACAGTACCAATCAAATGACCGCAGCTAGAGTCATGAAATTCGGAGTATTCATTCCTCTGACTGTGTAGACATGGAAAATAAACTGCTTTTTCGAAATTCGTACCTTTTGGGGTCAAAATAGAAAAAGGGGATAAAAATAGTACCAACCAAATGACCGCAGCTAGAGTCATGAAATTCGGAGTATACATTTCTCTGACAGCGTAGACAAGGAAAATAAACGAATTTTTCGAAATTCGTACTTTCAAGGGATACAATGGTACAGAGGAATAAAAGTAGTACCAACTAAACGACTACAGCTAGAATGATGAAATTCGAATTGCGTAGAAACGTCAAGGGGGTAATAATGGTACCATTACAATACATTACATATACAAAATGGGCGCAGCTGGAATAATGGAATTCGGTGTATACATTCCTCTGACTGCATAGACACGCAAAATAAAAAGTTTTTTTCCAAATTCGAATTTTATTTACGGCAAAAATTTGTTGAATCATGAAGTTAGGTTATTTTGCACTTTGTACGTCTGATAATTGATTTTCAAAATTTGGACTTTTGAAATTAAAATAGAATGGAAATACAACCAATTGTAGCACCCACTGTCTACCAATATTTATGGTATTTAAGCTTTTTGAAAATATAAATATAAGAATATTTATTTTTTGATTTGAAATAAATAATGGTTTGAAATAATTAAAATATTACATTTATTTATGAAATTATTTTTTCAATATTTGTATTTGTTTTGGTTTGGCTATATTAAAAAAATATATATTTTCCTGTAATATTACTGCACTTCTACGAAAACCGACAACCTCTGTGAAATGCAATCCATGGTGGAGGGTGTATAAAGTTCGGCCCGGCCGAATTTAACGCCGTTTTTACTTGTTAATTATACTACATATGTACACGAAAATAAAAATATATTAACTCTGAAAAATATTTGACACAAGTGAGAAATATGACAAAAAATTTCAGTAAAACTCATTTCTTATTGTTTCGCAACTTTAAAGTAAATTTTAAAATAGAGACCTACACGCAGAGAAAATATGAATTACGTAGAAACGAAATTTTAGAAACGTGAACATCATTTTTGAGTTTCTTTTGTGGGAAAATTGGTTTGTTGGTCTGTGATGAAAATATGTCACATCGGTTCAGAATTAGTTACAGCTCCATAAAAATGTTGCGTCGCAAATGTTAGAGCGCAAATAGCCCCACCATATTATATATGACCTGTGAACATCTGTTGCGGAAGTGGAATATGCGGGTCAATGTTTTGATATAGCGCTTATACAAATGTCCCACCCGATTTCTATACTCGTTTGAAATAAATTTAAAAATGCAAATTGTATTTTATTTAAAAATCTTAGAAAAATCTTAGGTTATTCCAATAAAAAATAGATTTTTACATAATTATTAATTTAGAGGCAAATTACTTTTCAATGATTTCATTCCAATTATATATACTACAAATTTGTACAAAGTTTGGCACTCATAGTTAAGCTACGGGTTAGTATCAAGCAAATTATTTGCTTTTATTATTAAGAATGTTTTTAGATTTAATTTTTTTAAAATTACTAAAAGATTTTGCTATTAAATTTGCAAACTTTAATTGTAGTACACAATTAAAGTTCATAAGATATAGCTCTAGTCAAATGTCAAGAAGTGGTATCGGATAATTAAAATGAAACGTTTCCGAACAATTTGGCGGCCATTAGCGAAATTAGCATTGCACAATCTTGAAATTGACACAATTCGTTTAGTTTGTTTGTATTTTTCATAAACTTTGTCCGAAATTCAAGAAAGTGTCCACAATTTTTATGTAATTTTCGTGTTTTCATGATTTTACTGCAAAATTACCATTTCAAACGAGCTATTTCAAAAATAACTTAAAAATTCTATATTTTATTGCTTCAGAAGGTCTAGAAGGTTTTAAAAAAGTATATGTTCAAAACCTCTCTGGGGGGGTTTGAACCCCCAAAACCTCTCCCCTGCGCACGGCCCTGTTGAACGCACCTTCTTGAACAAATCTTATTTTTTCTTCGCTAAAATTTTCCATACGTATGCAATATTTTTATGAGAAGAATGCATACAATACAATCGCAGCTATTGAGGTCAAAAATCGTACCGTTTGACATGGTATGACTCAAGATATAGAGCAGTCCCAGTTGGGTCCAGTCCCTCCTACTACAATTTATAAACTTATTTCGAAGTCGATCATTTGTGGAAGTTTCAGGATTTGTAATTTTTATTGATGGCTTTTGCTTCAAAAATTCTCTACAGTAATCCTTTGATTCTTGGTATATACCTCCATTTGGGTATATGCAAAATTTAGAATTTCTCCGGAATCATCATTAATTCTGAGATGAGTTAATCATGACAGATTTTTTAAATTATTTCTTCATTTCAGGCCAAGCCTGAGCGTTTGGACCAGTTTCATATTCAATGGTCGCATCCTTAAGCGCTGCAGAAAGGACTAAACTAATAATCTCATTCATAAAGTATAGAGTATTTGTAAATACGTGCCACCCTAATATACATAGAGTATTTGTAAATACGTGCCACCCTAATATACAATATCTTACTCTCTACTTACATTGTATCAACAAGTATTAAACATTCTCACTCTCTATTGTTGTCTCTTCAACACACACACACATGTATACATATTTACATTCTTAGTCTTTCCCTTGCCACCGCCGATACACTACATAAAGTATGAAATTGTAAGATGCATGGTTTTTATTTCACTTATAAGTTTCTTTAACACAACATTGAATAATAAATAATATAAATTTACCAGTTGAAATTGGTTATTTTTTCTCGCCGTTTTTTTTCCGCTCTTCCAAAATTTGGCTAAAAATTTCAAAAATCCCAATTTGTCTCAAATTTACACCATTTCATTAATAATGTTAAAATCGGGTAAATAAAAATTACGTTTCACATCACAAAAATACAGAATTTCCAAATATCTGACTTTTAATCTTAAAGCGCGCTTATTAACTTTACCGGATTCTTTTCAAATTTTCAACACTGAAGTTTTCGACACAGGTTAATAATATTCCGCTCGGCTCTCCTTAATATTGCAACAACAATATTATTCCTTACAAAAAATGCCATCCTAAAGTAGCCATATGTTATGGGAGTTTATATTCAATACGACAATCACATGGATAATACACTTGTATTTATTCTCAACCATGTCTAGGTTTTGTACATGGACATCATCATTGTCACAAAGGAAGCTGCTGACCGGTAGACCTGCAAAGGAAATTATCATTAAAAAACACACACACCTTTTAAATTCGCAGTAAAACCTTACCCACACAAATAATGCCAAATCAGCTATAAAAAATATCCCCGATATGTTACATGGCTTCTGGGCTCTCATCATCGGCAGCAACAGCATTTTTCTGGACTTCCTGCTTAAATCATTCCACCGGAAGTACTTGGTAATGACAGCGTCCACTGAGGTGCTCTAGAAAGAAATTCCACGCAATGAGCACCCTTGAAACGTTCAACTACTTACCACGTCCTGGATTCTCTGGCCACTGTGACAATAGAGCATCAATTGTATGGTAACCGCCAGCAGGAAGGCAACCGTAAACAAGAGGTCGGTGAACACTGCCTCATGGGTGAGTTGGAAAGATAAACAGGCGATTTGGACACAACTTATGATGAACTTAATGAACACAATATGTTTGTAGATGCCATTGAAAGTGTCGACCAACTGAATAATCCGCCAATGTTGTTGCACGCATTCGATGATGGTTTTTATAAATTCCTCCTCGGAGTCAAGGCCTTGTGCCTTGCGGGCAATAGCTATATTGGCTGCCTTCTCGAAACGCAAACTTAAGATACGAAATTGTGCTGAGATGTTGCGCGTAAACCAAGAGAACAATGAATCGATAGCCAATGCGACGTTGACGACACAGTAGACGCCCGTAGCAACCCAGGCGTAAACTAAAGCGTAAAGCAAATATGAAGAGTGATAATCCACAAAATATCTGGAAGGTTATGATTAGTATTTACTTTCAAAGGGAATAAATATATGTTCTGAATTATAGAAAATGGTTTGTGTATTAAGAAACAATCTCACAAAAGATCGTACATTATACTGCCGGGATCTAGGCTTTTCAAAAGTGGCGTCTCCAATATTTTCAATCGCATAATGGCCACAACTTCGACATTGCAGATATCGGGTATATTACCCGATACAGGATAACAACCAGTCGTTCGTCACAACTAAGTGTAACGGAATCATATCGACCAACTGGAGGATTAGACTGAGTGCCTGGCTAAAAAATAGATCTCACTCGTCGCATAGGAAAGAATGTGCACTATTTTCGTATTAATGTTAGGAAGACAAGTCATACCATCCATACATACTACTAAGTGATGGAGATACCATAGCAATATTAGAATTGATAGAAATAATAATCACCCATTATCAATCATTAGCTGTTCAGAGCCGTATATCCCTTCCTGTTTTCTTTTCCAACTATATATGTATATCTTCCACTGCGGTACTATACGCTATGTGTAAATAAAAACTTACTGTCCTTTCAGAGGCGGTTCCAAGGACTCCAAAAAACCATAGCCGTTCACACTATAATACCAGGCCGCAATTAATGGCCCGAGCAGAGCCAGTCCACCGGTAATATACACTGAGATATAATAAAGCACAGCAAGCTTCCTATCAAATCGATTTTCTTCCGCAAGAATTTTCACTTCTTCCTCGTTGGCTATAATAAATCAATCAATCAATCCATCGTACTCTCTTCGTTATAAATATTCCAATTATTTAATTTTACCTTCCATAGTCCAAAGCCACACGTTGCGTACCAACTGGACAATTTGTCTTTTACGCCACATGAACAAAATAAATTTCACTATCGATTGCAGCGACTGCCACATGGGCGAGAGAGCAGTTGCCGCCTGAACCAGATCAATGTCCATATATTCCAAGGCATACAGGTTCATAGGCAACAATAATACAACTATGCACAGGAATGGTATCCAGGCGAGGAATCGGTTGTAGACAGTACGCTCCAGAGAAGTTGGATCCACGCCAATGATGGCAAACCCGTATCTTTGCACTTTTAGGTAACACTTTAGGAATTCTTGTGGCGGTAGAGCATCCGGTGCTATTGGCAATGACAACATGTTGTTAGGGACTGCAGCGCTTTTTGTACTGAACTAGCGTTTGTTCTTTGTGCATATGAACGTTTTATTGTCCATCAAGTGGAATGGCGCGCTTTTATGTGACTAATAAAATTTATTAGTAGCTAATCGGTTAGGCTGTGAACCGTTAATACGAGGGTCGAATACAAAAGTTCAACCCAGTTCAGTTCCGCATGTAAATATAATAGACTAGTTCCATGTGAAACGAAACGGAAATTGTCATTGAGTACAAGTATATTTGAAGAAAAATCATTGACAGCTGTACGAGACCTTTATTCTTAAAAATGCAATAACATTAATCCCAGTTTTCAGATAGCTCCGGTAAAGTAAAATTAGCGCTAACCGACAGTTGTAGATGTGAAAACAAATTAATTTTTTTGTTAAATGTTATTGTTCTATTGACAATAACAATTCATGCAATTATTAAAGTTGTAAAGTTTAATTAATTCCGTAATTTTTATTTCCCGGGAAACGGGAATTATTTTTTCGATTTCCTGGGACATATTCTTTGCTACAAAAAAAATATTTTTTTTCTTTTTTCCAAATAAAACATTCAAACTTTAACCCAATAATGCCCACCATACACGTAAGTGTATATCATTTCGAGACGGGATTTCGTGATATTTTGATAATTTTCAAATGTAATTTCTGAATTACTGGTAACAGTGATCGGGAGGGAACAAAATAAAATAATAGCAATATAAAAATAATTATTATTGTAGTAGTTATTACGAAAATGATTGAAAAGAAATAAAACAAATGAAATGGCGCTAAGCAGTAATGGGATACTAAAGTAAATTATTATATTTCTCATAAAAAAACTATTGAAATTAAGTTTTAAAGGATTTATAAAAAGTAACCCTCATCCGATTTGTGGAGAAATCCTGCTGGTTCAAAAGAATCAATGGGAATACAGAATATGAGATAATCCTACCTTTTTCCTTCACTCATCATTCATACCTCCACCCTACTCCTAAATCCTTTTCTCCTATACTACTAGGGTTTGGGGTTTCCCGGACTTTTTTCATTTCCCGGGAAAACGGGAATGAAAAGTTTCATTCCCGGGAATGCCGGGAATTCCCGGGAAAAAAGTAATTTATTTTAGGTATGTCCAATATGGTTTAAAATAATAATATTTAGTAACAGATGTGCTTTTTAAAAATACTGTCATATTACAAATTAAAAGCGAATGTGTTTGTCAAAATATTTTACATTTTACAAATATTTTATTCTAGACTAATTGTCGTCATAAAATTGGACATTTAAATCATAGGCACAAATGCCTGACAACAATAACTCGTATGGCTGAGAACGTCTTTCATTTAGAAGATTCATTCGTCTAGAGACGAAAGTATTTAACAGCAACGAGGAGAAATATTCTAAATTGTAAAAGCAATAGAAACATTATAAATTAATATTAATTAAATAGATTCATAAAAAATTAAAACATTGAAATAGTCCAGTCCTTAGTTCTTACAGAAGGTCATTTAAATATACCGTAGGATATACATATGTATTTCTATTCCTATTAGATTTCTCTCGAAAGTTTCCAGGTGAACAATTTTAATTTTTTCCCTATTTTTATATCATTTCTTACTGGCTTCATATGTAAAATAAATTCTTCATTAAGAATATTTTCACCTTTTATCTCGTAGATTCTTCTGGTAAAACAAGAAATTTAAAGTTAAACCAGATAGAACGAGGGGTTAAGTATTGACACTATGTCAGCCATAGTATTGTCAGTATGATATTTTCGATTTATAAAGGGTGGGTGGCTATAAGCCATTATCTTTTTGGCAACACTGGTTTAAACAGCTTTTGTTTCACTGTCAAACATCTTCAGTTTGGTCTATAATTTAATCATGAATCGTCTTACAAACGAACAACGCTTGCAAATTATTGAATTTTATTATCAAAATGCGTGCTCTGTTAAGAAAGTTCATCGCGCGCTTCCATTTTATGGTCAGTTTAATCGACCCACTGAAGCGGCTATTGGACATTAAACCACCAACACGCTTACGTAGAGTGTGAACTGAAGAAAATATCGCAGCTGTATCGGCCAGTGTTAATGATGATCATCAATTATCGATTCGTCGCCGTTCGCAGCAATTGGGCCTCTGTTACTTAAAAACGTGGAAATGCCAAAATTGGACTAAGCGGATGGACCATTTGAGGTGCAGTCAAGGTCAACATTTGCATGAAATAATCTTCAAACATTAAATTATTTGAATCTATTCGGGATTTCCCGGACCCCAAACCCTATATACTACTTAAGGGAATCCACATGGGTCGAATATTGGCATTGAGTGAACCCTTCGGCTGTGCCCACAACTGACGGACATCTCCAACAACCTAACCTTTTGATATATATTATATACATGGATATATATTTTTTTAATTTATTAGTAACGATGTATATAACCCTTTTACGATTTCTCCACAGATATTAGCATATCAAGAGAAAAACGTATAGGACTTTATTTATACCAAAAATCAAAAAATCTGAAATTGAATTATCTCAAAATATTATTGGATTATCTTAAATATTAATATAATATATTTGCTATAGTCTCTTCATATCAATTACACTTTCCAACAGTACATATTACACTTGAACCAGATGATATACATGTGAAACTATAGGTATTAGTTTAGCATTAACAAAATGTCCCCTCTTAAAAAGTAAAATTTGAAAAACTGAATAAACTAAGAGGTAAACTTGAAAAGGTTGTTAATGCTCAACTAATACAGATATAAGCATAATATTTGAATTATTTTTAACAGATATTCTCCTCTTTAATTTGACACTAATAACGTTATCATAGGGTGCGAATAATTTGAAATTTTGTGGTGCTGTGAAGGGGCAACAGGGTGAGGAAATGAAAAACTAATAAAGCCATTTAACTCTAGTTTTCCTATTGTTTTAAATGTACATCCCCCGTTTCGAGTGTAACGACGTACAGTATTATATATAGTAAATTACTATCTTCAAGGTAGAAGATTTGCATCACCTAGCTAAATTATTTTGGTACCTTTTACAACTTTTTAGTGAAAACGCGTTAAAAAATTGTGCGACAAATAGGTAAAACCCGCGGAAATCCCGTACAAATTTTCCGGGATACGGGAACAGAAAATATGCAAATTCCCGGAATTTTCCGCGGGAAATCCCTAATGCAAACCCTACTTTAAATCAAAAGTGACGTTTTAGTTTATTTTTACTAGCTTTTTTACTCGGCGTTGCACGGGCTCATTCTTCCCTATTTCCCTGCATCATATGATTTTGAATATGAAATGAGTACTAATTGATAGTTTGTGTGGGCGGTACCACGCCCCTTTGTCCTATCATGACCTAGTATATTAATCCCCTTTCAAGAAGTTACCTACAGTAAAATTTTCAAGCGAATCAGCCCACCGTTTTGGCGTCCTATACGGAACATACAGACACACATTGTTTTATATATATAGATTTTAATTTTTAAATATTCTGAAACGATTTACTACAAATAAAAATGCTAATTTTTATTTTTTATTTTTTACAACATACAAAAGTAAATTATTTTTATCAATTCATGAATTAAAACATTTCACTTGGCATACAGACATTATACTTTATCTGCGAAAAAAAAGATTTTGAAAACAGTGCGGGCCTTATTGCACGCATATATTCAAATATTGAATAGAAGGAAACACACAGAGTTGTATTGAATAAAGCAAAGCTGGGGCTTTAAAGCTTCTATTATAATTTTATTCTTTGGGCAATTCTGGAAGAAAATCATAACAAATTCGATAAAAAAATAAATATAACACACAAGTGCGCATATAATTTTTAAGAGATTATAGTTAAGTACGTTGTGAATTCTGAATAAGCCTTTATATAATTCAAATTTTAAATTAATTTAGTCTTAGTTCTGTTGTGCGAGTATATGGAACGTTATAGAAACAAAACGCTATAATTTATTTTTGTATTCCATCATATCTAGTTTTTGTACATAGACATCATCATAGTCACAAAGGAGGATGCAGATCGGTATACCTGTGAAAGATAGAAATTACAGGTGAGTTGCCATCTTAAGTAAGAAAAACAAACCTTACCCACAGAAATAGACTCAGATCAGTTACAAAGAATATCCCCGATACGTTACATGGTTTCTGGGCTCTCATCATCGGGAGCAATAGCATTCTGCGAGAATTTGCACTTAAATCATTCCAATGGGAGTCTTCGCCAATGGCAGATGCCACTGAAGTGCTCTAGGACGGAAATTCAATACACGGTAACTAGTAAGAATAACCTTGGGCAACTCACCATGTCCTTGACTCTCTGACCACCAAGGCAATATAGCATCAATTGTATCGTAACAGATATCAGGAATCCAATGGTGAACAATTTGTCGGTGATTACGCCCTCATGCGAGAGTTGGAACGTTAGGCCGGCGATTTGGAGGCAACTTATAATGAACTTAAGAAACACAATATGTTTGTAGATCGCATTGAAATCTTCGGTCAACTGAATAATACGCCGATGATATTTCACAAATTCGATTATCGATTCTGTAAATTCCTCCTCGGTGTCAAGGCCTTGTGCCTTGCGGGCATTAACTCTATTGGCAGCCTTCTCAAAACGTAAATTTAGAATACGAAATTGTGCCGAGATGTTGCGCGTGAACCAAGAAAACAATGTATCGATGGCCAATGTGGCATTGACGATGTTGTGGAGAGCCACAGCAGTCCACACATAAACACCAGAGTAGACCCAGTATGATGAGTGATAATCAACAAAAAATCTGAAATTTAAAAATTTTAATGAGCTTTTAGTTTTTTCGTTTGTATTTTTTTTTTGGTCTGTAATCAATATTTGATTTGAACTGGGATATGGTCCTGGCTCAAGACCATTTTGCATCTATATTTAATAGAATGCAAATTTATTTACAAATGGCATGGTGACATTTATTACTTTATTTACACTTTTATTTATTACTTAGCTTTAACTGGAAGCTGCAAGGCTAATCATTATCTCTAGAAGAGTTGATTTGGCTATAATCGTTTGACCGTCCGATATATTAGTTCTTTAGCCTGTGGCCTTTAAATCTTTTCAACAATTATATCCTCTGAGCGCAGTACTTCATTTTAAGCAAACAACAACTTACACTCCTTTGAACGGTGGTTCCAATGACTCCAAATAATCATAACCCCTGAAAGTATAAAACGAAGCAGCCACGAATGGCCCCATCAAAGCCAATGCAGCGGTTACATACACTGCGATGTAAAAGGACACGGAAACCTTTCTATCAAATCGATTTTCTTCCGCAAGAATTTTCACTTCCTCATCGTTTGCTAGAAACCAATTAAATCATTTAAAATATTTTGATTCCTATTTCATTTCACTTTACCTTCCAAACTCCAGAGCCACACCTTGCGTATCAATTGGACAACTTCCTTTTTGTTCCACATGAACAAACAAAATTTCACTACGGCTTGTAGAGACTGCCACACTGGTGCGAGGGCATGGACAGCCTGGCCCAGATCTATTGTCACATATTTGAAGGCGTACATGACCATAGGAAATAATAGTGCAAGTAAACATAGGAATGGCACCAAGGCGAGGCAGCGGTTGTAGACAGTACGTTCCAGAGAAGTTGGGTCAACACCGACGGTGGCACAGCCGAATCTTTGCACATGTAGGAAACGTTTAAGGACTAGTTGTGGCGGCAGAGCATCCGGTGCTATTGGTAGCGATAACATGTTGAGGGTCCGCGGCGCCGTCTTTTACTGAATCAACGTTTATTCTTTACATACGTTGGTGTGGTCTACACATTTAATGACCACCACGTGACATTCCACGTATTCCTTTATATGGTTAATAAAATTTATTAGTATTTGACCTGTTCGGCAGTGAACCGCTAATACGAGGGTCGACAGTAGAAATATTATTTGTGTTGATCCGTAAACGGGAAACGTACATATATGTGTTAGTGATTTCAATATTCTTCTATTCGAACTACCAAAAAAACGTGTAAAGATGATTATCGAGATATAGGCATTATAAGTTCACCAATATCAACTTTATTCTCCAAAATAATCAAAAATCGGCCATATCACATGAATTACACTGTCCAACATCATTTTTGGAACAGTGTAGCGACTAGGGTTTGCAACCCGGGATTTCCCGCGGGAAAATTCCCGGGAATTCGCATATTTTTCATTTCCCGTATCCCGGGAAATTCGTACGGGAATCCCGCGGGAATTTAATAGAAACTTTTACATATTTCTTCGCATATATTTTCCATCATTTTCACAATAAAAATGTTGTACAATAATAATAGCTATTATCGATTTTAATTAGGTATGTCATATAGCAGTTGGATGACAAAGTGTTTTTAAGCTGCGTTAGGATATACACCCAAAATCCACTTTTTCGGGGATTGCCTGTCAAACTCCATATGAAAAAATTTAAAATTCGGAAAAAGTAAATTTTGTATCCGAATACCCAAGATATTTTAAACAATGCTATAGAAAGCGCAAGTAACTATATTGTATTGCAAATATTGTTTTCGAAGCGACAGGATAAATTTTGTTTTCGTAGCGACAGGATAAAGAACACACAAGAACATTTTATTTAATGCACTAATGACTATTAAGCGTCCACATTTTCCAATAAAATAAGAAATATGCGATGAGACCATAAATGCATTGTCTGCTCTTAATTCAAATATACACTTGCATATTTTGATTGCAAACATTTAATTAATTATTTTGTTTTCGTGCGGTAGCTTCGCAGCGATTTTTCAACAACATACCCGACCTTCTTAAGTAAATGATTTTCACAAATGAATGAGAAGCGCAACTTATTTGCCGACTATCCGTTCAAAAAATTGCACTTAGTAATAAAGCACACATGCCACCACTATAAAATGTGAATGTTTCGTTGGAAAAAATAAGCTTAACTCAAGGTAAACGATATGTTGACGATTTCCCGTGCTGTCCCGGGATCCCGGGAAATAAAAGGGACGGGAAAATGCAAACGCTAGTAGCGACCATATAATTATAAAATGACATGTTGAGTAGATCATTTTTGTCGCATAAACTTATAGCCCAGCTGGTCTGAGTTTCTTTTTACAGCGGGTCAAAGTACTAATTGAAAAAACTGTTGTAAGTTAATGTCTGAGAGAATTATTATTGTCAGAACTATATTGTGGAATTTTACGAGGATCATTTTTGTGGAAGATCTTAACCCACTCCTCCTGTGTTTATGGGCCAATTTGGCCCTTTTTTCGATAAAATTAAAAAAAATCATTTCAAATAGGACATTTAAGGATTAAAATGTTCTACGAAAAATATTGTCGAAAATTTCAAAGACACTAAAGTTGTAAATAATGCTCTTCTAGCTTAAATAGCAAAATTACACAACAAAATTTCTAGGGTTTTAATTATTCCATGTTTTTTGGAAGATCGATCATTTTCGACTAAAATTGTGGTTATTTCGATAGAGGATGGTAAACGAAAACTACAAATTGGATATTTTTACAAAATTGTCACTTTCGCGGGAGATATTGCTAAAATGATTTTGTATGCATGACATTTTTATATTGTAATTTTCTCGGGATCTATCCAACAGATCTGGCTTATTTTTTGCATGTGTATTAAGAACCAATGTCGCTTGTAACATATATGTAGTCATTCGCAAAAAACTACCATTGAAATTTTGCGTAGAACATTTTAATCCTTAAATGTCCTTTTCGATAGGACTTTTTTTTTATTTTCTCGAAAAAAAAGGTCAAATTGACCAATAATGAGAGAAGCTAGAGGTCCTATAGTCCTCATACAATTCCACAATATAGTTCTGACAACAAGAATTATCTCAGACATTAACATACAACACTTTTTTCACTTAGTATAATACTCCCTTCGACCAAAAAAGAAAACTTTGATCAACTGTAAAAAGAAACTCAGACCAGGTGGACTATGAGTTTTTTCTACAAAAATGGTCTACTCAACATGCCCTTTCAGGGTCGCTACTCTGTTGCAGTTGGACAGTGTTATTTAGGAAGCAATTAAATATGTATAAAATTATACTCCGGCAATTTGACAGTGACAGTTATTATTTTATTATGTTAACAACTTAAATCCATTGATAGCTATTTTATATGACTGTTAGTGGGAACCTTCATCATTTCCCTGATCCAACGTTTATAGCAGTTATGGCACATTGCCTGGAAGTCAGTGTTTTTGTCATTAGTGGAAAAAGGATTCGTCCACAGTGTCCTCGATGTAAGGTCGTAGTCCCGTTTTCCATACAATTTTCGATAGAAAAAGAAAAAAGTCAATGGATTGTCGATCTGGAATAAAGGTGAAGCAGTGACCCCATTCTCTAGATCTCTTTAGGATAGTTAACTGCCTCTGAAGAGGCAGTAATTTTTCTCTTGATTACTTCGTGCACAAATCTTCTCTTTAAGGCTGGTGATTAATCTTATACAAAGTGCATTCATTCATTGAACCCATTAAAGTTTAATATTTAAAACTTCTTTTCCATAGACATGTACATGAAGACAGATGGTTATGCGAGGATTGGCCTCACTACTTGCACAGTGGTCCGAATTAGCTTTATATCGGCCAAAATGCTGTGGCTGTACGCTCGCCTGTGAAAATTACACAAATGTAGCTAGAGGAGCGAAGATTATTTGAAAATAACACGGGTGAATATTTTTTAGAGATCCGCCCACAGTTAAAATGTTTCAGCTCTGACCATTTGTGCACTATATTGACTTCAATGCTCATATTAGGTTAAAATGTATAGAGTTTCAATTAAGGTGTCCAAAAACCGAAATCGGTTTCGTCAACTGCAACCGTCGGCCGGTTTTTGTGAAAAGGCCATTTTCGGTTAACCGAGAAAACCGGTTTTTTCTTGTCAGTTAACCGGTTTTTGGCAAATAAGTTAACATTACACCAATAAAAACTTCTGCACAAAAACACTACCATTTTACGTAAATTGTGACATTTATGTGCACAAAATGACACACGACATACGAAGCGATTTTTAATTAGGTTTCACAATGAAACTATAATTATAATACCTTTTTGTTTTTATTCGACAATTTAAAAAAGGTAGAAGGCATGTATGCCCAGGATTTGTGTCAAAGGCCGATGGCGAGACTAAAAGAAAGAAGAGCAAAAACATTGAATACACTTTTGCTGTTTTTAAGTTCCGAAAAATTTCCGTTAAACGATGGCGTATTAAAATACTCATCAAAATCGGATCCAAAGAAATTGGCAAATTAATTATACAAACGTCTGTCCCCGATTTTCTGTAGAACCAGATTTAGACAACAGTTCATATTCGGACCGTTCATATTCATTGTGACATCTTGTAATTTAATGTTGGATCTAAACCAAACAATAAACCACATCCAAAACCCGAAAAGGCGAAAGCCAGGCGACTTTATATGACGATTTCGCATTTTTGACAAAACAAAGAAAAAAAACTGACTGTTAGCCCTACATCAAAATTTAGCGAGCGTGTTTTTTCTACGTCAAGTTTTATCAAAAACAAACAAAAAATCGCTTAAAAAATTATCACTTGAATTGTATACTGGTACTGCGATATTATTATAAGAAGGATTCTACGTAAACCTTTTACTCAAGTTTTTGTACGTGAAAATATGAATTATTTTATAGAATTGACTTTATTTGAAAATGATCTCAAACTAAAAATAAAAAAAATCCTTATTTAATGTACCTTTACTAAAAATGAGCTGTATTTACTTTCGTAATAAAAAATTTTAATTTAATATTTTTGTACTTTGATTTAAAAAAAACGGTTTAAATATAACCGAAACCCTCTTCTAATAGAAAAACGTGATTGAATTATTATTGCTTGACTTTTAAAGGATCTCTCCATTATGGCAAAAATAGCAAGCAATTTTTCATTACTTTCCAAAGTAAAATACCAAACAGGTTTTCGTCTCAGTGCGAAGCACTGTGTGTCGTCACTGAATAGTTCAACAATTTACTAATGTAATTGTTTGTTTGTGCCTTTTGTGTCCAGTCTGTCTACTCCGCCCACAAAATAAAAACAAAATGTCCATTTAAATCTAATAAATATAATTAAACTTTTAACGGCAAATCATTCAAAATTCTACTTTGCATCGCAGTAATTTCCTTTAAAAGTCTTGTGTGCTCTACAAAATAATCACTCATATCAGATTCAGTTGTGGGATAGGTACTACCTGCTAACTATCCAATATGTTGATACTACCAGGAGCTCCGGATGATCTGCCGCCTCAAAGCGGCCTAACACGTTACTTCTTTGTGCAACGCTACAGTTTTGCGGCCATCGGCATTGATCCAACCTCCTTGGAGCGCACTATACACAATCCTCTTCTTGCCTGGATACCCTTGCTGGCCATAGTGACTGTGTGCGGACCCGTTTTCTTAGGTGCCTACCAACATATGGACGATCTCGATCAGATGGCAAATATCTTGGCACCAATATGGCAGTCGATATTGTTGATAGTGAAGTTCTGCTTGTTCATGTGGAATAGAAAGAAGATTGTCCGCTTGGTGCGGAGAGTGTGGCTGTGGAACCTGGAAGGTATTCATTCACCCCTAAATGGAATAGAGGAATCATAGTCATCATCATCATCATGATTGATAATTATTCCACTTTAGCCAACGATGAAGAACTGAAGATTATCGCCGAAGAAAATCGTTACGATGCCCGGGTTTCGATGTTCTACTACAGTTCGGTGTTTGTTTCCGCAGTGATGGCCACACTGCTGCCATTTGTGATTGCCTCGTTTTACGCAGCCAAGGGCTATAGTTTCTGGGACTCACTAGAGCCACCTTTTAAAGGAGTGTAAGTTTATTGTTGATTTATTGCCAATCGTGGATTTAAGCATTTTATACATTCGAAAATCTTACGAGATGAGTTCGCAATATTAGAGGATCCAAAAAAGTTGCAATACCATTCGCCATCAACCCAGAGAAAAAGGGAAAATTAGAAAATATTAAAGAAGTATTATTCAAACAATACTAAACAGCAATCCACAACTTATTTTCCTATTGAGTAACAATACTAAAATAATAATCAAACAAATGAACACTTTTGGATTGGAACAGAATAGCGAACCTATAATTCTGAAAGGACATGTTAAGTAGACCATTTTTGCAGAATAAAATTATAGTCCAGCTGGTGTGAGTTTCTTTTTATAGTGGATCAAAAAAGTCCATTCAAAAAGGACATTTATGGATTAAAATGTTCTACGAAAAAAAAAATGACGGAAAATTTCTTCACGCTTAAATATCAAAATTACACGCCAAATTATACAACAAAGTTACTAGGGTTAAAATTGGTCAACGTTTTTTTTGGAAGATCTAACTTTTTCGAAAAATTTCAATTTTCGTTGAAGGTAATTTCAATATTTCTAGTCCCATTTTGGGAATATGGATTTGATCACATTCAATTCAATATTTTTTTCATAAAAATCATCTTTTGATGGAACGAAAAACCTATGAATATAGATAAGCTGGGAAAAATAATTTTCTTTTATTTTCTAACGAAGAAACAATATTATAAATGACGTACTTAGTAGATACAATGGATTTTTTAATTTTTGTTTAAATAACGCGAAAAATTAATAAGTCTACAAGTTATGGCTCTTACTGAATGGTTAGGGAATACGGCGAAGAAATTTAAAATGTGAAATTAGCTTACATTCATTTTTGGCTCGACTACTTATATTAATACTAATTATACTCGCACTTCTCAGAACTCTCGCTTTCACGGATTGACTGTAGATTTTTAAATAACTAAATATAAAAAATGAAAGAATTTTCAAATCACAAAGCATAGTTTGGAAAATATTTAGTATGTTTTTAAACATATAGGCTGACTTATTACACAGTAAAAATTACCATAATCCTGCGGTAAATATAGAAATGACTATCATTTTACATAAAAATCCCAAATTTGGGAACATACTTTCCGCACTTTGTCAATTTGGGATTTTTTGGGAATAAATGCAACTACTTGTTTGTAAGCCATTATTTTCGGATACATTTTTCTGCATGACTCCAAAAATTGTATAAGTTTTTTATAAAGGACGTTTTTCCTGCCTCACAATATTTGCCTCCCACGCATACCATGAAGTACGCATTAATCTAAAACAATCTGTCCAATTGTTGCACCAAATAGGGCAATAGTAAATAAGGAAATGTAGGAATAAGAGAATGTCAAAAAAGTGTGTCATTTTTATCAAATTTTTGCGTGAATTTTCTTTTGCTATCTAATTTGAATGGATTTTCACGCTATTTAAAAATATAAAAATGTGTTTAATTAAATAACTACGTCTACATTTTCCATCGACATTCTACATATAGTCATTGTTTTCTTCGTTAGGATGTTTTTATGTCCGAGCAATACTTTTCCAAAGACACAAATCGAACTAAAAATGTCGAGTTTGTTCGAATTTCATAAAAAATCATCAACAAAGATCTAAAATCATCAAGATCTGACCTTTATACTGGGTCATACCGCAACATTGATATGGGTTGATAAGATTTTAATTTCTAGCGACATTTTTATACCCTCCACCTAAGGATGGGGGTATATTCACTTTGTCATTCCGTTTGTAACACCTTGAAATATTCATCATAGACCATATATATTTTGCGTCGTCGTGATAAAATTCTAAGACGATATCTGTCTCTGTCTCTCCGTCCGTCTGTTGAAAACACGCTAGCTGCCGAACGAAATGAGCTAGGAGGTTCAAATGTTCCCTAAATGTGTATTATGGTTGCAGGTCGGTCGTATTTAATCATTTTTTAATTTTTGCTTTATATCACTCTAAATATATTGCGTACATTCCTCTCGTAGTCTAAAAGCACCAAAAAACAAATAAAAGTTTTGGCGGACGAAAAGGGATAAAAATGGTACCAATGATACGACAGCAGCTAGAATCATGAAATTCGGTGTGTACATCCCTCTATTTGTGTAGATACGTAAAATAGAAGTATTATATGGATTCGGATAGGGATAAAAATGTAAAAGAGGGATAAAAATGGTACCAATCAAACGGCTGAAGTTGAAATCATGAAATTCGGTATATACATTCATCAGAATGGATAAACGCGAAACATGAAGGATATGTACTTTTAGGCATAAAATGGGTATAAAAATTGTATGGTAGGTTTAAATCAAACGGCTTAGCTAGAATCATGGAATTCGGCCAACTGCGCAGACGCGGTCATTTTTCAAATCCGCACTTTTATGGTCAAAATGAAAATTAGTGTACATTCTACATATTGGATCTTCAATATTAGTATTTTTTCTATCAAAAAGGTACGGACATTTGTGCAGTAGCTGGAACCAAAAAATTAGAAAATCGACCCTGAGGGAAATTGTTTCTACCTAATAACGACTGAAAGCACCTGATAATTAGGGCATACTTTTGAAGATTGCTGCCCATGTTCACTTGTTGATTACTCTTGAAGTTTTATATTTGTATAGTAGAGGACTATTTATTTTATTATAATTAACAAATATTGTGATGTGCATAAAAAATATCACAATTTTCCTAAAGTTGATAGCCTCTAATCTGCCTGTAATACTGGGGAATGCACTCCGTGGTGGAGGGTATGTAAGATTCGGGCCGGCGAACTTAACGTCTTTTTACTTGTTTCTCAATATAATTTTCACCGTGAATTATTTTCAGCTGACGAAAAGAAGAATGATAGAGATGAAATATTTTGGTAGAACACATAAAACAAACCAATCTTTCATTTCAGTCGGAACATCGACAACTTTTATTTTGAAGCCACTGTATTGTAACATGACGACATGAAAAACAATGTAAAAATCATAGATCTAATGCATGGTGACCTCTCTTCAATTGTCTTCCAGCTACATCGTGGATCCTCACAAGTCCTATGCGGCTTATGCTTTCGCCTTCGTTTGGGACTCATTGGGCATCTATTACGTTCTCAATGGGACACTGGCCATCGATACGCTGTTCTCATGGTTCATGCGCAACATCTGCGCACAATTTCGTATTTTGAATTTACATTTCAAATCAATTGCCGACAGTATCAAGCCTGAAGCTAAAGAGGAATTTACAAAATCCCTAATAGAATGTGTGAAATATCATCGGAGGATTATTCAATTGGCCGATAGTTTCAACGAAGTCTACAAACATATTATTTTCATAAAGTTCCTGATCAGTTGTGTCCAGATCGCTTTCATAACATTTCAATTCCCGCACACCACCGAAATTGCCATACAGCTGTTCAATGTCTCATTCTTGATATCGGTGTCGACGCAATTGATGCTCTACTGCCATGGTGGGCAAAAAATCAAGGATTTGGTAAGAGATGCATATTATCAACAAATTATTAATGTTCTTGTATTGGTATCTACAGTAATTCGAGATGTATAGCTAATATAATTTAACAGTTTAACGTCAAACTCTATGGTCTTACCAGCAAAATATTTAGGGAATCTGCTTAACAAGAGATTTGATTGCTACGCTCTTAGTTATTGATGATGAGGTGTTGACAGATTTGTCTTCTGCATTAATTTATCACAAATAAATTGATAACAATGCTCCCACACTTATCAAGTCTCTTAGTAGTCTGGCAAGTCAACCAATCAAAAACCTGTTCTATGTCGACTATAAGCCATAATGGTGACTTGCTCGACACGAATACAGTGTTCCCACTTTCCAAATAGATATAGAGGACTGATACTTGGCAGGAGCAAGAATTACTTATCAATGCCATATTCTTAGCAAGTAATATCCGTCTTTCCCAAATTGCGTTAAGATAGGGGATTGTGCCAATTGATTTTGTGCCCATATAACGGAAAATGGAATCTCTCCCAATATACAGCCTCAGAGTAAAATATTCTAAATCGCTAGCCTTTACCTCGTTAATTACATTATGGATTTTAACCAAATTTTATTTAATAGACTACTCCATATATTTCTATTTATTTCCTTTTCCAGAGTACTTCTGTCGATTCAGCCATTTACGAATATTTCCGTTGGCATGATTTGGATATGAAAGCCAAAAAACTACTCATGTTGCCCATGATGAGATCCCAAAAACCCTGCCACTTAACAGGTGTTTTCTTTGTGGTCGATTTGAATTTATTTGTCTGGGTATGTATTGATGAAGAAGCTTAATGACCTGGACTATATAATGTTGTCTTCATTACAGGTTTTCAAGTCCGCCGGCTCCTTTCTCACAATGATGTTGTCTATGTATCAGACGTAAACAGGAGGTGATTTTCAACGAAAATAGAGAAATATTTGAATACAATTAAAAAAAAATAAAAATATAACAAAATATAGTTTTATAGACTTATTCAGAAAAAAGTCTCAGTATGTTTTAACCAAATTTTGGAAAAATTGTATTCACAAATGCGAAAATAAAATAAATTTTGGAAACATGTAATTGTCTCGGACGAATCGAAGTTTAAAATTTCTGGAACGGATGGACTGGTATTGGTAGTGCGGAAAAAGAAAAGTCATTAGCCGGTGTTGTCAATGTAGTGCTCATTGATGTGAGGATAAATAGAACAGTTTCGTGAAAATTCTGAAAAAAAATTGAACCAAAGTACTGCAAAACGTAATATTCGCAATTGTTATTACTTTCTAAGCACACCGCTGTCGATGGTACGATGAGGGTGGCGTACAATATTCCAGATATGCTCAAAACCCCTCCGCAAACTCGCGAATTGAACCTCATTGAGAATTTTTGGGATCATTTAAAAAATTGCACCACTTCCAACAAGGCCAGCACAAAAAAATCCTTCTGACTGAATGGAATCAACGCTCAATGCCGACCCGATTGAATGAGTTTCTAAGACATCTGAGCTATACTAAGTATCTCTAAGTATAAAGTAAATCAATGTAGTTCAAAAATTATGAAATATTAATAATGATTTCTCCAAGACTTATGTTGCCCTAAAATATGATGTTGGTGTGACATATATTTTATGTATTTTTTGTTTACTTTATGTAAAGTGAAAAAATATTTCATTATACCCTCACTCTACAGTGTAGGAGGGTATATATAATTTGGGAAAGAAACAAGTAAGGAAAGGCTAAAGTCGGGCGGGCCGACTATATAATACCCTACACCACTCCCTGCGTATGTACCTCGCTTTGATTACTAAACCCATTTATTTCAGGGGAGCAATTTTATGTAGTTCATATAAATTATACTATAAATTAATCTTTAGTCATATTTAACGAATATGGCTAATAATATGGTAATTGATCCAATTATCCGACAGACAAATACAAATTATACAGTAGTAATAGGATGAATCGGACCGACATTTCAAAAGGGGGCCTATAACTACATTTTGGACCTGGTCCAAAACATGGGTTATATATTTCTCATTCACGGTAGGTATTCCTGTTTGAAAAATACCATGATCTGCAAAGTTTGATGAAGATCCGATGTAAGATGTAGTTTCTAGAGCTGTAATAGATCAGAATGGGACCCCATTTGTGTTATACCAAAGTATGGACATATGGGCATCTCCCAAACAAGTAAGGAAATGCTAAAGACGGACGAAATTTCTATCTCATTACAATTCAATTTGGTAAAAAAGTGAAATCGGGAAGGATTTTTGTATCCTGTAAATGTATGTGTTTGACAAAAAATGTTAAATCGGAAAGGACATTTGTATAGGGGTATATTGAAACCTGGAATGATGTGACCCGCTTTCACAATGTATGTTTATTGGTGAAATATAATATGTAAAGTTTGGCCAAAATCGGTTAAACATTCGGGAGCAACATTTGTATGAGGGCGATATCTAAATCTGAACCGATCTTACCCACTTTCACCATAGGTTGGATTATAAGATGTTGTGCCAATTTTAAAGAAAAACGGGTACAATATGTGGTTTCTAGAGCGGAAAACGTCAAATCGGGAGCGACATTTGTATGTGGGCTATATCTAAATCTGTACCGATCATACCCACTTTCAGCATAGGTGTTTCTAGTTAGATTATAAGATGTTGTGCCAAATTTAAAGAAAATCGGGCGCAAGATGTGGTTTCTAGAGCGGAGGGAGTGACATTTGTTTGGGTCTATATCTAAATCTGAACCGATCTTACCCAATTTTTGCACACGTATTTCTAGTTCTATATAAATCGGGTACAATATGTCGTTTCTAGAGCGGAAAATGTCAAATCGGGAGCGACATTTGTATGGGGGCTATATCTAGATCTGAACCGATCTTACCCAATTTTTGCATAGGTGTTTCTAGTTGGATTATAAGATGTTGTACCAAATGTAAAGAAAATCGGGTACAATATGTGGTTTCTAAAGTGGAAAATGTCAAATCGGGAGCGACATTTGTATGGGAGCTATATCTAAATCTGAACCGATTTCCTCCAAATTCAATACCGATGGTCCTTGGCCAGAAAAAATAACTTCTGTCAAGTTTCATGACAATCGGACAACAATTGCGACCTGTAGAGTGCGAACAAGCTTAGATGGACAGACAGACATCATTAAATCGACTCTGCTGGTGATTCTAAGCCGATCGGTATACTTAAAGATGGGTCTAGCTCGATTATTTCTTGGTGTTACAAACATTTGGCGCGAAACTAACTTATAACTTATAATAAAGTGTAACGCATTGAAGGAGTGTCTTAAGACCCCAAGTATGTGTTGGACCAAATCCGTTTTACGACTTTGTAAGCTGTTTGAGCCATGTCCGTCCTTCTGTCTGACTGATATGCACTATAATTCTCGAAAGGAGTTAAAAAATCAATTCAAACTGTGCACATGGTAATATTTTTCCCAAAACTTAGTTTAAGTTCGAAGGTGGGCGAAATTGCCAAACACCTTCTGGTACCTCCCATACAAATGGTCCATATTTCTATGTTAAATAAAAACCGTTTCATTGGATAGTTGGAATTAGCTATATTTTGGTATATGATAAAGTTTTTATAAGCACTTTAAACACCCCCATATCTTGGGTTTTGCCACGTCACTTCTGGAAGTTAAAACACAATCCCAAAGATGTTTTAACTTCTATACGGATCTATACTTCTATACCCTGAAATTTGATATTTGGCAATGCTATTATAGAAGCTACATTCATAAGGAATATGTATGATACTGACACACCCATTCTGATACCTCTCACACAAAGTGACATAAGATTTGTTTGAATAATACCAATATAACATACATAACATAGATATTTGAAAATATTTTTGTAATCATTTTATACCTAAAAAATATTTACACTTTAGCCACGCCCCTTCTTGTACCTCCCACACAATTGTCTCTTTTATATGTAAAATTAAATCCTTCACAACTTCTATTGCGTGCGTGAAATCCACTATGACTTCATATTTGATCATGTTTTTACAATTGTTTTATAGACGTGGAAGCTGGGACCATGTGCCACGAACCTTCTAGTACCTTCAATACAAATTATTCTGCCCTAAGTAAAATGTTATTCCTTATAGTTTCCGTATATATATGTTCTCCGAAAGTGAGGGTATATAAATCGGTTTAACTGACTAAGGCTTACTTACTTGTTATACCCTCCACCTCCAGGAAGGGGGTATACTGACTTTGTCATTCCGTTTGTAACACCTCGAAATATCGACCTGAGACCCTATAAAGTATATATATTCTTGAACGTCGTAAAATTCTAAGACGATCGAATCATGTCCGTCCGTCTGTTGAAAGCAAAGGAGCAAGGTTGGGATTGAAACTGGGCGAAATCGGCCTTGAGAGAAAAATTTTTCCCTCACAAGGACTAAAAATACCCATAATAACCCCTAATAGTTTAGAGTATTTAAACATGTTTTTTTTAATAAAGAGTGATTTTTTTGAGGTTAGGATTTTCATGCATTAGTATTTGACAGATCACGTGGGATTTCAGACATGGTGTCAAAGAGAAAGATGCTCAGTATGCTTTGACATTTCATCATGAATCGTCTTACAAACGAACAACGCTTGCAAATTATTGAATTTTATTATCAAAATGCGTGCTCTGTTAAGAAAGTTCATTGCGCGCTTCCATTTTATGGTCAGTTTAATCGACCCACTGAAGCGGCTATTCGGGCTATTGTGACTAAATTTCGCACCAAATTTACATTGTTGGACATTAAACCACCAACACGCTTACGTAGAGTGCGAACTGAAGAAAATATCGCAGCTGTATCGGCCAGTGTTAATGATGACCACCAATTTTCGATTCGTCGCCGTTCGCACCAATTGGGTCTCTGTTACTCAAAAACGTGGAAATGCCAAAATTGGACTAAGCGGATGGACCACCTAAGACGCAGCCGCGGTCAACATTTAAATGAAATTATCTTCAAAAAGTAAATGTCATGGACCAATCTAACGTTTCAAATAAAGAACCGATGAGATTTTGCAAATTTTATGCGTTTTTTTAAAAAAAAAAGTTATCAAGCTCTTAAAAAATCACCCTTTATGTCTATAACAAAAACGTGCACCATAAAGTAATTTTTATTCGTAGGGGTTGAAAAAGCAATAAAGATGGTACATATTAAACGACAACAGCTAGAAACACGAAGTTCGGTATTTAATATTGTTTAATGTCTCTAATTGAGTAAATACATAATATAAATCAATTTTTTCCAAATTCATACTTTAAAGGGGTAAAATGGGAATAGAGGGATACAAATGGCACCAACCAAACGGCTACACCAAGAATAATGAAATTCGGTGTGTGCATCCCTCTAATTGCGTAGACACGCCAAATATAGATATTTTAGAAAGTCGTACTCTTAAGGGGCTAAATAGGAAAAAGAAAAAAATATTTATGTTTTCAAAAAGTTTAACCCTTCTGCAGTGAAAATGATCCAATTGTGAAATCATTGACAAAGAACACATCATCATATGTATTCAGTAAAGATTGCCAATGAAAGATTAAACACAGTTTTACTTCAAAATTCCTTATATATTGTGTATTTCCTGTCTAATAAATAAAACTGAGCTACAAAACGCAAAATAAATGGATGTTTCCAAATTCGTACTTTTATGGCAAAAATTGGTTAGGTTATTTTGCACTATGTACATGAGATAATGGATTTTCAAAATTTGTACTTTTGGAATTAAAATAGAATGGAAATACAACCAACTGAAACACCCACTATCTACTAATATTTATGGTATTTAAGCTTTTCGAAAATACAAATATAAGAATATTTATTTTTTGAATTAACTTGAAGTATTATTTCAACCTGTAAACGTATTGGTAGCCTTGCCTTTATTTATATTTTTTTTAATATTTGTATTTGTTTTGGCTATATTAAAAAAATGTATATTTTCCTGTAATATTACTGCACTTCTACGAAAATCGACAGCCTCTGTGGAATGCAATCCATGGTGGAGGGTATATAAAGTTCGGCGCGGCCGAACTTAACGCCGCTTTTACTTGTTTTTCTTGCTAACATTCTAACAAACAAAACAATGTCTATATGTAAAAATCTATGGTAGGATATAGTTACGCAAAGAAAATTTTAAAAGAATCATAATTTTTAAAATTTTTGTTTAAATAGCGCGAAAATTCGTTTTACAAATTTGATAACATAATAAAATATATGGATAAATCTAGAAGTTATGACACTTATTGTATAAGTTAGGGAATTTCAAAAAGCCATTTGCAATTTTTTACTAAGTTTTTGCTTAAATTGATTTAGTCATAACTGAAGACGACATGTTTTCTTCAAATATACCATCTTTTCTTCGTTATGGATCCGAGCTATATTTCAAAATGAAAGTAAAATATTCTGTTATCTAATAATATAATTTCTAAAGGGTTTCTCCTGCTATTAAATCAAAAATTGAATGAATCATGATTTTTTTAATATTTTTCATCTACAAAGAAAACTATAATTCATACTTTTATCCATATTGATATTGTTTTCTGCGATTAAAAAGTCCTTTTAAAAACTCAAACAAAATATTCTTTTCCCATTTTTGTGTGCTTTTTCTTGCCAGCAAAAAAAAAAAGATTTTTTTTCGAAAAAGTACCCATAATTTGTTTAAGTAGAGTTTTCAAGTTTAGAAAGCTAATTTTATACATTTCCCTTTTTGGTGCCTCATTATTATTTGCATTACCTAGTCAAGTTCATTCCGCTCTGCATTATTTTAAAGTACGTAAGAATGATTTCCTTATAATGGTTTAAAAAATCGTCGTAAATTTCATAATATGTTTGTATCTAATTTCAGATACAAAATAAATCGTTTAACTAAACATACAAAGACTACTCTGCTGCGCAAAATTTTCTGATCTAACGATTTATCTAATTGATAATATTTGGGCGGCGATGAAATGAAAGTAACCGAAAGTTGGCGACCCTCCGAATTTATTTTTTATTTATTTTTAGTACTTTAAAGGATATTTGTACCACGCTTTACCACTTATTTTACAACTCATGTATAAGTACGTATTTATTACCTTAACTGAGTGTGGATATACTTATTTATCAACTTTATAAATACTATACGAAATATAAGTAGTGATGACTTTTGGTTAAGCATTATGTTCAACATTACTTGGTAATGAGAGTTGTTGCTCGGTGTGACCATACAAATATTATTTCAATGTAATTTACCATGTATACATTTTGAAAAATTTGTTACCTAGTGTAATTCATTACATGCGGATTTAGTTTCAGGAGTCCAAAATATGCGAGAAATAGTCGTTATTTTATAGAACATCATTTTTGGTATCGATCAGTTTCCGTTTCCTTTAGAACACAGAGCATGACTTCCACAAATGGAGCCTACAGCTATTTCGTCACGCTTGGCTTTATCGGAGTTGTTACCAATTATTCACATCACAGCTTTCCGTCTTCAAATGTTCAACGACATAAACCCTATATT
The DNA here is from genome assembly GCA_947397865.1 of Polietes domitor. NCBI lineage: Eukaryota > Metazoa > Arthropoda > Insecta > Diptera > Muscidae > Polietes > Polietes domitor. The sequence goes on along the minus strand of OX377622.1, from coordinate 99,874,822 downwards.
TAAACTTGATTAAGCCAAATGGCAATTCTTTAATAATCATTCATAAACAGCGTTAATAAAATTCACGGCAAAGCAGCAGCACGCGACACAAACATAGTTTCGCTTTCAATCAGCCACAAGCCATTCAAAGCAATTTGGAAGTGTAGCTCAAGCCAACCGACGACAACATCGAACATGCAACATGTGTGCCAGACATGTTGGGTGTGCACCAACGTGGGATAGTTGCGGAGGCGATTGTTTTCAAAAATTCAGTTTGTATTCAAACTTTATGAATAACGGTTGGATTGTCAACGGTTACGCGGCGCCGCGGGTGTGCTAACAACGACTTTCGGTCTACGAATTTAAAATTGTTTATTTCAAAAAAAAAAAAAACTAAAAATTAAATTTTCAAAAAGTGGAAGTGACTGCAGCGGAAATTTTAAATCGAACGCAAGGAAAATAATACAAAATTGTGTCGTCGCTTGCCAAAAACGGAAAGCGCGTTAAACACCCCAAAACGGAAATTGATAACCGCCAAATACGTTCAACGAAGAACAGCAAAAGGAACAACAACAAAAAACCCAAAAGAAAAAATTACTGGAATACGTGCCGTGGATGTGCTGCATGTGAATGCGTTTGTGAAAGAAAGAAAATTGTGATTTTTCAGTGAAATTTAATTTTGAATTTTAATACGAATACCTGCGGCGACCTGGGACGGAAACCCCAAACAAGGAGTTCTTTTGTCAACAGCCATAAATTGGAATTTACCTGTCAACACATAAAACACGCGAGGCCGCGAGGAAAAAGGTGAATAATTTAATATTGCTTTGACACAGTTCTTACTCGGCTGTGGTTCACACGCCGCAATCCTCCAAGGGGGGGGGGGGGGCAGTGGTGTCACTCATGACAATTTCAAGTTGAAAGCAGATGGATGGATGGATGTCTCATGGCTGTTGGCCAGAAAACGTTCTTCAAAATCCACACTGTTTAAAATTCCGGATGCGTAGGTTCTTGTTTTCAAGATTCTTTTTGTTTCGTTCCAATAACAGATCTTATCGTCGCTGTGTCATAACATGGGACGTACATCACAATGGGGTTTAATTTGTCTCTGACTTTTTGACAAATGACGCCTTTGCAGCTCTTCCCCATGGGCAACTGTACGTTGGCACAACAAACGATTCGTCTGGGGAGGGGGGACTTTTTTGTTTTACTCGGATGACTTTGTAATCTCTTCATTGATTTGGGTTTGTCAAATTAGTTTTTTTCTTCTTTTCATTAATGTACATGCACGTATTTTAAACAATTGCTGATGATGATGATGGTGTTCATCATTGTTTTCACATCGATAGTGTGGGCTTTCCTTCATTTTTCATTATTAAAATGTTGGCTTTCAAAAATTTCTTTATATGGTTGTTTAATGTTCTTAGATAGACACTCACACACACACGCACAACGAGAGAGGAGGAGGTGTCGGCAATTTGTACAAAAATGTACCTATGAATGAGTACAGACGTACAGATGTACATATGTATGTATGAAGAAGATTATTTTGAATTTTTCATGTGGGTAATAGATTCACGTCTGATTTCGTATTCACTCAAGTACCACACAAAAGACTTAAGAAACAAACTGGGAGGAAAGACTTAAGACACAAACATGCTGTGGGTATGTTCACTATTGCGGCTGCACACTCATCATTTAATTCATTCGAGAGTTTAGATTTAAATGAAACATTAAATTGCATGGTAATACCATACATACATTGCTGGTCAGTTAAAAAGAGGAAGAAATATTTTAGGTTTTATTTGTACAAATTAGGACCAACAACTAATAAAAAAATAAGAATTAAATTCCATTCAAATCCAACAAAATTCAAAATGCTGGACATGTTTTTATAAGCAAAACACTTTTCCAAAACTTGAAAAAAAAAAGAATGCATAACACTGTGCTACAGAAAAGAATGCAGTAGAAAACTTTGGGAAGTGATACTATTCTTTTATTATTTTTTTTTCTTATAGCTATTGTCGAGTAAAAAAAAGAATCCGTATTTGAAATTTCCCAGACACTTCCAATATCTTGAGTTACGAGTAAAAACGGTGGACACGTAAAAGCCGGTAACTTAGTTGGTTATCAGAATATACCTGGAGCTTTCGATCGATATATAGATATGTGTTTTTGTCTAGCAAACACATTTTTTTTAACAATTTTTATCCATTTCTCAACATTGATAATGTTTTGCACATTGTTTTGTTTGGTAAGGAGAAAAACGACGCTTTGTTTTTAAAAATATGTTAGTTATTGACTGAGTAGTTGCAATTTTTATTAATATTAACTATTTGCAAAAATACAAGTTTTGGTCATTCCAGTTCACATCTCTCATTATTTTACCAATTGAGGTTCAATAAAAATTTAAAATTTATTCAAAATAGATAAAAATGGTAAAAAAAACATGTAAAAAATGGAAAATCGTTTTTTCATTTCGATGAATTTCAATTTAAGAAAAGTTACAGGCTTATAAATGTGCAACGGACGAAAACCCGTGTTTTAACCGTATCTCAAGGTTTTGGGGATTCTTGTTCTACTCGACAATAGCTACAAGAAAAATAATATCACTTCCCAGAGTTTTTGGACTGTAGCACGGTGTAACTTGTTCATTAATATAGATTTTCTTCAACTAATCTAACTTGGAAATGGACTTAATTTTAGTTTTCTGCGTTAGAGTGTTAGTTATTAAAAAATAGAACAACATATTTTTCCGTTTTTTTTATACTTTTAAAGAACAAAATATATTTTTCCGATTTTTTATATTTTATGGTTTTTTCTTTTTTTTTTTTGAAAAAATCTATATCTTCTCCATTTTTGGAGACTGTTCCTAAACCAGTGTTATTATGCGAACGTGAAATTCGCACCATTTGTAGCCCTCATAAATAGCTTTAATTAAACATATAATTAAACCTGTATTTCTGAAATGACAGTACAAATTAAACGACCTAAAATTTGATTTTTAGTAAAAATTTGCTGTAATTCGGAGTCCTAAATGTGTGGTCACACATGCATATGGTCACGCTAGCACAACCCGGGTTAAACAAATTGTCCATAAAAAATGATTTTGCTGAAAATTCCAATGATTATTTTCATTTGAATTGAATTTTTTGAAATTTTCTAAATATGAAATTCTCATTCTCATTTGCAATCTTCTCAATTTGAAATGGAAATTTTTAATTTCAATTAGAACGTAGCTTCGACGAAAAGTGGAATTTTAGTATTTTTTAATTCGTCCATAAAAAACTATGCTGATTTTATGAAATATGCCAATATTCACACAAAAATAAATTTTAAGTATCGGAACAAAAGTTTTTATTTTTTTGTTGGGCGAACATCGCTTTATTAAGATCTGTAAAACTACACCATTTCTAATGGAAATTGGGGAAATTTCCGATTGAAAGTGAGATTTGACATATTCCAATTGAAATTTTCCATTGGGTGTCGAATTTTCCTAATTTCAATTGGAATCATATCAATTTGAAATAGAATTTTTTAATTTCATTTGGAATTTTCTCCATTTGAAACGTAAATTCTAGTAATATTAGTATTTTCTCAATTTGAAAAGGAAATTATCGATTGCAATTGGAATTTTCCCAACTTGAGAAGAAATTCTCAACTTCTAATGAAATTTCTTAATTTCAATTAGAATTTTCACAATTTCAATTGAAAATGTTGTAGTTTGCCAAGATTTGGTAGAAGAGCTGTTTATGAAATTTTCAAATGTACATTAGACCGGATAGAAAGCAAAGTTGCGATTTCCGCACCTAAATGAAAGATTTATAACTACCCACAAAATATTTCGTGTATATAAATCATATTTTTCTTAAAAAGGTGGATGTGTATCCACTTTTGGTGCTGTGACATTAAAGTATAATTTATTCCGCATCCAATGGTGTCAAAATGTTCATACATATTAATAGTTCCAAAATTAATAGCGATTTTTCAAGGTAATTTTGAAGAAGTTTTCATAAAATTTTTATGTAATTTCTCATTTGTGATTATTTTTTAGCCATAGTTAGAAATCGATCGACTATATAACCTATTGATACCTTTGGATTCGGAATATCTCATACTTTATTACGCAACTTTTTATTTGGTCAAGAAGTGAAACACAACCGTCGATTTTGAGAAAAACATGATTTAGAGTAAAAGATGTAGCCGCAACCTTTTTTCTCTTATACAAATCGTCCCAATCATATTTTGGCTTTCTAAACTCGAAAACAATATTATTATTTGTTTTCCAATTTCAATTTTCGTCGAAGGTACCTTTAATATTTGTACACTCATTTTGGAAACATAAGTCCGAATATAACTGATATATTTGCTAGGTTGTTAGGGATGTTCGTCAGTTAAGAAAACAACCGTCGAGTTCACTCGGCGCCCATTGTGGTTCCAGTAAGAAAAAGGGGTGGGGAGAGATGGGGGCGGAAAAGGGAATATAGAAGAAGGAAAGGTGATGAATTATAAGTTGATAGTAAATTTTTCCTGCTGACTCTACTGAACCAGGAGGATTTCCATATAAATCGGACGAGGGGATTAATAGGAGCACCCGCTAATTCGCTAACTTCATCGAAGAGCCGGCAGCTTAGGAATACAAGGTACTGCACTGATTTTTCCTCTTCTTCGTCTAGGCAGCTTCTACAGAAGTCTTCGAAAAAAAGCACACTTTTGTCGAGGGAAAGCAGACCTTTGGTGCGTGTCATATCAATGCCCTGACAAAGAGATCGAGCTATCCTGCAATTTTTATTGACTCGGCGTAATTTGCAATTTCCATGAACGGAATGCACACGTCCACTGTCGTGGTTTCTACTTGTGCACTGCAGTCTAACCTGCATCTGCAAGTTCGTTGCCTTGGTACAGAGCGTGATGTCATAAGCATGAATCTTGAGAGCTGCCTGGCTGTCGACATCGATTTTGAATTTAGTCAAAGGTATATCCCGTTCCAAATCCGTCCGTTAATGACGTTTATCTGCCTGGAAGACCGTACATTTGACAAGGAATATGGTGGAGATTTTTAGATCTAGAAATACGAAGTATAGAAGCGACCCGCGCCCTTCTCCGATGAATACATTTCGAATACAATTGCTTTTGAGTGTAGTTTCAGATTGGAATGTTTTTCATATTTAATCGAAACATACATACATATGTCGGTAAAAAGTTTCTGTACAAATATTATTTATACTTGAAAATTTAAAAGATGTACACTCCGTTAAAATCGGATATCCTATCTAAAAATGTATTACCAAATGTTACTTTATTCCTGATATACATGCAAATAATAACAATATCATCGATATTGAACCGCTTTTCGTCAGAACAAATTAACCTATTACTGTCGTACCTCTCGAACAGCTTCTTGCGTGCAGGATTAAGTGGTGGCTGGATTTTTGCAATATTCGAAGTATTAAGAACTTTTTTATAATTTGGTGAAATATGGTTTTGCTAACGTTCACTTCAAATTTATTGAAAGTCGTACTAGAATTACAAGACTGTTAAGAATTTTGCGTTTATGTCGACATGTAACCTTTTATAAAAAAATTTTCCTTTGTATAGCGTTTCCTACTCCTAAGTAATCTTTAAATAGTTGTTCATTACTATTGGACTCCGACCAATTTTTGCAACACTAGAGCGTTTAGCAAAAATTAATTTTTACTTTTTCCGAGGCACTTTGTACCCCTAATTTTTCTTTTTTATAGCTATTGTAGACAACTTCCGTTATTGACCCGCATTTATTTATTTCGCGCTAGATTCATTTGAAGTGTAATTTCTTGCTCTCTTATCGGCTTTCGGAAGATATTCCGGGATCTATCTTATTATATACTTTATTTATGCAGTCAAATTTTCATATAAACTAGTCGAGAACCATTGTCATGAAGCGCATGAAGGCATTGTCAAGGTATTCGCTTATGGAATTTTTGCATGAATATCTCTCTTTAGTTTTATATTTTCCTAACACCATCTTTGACATATCTAATACATCTTCTTACTAACATCTTTTAAGAGATGCCGTAAAACAATCCAATAAGACAAATGCCCAATAAGTTTTTATTTCAAGATTGTTGCCCATATATGGAGTATTGTTTTAAAATCAATAAGTTGTTATTAGTTGAGATTTGTGACAAATTGCTCTGTCACTTTGAAGGACTTTCAAGCAAAAATGTCGGTAATAAATCGTCACCCCTGCAAAGTCACAGCAGAGATATATTGTCATGGGAGGCTTAAGAAAAAGACTCAAGACAACTGGCATTCATAAGTCACAGAAACTTGAAGTCAGTGAACACTTTTAGTTAATCATCTTTGAAGAACACACTGGTCGTAGTGGTGAATAGCACGCTTGCGTCTTAAGTCTTTTGCTTCTAAGTACTCGGCCCACCCAAAAACAACATATTTTAATCACAACATTTAGTAAAGACTAATTGGTGATTATTTACTTTTTGATCTAAATGTTTTTAATAAAAATAATTAGAAGCAAATACATGATGATACATGATCCATGGAATAATTGTTATGGTTTTATCAGTTTCAAGAGCACTTCAGAAACATATCGTCGCCATAGTCATCATAGGGACTCATTCTGGAGAAGCAACAACTTTAAAAAGTAAAATTATTTACCTTTTAAATTACAAAATGTTCCGATAAATTCCTAAAAGGAGGGAAAAGCTAAGACTACAATTTGAAAATCCACCAACACATTACTAAACTCGGACCTGCATTTTGGAAATTCCAGAAATATTTTCATTTTCCGGTTTTGAATTTCCTACTAATGTTTCTCTAACCCACACGTTAGCTTATCCTTCAAGAACAATATATTGATAAATATCGCGCTTGCCTCTTAAGTCTTTTGTTTCTAAGCATCTATGTTTTTAGTCACTGCTCTTGATGTTAGCATCCTCATCAGCCTGACTTTCGTAGATTCGATTCCCACTATTCCAGGTTCTATCTGTTGCAAACAACAAGAGGCTACCTATACATACATCTATTTCTATAAATAGCATTTCAATAACCTGTTAGATCGTAAATCAATATCGATTGGAAACTATTTGTTATTAATATACATGGCTAATGATATAAGTAATACCTATATGTTAACTTGTTCATTCTTTTTTTCTTTTGCTTTATTAAATTTCTTCAAAATTTTTGATGCAGCACTTGGCAATAATGCTTGATAATACAACCTGCAACGCTGATTCATACAATTTTTGCATACAAGTTTACATATAAGTCGCCTTTTTGATGGTATTGGGACCATAAATGCATTTTTGGTTTATCTCCGTTTTGTGCCAAATAAGCACGAGTTGTTCGAAGACATCGCAAAGTTCGTGGGAACATTTCAGCTACGTCATCGTGAGAGATTCATACGGACGGATCTTCTATTGTATTCATTTTTCTGTGCATTGAATATAAGGAAATCGAACACATTAACTAATGTCTATATTAGAATATTCTAAATAAGACATTCATTGCCAATTATTGCGACACACACATACACACTCCAAACTTGTCTTGTGACTTTGTCTGTCCACGCACACACATGTCTTCCTTGCATGGAAGTGCAAGAAGATGCATATGTACACGTAGAGCGGAGATTTATTTGGTATTTGTAAAGCATCCTATTAAGATTGGTATTATGATTGTAGCTCATCCTAGTATATGTATATACTATTATTAGCCACGATCATCATTCAAATCTCAATATATTGTCATATTATCAAATATGTTTGTAACAATTAGAACCATCATAGATTGGCTTTGGATAGGTATTATATAAATGAAACGACCGAGGAGTTCGAAAACATCCAAATATACGTCTAAAGTTACGATCACATTGGGCTAATATTTAAAATAGTGCAGGTAGTACCTGGTGAATATTGTGTTTGCACTACGAACATTAAGGTGAGTCACGAAAAAATTCAGTGGATCAAATTATTTAATGTTGTTTGCGAACCATTTCTCTTAACATCATGTTTTCCTAGTGTAAATTTTACTGATTTTGTATTTGTTTTGTTGTGACTATATTAAAATAATTATATTTCTGCACTTCTACGAAAATCGACATCCTTTTTCGGCCAGGCCGAACTTAACGCCTTTTTACTTGTTTTTATCCTAGTATAGTCGATTATCTTAGTATGGCTGATTTATCGAACGTTTGTAGTAGCTTTTAGAGGGGTTTCAAAGTTACAATAAACAAGTATGTTAAGTTCGACCACATTATGACCTGATTTATTTATGAAAATCGAGATATTTGAATACAATTCCCACAACCACTTGAGGTCATATGCTCCTTATAGGATTGATGGAAAAAAATATATATCGTCTGCTGAAATTCAAAGGGGCTGAACATTGCAAAAATCAAAAATTGAGCTTTTGATTTACATTACACCAAAATACACATTCTCATAAAATGTTAGTCTTCAATTGTCAAAAAAAGCGACTTTATAACCGAAATTCAAAAGGTATTAAAAATAAATTTGTTTGAAAAATTAACGATTTCTTAATGTGTAGTCCAATTTTTTTTTTCATTTTTGTGTTTTAAAAGTATTCCGAAAAATCGATGTTGTAACCAAATGGTTTTCGTATTATTACTTTTTTTTGCTCCTCCTGTAAAATTATGAGAAGTGATGTTAGACTCTTTAGCATTTCTGGTGACGATATACTTGTAGGGTCGTGCTTTACAGTATTTGTGCAAAGAGGCGACACAACAGTGACCCTTTGAAACATGTAATCTGTTCGATTACAAAAATAGAGAATTTGTTTGTTACTGTAAACTTCTACGGCCACTAACAGCCACGCCCATACAGTTATGTAAACACACCATAACAGGGTGTGGCTGTACTGTACTGTACTGTACTGTACTGTACTGTACTGTACTGTACTTAAAAAAATATTACACGCAATTATTACACCACGCTCGCTAATAGAGCGAAGACACAAAAATATGTATATAGTGCTGTAGTCCTCTATTATATTTTTAACAAATGTTACATAAACTATATGAAAATACTATATGTAAATATCATCGAAATATCGTTTGAAATATTACAAAAAAACTCAATATTTTAGAGGTTCTCCTACACTTTGCAACAAAAAGGAAATAATTGTGTCCAAGCAAATAAAAATATTTTTTGTGTGAATTGAGGCATGCTGATGCATAAAATTAACACACAAAAATTTAATTTTAATTTTATTTCTTTTTAAATATACTAAATTACATTTTTCGTTTAGGTACCTTTAATATTTGTACTCTCATTTTAGTTATATATGTATATAAATAAAATGAGGTAATTTTAAAAAATCATTCAGCCATTTTTTACGATTTTTTTCTTAATATGATTTAATCATACGCGAAGACGACATGTACTTCTACAAGAAGGACCATAACTTCTACATTTATCATTTTTGTCTTTATCTAAGTCTTGATGCCAGCTATTAGAAACTAAAATAAAATATTCTGTTATCTAATTTGTAAAGAGATTTTTCGCGCTATTTAAACAAAATTAAAAAAATTATGTGTTTTTAGAAATAAATCAAATTACTTTTTTCCGAATTTTTCATATTTTTACGATGTTTTCCGTGCCAGCAAAAATATTTTTTTAGAAAAGAAAAAATAATCGTTTCCCATTTTTTCAGACTGTTCCTAAACCACTGTTTCTATGTGAAAGTGTAACAATATTCGTAGCTATCATGAGTACCATTAATTTATACTTATATTTCCAAAATGAGAATATAAATATTTAAGGCACTTTCGCTGAAAAAAAAAAATAAAATAAAAAAATATTTTTAACAAATCTATCAGTCCTTGTGAGGGAAAGATTTTTCCATCTGGATCGATTTCGATTTTTCAACTCCAACCGAACGATTACAGACTAATTTTAATATACTCATTACTCAGGCATCATTTGTAAGTTAGTTTTTCCATCTATTTTATTTTTTATAGCACCTTTTACAAAATGTTCACAAGAAATATGAAAATAACTCTAAACGTCCAACAAATCAGGCAATGAGTTATTCTAAAACAAGCGTAAGAATGTATATTTAATATGCTTTAATTTAGAAAAAAATTAAAAAAAGCAACAGAAAAAATACACGGGAGAACTATGATTTTTAGAGTTTTTTAGATTTTGCATTGCTACCAAAGAAAAAATAAACATTTCGTTCACAAGTTATTTTTTTTTCACAAGTTATGAACAATTTACAATTTTTGCAAAAAGGCGTCTTCATTCAATCGTCTATAATGCATGAAATACTTTATAGATTTTAATTCATTTGTCGATTTGAAATCTCGTACGTCCATACTAGATTTCAAAAAAACGTATAGTTTGTTACTTTTAACATATATTTTGCTAATAAAATCAATTTGTGACTTTTGTTCACATAAAATCCAAAATTTAGAACAAAATTTCGCCATATGAGCAATTTATTGGTGCTAAATTTTATAAATATAAAAATTATCTATAAATATATATGCTGCACTCAACTAAAGTGTTGTTGGACAATAAATATTAAACAAGATTATTAGTATAAGTGTCTTGGAGAGATTTTAAGTATAGTTGTTTATGGACTAAAAGCAAACCTGATATTTTTTAATGGAATAATAAAATATAACCTCCGATAGCACCAAACATTCGTAGAATGTCTACGTGTATAAGAAGCAATCCCATATCCATGTCGGTATCAAAGTCCAACGTACTTTATACGCCTGAAAAATAATATTATGAAAAATGTCCCAAAATAAATCATGCAAAAAATGGGTGATTTTTTATGAAAAATTTTGGGCGATTTTTTCATATGAAAAATTATACAATTTTTGGACTAATTTTTCATTTTATTCGACCAATTTTCATATTTTTACTCCGTTTTTTGTTTTTGCGCAATTTTGTATGCCAACGTTCGAACATAATGCTATTCGCTTGGGCAGCGCAGCATAAAATCCGCGAAATGTATATGAAATAAACAGATGATAATAATGTGGCCCAGAATCAAACTCCAAAGGTTAAAATTTGGTAAACATTTTTGAGTTATGTAAAAAAGTTAAATTAAACAAGGACTGTTTTAAGATATTTGCATTACCTGGCAATTGGAAATATTGAAAAATTAAATTTTTTGAAAAGTACGTAATAATGAAAAAATATTTTTTCCGCGCATTATGAACCAATACGTATAAATGTGAAAGAAAAACATAAAAATAAAAATTTTACTTTTCTCTTAAATAAAAAAGAGAACTTTGGGATAATTTCTGAAATATACCCGATTGCCCGATTCAATGTTAATATCTCAAAATAATTCTTAGGACATTGCTTAATTTAGATTTTTATTGAATTTTGGGCAAAGTATCTGGTCGTCTTGTTTCAATCGAAATTTAATCCAATAAAAACACAGCACAAAGAATAATTTAACGATGTGTAGGGCGATCCATTGATTTTTTGTCCAAAATTTAATGTAAATGTTGACTTTTCAAATATAAAGCAAACATCGACTATTCACTTGCCCTAAATAAAACTTAACTTTGTTCAGTATTGTTGTTATTCTTATATCAAAAAATAAAAAAAAAAAGATGTAAAATGTAAAATTAAGTCAAAATACATTCCAAAATATTCATAACGTCAAAAACTATATATATATACCTTTTTACATCTTTCATTTCGAGGCCACATTCATACAAGGTCACGTTTGATACATGTGTGTAAATTTCTAGACTATGCTAATGAGTTTCCATGAATTCGCTAACCATGGCATAGTACACTGCTCGATTTGGAAAGGCATGTTGTTTTTGCCACTTACATAAGTATCGATGGTTTACAATTTGCTCTAAATATTATTGAATCTTTACTAGTCATAAATACTGGAATTCTAATTTGCACAATGGTTTAATGCCAAAATTACTGGCTTTGTAAAAAATGGAAGGGAAACATTGAAGGAAAATCGACTTGTTTATGTTTTCAATCTAAACTCAAATACTCGCCGTTGGTTGCTTCGTTGACTAACGATTAATTATTGTGCTTCAATAAAAACAAGAAATAAAATTTTGAGTTTTAGTTAAAAAATCACCTTTATCATTATACTTATATATCACGGTCATTTGTAGGGGCGTAGCATCAATTTAATCCTTTAAATTTTTTATATGTTTGATTATAAAAATAGAAATTTGTGAAAATACTACCTCTTCGTAGATTAGTATTCAGCGATGAAAACTTCCAAATGCATTCTGGATCAAATATGAGATTTGTTTCAACGCGACAAATGTGGTGTCTGATCTGTGCTTTTTATTTTGTCATTTTGAAATAGAAAAAATTGGCTTGTTATACACAATGAGATATGCAGACATTTATGCCAACTTGAACAATAGAACATTTAACAAAAGATCAAAACTAAAAAGAGATCTGATAAGCAGAGCGAATAAATAAAATAAAAATCGGTGTTGATTTTTTATGTTTGTGACTTCTGATTTTTATTCGGTTGTAATATTTTTTTATAAAATATCTTTAAACATATAATTTCGGTGAATAGAATAGATGGACAAAACCAAAAGATAGTAAATAATGGAATGCATATTTAAAAAAAAAAGGTGAAAGTCTTCTCATTTCACTAGGATAAATAGCTTTTGTCTACACGGAAACTAGAGTCAAAATAACAAAGAAGCCACAATTTTGCATTTTGGTTTTGTTTGGTTTTTATTCTATTTAATCGCTCTGCATATTAGATCTCTTTTTAGTTTTGATCTTTTGTTAAATCTTTAGATATTATTTAAGCGGGCATAAATCACCTTTCCCATGGTGGTTTGTTTTCTATTCTTAAAAGACGTCAATGGGTTTTTATACCAAACTCAAAACAGATCAATAAATAGATACATTTGAAACGATGGAAAATGACTCTTGGCCACTGTGGCCCGGATATGGAATAGAAAAAATTCCAAAAGTCTTCAGTGGGGTTTTTATGCCAAATTGGAAACATCAATAGATTGATAATTTTGAACGACTCTTGGGGCTGGTTATATGCTGTGGCTTAGAATTCCTAAACACATGGGACGCAAGTATATGTCCGGGTGAGAATTAAAGCAAAACGGAAGTGACATATTTCTAACTTTTCTCAAAATGCCACATAGTTTTTCTCTATATATCAGCACTAGCAAATGCCAGCTACTTCGCATGCGGAACATTTTCAAATTTGTTTATAATTTTTCTATACAATAAGGTGAGACGAAACACCATTTTGTATTATTTTCCTTAAAATCAATGAATTGAAACATAAACTGACTGATTTTTACTCCTCGATAATTATTTGTGAAATCCCTTTATATTGTGCGGGATGCACAGACTGAATTTCACGATTCTCGCAGCAACACCTTCTTTGATACCATATTTATCCCAATTGCCCCCTCAAAAGTACAAATTATGATAAATCCATTTTTGTTGTGCGTCAACATAATCAAAGGATTGTCCTCACTGAAGTTCGCTATTCCAGTCAACACTTTGGTTGGTTCCATTTCTTTCCCTTTTTATACCTCTTCCGTCAGAAAAGTAAAAAATTCGAAAAATCCATTCTTGTTGCGATTCACGTAATCCGAGGAATGTGCACATCGAATATTAGGATTTCAGCTGCAATATTTAGGTTGGTGCCCAAATCCCATTTCCCCCACTTCCCTTTTAAAAGTAAAATTTTCGACAAATCAATTTATGTTTCGCATCTACTTATTTTAAAGAATTTACAGACCAAATTTCATGGTTTTGTCTGTAATATATTTCTCGGTACCATTTATATCCCTTTTTGAAAAATCCCTTTATCTTTCAAGACTAGGTAGTCACAGGAATTTAGATTGGAAATTTATTTATTGCAATATATTGATTGTTACCATATTTGTCCCTTTTTGTCCCGTGTATCCCTTATAAGTAAAGATTTCTAATCTTGCACGTCTACGTCTGAGGAATTTTAACACAGAATTTTGCGATCCTAGTTTCAACACTTTGATAAGTACCATTTCTATTCCTTTTATGTATCCTTTTTTTTCGAAATATCCATTCCTTTTCCCCCTACCCTCTTAAAAGAAAAATCAAATTATGCTTAGAAATATACCAACGAATTTCATGGTTCTAACTGCCATATAATTGCTTTGTACCATTTTTATCCCTTTTTGTCCCTTTTATCCCTTAAAAGTAAATTTTTAAAAAATTCTTTTATCTTACACGTCTGCGTCAGAGGAATTAAAAAATGGAATTGTAACGATTGCAATTGATTGGTTTGTACCATTTCTATCCCTTGTTTACAATGCACATCTACGTAGTCAGAGGGATTTACATACTGAATTTCACGATTGCAATAATTATCCCTTTTAGTCCCACTTATCACTTTAATGTACACAATTATATAAATCTGCTTAGATTGCACATCTACGTGGTCAGAAGAATTTACACATGGAATATCCCGATTACAATATATAGCTTGGTACCATTTGTATCCCTTTTTGTACCGTTAATCCCTTAAAAGTACAATTTTCGAAAAATCAATTTATGCTTAGCATCTACTTATTCAAACGAAAACACAAACCGAATTTCACGGTTCTAACTGAAATATATTAGTTAGTACCATTTTTATCCCTTTCTAGGCCATTTTCGCCGTAAAGTAAAAAATTTGAAAATTTGTCGTGCATGTCTACGTAGTCAGAGGAATTTACACATGGAATATCCCGATTACAATATATAGCTTGGTACCATTATTATCTCTTTTCGTCCCGTTAATCCCTTAAAAGTACAAATTTCGAAAAAAAATCTGCACCTCGGCGGATTCAGAGGAATTTACACACGGAATTTCATGCAAGACTTTGGTATGTGCCTTTTCATCCCTCTTTGTCCCTTTCCTCCTTAAAAGTATCTCCATTTATTACGTCTACGTAGTCCGAGTAATGTTGGCAATTATTAAATAAATCAAGTTCAAAATTAAATATATATTTGTTGGCAAAAAACTCAACAACTCTCCAAATGGAGAGGGATTTGTAGGTGTAGCTCATTCTAAAAAGTTTCGGTTTCATTTGTCGCCAAAATAAAACTTCCCAAAAACCAAATAAATCTAATTGCCATATAGCTGAGAAAGTGTGTATGCACATGTACGTATGTGAAAAAGACTTGTCGGCTTTTGTTTATTAATTGTTGTATTCTAATGAGGTTGAATTTCAAGGTATCACGTACGGCACCAAAATTCTCCATTTGGAATGAAGTGACAAAGAGTCTGGCTGGCTGGCTGGCCCACAAAACGTGTCGCAATGTTAGGCCAGTTCGTAGAACCTTTTTCAGACACATGTCATTGGCAACAATGGCCAAAAGTGAACACAGCACATAACATTTGCATAAATATGCCAACAATTTCCCAGGTATGGTTAGAAGTGAAACGAAATCGGGGTACTGTTAGGCAGGCACTCACGCCAACACAATACCAATGGCATACCCATTACAATGGGATCACACAAAATCAGACAGCTGTTGAGTCGAGTCAACAAGTCGTTCAAGTCTTAATTGCTGGAAATGACCAACATTATAAATGATGGACCGGCCGGCCATATCATTTAGATTTAATTGATGTAAACCCCGAAAACAAACAATCACGCAGCGGCCTTGTACAACTGATCTGCTTAAGTTGCACTTAATAAAACTTAAAAAATATATTTAACACGGAAAACATATTATTTTTGATTTGATTTATATTGAGTTTTTGTTTAGATCTGGGCTGAAACGATCAATAAGTTAAACCTCCCAGAGATTTGTACAATTCCATGTTTACCCTCTATGTTCGAAGCTATGCAATTTTTTGGGGTAAATATTTATCTTTAATTAACATAAAATGGTTAGCATTCGTGGTGAGAGTGAACGTGTGTGTTCGTTCGCCTGCCTTCTTTGCCGATTGTTCAATGTTTGTGTCTTAAGTCTTTCGTTTTCAATGATTGAAAAACAAACATTCGAATAGTTCGAACAGTGGCGTGTGGAGTGGGTACAGTCAGTAGCCAGTAACCACCATTTCACCCAACAACAGCTGTTACGTACATAAATGCTTGTAATTGAATAATGGTTGTGTTTTAGCTGAAATTTGTATTTCATACATAATCGCAGTGGATCGCTTTATTACTTTAACAACAATTTAATTGTGGGAAGAAGATGTTGTGGCTTCTAAGTGAAGACAATGCACTATTATAGGGCACTTGTTGAATTGTTGATTGTGGGAAAGTATATAAACTCCAAGAATCACTTATTGGTCGATTTTTAAATTGTCTTGATGGATATGATCATTTAGTTGGGCTCACATTTGATAGGCCAAATTAGCCGTGAATCATCAAGCTTTGAATGATATTCATGAATAAATTTATGATACGAATTGTCAGCACAATTCCACGAATTCTGTGGAATTATGCTGGGAAATACGCAAGTTAAATACAGTGAAATTGCGCTGACAATTGCTGGGAAATACTCGTGGTCGGTACTCGCTGACTAATAATCTCTGCGTACTTTTCTATGGTCGCATTGTTGCAAATATCAAATGCTAACATTAAAGCGTTATAACCAAGTCATGCACTTCTCATTAATATTTAAATTAGGTCAAACTTTTTGCTTTGCAAAAAAGTTGAGTGGAGTGATAGTAATAGTCGTAAAATTTAAACAAAACACATAGTTTTGAGTTCACACCTGGGGTACATTTCACATTATCACAGGTTACACATTTTTTGTATTTTATCTTCACAATTACACAATCTTTAGGATTAGGCAACATTATAATTATTTACTATGCCCATGTCCGCCGATAACAATCCACATATATTTATTTGAAGCATTTGTTATGAAAATCATTGTGTTTTTCTTCACATTTGATATTTAGGCCAAAAGTTTTGAAAGGAGTTAAAGAATTCACTCAGATAATATAAAAATATATTCTCGAAAGATACTTTAACCCATTTTTAATGAACGATAAGCACCACTCTTTTGTACAGCATTGTAATATTTCAGTTAGCTTTAACCATTTTTTATGTTCTGAATTATATGTAGATATCATATGCATATGCACTTTACTACGCATATGTGCATGCGTACATACATATCGATATGTGTACGTACATATATTCTCTATTTTGTCTTACGTATTTATATGTACATATGGTGATCTCTACCGACGTTTAACGGTCTGCAGAGACTAGACAGCAAATCAATTCTATTCATTGATACATATTTATTTGTACATATTTACTACATATTAGAATGTAAGTCATGCTTAAGTAGACTTGGTACATCCATGTACATATACTTTAGCTTTGCCCCCTGTACAATAAAGTAATTTTTGCTCGCAAGTAAAGTCAACTTTACAATTTACCTCAACACCCATTAATGACGAATGGATGAAAAAATATCCCAAATCCAAAAACAGCTCTGTTGCTTGGGTTGGTTCATACCTTACAGAAACCAAATCTCAGTGCTGATTTTTCGGGCAGTGCGAAGTATGTGGGCAACAACCCTGATAGAAAGCTTTACTTCAGGAAAAATATAATGGAGCGAGTGAATAAAGCTACCATCCTCCTATATACTTGCCGAAAGGCTATCGAAGCCAGGTGGGGACTTTCGTAAAAAATCTTCAATTCTGGCCACTTAGAAGACATGGAACTACTGAAAAGGATGTAGAGAATGGACAATATGTTCGCATAAGCGGATCAATAAGTACAACTGTTGCGGAGCTAGCATACAGCAGCTAGAGCGGCAATTAGACTCAATTGTCTTTCCCTTTGGACTAATAAGGGCGTAGGACATATGTCGATTATCATCGATATATACGTTGTTTAATTACCATTTTCATACCTGGGAATGTTTTTCATTTTAGCTTTTTAGTTAACTGTACTTGTGTATTTATTGTTTTAAATCCCAATTCATTCCGTTTGTAACACCTTGAAATATCGATCTGAGACCCTATAAAGTATATATGTTATTGATTGTGATAAAATAAGACGATCTAGCCATGTCCGTCCGTCCAAATTTGAGTTGGGATTGAAATGGGTCGAAATCGGTCCAGAGGGAAAAATTTTCCCTCAAAAGGACTGAAAATACCCATAATAATCCCTAATATTTTGAGTATTTAAGCATGTTTCTTCAGTATGTCTGCTTGTACTAAACTGATACTAGGCGCATACCCCCTATAACAAAAAACTTGCGCATAAAGGTGATTTTTATTTGTAGGGGGTGAACTGGGGCAAAAAGGGATAGAAATGGTACCTATTAAACGACAACAGCTACAAACACGATATTCGGTGTATATATTCCACTAATTGAGTGGATACATAATATACAAGTATTTTTTCCAAATTCGTAATTTTAAGGGGTAAAATATCACTGATTGCACAGACACGAAAAATTAAAAGGATTCGCACTTTTAGGGGGGTAAAATGGGATACAAATGTCAACCTAAATACGTGTTTTTTTTGCTTTTACAGCAAAAATGGGCAGAAGTTAGGTTATCTTGCACTGCGTACGTGAAATTTGTAATTTTGGTATTAAAACAGTATGGATGGACTATCTATCAATATTTATGGTATTTAAGCTTTTTTGAAGATTTCTGTCTTATATTTACTTTGACTTGAAGTATTATTTCGATATATATGGTGCGGCCAAACTTGACGCCTTTTTTACTTGTTTTGTTAAATTTTAATAAAATTAATAGGTTTTATCCAGCATTTTAATACAATACAACAATAGGACACGCTTAATTTATGTTTGTTTCTGGTGAGTTTTGTATTGGAAATGTATGTTGTAATTCTCATTCATGTTGTTGGACTTTTGTCTTATGTAGTTGAGGTGCTGTTCCGAAAAATTACTTCGAAATCCACTGCTGATGATTATCATGGTCCATAATTCTCTATACCAAAAAAATAGTTCGTAGCCGGAACGAAACTTAAAATTTAAGTGATCGCTCCCCTACACGGTAGCGTCAATTATTGTCCTAAGGCTTCGTCTTGAATGAATCACACCACACTAAAAATTTGTGTTTTAATTATTGAAAGAAGGAGAACTACACTCAAATATACACACTTTGTCCATATACGTATTTCGTATCCTCTGTGGGGATAACTCATCTAACTTAACTACAGAGTGCGTATGTTACCGTGTTGTTATCATAGAATTTATCGGGGCAAAGTCGTAATCGTCAGCCTGTTTCGTTCGGTTTGATATGGAATGAATGCTATACATTATTAATTTAAAAAATTCGGACATTGACAAATTTCTAATAACAGTATTATGGCAACATTGCGGGTATATCAAGTTCTACGGACTCAAAGTATTTTATAGATGCGTCTCTTATCGGCCTGCCAATAATCTTTTTAACGCTTTGAGATGCTACTGTTGACATTGGAACTAAACGTCAAACGATAAAAAAGTAATTAAATACTCGTAACTGAGTGATAGGGTGTTATTTGCAAATCTCCCTTGCATATCTGCACTGACACCAAGACACCCTTCACTTTGATAAACATTTTCAAACAAAGAGCAATTAACAACAACTACAGCAACACCTGCCGCACACTTACATACTTAGCTTAATTGTTTAACGCATTTTAATGAAATACATAATATTTAAGCAAACGGAACAACAAAAAAACAATCGAAAACAAACCTACTTGAAGATTGTGAAACACAAGGCGGCGTTAATATCTGAACAAAATCATTACCTAGAAACACCCGAAAATTGCCACAAAAACACACACAGCCTTCGGTTATAGGTTAAAATTAGCAAACAAACAAACGAAACAAAAGCGCCAAAATCAAAAATTAATCGCTTTTACACAAAACACTTGAAACTATAGAAAATACTCGGAACACATTGGGAAGGAAGGGGGGAGGTAGGGATGGACAAATGATACGAATTGATTTGGTCGCCGCAGATTTGCATTAATTATGCACAAGAGGAGGAACTCTCGCGGTCGCTTATTTCGTTTTGTTATTGGAGTGGATGTTTTGTGTGCAAAACCATTGTGTTGGGCCGTCAGACGGATGGACGGACAGACAGACAAATTGGCGGATTTGCATTAATTGTAGATTTCATCAGATTTATTTGTATGTATATTGAAATTCAAAAACAATCATATTAGGCAAATATTTATGCATGCTCATTTAAACGTAAATTTTTATTATGAGTTCGTCAACTTTAAAGAATTTAAACGGTTAAACGCGAGGTGTAGACGACCGTGTAATTAACCTACAAATATGCCGATAATACAACAATAGTTTCGGTAGCTTGGCCATCGATAGTCGAGCATTTCGCGGAAAACAGAAATGATAAAATTATTACGGTTAAGGTTGTTAGGTTAGGTTGTGGCGACAGTCAGAATGTAAGCATACACCAAAAGAGGGACATTGTGATACAAATGGAAAAATTAAAAATAAAATAAAAGACTGAATTCAAGAGCAGGAAGCTACAAAAAGTAATATAATTTTGAAAAATTTATTTTACAGAAAACTCCAAAATTGTAATACTTAACGAAAATGCTGAACAATTTCACACCACTCTATTCTAATCTATACCACTTTCTTACTGCAATAACGTGTATAAATAACATTATTTTTAATTAAGTCCTATGAGGTCTTCTTCTTCCTTGCTTCTTTTACATAATATATGACCTGTCTCTTCATATGCATTTCAATAGGTTATTATTTTGTGATTCTCAAAAGATTTCATATATAATTATCAGACATCTATTTATGAAAGACAAAAGTCTGTGCCTAATTGCATAGTAAATAGCCGTTTAAAGTTATATTCCCAACAAATTTATTCTATGGCCCTCCTGTAGTTCACGATACCACGGACTGTCGTTTTAACAAAAACTACAAGTAACCAAAATAAAATAATTATAATTATGACGTCCATTAAAAAAGGAAGTATTTCTGCAGGAAGCACATTTTAGTTGCATCGCAAAATCCCAATTTGCATATTTCACGCAATTGAGGAAGTTCCAAAAACGATGATAATTTGCTAATATCCCGTAACATTTTACTAATCGTGGTTTCAGAAATGAATGGGAACGAATTTTTCGTATAAGGCCACGGAGATAAGGTGTTCGCTTTGTACCCAAAAGGTCTCACGTTCGAATCGTGGCTCGAGAAAAACCTTTTTGATGTTTATTAAATTTATTATTAATTTTTGATGTTATTTAAAATAAAGAATAATTAAATGTTGTATAATTTTATTAATCTTGCTTAACAATTTTAAAAATGTATTGTTTTATTAATTATTTTATTTTTTCTAATTTATTTATACTACATAACATCAATAACATTAACTTAATAACATCAATAATATTAGTTAATTTAATATCAATTTAATTTAATATTTATTTGCATTATATTTTATTTGCATATTAGGCCTGTTCAATTGGGCTTACATGCTTAATTATACCCTCCACCTCCAGGATGGGGGTATATTCACTTTGTCATTCCGTTTGTAACACCTTGAAATATTCATCGGAGACCCCATAAAGTATATATATTCTGGGTCGTGGTAAAATTCTAAGACGATATAGCCATGTCCGTCTGTCCGTCTGTCCGTCTGTCTGTCTGTCTGTCTGTCTGTCTGTTGAAAGCACGATAGCGGCCGAACGAAATGAGCTAGGAGGTTCAAATTTTTCCTAAATGTGTCTTATGGTTGTAGATCGGTTGGGATTGAAAGTGGACGAAATCGGCCCAAAGGGAAAAATTTTTCCCTCACAAGGACTGAAAATACCCCTAATATTTAGAGTACTTCAGCATGTTTTTTGGACATATTAGCTTGTATTTACTTGATATTTGCAATGCGCATTCCCTTTATAGCATAAAAGGGCACCATAGAGTGATTTTTATTTGTAGGGGGCGAAATGGGACAAAAAGGGATAAAAATGGTACCTATCAAACGACAACAGATAGAAACACGAAATTTGGCGTGTACATTCCTCTAATAGAGTAGATAAATAATATAAAAGTATTTTTTCTAAATTCGTACTTTTAAGGGGTTAAATGGGGCTAAAGGGATAAAAATAGTACCAACCTAACGGCTGCACCTAGAATAGTGAAATTCGATATATACATTCCTCTGATTGCGTAGACACGTAAAATAAAAGAACTTTCCAAAATTCGTACTTTTTGGGGTTCAAATGGAAAAAGGGGATAAAAATAGTACCTACCAAATGACAGCAGATAGAATCATGAAATTCGGAGTATACATTCCTCTGACTGCGTAGACACGAAAAATAAAACGTTTTTTCCAAATTCGTACTTTCAAGGGATACAATGGCTACAGGGGATAAAAATAGTACCAACTAAACGAATACAGCTAGAATGATGAAATTCAGTGTGTACATCCCTCTAATTGTGTAGATACGTAAAATAAAGAGATTTTAGATAGTCGTACTCTTGAGGGGGCAAAATTGGAAAAAGGGGATAAAAATGGTACCAACAAAATGACCGCTGATAGAATCATGGAATTCGGGGTATACATTCCTCTGACTGCACAGCCACATAAAATATTTTTTTTCCAAATTCGTACTTTATTTTGTTGTTTTTACGACAAAAATGGTAGAATCATGAAGTTGTCTTATACTGCGTACGTGAGAGTTAAGGTATTTTCAAAATTTATACTTTTGAAATTAAAATAGGATGGAAATACAATCAACCTATCGACTGTAGCTGAAAATACACTCTCTATCCCCCAATATTTAGGGCATTTATGATTGCTCCCTTATATTTACTTTATGAATTGAAGTATTATATCCATTATATACAGGGTGCGGCTAAAGTAACTATATGATTTGTTTTTTAAATAACTATTGAATGGAATGAAAAAAAAACAAAAAAAATTATGATAAAAAGAAAGTTTATTTTATGTTATTTTTTTTACATTAATTATGAAAAATAATATCAGTTAAATGAGAACCGTTTTCTCTAACGCAAAAATGTGCTCTTTTTATGGCATTTTCCATAACTTTGTTGAGTGTTTCTTGTGGTATACGATCAATTTTTTCTTGAATGTTGTCCTTTAGTTGTAAAGATTTCTGATGAAGATTTTTGGGATCCCTAAAATCTGTTGTTTTGTTTATTTACGAAACCGTTCAAGTGAAAATGCGCTTCGTCGGTCATCATTAAATTTGACAAAAAATTTTCATTTTGATCAACGAGATTTAAAAGTGGTCTAGCAAATTCCAAGCGCAATTGCGCAATTGTATAGCGTTCCATTTTTAAATATTCTCCCAAGTTTAATTTCTGAAATAGGATGTATATAGTATACAAATATTGGTAGCTTGGCTTATTTTCATACAGTTAAAATTTGTTGCGGACATTCCTCTTGTAGCTTGGAAGCATCACAAAGAAAATAAAAGTTTTAGCGGGCGAAATGGGACAAAAAGGGATAAAATATGGTACCAATGATACTACAACAGCTAGAATCATGAAATTCGGTGTGTACATCCCTCTAATTGCATAGACACGTAAAATAGTGGGATTTTTCGAAATTTGTACTTTTAAGGTTTATAATTAAAAAGAGGGATAAAAATGGGACCTACCAAACCGCTGAAGTTGAAATCATGAAATTCGGTGTATACATTCTGACTATGAAGACTCGAAAAAGGGTTTTTTCGAAATTTGCACATTTGACAATGTCTTTAAAATTTATACTTTTCTTATCACTTTGCCTGTATCTGAAAATGCTTCTTTCTAATGGCGACTGACAATCGCGTAATATTTAGTCATGTTCACTTTCACAATTTCAGCATTTTATTTATATATACATTATAGTTTGAAATAGTAAACATATATAGTAATGTGCATAAAAATATCACAATTTTCGTAATTTGGTTCTGTACTTCTAATCTGCTGGTAATACTGTGGAATGCACTCCGTGGTGGAGGGTATATAAGATTCGGCCCGGCCGAACTTAACGCCTTCTTACTTGTTTTTGTATGGGATTTACTCGCTTAACAAGAAAGTAGCTTACTACTCTCTTAGTTACCGAGTAAGGTGGTGCCAGATTTTAATCTCCGAGATATTTACATAAAAATGTTGTTAAGTTTCAAGTCTCTTAATTATAATTGATAATTTGATTTGAACTGGGATATTGTCCTGGCTCTTACTACTTACCTTCCTCCAGAACCGCCAACCGCTTACTACTCTCTTAGAGTTGTTGCCAGATTTTTCTTGTTGATTCATTTAAGAAAAACCTAATGGGTGGAAATTATGCCACCTTATCAAGTATCTTGATTGTAAGCTAGTAAGCACAATCGAACAGACCTATTATATTATTTGCATTCATATTTATCAAATATTTTGTTAAGTTTTTTATCGTCAGTTCGAGTCGTGGCTTATAAAGAGTGATTTTTTTGAGGTTAGGATTTTCATGCATTAGTATTTGACAGATCACGTGGGATTTCAGACATGGTGTCAAAGAGAAAGATGCTCAGTATGCTTTGACATTTCATCATGAATCGTCTTACAAACGAACAACGCTTGCAAATTATTGAATTTTATTATCAAAATGCGTGCTCTGTTAAGAAAGTTCATTGCGCGCTTCCATTTTATGGTCAATTTAATCGACCCACTGAAGCGGCTATTCGGGCTATTGTGACTAAATTTCGCACCAAATTTACATTGTTGGACATTAAACCACCAACACGCTTACGTAGAGTGCGAACTGAAGAAAATATCGCAGTTGTATCGGCCAGTGTTAATGATTACCACCAATTTTCGATTCGTCGCCGTTCGCACCAATTGGGTCTCTGTTACTCAAAAACGTGGAAATGCCAAAATTGGACTAAGAGGATGGACCACCTAAGACGCAGCCGCGGTCAACATTTAAATGAAATTATCTTCAAAAAGTAAATGTCATGGACCAATCTAACGTTTCAAATAAAGAACCGATTGAGATTGAGAATTTTATGCGTTTTTTAAAAAAAAAAAGTTATCAAGCTCTTATAAAATCACCCTTTATATTACTTTTATAAATAAACAATGTTTATTTTTTCTAATTTTATAAAATTTAAATATTTTTGCTTAAAAAATACAAATGTATTGTTTTATTAAAGCAAATCAAATATTCCTTTTCTTTAATAATTATTAATACTACATAATATAAATAACATTAAATAATATTAATTTATTTAATACTAATTTAATTTAATATTTATTTGCATTATATATTAATTCATATTAAATAAATATTTTGTCATGTTTCCGATTGTCAGTTCTCTCGAACAAAATGGTTTGCTATTTTATTTACCACTCACAACAGAGGATAGCTGAGATGAGTGCCGTAGCATAGGACTCTAAACTCTTAAAAACTTTGTTATTAATTTTATTTTAATCCTTATGTTGTAAAGAACAATAAAAAACACAATTGGAAGTGAAAACTACGTTTTTCTATTTTTGCGCTTATGCGGGCCCATTATCTCCTTCCCGAGCCCGGTGCGAGTCCTTAAAGTATTTTCTATTAATTTTAAACTCCCATTCTTCATATTCCAATTTTTGTCCCTTTTATACACTATTCCCATTTTTATAATCATTTATCCCCGAAGAACATGTTTCATTGGTACCTTAGTTATCCGTTTCCCTCGCTTTCCGACTAACTGTACACATATCTTGAAATTTCTTTATGTGGCGCATTTATGCAGCCAAAACTGTATACACATTGAATTTTACGATTTTAGCAACATTCGTCAAATTGGAGCCAGCTGTAATAGTTTATTTCCAAGTTTGAGCCCAAACGTATATATTGCGAAAAAACCTCTGTTCTGCGCGCAGTATGCAGTCTGAGAACTGTACTGTAGGTTTGATTGGTACTATTTTTACCCCCCTTTTCAAATACTGAACTGAAAGAATGAGTTCTGAAAAATCCTTCCTTAAATGTGCAGAATATACAGCCACAAGGATATTTTTACCGAATTTCATGATTCTAGCATCAGCCATTAGGTTTGGGTACTAGTTTGATCACTATTCCCTAATTTACCCATTAATCGTACGAATTTCTTCTATTTCGCATGTTTAACGCTTCAGAAGTTGTTTATTTCTCCAATATTTCTGAAAAAATCGTCACAATTTCGAAATAAATAGAAACCATACTTAGATAAAATGATAACTTCTGAAGCTTGGTTGGTTTATATGACCGCTCATCATCATTGGATGATATTATCATGATCACATTAATAATTTGTCGAAACATGTTGATGGCAGGGAAATTTCTGAAGTAAATTCAGTAAGGTATTTGGGATTACACCTACGGGATCTGTATGTATTTGAATGAGTTCACAATATATCAATACCAGGAATAACACTAATTTAAGAAAATGGATTGGGCAATCATGAATTTAATAATTTTCCTTATAATATAAAAACTGAAAATAGAATATCAATGTTTAAGAACCTACTATTTATTGGAACTTGTTGATGGTCTTCTAATTTCTCGAGCTATTATTTTTCCTAAGTTAAGTAAATTAATGTAATGGATTTGTTGATAATGGATGAATATAATTTGCCAACTTACCTCCTTAATAGGCTGTTCTTTTAGCCGCGATAACAAGCTGAAATTTTGCTTAAAATTTTTTGCTCAAAATAAAAAAGTATTTTTTCACATTGTCCCCAATTCAATATAAATATTTGTATCAAAACAAATAATTTTGTCTTGACTTTTTTGGACTTAGCTTCGAAAACCAGAAATTTGACTTACACTGGACAATTATCCAGACTAAGTCCAAAAATTTTAACACAAAATTTGTTTTCACACACAACTTGATATGATTTTTTGATTGGTGAAATTTTAAAATTTTATTTAGAATTTTGTTATGGCAGCTTAGTTATCCAGTCTTAAAGAAAAACAGCCATTATGTCTAATAGACGCTGAGGCTCTATATTTATACGCGTGTATATGCTAATACTATTGTTATTTATTTTGTATAATTTAATTAAATTTAGTACTAAGCATTGCATTTTGCTAATAAAACATATTAAAAATTTAAAAAAGTAGTACATTAAGGCACCGCACAACAATTTCCAATGATCACGTTGTTTTCAACCGTACTAACGAAATTTTGAATTTGAACATTTGAAATAGGAATCATATCGTCAAAACGTCAAGATAATTAAAAAAATACATAATTACCCCTGTTTGGCTAGTCTAAAAGAAAAGTATCTGATTATATATCTAATTTCAATTCCCGATATCTCATTTATGTCTTGAAGTAGTTGTTTCTCGAGGTCCCTGCGACTTTATCAGAACTGAACTATCGCGTAAAAAGTATTCCACCTCTACTGTTATTTTTCGTCTAGTTGTCACAAAAAACGACCACTGTCAATAGCGAGAGATAGGGTACAAAAATGCTAAGCAAAATTCCACAGAAAAAACATGCTTTTCGTGTTATTTGCCAATGCTGCGAACTGACAAACTGACAGCAATGCGAGGAGAGAAAAAGAGTGATGTAATAATTAAAAAAATCTCTTTTGTTTTGATCTGAGCGGTTTGGTTTGTTGTTGTTGTTAGTGGATGGGTTGGTTTGTCCCACCATCAGCGACACCAAAAAAGTTCACATTCATTGACTGTCGGCGGCAACTGGTGGTATAGGAAGCCAACAAGACGACCCAAAACAATAACAGCATCAAAAATTCAAATTAAAGCGTTGTCAGTTGTTGCATTTTTCTTTTTATTTCAGCCGCATTTTCTACGCAAAAGCCCGGTTTTAAAAACTTTGAATGGGCCAATAATTGAAAAATGAAAGGCTGACATGCATGTCTGCATTGTGGGGAGATGGGGGGGGGGGGTTACTGAATGAATGGAAAAAATGTGTGGTTAGCAGTTTTTGCATTTTATTCAATTATATTTTTAATTATTAAAAAAAAAAACGTAAAATAAAATCCCTTTGAGGGATTAAGACTAAATAGCGGTGTAAAGTATTTAAATGTATCTATTCAAAATCCACTGGTCTATTATTTCACCAGTAGCCGGGTGATAATTTGATCATTTATTTGGTATATGTATTCACAATTATTTAAAACCGTTTTAAGATGGCTATTTTGATTTTCGCCTCAACTCTTTATTGCAGCTGGAGGGCATTTAATAATTTAGTTATTGTTTCTTGTTTTCTTTTCAATATATTTTATAACTTTGAATGGTCGCTTGATGGTCGTTATAGCGTTGATAGTGATATAATGATGGATATCACACGGAATTGATGCGCTGCATCATCGCTCAAAGATGATCATGATTAAAATAGAAATATGTAGTTAAGCAACTTCAGCTATCAATTTCAATTTAGCGACATACAATGTATATTGTTAGGTGCAAAATGAAATGCATGCCCGTATATAATTCCTTAACGTTTTATTAATTTTTTGTGTTTCCCCAAATATTTTACCATAGTCCCGAGTTGATTTTCAGTTTAAAACATTACAGTGCTAAACGGGGATAGGATAGGGAATGCCTCTTGATTTAAAAAGTCCATAATTATTTCCATTCCACTGTGCTATTTATAAATGGTCATGGCTATTCAAAGTAACTTCCATTACGGACACTCCTCATCATAGTCTCCTACTAACATGATTCGCATAACCTCCAAAACACGCATTCGTCTCCCATTCAACCTTCAACTATTTTAAGTTCAGAAATGTTCAAATCATTTGAGCGGTTCATTGTTTTAGAGGCTACGTTATTAGCTTATATCTAGGAAGCCGTGTTTTGTATTATATAGTTTAGTTCATGAAGTATTCTCTTGGATTAAAAATTTAATATAGCCAACCAAAACAAATACAAATATTGAAGAAATAATTTTATAAATAAATATAATATTTTCATATTTCAACCGCGCTTATGAGGCAAGGCTACAAACACGTTTACATATCGACATAAAAGTAAAAAAGTACGAATTTGAAAAATCTTTTTATTTTGCGTGTCTATGCAGTCAGAGGAATGTATACACCGAATTCTATGATTCTAGCTGCTGCCATTTGGTTGGTACCATTTTTATCCCCTTTTTCTTATTTTACACCCTTAAGAGTACGAGTTTCTAAAATTACTTTATTTAACGTGTCTACGCAATTACAGGGATGTACCATTACCAAATTTCATCATTCTAGCTGTAGTCGTTCAGTTGGTACCATTTTTATCCCTCTGCACCCATTGGATCCCTTGAAAGTACGAATTAAAAAAAAAAACTTTTATTTTTCGTGTCTACGCAGTCTATTCCTCTGACTCCAAATTCAGTGACTCTAGATGCGGTCATTTGGATGGAACTATTTTTATCCCCTTTATTTTAACCCTAAAAAATCCTTCTATTTTACGTGTCTACGAAATCAGAGGAATGTATACACCGAATTTCATTATTTTAGGCGCAGCCGTTTGGTTGGTAGCATTTTTATCCCTCTATTACAATTTTACCCCTTAATAGTACGAATTTGGAAAAAATACTTTTATATTATGTATCTACTCAATTCGAGGAATGTACACAGCGAATTTCGTGTTTCTAGCTGTTGTCGTTTGATATTTACCATTTTATCCCTTTTTGCCCCATTTCACCCCCTACGAGTATAAATCGTTTTATGGTGCACGTTTTTGTTATATGGGGAATGCGTATACCCAATATCAAGTAAGTACAAGAAGACATATTGTAAAAATATGCTCAATTTATAGCAACGATTTAGCAGGATATTTGGAATGATTTATTAATTAACAAAAAACGGTAAGCCATTATCCCCTGATTTTTTGCAAATGTTGAGCTGATATATTAGGACTGTTTTTCTTTAATAAAAATTTAATTTTTTGCTCAAAATAAAAATATTTTTTCACATTGTCGCCAACTATAGGGTCCGCCATCTAACGTTTTTTTTCAACTATTCAACCGTTGGACTATTATTTGTGGGGTGCCCTCAGCAGCCATTTGAATGAAATTATTTTCCATTATTAACCGGAAGGATTGTACTTTCAAATAAAAAAAAAGAAATTTGAGAAAATATTAAGTATTTTTTTTATAGCATTTTCAAAAAAAAAGTTATTTGTTGGTTTTTCTTATCGCAGCTTAGTTATCCAGTCTTAAAGAAAAACAGCCTTATTAAGCTTTCGTTATTTATTAAGTTATACTGGCTGGTAACCATCGATTAGATGATGCAACAAGTTTTATTTGAGATTTCGAAATCAGAAAAAAATAAAAAAATGCATATGGACGTTGGATGTTGCACTGCCAATTTTCATTTAATTGTGAACTCAAATGAAATCACTGATATTGATTTATATTACCGTGTATATTAAAATATGAAATATGGGGTGGACCATTTAAAATTTTAAATTAGAATCGACTATAAAGAATTACTAAATATTATTTTTTTAAATTTTTGGTTATTTGTCATTTAATCATGTCATTTACTAATGGAACACAGAAGGCAAATCACTGGATTCGACATCGAGAAGTTACTATCGAAATCAATTTTTAATTTATATGAATGAAGTGGAAGTTTCCAACAAAAACAAATAGGATGTCGGGATTAATATAATTGGAAATAATCTATTTGGAATTTGGATAATTTGAATTTGAATTGAAATTATGCCCTTATACAAAAAATAAAATCACTATTCGATCGTAACATTCTCGCTCTTGAATGCCGTGATTAGGCCCCTGATCAACCCAATTTTTCAGTACATGACCCAGCCCAAAATAGTAGCGAGACTACTATATGGGGTATATGGGGTTCTCTGAACCCCATGTGCGGCATTTTTGCTTATTTACATAGCCACCGAGATGAAAATGAGCTTCATCTGAAAACACGAAAATTTCTCACGTAAATTTCGTACAGTTTGCGTTAAAGACCCACTAATTTGGAAGTAAGATTTTAATATTTCCCATTTTTTTCGAGCGTATTGCATCCCATTTTGTAAATGTCAAACATAAACCTGAAAATAAAAATTAATGTTATTCTACCTTTCAAAGTCAAAGTAATCGGTAGTTCAAATTTAAAATGTTATATGGTGATTTTATTTTATATGATGGATTTACATAAATTGTATACCCTCACTCTACAGAGTAGGATTATATATATAATTTGGGACAGACAAAAAGTGTAACGCATTGAACGAGTGACTTAAGACCCTAAGTATGTTTGAACCAAATTTGGATTTGGGTAGATTCACATAATTTTACACCCTCACTCTACAGAGTAGGAGTATATATATTTCATTTAGGAAAGTGTAACCAATGAAGGAATGACTTAAGATCTTACTTAAGTATGTTTGTTTATCAAATAAAAACTATTTGTTTGCCTTTTCCAATGCCTGATGATGGATGCATTCGATTACTTTTATTGTTCTTTGCCACACAACACACTTGATCTGTGGCACTTCAGCCTTTCGATCACTTGCGATCTTTATCACACCTGCCATCTTTCGTTGCAGCAACAACCCTGTTATGTTAAATGCCGGAAAACGAATGTCGATGGTCAAGCCATTGTAATTTTTCTCTACATGTACGGAATGGATCATTGTTAACCTCTTAAAACCGCATACTCTTTTGTCCATCACATTTTATTCAATCACATGATCATCAGGCCGACAACACCATTTTTCGTTAATTTATTATTTGTCTTTTCTCTGCGGCGGTTGTGGTGGTAGTCTGTCATTTCATTTAACAATTTTATTATTTGTCTCTGCCAGAGGTCTTCCAAAAAAATCAACGAAATGCTTTTAAGTTTATCTTGGCAAACTTTGTATGCCCTACACACAAGATGTGATTTTCAAGGAAAACACAGGTTTTTATACACTCCACGAGAGTAAAAGGGAGCGAGATAGACCCATTGTTAAGTATACCGATCGACTTAGAATCACTTTCTGAGTCGATTTAGCAATGTCCGTCTGTCCATCTATTGTTGTAATCAAATTACAGGTCGCAATTATAGTCCGATCTTAACAAAAATTGGCACAAATAAGTTTTGTGGATCAAGGACGAACGCTATTTAATTTGAGGCAAATCGGTTCAGATTTAGATATAGCCTCCATAAAATGTCGCTCCCGATTTGACATTTTCTGCTCTAGATACCCCATATTGTACTCGATCTTCTTTAAATTTGACACAACATCTTATAATCTAACTAGAAACACCTATGTAAAAATTGGGTAAGATCGGTTCAGATTTAGATATAGCCCCCATACAAATCTCGCTCCCGATTTGACATTTTCCGCTCTAGAAACCCCATATTGTACTCGATTTTCTTTAAATTTGGCACAACATCTTATAATCCAACTAGAAACACATATGCAGAAATTAGGTAAGATCGGTTCAGATTTAGAAATAGCCCCCATACAAATCTCGCTCCCGATTTGACATTTTCCGCTCTAGAAACCCCATATTGTACTCGATTTTCTTTAAATTTGGCACAACATCTTATAATCCAACTATAAACAGCTATGCAGAAAGTGGGTAAGATCGGTTCAGATTTAGATATAGCCCCCATACAAATCTCGCTCCCGATTTGACATTTTCTGCTCTAGAAACCCCATATTGTACTCGATTTTCTTTAAATTTGGCACAACATCTTATAATCCAACTAGAAACGCTGCTTTGAGACCACATATTTGCTGCTTTAGAGACCACATATTGTACTTGATTTTCTTTAAATTTGGCACAACAGCTTATAATCCAAGTACAAAAACCTATGGTGAAAGTGGGTAAGATCGGTTCAGATTTAGATATAGCCCAAATACAAATGTTGCTCCCAAATGTTTAACCAAACTATACATATTATATTTCACATATTTCGTTCCAGATTTCAATATACCCCCATACAAATATCCTTTCCGATTTAACATTTTTTGTCAAACACATACATTTACAGGATACAAAAATCCTTCCCGTTTTCGCTTTTTCACCGAATTAAATTGTATACGGATAGAAAGTGGTGTGTATCATAGAGTCGCCCCCCCCGACTTTAGCCTTTTCTTACTTGTTAATTATAAATTTAAAAATATTTCTGAGAGCCCAATTTTAAAGAACAATACAGGAAATTGCAAGAAAAGCAAAAGACTCGTGCAGCAATGGAAAAGGCTTTGGGCCTGTATGTCATTTGTCCTGTGAGCTAAACTGAAACTACCCCTAAAAATTAGGGGTTTCCCGTGATTTTTTTTGTGCTGCATTTTTGTCATTTTTTCTGAAATAATAGACCCTTGAAAGCACTTTAAATATAAATTTTGATTCTTGTCTTGGAGTAACTTATTGGTCGAATTATTGGACCTTTATACATAGTCATTTTTTGTGCTTTTTCATAGTGACATCCGAACAATTTTTCGTAAATAGCGGCAGTCAATACCTTTCAAATGAAAATTGACACCGCAGCGCTTACTTTTGTAAAAAGAGTTTGGAAATGTTGGCTCTGAAAATCCATTTACTGTATTAAAATATTTTACAAACATGAGGTCAGTGACATCATTTTTCGTCCAATATTCATCATTTATCATTCGAAAGATATTGATTCCTTCTATTTATTTTTCATAGCACCTCTTACAAAATGTTTCCAAGACATAGGAGTTTTTAGCTGTCACCTTTAAAAACCACAAAAAAATCAATATAAACGCCCAAAAAGTTATTCCAACACAATAATACAAATTTTTATTTAAAGTGCTTCTAAGGGTCTATTAATTCAGAAAAAAAATGTAGTCATCGTTAAATAATCCAATCTTCATTTCTGGGGGTGACAGCTGCAATTTATTTTCGTGGCCGAACCTAATATACACTCGGAAATCTCACCGCAAAGCATTTTGAGGAGTGCTATGAAAACGCATTTAGTCTAAATTGAAATGAGTTGCAGAAAAGTATCCAAAATTAGTACTCCTCTTTCATTCATAAAATATTATTGTTATTCATAAGGGAAACAAGAAAAAACCTTGATTAAGAATAACTACCACAATACTTTATTGGGTGAATATTTTCAGATGTCGCAAGACGGATTGATAAACTTTATACACTATCTTCCCATCGAGGAGGGGGTATGCCAAATGTCTTCGACTGGTCTATGTTTGTTGGATGTACGTGCTCCGTTGGGTCTTTTCCTCTTTGCCGCTTTCTGTCTGCCTGACAGTTGGATTTTTATGGTCGTTTCTTCGTTGTTGTTTTGTCGTATTTCGTTTATCTATTTATTTGTGTATTTTCGCAATTTTATGTTTTTTTTTTGTTCGCTGAGTTTTATTAATAATAATTCGATTTACGTTCGTCTTCGTCGTCTGATTCATTTCTTATGAATTTCGTTGGTGTAAATTAATTCCACTTTAGCAAATTTACGAAACATTGTTGCGGATGATTTCCCATTTGTTGGCGTTGTGTTTGTGTTTTTGTTCATAATTTTCGTGATTTATTGACGCACCCATAAGTGTAGAGTTATTTGTGATTTATGTTTGAATTATTGTTATTTACTTAATGAAGTTTTATTAATGGACGAATTAGTGGATAGATTGCAGTGGATGTAGTAGGAGTTTGCATATTGATCGATTTCTTTGAATAGCATAGGAATGAATTATAGTAAAATAAAATTAATCTAGGTACATACATACAACTAGCAGTGCTCTCTACTTCGCGGAAATTTCTGTTATTTGTTATCAGTTTCATCCATCTCTGTTTTTGGATAGTATTTATTGAATTCTCTTAGTCCGCGTCTTCGTCATATATGGGAACTACCCTGAAAATTAAATGACCCTGGCTTCAGCCGATTGGCCTGGGCGCTGATCAATGATAAGTCAGTCAGTCAGTAACGCAACTCTTTTATATATAGATTACGTTGTACGATACTAAGGGCCCTAGGCCCATTGAGGTTGTCAAATTGAGTATCCAAATATTTTTGCAAATTTACAACGTATTTAATAGGGAACTATATGACAACCTTCACTGATCACAATGGACTGAAAAGGGGGAAAACATTTCCCTCACAAGGACTGAAAATACCCATAACAAAAAAATACCTATAACAAAAACGTGCATCATAAAGTGATTCTTTTTCATAGGGGGTGACGTGGGACAAAAAAGGATACAAATGGTACCTTTCAAACGACAACAGCTAGAAACATTCCTCTAATTGAATAGATACATAATATAAAAGTATTTTTTTCAAATTCGTACTTTTAAGGGGTAAAATGGGAATAGAGGGATAAAAATGGTGCCAACTAAACGTCTGCACGGTGTATACATTCCTCTGATTGCGTAGACACGTAAAATTAATGGATTTTTCGAAATTCGTACTTATTGGGGTTAATATAGAAAAAACGGAATAAAAATTGTACCAACCAAATGATCGTCATGAAATTCGGAGTATACATTCCTCTGACTGCGCAGACACGAAAAATAAAAAGGTTTCTCCAAATTCGTATTTTCAGGGGTTACAATGGGAACAGAGGTATAAAAATGGTAAAATAAAGAGATTTTAGAAAGTCGTACTCTTATGGGGGTAAAATGGAAAAAGGGGATAAAAATGGTACCAACCAAATGGCCGCAGCTTCGGTGTATGCATTCCTCTCATCATGAGGTTAGGTTATCTTGCACTGTTTACGTGAGATAATGGATTTTCAAAAATTGTACTTTTGGATTTAAAATAGGATGGAAATACAACGATCTATCTACCAATATTTATGGTATTTAAGCTTTTTTGAAGATTGATATCTTATATTTTATTTAGGTATCAAAAATCGATTAAAATGAGCTGGAGCAAAACATCTGACATTAGGGATTCAGACAGCATGCGATTTAGAAATATAAATTTGTATGGGATCTGACATGTCATTTCATGCAGTCTGAAAAGGCTTTAACTCATGTTTATAGTTAAAAACTACTTGGTTCTCCCAAAATGGTCAACAAATTTCTCTATAACTCACTAAGTTCGTACGTTCAATTGAAAAAATACATTGGGTGTACTTTCATTTTTGAATTGGTGATTATTTCATAATAGGTTCGAATGGGTGACAGCGTTGCTACCTATTAGTATTTCTTCAATAAATCAACAAAAAATCTGGGAGGATCACTAAGAGAGTCCCAAGCTACTTTCTTCTTAAGCAAGTAAAAATTAAACCAGGTATTTCATGGGAACAATTTTATGTAGTTCATACAAATTATATGAATATAATGTATATGCTATAAATTCATCTTTAGTCAAATTTAACGAATATGGTAAATAATATGGTAATTGATCCAATTGTCCGACAGACAGTAGTATACCAAAGTCATACCAAAGTATGGACATATGGGCATCACCCAAACAATTCTCATTGCAATTCAATTCGGTAAAAATTGAAATCGGGAAGGATTTTTGCATCCTGTAAATGTATGTGTTTGACAAAAAATGTTAAATCGGAAAGGACATTTGTATGGGGGTATATTGAAACCAGGAACGATGTGACGCGCTTTCACCATGTCTGTTTATTGGTGAAATATAATATGTAAAATTTGGCCAAAATCGGTTAAACATTCGGGAGCAACATTTGTATGAGGGCTATATCTAAATCTGAACCGATCTTACCCACTTTCACCATTGGTTTTTTAGTTGGATTATAAGATGTTGTGCCAATTTTAAAGAAAAACGGGTACAATATCTGAATTTTAGAGTGGAAAAAGTCAAATCGGGAGCGACATTTGTATGGGGGCTATATCTAAATCTGAACCAATCTTACCCAATTTTTGCATACGTGTTTCTAGTTGCATTATAAGATGTTCTGCAAAACGTAAAGAAAATCGGGTACAATATGTCTTTTCTAGAGCGGAAAATGTCAAATCGGGAGCGACATTTGTATGGGGGCTATATCTAAATCTGAACCGATCTTACCCAATTTTTGCATACGCGTTTCTAGTTGGATTATAAGATGTTCTGCAAAATTTAAAGAAAACCGAGTACAATATGTCGTTTCTAGAGCGGAAAATGTCAAATCGGGAGCGACATTTGTATGGGGGCTATATCTAAATTTGAACCGATCTTACCCAATTTTTGCATACGTGTTTCTAGTTCGATTGTAAGACGTTCTGCAAAATTTAAAGAAAATCGGGTACAATATGTCGTTTCTAGAGCGGAAAATGTCAAATCGGGAGCGACATTTGTATGGGGGCTATATCTAAATCTGAACCGATCTTACCCAATTTTTGCATACGTGTTTCTAGTTGGATTATAAGATGTTCTGCAAAATTTAAAGAAAACCGGGTACAATATGTCATTTCTAGAACGGAAAATGTCAAATCGGGAGCGACATTTGTATGGGGGCTATATCTAAATCTGAACCGATCTTACCCAATTTTTGCATACGTGTTTCTAGTTGGATTATAAGATGTTGTGCCCATTTTAAAGAAAATCGGGTACAATATGTGGTTTCTAAAGCGGAAAAAGTGAAATAGGGAGCGACATTTGTATGGGGGCTATATCTAAATCTGAACCGATCTTACCCAATTTCGGCATAGATGTTTCTAGTCAGATTATACGATGTTGTACCAAATTTAAAGAAAATCGGGTACAATATGTGGTTTCTAGAGCGGAAAATGTCAAATCGGGACCGACATTTGTATGGGGGCTATATCTAAATCTGAACCGATTTCCTCCAAATTCAATACCAATGGTCGTTGGCCAGAAAAAATAACTTCTGCCAAATTTCATGACAATCGGACAACAATTGCGACCTGTAGAGTGCGAACAAGCTTAGATGGACAGCAGACGGACGGACGGACGGACGGACGGACAGACGGACAGACGGACAGACGGACAGACAGACATCGTTTAATCGACTCAGCTGGCGATTCTAAGCCGATCCGTATACTTAAAGGTGGGTCTAGCTCAATTATTTCTTGGTGTTACAAACATTTGGCGGAAAACTAACTTATAATACCCTAGACCACGAAGTGGTGTAGGGTATAACTAGACCACCAAATGAAAAAGGCCCAAAACAATTTTTTAAGTAGTTTCATTGCTTTGTCGGTCTTGGGGATTATTTAGACTTTTTTCAGGTTTATTTCATTTGCACAAGAAATTAATGCTGATTAAAATTCCAATTAAAAATTGATATTTTAATCGCTAAGTCAAGTGAGTTTGTCCTAACTCGCTTATTTGTTCGATTGTGTAATTTTGTAATTTTTTTGGTGTTATTGAACATTGTTTAAAAAATGTAGAAATATTAAAATAGTGTTGCTAAAAATATTGGGGGAATTTAATTAATTTTATCATTTATAATAAAAAAATGTGTGGACAAAGTTAACTTTTTTACAATTAAGGCAACGCTACACGGCAGTCGCAAATCGCTGTTACAATAGTTCCATCTCGAACGTTCTTATTTGAATATGTGAGACTTAACTACTGTCAAAGGGATTTGTGACGGTCGTCTATCTTGGCGTCCTTCTGTAACACCCAAAAGGAAGCGAGATAGACCCATTGTTAATTATACCGATCGACTTAGAATCACTTTTTGAATCGATTTAGCAATGTCCGTCTTTCTGTCCATATTCCAAACGAAACTTTACACAACAACGGGATAGGAACGAACGCTATTTAATTTGACGAAAATCGGTTCAGATTTAGATATAGCCCCCATACGAATTTCACTCCCGATTTGACTCTTTTCACTCTGGACACCACATATTTTAACACATTTTCTTAAAAATTGGCCAAACACCTTATATTTCAACTGGAAACACCTGTGGTGAAAATGAGTTAGATCGGTTCAGATTTATATATAGCTCCTATACAAATTTCGCTCTCGATTTGACTTTTTCCGCTCCAGAAACCACATATTGTATCAGTTTGTCTTCAGATTTGGCAAATGATCTTATATTTTAATTAGAAACTTCCATGATGAAAATAAGCAGATCGGATCAGATTTATAGATAGCCCCCATACAAATTTCGCTCCCGGCTTGACTTTTTTGCCCCAAGAACCACGTATTTTCAATGAATTTTTTCAAATTGAGAATAACACGTTATACTTGAACTGGAAGAACCTATTGTGATAGTGGGTCCCTTCATTCCATGTTTGTATATAGCCTCGAAACAAATATTCATCTCGATTTGACAAATTGGGTCAGGTCATATTAGCCTATGATTAGGAAACATACAAGAATACTTCCCGTTTTTAATTTTTTACCGTATTGAATTGTATTCGAATAGAAAGTGGAGTGTATCATATAGTCGGCCCAGTCCGACTTTTGCCTTTCTTTACTTGTTTATATATAAAAACATCCGTCCAAAGATAAGTTCATGTTATTTATATTCACGAAAGCTGATCCAAATTTCACATCTTCCGATGATCTCCTTTTTGCTGTGTACGGTAAAAAATCAAAATAATTTATAAATTTATATACTTTATTATATTGTGCAACATACAGGGAAATACCCCACGCACAGTGCACAGAGTACAGACAGTCTCCAACTCTCGTCACCCTTCATTAGTTGCATTTTGCATTTGTGGAACATTTTCCTGTTGCTGTTTGTTGCCTATTCAAATTCCGGATTTTTGTATGCAAATGCACTTTTGGAAAAGCGAACATTTTTCATACGTCACTTTGTGTACGCTCCTCTAACGAGTCTACCGCGTCGTGTCTCGCCGTCTTATGTTCATAATTATACGAGAGTGTACCGACGAAACTCCTCTCTACCCGAGACAATGAACTTTCTACTTCATTAATTATTGTTTTTCTGTTTCGCCGTTTGGCTGTTTGATTTTTTCATTTTCATCTCTGCAACATACTCATCGGATACGAGTAGTATGTAGTGCAACATAATTTCATGGGCTTCGAACATGAGCCGTCCGCCGGGGGAGTGGGGATGGCTGGCAAGTTCATTAATCTGAGATTATTTCACAGGTGATAAGCCAGGCGGCGCATAGTTGATGCATCATTAAATTCTCACAGCGAAGGGGAACACCCAGCCGCACAGACATAAATAAATAAGCAAATATCTTCCGTAACTAATACAAAATTTCACAAAGTAATTAAACAACAGAAAAGTAACCGAAATAAAAACAAAATCAAAACCGAAGACACTTCACATTTCAACAGCACAGCGCACTGTGGGCCATATGTGCAAATGTCTGTACACTTAGTACCAACAACTATTGTATGTGGGGTGGTGTAGCAACAAAATGTTTTAATTTCATGCCAAAAACTGGCTAGATGTGGATGTGGACATAATTTATTCAAACTCCCGCCAGTTAGACTAAGTCAGCAGCTCGACACTCTGTCCGTCCGTTCATCTGTCAGTCCGCAGTCATCTCTGTGCATGTTGAACTGCTCTGCTCGCTGAACTCATAAAACATCTCAAAGTTTACCCGTTTTTTGGATGTTTTTCTGACAGCCACCACTTGGAGCCATATGTCTGTGCATTGTTTTTGCCTTTAGTGTTGGTTTGGTGGTTTTCCTACATCTTCTGCTTCTTCTTCTACTTTAAACACTTCATTAAGTGTATTTCCATTTGTTTTGTGTTTCACGTGTGAAAATGTAATAAAAACTCATAAATTTTCGCCAGCTCTTTCTTGCTCCTCTTGCATACTCCCAACCCACAAAAGTTTCACTTTTTTCTCATCATTGATGCTCCACCGAAAAGACCTTCATGCTGTTCATGTTTCCATGGAATGCAACGGGGTTTATGTTTGCAGATGTTCTTGAAATGACTGGCAATTATTGCAAGTCTGATGCTCTCAAAAATTTCTATCGCAAACAGCATAACACCGAAATTTGTTGCAATAATTTTGGATATCTAAAGGCCCTCGGATCTATGGACTATAAAGAACTTTTTGGTGTGACTTGTACTGTTTCTTACATATTTCTTCCCAATCACTACTAGATCGCGTCGTTCAAATACATTTTTGAAAAATTATATAAATTTTTGAAAAATTATATAAATTTTTGAAAAATTATATAAATTTTTGAAAAATTATATAATTTTTTGAGTGTTCAAGTGGCATCTCCAGAGATTTGTGTAATAGCCTTGTCAGACTGTATACGAAATCTAGCTGAAATGACATAATAGCCTTGTCACACTGCAGGCGAAATCAATCGATTTCAGCTTGAAATGACATAAGGTCGATTTTCAAATGTCAAATTTGTATGGGATCTGACAAATGTAAATCGACCTTATGTCAATTCAGCTAGATTTCGCATGTAGTGCGACAAATGTCTGATGCCATACAAATGTGACATTTGAAAATCGACCTTATGACGTTTAAACTAGATTTCACATTCAGTGTTACAAGGCTGTAATGTAATTTGTAATAGTATTTTTAAACTTACGGCGTAATCGACCTGAACAGAGTTACAAGCCGAACCAGAATTATCGGCGGCGGCGGCGCTACCCAAAATGGGTCGGCGGCGCACTGTGTTGCGGCTAGTGGAAAAGTAACTTTTTTCCGATTATTTTTTCAGTGTTTTTAATGATGCAATTTTGTCACAGACATTCCAAGTAAACAAAAAACACATAAAGCTTATTTTTATGTTGGCCCGTTGATTTTTAATTGATTTTAGAAGTCAAATATACAAAATTTTCACGAAAAGAGGGGATTTCAGGGCTGCATTCAAAATGATCTCATTTGATTTTGGTGACAGATATTTTGATTCGGAAAAAAAATCTGCCTTCGGACAAGTATCTTCTGTAAAAAAAGGAATGTTGTTTGAGACATTTTCATATGCACCTTTTTTAGAACGAAAACCCGACTAAAGGTCCATTTTTCCTTTAAATTTGGGTTAGGTAAGCAATATCTAAAAAGTCCCAGAGAGTCCCAGTTCCAAACCACTACAGAAATGTTACATAATTTGTTTTCAACGAACTGTGAAAAAATCAGCTGCCCATACCTGCCCTCCTGGGAGTTATAGCGATTTTAGTATATCACTCTCAGTATTTATTCCATAGAAATAGAACGGAAATTCTCGGAATCAAATTTTTTCTATTCTACATCTATTCTAGCACTCCACAAAAATGAGCATAACTCTCTTAAACCTGAAGCTATTGACTTCAAACCGGTATCAAATTAAAGCTTTGATTGCCACCTTTCAAATAAGAAATGAAATAGATTTTGGTTTTTATAAAATTTCAGAGTTTTTCAACAAATATCGAAAAATCATGAAAATTTGACGTTTATAATTCTTGTTCGGACCACCCTATAATTTATTTAAAAAACTAATCATAGGGTATTTATCAGAAATAAAAGAAGAATTAAAATAATTTTTTTTGTAAATTTTTCGAACCATTTTTTTTTGACTTTTGAAAAAATTTGACCCAACAATTTTTTCGGTGTAAATTTTTTTTCACTCATTCTGTTTGGGATTTCATTCTGACCAATCTGTACAAGTTTCTCATCGATACAATTAAAAATACAGTTTAGGCAATATGATTTCCAAAAAATTCCGCTTTCGCAACACTGTGCGGCGGCGGCTTTCGGCTCATTTGCCGGCTTGTTCTGTCATTCTATTTATTTGACAATTTTGGGAAAAGAGAAGGAACAATTTGTATTGGTTTTTAATAACTTTTCTTTTATTTTTGGCAAGTAATTCAATATTCGTAAATATTAGCCAATATTCCCATAATTTCATATTATTATTCCATAAAATTATTTGTTTGGAGTGGGAATCCATTCCTAAAATTTATAATATGGCTGAATTTAATAAATATGAGGCATATCTGGCCAGACATCTTGAATATCATAATCCCTCCAAAGATGTAAAAGCTCTACCTACTTTGACACATTTTGATTTTTATAGGAACACATGACCACGCATACTGGAATTGACTTATATAAATGTGACTTTCAAATCAAAATACAATCATTCAACTTTCTATAGACGTCATCATTTAGTGGGATCCTAAATTCAAAGAAAGATCCATATATATCACAGTAGTTGGTTGTCTAAGTCGGTAGTTATATTTTCTTTTGTAATTTTCGACTTTTGTAAATTTCGTCTTCAACCACGGCGGCGTGGTAGAAGTCGATGTGAGCCGATGAAATCGGCGGCGGCGCGGCTCGTGCAGAAACGTGCGGCGGCTTGTAGGCTTAAAATCGGTCGGCTTTTATCTCTGGACCTGAACCCCTGTTTTAATGTAGATCAGTTAGCCTAAAGTTATAGTTGTCAGTTTGCGTTGAATTTGGCATCTATAACAGGGGTAATTCGAATTCAAATGCGAAATCAAGGTGAAATAACGTAAGTTAGATTTAAAAATGTCAGATCCCATGCAAATTTGACCTTATATAATATATAATATAATTAGCCTGAAAAGGCTATTAATAATTTAATAATTAATAATTTAATTTAATTTCGAGCCAAATTGACCTCTAATCAAGTAACTTTTCCATGCAAAATTAAAATCGAGTTATTTTTTTTTTTAAATTTTGAAAAATGTATGCAAACAGTTTTTGATAAAGAAAATCATTTGAAATGTTTGGACTTTGTTTGGACAATTATCCAGTTTACGTGGAATTTATGGTTATAGAGAGGAGAGTATCTATATGATATTTTTATATAGAGAATCTCATAATAATATTATTTCAAAATCGAAAATCATAAGATCATTTTCTATAACTTTAGTTATCGATAACTTAGTAATCGATACAAATGAATCCAATAACAAAACTAATTATCACATAGCAAAAATTATTCTATTAGCCAATCCATCAAAGAATGTAACAACATCTCCACATCCATTTTATTATTTTTGCTGGAGCATCTTCCACTGGTAAAAGCTCCATTTCCTCTAAAATTGTTGGCGCTTGATCATTTGTTTTTGTCAAATAATTAAACGATTCAATAACAGAAACTTTTTTAAAAGTGGTTGTAGACGGGGATGTGTCTTTTAAATTCTTTTTCCACAAATTGTCGCCCACAATATAAAATTCAGCGATAGCGTTTGTACTCCAATTGCATGGACCTGCTGAGTACCGAATTGTACATTTGGCATTATCAGTTCAAATTTTCCTTTTCGGGAACAATATATCGATAACCAAATTTACTTTACTTTTTCTGCCTATGTTTTAGTTTTGTTTAAGTCAATTTTTTTCGCGATATTTTTTGCTTCGATAACTTGAAAGCTATCGAATATGTTTACCGCATTTTTTTGTTTGTTTTTTTTTCATTCAAAAAAAAAAAATAATAAAAAAAATAAATAATATAAAAGGCCTGTTCGATTGGGCTTACTAGTTTACGATTAAGATACTTGCTAAGGTGGCATCATTGTTATCTAATGGTTTTTCCTAAATGGATCAACCACAAAAATCCGGCAACAACACTAAGCGAGTAGTAAGCTAATTTCTTATTAAGCGACTAAATTCCATACAAAAATGAAGCTAGTAAGCTCAATCGAACAGCCCTATAATATAAATAAATATAATAAAACAAAATCATTTTCTTCTTGTTTTCATTTGCGATAACTAAGACAGTTATCGAAAAAATATATATTTTCGTTTTTTTTTTCATTTTGACCTTATTTTACAAAAAAAAATTTTTCGATTTTCCAAA
This sequence comes from Polietes domitor, assembly GCA_947397865.1. NCBI lineage: Eukaryota > Metazoa > Arthropoda > Insecta > Diptera > Muscidae > Polietes > Polietes domitor. The sequence goes on along the minus strand of OX377622.1, from coordinate 99,830,356 downwards.
CTTTAACGTCCGATAACTAAGCAAGATATTGATAACATGCCACAAATTTTTTAGGTCATTTTCCAAAAATAGATTCAGATATTGGAGTTTCGAATACCATACTCTTGCGTTGTCGAGACTAATAGTCTTTTCAGACTGTATGCGAAATAAAGCTGAAATCGATCAAAGTCGTTTTAAAAATGTCATATCCAATAAAAATTTGACAATAAGAATGCAGTCTGGAAAGACTTTAAGTCAAAAAATACCAATTTCTATTGAAATTTGATAATTTTTTATTTTGAGTAAATAAATAATTCCCCATTAACATTTTTGTTATTACCGCTGGTTATCATGGCTTAAAGAAAAACAGTCCTATTCTTTAGTTTCTGTAAATCGATAAGAATTGATTAATTCTGTCTTATTTGAATAACTGGAAATCGCACCAAAACTATTATGATGCGACGATATATCAAATAATAGTGCTGTTTTTCTTTAAGCTGGGATAACAAGCTGCGATAACAAAAACTTTAATAAAAATTTAATTTTTCGTTCAAAATATTTTTTTTTCACTTGTCGCCAACTACAATATAAATAAAGGGTGATTTTTTAAGAGCTTGATAACTTTTTTAAAAAAAAAAAAACGCATAAAATTTGCAAAATCTCATCGGTTCTTTATTTGAAACGTTAGATTGGTCCATGACATTTACTTTTTGAAGATAATTTCATTTAAATGTTGACCGCGGCTGCGTCTTAGGTGGTCCATTCGGAAAGTCCAATTTTGGGCAACTTTTTCGAGCATTTCGGCCGGAATAGCCCGAATTTCTTCGGAAATGTTGTCTTCCAAAGCTGGAATAGTTGCTGGCTTATTTCTGTAAAGGCGTCAAATCGCATGATCTTGGTGGCCAACTTACCGGTCCATTTCTTGAGATGAATTGTTCTCCGAAGTTTTCCCTCAAAATGGCCATAGAATCGCGAGCTGTGTGGCATGTAGCGCCATCTTCTTGAAACCACATGTCAACCAAGTTCAGTTCTTCCATTTTTGGCAACAAAAAGTTTGTTAGCATCGAACGATAGCGATCGCCATTCACCGTAACGTTGCGTCCAACAGCATCTTTGAAAAAATACGGTCCAATGATTCCACCAGCGTACAAACCACACCAAACAGTGCATTTTTCGGGATGCATGGGCAGTTCTTGAACGGCTTCTGGTTGCTCTTCACTCCAAATGCGGCAATTTTGTTTATTTACGTAGCCATTCAACCAGAAATGAGCCTCATCGCTGAACAAAATTTGTCGATAAAAAAGCGGATTTTCTGCCAACTTTTCTAGGGCCCATTCACTGAAAATTCGACGTTGTGGCAGATCGTTTGGCTTCAGTTCTTGCACGAGCTGTATTTTATACGGTTTTACACCAAGATCTTTGCGTAAAATCTTCCATGTGGTCGAATAACACAAACCCAATTGCTGCGAACGGCGACGAATCGACATTTCACGGTCTTCAGCAACACTCTCAGAAACAGACGCAATATTCTCTTCTGTACGCACTGTACGCATTCGTGTGGTTGGTTTAATGTCCAATAAAGTAAACTGAGTGCGAAACTTGGTCACAATCGCATTAATTGTTTGCTCACTTGGTCGATTATGTAGACCATAAATCGGACGTAAAGTGCGAAACACATTTCGAACCGAACACTGATTTTGGTAATAAAATTCAATGATTTGCAAGCGTTGCTCGTTAGTAAGTCTATTCATGATGAAATGTCAAAGCATACTGAGCATCTTTCTCTTTGACACCATGTCTGAAATCCCACGTGATCTGTCAAATACTAATGCATGAAAATCCTAACCTCAAAAAAATCACTCTTTATATGTATCAAAAGAAATTTTCAAAAAAATATTTTGTGTCGACTTTATTGGACTTAGCCTCGATATCCATCATTTTGACTTACACTGGATAATTATACAGGCTAAGTCAAACATTTTTAACACAAAATTATTTTTTCAAAAATTTTTTTCACACACAAGAATTTTTTATTTTGAGTGAAATTTTAAAATTTTATTTAGATTTTTGTTATCGCAGTTTAGTTATACAGTCTTAAAGAAAAACAGCCATAATGTAATTGTAAATGGACGAAGGCAGCCCAAGGAGAAAAAATTCTCTCACAGCGATTGAAACTCTCTCTACAGTGAGTTTTTCGATTTTTTGAAGATTTCAGGTTTCCACAATACGAGAGGAATAAATCGTCAAAATTTAAGATGAGAGATAATTGTTTGCTAAAAGTCATGCGATTTCATATATGTATCTTGTACCTGCAGGATCTAATTGCTAAGACTTCACCTCAGAGAAATTCGTCTTCGGAAAACCATCCATTTGTTTATGATATATCGAATAAATATATATTTATACACTCCACGAGAGTATTATGGCTTTGTGCATTTGTTTGTAACACCCAAAAGGAAGCGGGATAGACCCATTGTTAAGCATACCGATCGACTTAGAATCACTTTCTGAGTCGATTTAGCAATGTCCGTCTGTCCGTCTGTCTGTCTGTCTGTCTGTCTGTCCGTCTGTCTGTCTGTCTGTCCATCTATTGTTGTAATCAAACTACAGGTCGCAATTATAGTCCGATCTTAACAAAAATTGGCACAAGTAAGTTTTGTGGATCAAGGACGAACGCTATTTAATTTGAGGCAAATCGGTTCAGATTTAGATATAGCCCCCATACAAATGTCGGTCCCGATTTGACATTTTCCGCTCAAGAAACGACATATTGTACCCTATTTTCTTTAAATTTGGCACACCATCTTCCAATCCAACTAGAAACACCTATGCCAAAATTGGGTAAGATCGGTTCAGATTTAGATATAGCCCCCATAGAAATATCGCTCCCGATTTGACATTTTCCGCTCTAGAAACGACATATTGTACCCGATTTTCTTTAAATTTGGCACACCATCTTACAATCCAACTAGAAACACCTATGCCAAAATTGGTTAAGATCGGTTCAGATTTAGATATAGCTCTCATACAAATGTCGCTCCCGATTTGACATTTTCCGCTCTAGAAACGACATATTGTACCCGATTTTCTTTAAATTTGACACAACATCTTACAATCCAACTAGAAACACCTATGCAAAAATTGGGTAAGATCGGTTCAGATTTAGATATAGCTCCCATGCAAATGTCGCTCCCGATTTGACATTTTCCGCTCTAGAAACCACATATTGTACCCGATTTTCTTTAAATTTGGCGCAACATCTTACAATCCAACTAGAAACACCTATGCAAAAATTGGGTAAGATCGGTTCAGATTTAGATATAGCTCCCATGCAAATGTCGCTCCCGATTTGACATTTTCCGCTCTAGAAACCACATATTGTACCCGATTTTCTTTAAATTTGGCGCAACATCTTATAATCCAACTATAAACACCTATGCAAAAATTGGGTAAGATCGGTTCAGATTTAGATATAGCTCCCATACAAATGTCGCTCCCGATTTGACATTTTCCGCTCTAGAAACCACATATTGTACCCGATTTTCTTTAAATTTGGCACAACATCTTATAATCCAACTATAAACACCTATGCCAAAACTGGGTAAGATCGGTTCAGATTTAGATATAGCTCCCATGCAAATGTCGCTCCCGATTTGACATTTTCCGCTCTAGAAACCACATATTGTACCCGATTTTCTTTACATTTGTCACAACATCTTATAATCCACCTATAAACACCTATGCCAAAATTGGGTAAGATCGGTTCAGATTTAGATATAGCTCCCATACAAATGTCGCTCCCGATTTGACATTTTCCGCTCTAGAAACCACATATTGTACCCGATTTTCTTTAAATTTGGCACAACATCTTATAATCCAACTATAAACACCTATGCAAAAATTTGGTAAGATCGGTTCAGATTTAGATATAGCTCCCATACAAATGTCGCTCCCGATTTGACATTTTCCGCTCTAGAAACCACATATTGTACCCGATTTTCTTTAAATTTGGCACAACATCTTATAATCCAACTATAAACACCTATGCAAAAATTGTGTAAGATCTGTTCAGATTTAGATATAGTCCCCAAACAAATGTAGCTCCCGATTTGACTTTTGCCGCTTTAGAAACCACATTGTACTCGATTTTCTTTAAATTTGGCACAACAGCTTATAATCCAAGTAAAAAACCTATGGTGGAAGTGGCTAAGATCGGTTCAGATTTAGATATAGCGCAAATACAAATGTTGCTCCCAAATGTTTAACCGATTTTGGCCAAACTATACGAATTATATTTCACCTATTTCGTTCCAGATTTCAATATACTCCCATACAAATGTCCGTTCCGATTTAACATTTTTTGTCAAACACACACATTTACAGGATGAAAAAATCCTGCCCGTTTTCACTTTTTCACCGAATTAAATTGTATTGGGATAGAAAGTGGAGTGTATCATAGAGTCGGCCCCGCCCGACTTTTACCTTTCCTTACTTGTTTTGCTCTAAAAATGAGAAAAATATATTTGAAATCTTATACACATGAAAAAAAACTCATTTTTTCTAGATCAGTTCGAAATGGTTGCGGTAAACATCTCTCAAAGTTGAAAATATCAATCGAATTATGAAGTATTCATTATTTAATATTGTTTCGGTCATTCCAATTTCTTTTGATTGTGAGCCACTCTAAAACATTGCCACCCTTTATTAAAGAAAAACAATATTAAACACATATGTTGGTTGATCTTGTTTTGAAAACAAAAAAACTATAATTTCTTTTTTCACGCTTTGTTACACTTTAATTCATTTCAAATGAAACAGTGGCAACATATAAAATATTGTTCAGTATTAATATGTACTGCAATTTTGTTTTTCATTTTTGCAGCTCAGTTCAGTTCATTTGTTTTGTTTTATAATTTTAAAATCATGTCATGTCCATTTTACGGCCAATTTAATACGTGCGGCGTTTCAAATGTGAATCAATCTGTACTTTAAAAACAATTTAAGTTCAATACACTGTGCAGATCTTCAAATAGTAAACACGTACAGAGATTTATTAAAAGTATTTTCTAGCCTAGCTATTTTTTTACAAAATTAAATAACAATCAATTTTAAAATCACTGGAATGAAAATGAAAATCTTCCCAGATAATAAACATTGTCTCGTGTTAAATAAAACCTAAAATGATGATATGCACCCTTCTACTCTGTAGAGTGAGGGTATAAAATTAATGTATAATTCCATTTGTTGTTGATTGTATTGCATTTAAAAAGAAAACAATTATAAGCTATTGTGTGGCACCACTTACTCCACTACACACTACTATTGGCTTGTCCTCGTAACATAATAAACATATTGGAGATATCCATTCTGCCCACAAAAAGAAGTTTCTCTCGAAATATGTTTAATGTTCCCCTTGATTGTATACAAATCCATGCCAAATATCGTTTTGTATGTCGGTTCGGTGTGTCTTTGATTGATAACATTTTCAGTTAATCGCTGCTACTTTACAATTCCAATTGTTCTTTTCAAGTGTTGTACTCGTTTGTATGTACATACGTGTGTCTCTTGTAGTGTAGAATCATAATTGCAGATAGATACGGACGGGTATAATATAACGGAAACGGATATCTCGCATATGCATAAACCTAAGTATCTACGGTTTCATTACAACCATTTCAAGTTCAATATGTTCACTTTACTTTTGATTTTGAACTCAAAAAATGGTTTATAAACACTTAACAAGTAATTAAGAGCGTTTTAAAATAACGCTGTAAGGTCATTGTAGTTTAGATATGCCCGCTGTTCGATTCATTAATGGTAGTTTGCGATGGTTTAAAACAATACTCCAAAATAATGATTTGTTATTATGATATTTTAAACGGCAGCTAGCTTTTCTACTTGGCATCTTCGTTTGATGTAATTAAGGATGGTGTGAAAAATCTGAAATAGTTCTGCACATCTTACATTATTAACACCAAAAGGCTTGTTAATAGTGATACAATAAAATGTATATTAACTGGTTCACACAACACATCTGGCGTGGAATTTCTTCAAAACTATACTAAATCAATATTTACATCAATATTTTTTCCAAAACACATTACACATCATTTAGATGAGTTATCTACGTTCTCCAGAAACTTAAAGCAGAAGATTCTACACCCTGAAAAATAATTGACAGAAACACATCCTTATACTTCCGTGAAAACTTAGGTAATTCGTAAGCAAGGATTTTTATATTTGGGTACAATTATTTCAATGTAGAATGTTTGCACAAAATGTATGCATGCAAACAACAATAGCAATATTTTTACTCCGTATATGATTTATATTTAAAAAATAAGCTAATCTTATAAACAAATTATATAATAGAAATAATTATAACAACATACCTTCATCAAGTCAAGTCAATGTTTTGGAATGTCCCGACCAGAAAAATAGCATTCCTAAATTTGAGTAAAATCCATACTACAATTTTAGTCCAGTTCAGTAAAAATTTCCTAAAGGTAGGAAGATGAACTCTTTCAAAGCCATTTAATAGTTCAATAGTTCATTTACTAGAAATAGGGTAGTAAATTTACTTAAAAACATTTCCAGAGTTACAAGCCGAACCATAATTATCGGCGGCGGCGGCGCAAAATGGGTCAGCGGCGGCGGTTTTCGGCTGATTTGCCGACTCGTTCTGTCATTCGAATACCCCTATTTATTTGAAAATGGAAGGAACAATTTTCTTTTATTTTTTGGCAAGTTCCAATAATTTAATATTGTTATTAGGGTATCCAATTATTCGGACTTTTATGTTATTCGATTTGAAAACAAAAAATGTCCAATTAATCGAATAATGAAGTCGAGAGTTATTCGATTAACCGATTAATCGAACTATTGTCCACTTAAATAAAATATAATTAATAAGAGTTATATACACAAGACACGGCAGTTTACGGGTAGTTCAACTATATATTGAACGTTTATTATGTATCTGATTTTATTTAAAAATTGTAACATCAAATTCGAAATTCATTAGAAGTTGACAAAAATCTTAATATCTTATCAAAATAAAGAACCTTCCCTTAAATGAGCATAATATCAGAAGTTATCCATTGACGAATATGGATCATATGATTTATAACAGAACTGACTTTATTATCACGGTGTTAACCTCAATTTTTCTATGAATTTACTATTTTATGAAATTACTATTCTTTAAATTTTAAATAATTCCGAAGTTTTGGATATTTTTAAATGAAGTAGGATAAATCGTTATTTTAATATCTGTGGAGCATACGAATCAAAAATCGAAAAAATTGTGGTTTTATATTTGGTGTACCCAAATGGAGCAAACTGGCTACTCAAAATCAATTTATCTTACAAAGCATACGACGATTTCATTAGTTTTTAAGGCAAAACTTCGATTAATCGATTATTTGAGACAATTTATTCGAATTATTCGTTATTCGAAAATCATGATTTTTTATTATTCGAACAAATATTTGACAAAAATTATTCGATTAATCGAATAAAATTTAATCGGTTGGATACCCAAATTGTTAACCCATACAATTATTTTTTGGGAGAAGGAATCCATTCCCAAAATGTATAATATGGATAAATTTAATAAATATTTTTGTAATTACAGCTTTTCATATGAGGAATATTTGAACAGACGTTCTTGAATATCATAATCCTTCCAAAGAATGATAATACTCTACCTACTTTGACACACTAAAGAAGCACAATAGATATTGTTATTTATAGGGACACATGGTCACCCGTACTGGAATTAACTTATATAAATGAAATAAAGATCAATATATTTCACTAAGTTGACATTTATATTTTCTTTTATAATTTTAAGTGGATTGTCTATTTTGGTAGTAAGATTTGACTGAGTTAGAACTCCGCCAAATCACGGCGGCGTGGTTGCAGTCGATATGAGTCGATGAAATCGGCGGCGTGGTTGAAGTCGATTTGAGCCGATGAAATCGGCGGCGGCGCGGCTCGTGCAGAAACATGCGGCGGCGGCGTTAATATGTTTGCTGAAATTTATGTCGCTTATTTCAGCAAAATTTTACTAAAATTTAGTAAAAATTTACTTCGTTTGAGTATAAATTTACTTAGTTTTAGGAAAATTTTATTTAAATTTATTAAAAATTTACTTGGTTTTAGGAAAAATTTGCTAATATTTAGGAAAATTTCAGCAACATTTTACTTAGATTTAGTAAAAATGTACTTGGTTTGAGGAAAAACTTAGTGGAATTTTCCTCAGTTTGAGTAAATACTTACTTGGTTTGAGGAAAATTGAACTGGAATCAAATTCAAAGGATGTATTACTTTCAAGGAAAACTTTGAACTTGATATGAGGAAATATTGCTTTAGCGCTATACTAAGTTCAATTTTCCTAAATTTTAGTTAATTTTAACTTATTAAAGGGTTTACATTTTTCTGAGTGTGATCTTTGTTTTGTTTAATGCGATGTGCCAAGTATTGCCGGGATTTATTTTTTGGAATTTTTGCCAACACGAAATGGGCTGAGAGATGTACCGCCGCATTTAAAAGCCCAATTTTTCGCCCTGAAATATTAAAACAAAAAAAATTCATTAGTTTTTGTGTTGTTTGATAAGTGATCGACTGATTGATTTTCTATGTGTTTTGATTGTGATACATTCGAATTCCAACTATTCGATCAAGTAATTTCCAAGCCACACACATTTCACCATATACGAATTTCATTGTCCTGTGTAGGGACAAATCATCAGTGATCCTTCTGTATGGTGGGCTTGCATTTATATGATGTTAACCGTTGTATATATACTTATACACCCGAAAACCTCACCGCAGAGTATTTTGAAGAGCGTTGTGTTCTACCTGAAACCTTTCTCATTACCATTTGCTGCAGACTGATGGGCTTTCAACACGATACATCTTTTCCCCATGATTAAGGAGGATAATCATAGGGAAAATTATTTATCCATTTTGACATAAACTAATGGGTAGAAATATTTAAATAAATTGTATATCCATAAAACTTTCAAAAAAGGAGAAATAATTACTGTGTAATAAAAACCAGACTGTCCGACAGTCCATATTGTGCTCTGGGAAGTGATACTTGTAAGTATTGTCGAGTAGAACAAGAATCTGTATTTGAAATTTTCCTGACACCCAACAAATTGTTACAACGTTTTTTTATCTGCTTTGATGAATTTGAAACTTTGGGCACCTCATATTTTGCTAACGAACTTGTGTAATATCAGGTCAGCTTTTTCTGGCTATTCCGTTTTCATATTCGAAAAAAGTTTGTCCGTGTGAATGATAGATCAAGTATGACCAGGTTTATTTATAGAGAAGGTTTGGGACAAAAATTGGTAATTCTCTATCTGGCTCTACTTTCCAAATAGTTCATCCAGTGTGTTCCTCTGCTCCTACACATCTTGAAAATGCTTCGGGTTCTCTTGCTATCAAACCCACATACAACTGCATTTGCCGAACAAAATGAGGGGCCGCCAACTATTATTAAGTCGCAGATCACGCATATCAAAACAAAACCAAAATAGTTTCGGCCAAAAATGTAGGATCTTCAAAGGATAAAATGGGGAAACACTTTTTAAAAATAAAAGAAGGGAAAAGCGATAAAAACGGTACCAACCAAACTACAATCGGTTTTTACGTTCCTCTCACTGCTTAGACGCGCAAAACAAAAGGATTTTCCGAATTCGTACTTATAGGATCAAAATAGGGTAAGGGGTGCATATTGTACCAATCAAACGGCTGTATTTGGAAAAATTAAAATCAAATGAAAATCAGTAGCCTACAAACTACTATGACTGCGTGGACGATTGGGATTGTAAACGGGTAAAGAGGGATAAAGTTTATCCCTAAAAAGTACTGAAAATAACCCCTTATATTTAAGGCATTTAAGCACAATCTACAGGTAATATGGTGGAATGCACTTCATAGTGGAGGATATATAAGAATCGGCATAGCCGAGCTTTACTCCTATTTTGCTTTACTTTTCTTCTTTTTAATTATGGCTAAAGAAATATTTTTTATCTCCTACCTCTTAAATAGCTTTGGAATTTAAAAAAAGCCTGGAGATAATTCGATTTCGAATTCTTCGATAATTTTATGAATAAAGTCGGGTGGATAAATCGTTTTCGTGTTATACAGGGTGGCTGATGAAGGTTGCTACAATAAGAACTGGAATATTTTTTTTAAATTCATATAGATTTGTTAAAAATATAGACTTTTTTGTAGTTGATCCATATTGTACTTTCACTCCTTCCGACAGACTTGATTTGATTTTTTTGGTGGCATTTCCGTGAGCAAGCTGACTACATATAGGTTATTGCAAAATATTCAATAGCAAAATTTCGTTTGGATTTTCGCTATGAATTTCTTATGGGACAACATTTGATCTTCATCATAACACAAAAATATTTATTTCATGATTTGAAGTATTTTAATTCGTACAACACTTCCTTGTCAAACCACATCTTCTGCCGGCTCACTCCGATTTGATATAGATGCAACAAATTGTCACACCCCCGTGACACATGGACCATATCATATTCCCATATGGATAACCACGTTGAAGACAAACTTTCAAAATTAAATTTGAAATTATCGCGTACATGCAATAAAACGCAAAAAAACTAACAACAACTGTTATGTAACCAAAAACGCTACAAGTTCAAGTTTAAGCGAGCCGAGCCGAGCCATAAGGTGTTTTATCGCTACAACCACAACGACAACAACTGAACCAAAAGAAATGAATCCAGTTTTGAGTGCCACCATACCAGCCAGCCATTATTTATTACTTTTTTATAGAGCCAAGCAATTCAAAATATTGTATAAAATATTTGTTCACACAACAAATCGTTATCGTCTTTGTGAAAACTTAACAACAACAACATTCCGCCGGACCAACAACAACACCACGAACTTGTTTGATTCCATCAGTTTCAATTATTTGATTTTGAAAATTCCATCACTGGCGCTTTATTTTGGTCATAACCACTTTTTATGCATAATCATCTGTAATCTGAGTGCTTCCAATAATTTCATCTCTTGTGAACATGCCAGAGTCCAAACTAATATCTTCCGCCTCAAGACAACAAAATCAATCGAAAAATCTACTTCCGATGCGTAACGGCCACAAATCACACACAACAGGAAACCACTGCGATAAGTGTGCCATTACTGCACTACTGTGGCGATTTATAAAAACTTCAATATCCCGCCATATACATACAAATATATGTGGCTACAAAATCAAAGAGCTTTCCTTGGAAAACCATTTGCCATTTGATTTTCCACAATACGGGTATATTTTCTTTAAATGATATCATGATCAATAAATTGTATCCACATTGTAGCAATTATCATTACCAACGACATCATCATCATCATATCCATCAACAGCACCATCGTCATCGTCGTCCATTAATGTTGGCTTAAATGCTACGAACTCCAGTTTAAATACAAATGTTTGTATGTTAATATGTACGGAAATATGTCGCACAGTAGTTCGCAACAACAATAAATAGTGTTAATGATCGATTTAGTGACTGGAATGGTTAATAATAATAACAGTTTGTAGTGGAGGAAGTGAAAAAGTTAAGTTTGGAATGGAGTAAAGGATCATTGATATTACGTCCATGTTAAGTTTTTTCATTACAATATTGTTCTTGAATTTTATTACAAGAGTATGCGCATATTCTTAGTAGGGGTTACTTTTCGAACTGTTCAAAAAATAATATTCAAAGAAATTTGGTCCAGCCCAAAATCCGCACCCAACAGTGACACATTGGGGTTGCATTCTCTGAATCCCAAATGTGATAATTTTGACGATTAACAAAGCTGTCAATCGAAAATGAGCTTCATCACTTCAAGTGATTTTTAATCAGCCTTCTTTTAATTCACTATATTATTATGTTCTCTTTTTTGGTTGGCAACACCATGCCGCACAAAAATGAATTTTGAAACATGATTTACGTGATACAGTGTATGATCACCCAATTGCTAGTGAATGCGAACGGGTGAAGTTTTTTATTTAAATCATTTGACGTTAAGCCCATATTACACTCGTTAATGCGACTTTTTCTTTTATTGTAAACAGTGCAGCTAAATTTATATAGAAAATGTGTATAGGTGTGAAGAGAATGAGCATATTTGAAAAAAGCGAACTCAAGTACCGATAATGTTTAGAAAAGCACAGCGGCTTTAAATATATCAATTTCACAAAAAGCGTCTACATGATTTTTTGCATATTTTTATGAGAGAAACTTGACACCAGTGTTTTAGTTTGTTTTGGTGCAGTTTTCATTTCTCAAACATAATACTAAGATTTAAACAATTTGATTATAATAAAAAATATAATAAAGCAAATAATGTGACTTGATTTTTTGCGTTTTCTATTCTAGTTTATTGCAAGCGAAAAATTATTTGTTTACATATTGAATATTTGTTCGCTTCTATCATGCGTCGTTTCCAAGAAAAAGAATCTGCAGAAAAAAGTCTTTTATTAACAGCAGCGAATGTCTGCTGCCTATCAGCAGTCACTTTTCTGCTATTACAGAAGTTTTTCTGCAATCTTTCGTCAGATAAAGAGTTTACAGACTGCTAAAAATGGCTGCTTTTAATTAAAAAAAAATAAAAAATAGATAAGAAAGATAAGCCTTCATAATTTAAAAGCCTTTCAGATGGACGTTGGAAACGAGTCTTTCCTTTTATATTAGCAATGGGACAATGTGCGTATCATTAAAAAGATAATCGCATTATCTTTCAGTGATAACAAATTACCTTGTATTCTCAAAAGTATGTATTGTATTCTCAAAAGTATGTTTCGCCATTCTGTTCTGTACATATGCTTAAAGTTTTAAGATAGCGTTTATTCTTTATTGCTAAAACAGAAAACATCTGTTTGCTATTTCAGCAGATACAAATCTGCTGTCTCTTTTTCAGCAGAAAATATGTTCTTTTAGCAGACTTTCTTCTTTCTTTTACTGACAAATTCTTTTGAGTGTAGAAAAGTTAAAAAAAAAATATTTTTTAGAAACATTCCGTTGTTTTTATACCCTACACCACTTCGTGGTCTAGGGTATTATAAGTTAGTTTCGCGCCAAATGTTTGTAACACCAAGAAATAATCGAGCTAGACCCACCTTTAAGTATACCGATCGGCTTAGAATCACCAGCTGAGTCGATTTAACGATGTCTGTCTGTCCGTCCGTCCGTCTGCTGTCCATCTAAGCTTGTTCGCACTCTACAGGTCGCAATTGTGGTCCGATTATCATGAAACTTTGCAGAAGTTACTTTTTCTGGCCAAGGACCATTCGGTATTGAATATCGCTCCCGATTTGACATTTTCCGATCTAGAAACAACATATTGTACCCGATTTTCTTTAAATTTGGCTGAACATCTTATAATCGAACTAGAAACACGTATGCAAAAATTGGGTAAGATCGGTTCAGATTTAGATATAGCCCCCATACAAATGTCGCTCCCGATTTGACATTTTCCGCTCTAGTAACAACATATTGTACCCGATTTTCTTTAAATTTTGCAGAACATCTTATAATCGAACTAGAAACACGTATGCAAAAATTGGGTAAGATCGGTTCAGATTTAGATGTAGCCCCCATACAAATGTCGCTCCCGATTTGACATTTTCCGCTCTAGAAACGACATATTGTACCCGATTTTCTTTAAATTTTGCACAACATCTTATAATCCAACTAGAAACACGTATGCCGAAAGTGGGTATGATCGGTTCAGATTTAGATATAGCCCCCATACAAATTTCGCTCCCGATTTGACTTTTTCCGCTCTAAAATCCACATATTGTACCCGTTTTTTCTTTAAAATTGGCACAACATCTTATAATCCAATTAAAAAACCTATGGTGAAAGTGGGTAAGATAGGTTCAGATTTAGATATAGCCCTCATACAAATGTTGCTCCAAATTTGACTTTTTCCAATCTAGAAACCACATATTGTATTGTTTAAAATTGGCATAACATCTTATAATCCAACTGAAAACACCTATGGTAAAAGTGGGTATGATCGGTTCAGATTTAGATATAAATATATTTATATGTATATATACATTTATTTATATATATAAATTTATTTATATGTATATATACAAATGTTGATCCTAAATGCTTAACCGATTTTGGCCAAATTTTACATATTATATTTCACCAATAAACAGACATGGTGAAAGCTCTTCACATCGTTCCAGGTTCCAATATAGCCCCATACAAATGTCCTTTCCGATTTAACATTTTTTGTCAAACACATACATTTACAGGATGCAAAAATCCTTCCCGATTTCTCTTTTTTACCGAATTGAATTGCAATGAGAATTGTTTGAGTGATGCCCATATGTCCATACTTTGGTATACTATTGTATAATTTGTAAAGAGTGATTTTTTTGAGGTTAGGATTTTCATGCATTAGTATTTGACAGATCACGTGGGATTTCAGACATGGTGTCAAAGAGAAAGATGCTCAGTATGCTTTGACATTTCATCATGAATAGACTTACTAACGAGCAACGCTTGCAAATCATTGAATTTTATTATCAAAATGCGTGCTCTGTTAAGAAAATTCATCGCACGCTTCCATTTTAAGGTCAGTTTAATCGACCCACTGAAGCGGCTATTCGGGCTATTGTGACTAAATTTCGCACCAAATTAACATTGTTGGACATTAAACCACCAAGACGCTTACGTAGAGTACGAACTGAAGAAAATATCGCAGCTGTATCGGCCAATGTTAATGATGACCATCAATTATCGATTCGTCGCCGTTCGCAGCAATTGGGCCTCTGTTACTCAAAAACGTGGAAATGCCAAAATTGGACTAAGCGGATGGACCACTTGAGGCGCAGCCGCGGTCAACATTTAAATGAAATTATCTTCAAAAAGTAAATGTCATGGACCAATCTAACGTTTCAAATAAAGAACCGATGAGATTTTGCAAATTTTATGCGTTTTTTTTTTAAAAAAGTTATCAAGCTCTTAAAAAATCACCCTTTATTTGTCTATCGGACAATTGGATCAATTAAGATATTATTTACCATATTCGTTAAATTTGACCAAAGATGAATTTATAGCATATAAATTATATGAATATAATTTATATAATTTGTATGAACTACATAAAATTGCTCCCATGAAATACCGGGGTTTAGTAATCAAAGCGAGGTACATACGCAGGGAGTGGTGTAGGGTATTATATAGTCGGCCCCGCCCGACTTTAGCCTTTCCTTACTTGTTAAAATATCGTACAGTTTATTTATAAAGGGTGATTTTTTAGCTATTATCTTTTTGGCAACACTGGTTTAAACAGCTGACGCACGTTTCGTGTTTTGTTTCACTGTCAAACATCTTCAGTTTGGTCTATAATTTAACCATGAATCGTCTTACAAACGAACAACGCTTGCAAATTATTGAATTTTATTATAAAAATGCGTGCTCTTCACCGACGAAGCTCATTTTTGGCTCAATGGGTACGTAAATAGGCAGAATTGTCGATTTTGGAGTGAATATCAGCCAGAAGCATTGCAAGAGCTACCAATGCATCCAGAAAAAGTCACAGTTTGGTGCGGTTTATTGGCTGGTGGCATCATTGGACCGTACTTCTTCAAAGATGATGCGAATCGTAACATAACTGTGAATGGTGAGCGCTACCGTGAGATGATATCCAACTTTTTTTGCCCAAAATTCAAGAGCTTGTCTTGCATGACATTTCAACAAGACGGTGCCACATGCCACACAGCACGCACAACAATGGACTTATTGAGAGGCGAGTTCGGTGAACATTTTATTTCACGTTCGGGACCGGTCAATTGGCCGCCTATATCGTGCGATTTAACTCCTATA
Organism: Polietes domitor; assembly: GCA_947397865.1. Lineage (NCBI taxonomy): Eukaryota > Metazoa > Arthropoda > Insecta > Diptera > Muscidae > Polietes > Polietes domitor. The sequence continues at coordinate 99,814,490 of OX377622.1, read as the reverse complement.
GACTATTTTTTGTGGGGCTATGTTAAAGCTCATGTCTATACAGACAAGCCCGCTTCAATTGACGCATTGGTAGACAACATTGAAGCATTTATTCGTGAGATACCGGCCGAAATGTTGGAAAGAGTATGCCAAAATTGGACTAAGCGGATGGACCATTTGAGGCGCAGTCAAGGTCAACATTTGCATGAAATAATCTTCAAACATTAAATTATATGGACCGTACTATCGATTCAAATAAAGATTTCATGCAATTTTCTGAATTTTATGTGTTTTTTTTTTTTGAAAAACTTTCCTATAGCTTTTAAAAAATCACCCTTTACAAAAAGCTGACACGATCTCTGAATGATCAAGAATCACATAAGTGCACGCTAGCTTTTTAAGTAATACCAAAAAATGCTGCGTTTGAGGCCACTGTACGTACGTACGTCGGCAACTGTCCCATTGATAGTTGTGGCGCTTTTCGTATTAATAACGTTCATTTGCTTCGATGTCCAACAACATGTCGGACAGTGAAACAAATGATGGTATGCTTACTGGCATATAATACACGAACATATTAAGATCTAAAGATTGTTTACAGACAATCCTCGTATGATAGTTAACGTTGTCAGCGATCATATATCAAAGCACCTTCCCGCCGTCTCGATTACACTATGTGGTCGGCCATCTAAATACGAAATATCAACAAGGATTTAAACCTGGTTGAAAATTTTTTATAACTTTTTTATTTATGCGATTATTATAATTTTTTTAAATTCAGTATATTATTGGGGTTTTTTTGCAATTAGCTTTGAAAAATGATATCCTGTAACTGATGTCCATTTTCTGCTATGCTCTTTTTAGCATATTTTCCATAACAGAGATTGAGACACCACCTTCATTTTTAAAAAATATGAGCCAATTATCCTTTCGGAGGCTACACCGTCGTTGTCGCTGATAAACTGCTCTTGTATTCTCCGTAGCCCAAATCATGCAGTTTTGCTTGTTGACATACCCATTTAATAGGAAATGGGCTTCATCGCTCATTACCAAATTGTGTATATTGTGAATTGTGACTGTTGGTTTGAAAAATAAAATTCAAATAATTGTGTACGTTGTTCGATGGTGTAATGATTCATAATTAATTCCCCAAGTCTCCTTCACTTTCTTTTTTTTTCTTTTAAATATTTATTCAGACCCCATGAACCGAAGTTAAAAATATCAATTTTAAAACTTAGAACATCAGCGAAACTCATTTAGCTAGACTTACCTGTACCCAGAGCAACGTTATGATTATTGTAACTTGCATAAGCACATAAAGCAGAAGCTGTTGTCTCCCATTACTCCGATACTCGATGTAGTCTTGAATTGCAATGTTGTTGGCATTTAATTGAGACCATTTAAAAACTACACGTCCATGTTCATTTGTTAAGAGCAAATCGATATTTGCAACATGCAGCTGCATGCATTCACTCATACGTTGCATATTTAATATATAAAATAATGCAAATTACATTTGAAATGTTGCCATTTTTTTGTTGGTTTGTTTGTTTGTTTATAGACCACGACGAGTATGTAAAATATCTGCTCAACTGTCTTAACCGGCTCTTGCACGAACAACACACACTCGTATGCTGCACTCGAATCGAGTATTGAGAATTTGAAAAATGTATTATTTTATTGCGATGTGCTTCAATTTCAATCTTGAAATGGGCAAATGAAATTGGTTTATTGGAACGTGCATTTTTTGAAAATTCAAACTTGTTTGGCGCTCAATACAATTTAGAAGATTCTGTTTGACTGGTTCTAGGGAAGTCATTGTAAATTCATTGGACGAGCTAGAACAAGAACATGCATGCAAAGTTTTCTTTCGGCCTCGGGAAAGTATGAGTTATGAAGTCGCCAACATCGATGCACAGTGGAAAAAATGTTCATAAAAGTCCAGGAAAAAAATTAGAAAGAATCCAACTTAGGTTATGAAATTTCGCACACCTACCTCGTATGGCTAAGTAGAAATCCGTTCAAAACCACGACTACGCCAGTTTTGATGATTTCCAAAGTGTCCAGTCAATATGTAAATTTATATTTTTTTAAGATTGCGAAATCTCATATAAAACTCATTATATCTTTACTAAGGCTTAAAATTTGAAAAAATCCCAGGAAGTCATTATCCCCTGATAATGACTTCCTGGTCGAGCTTGAGGGAAATTGTTTCCACCTAATAATATTTAGGGCACATTTTTGAAGATTGCTGCCTAATGTTCTCATTTTGATTCCACTTGAAGTTTTATATTTATATATAGAAGAGGACTATTAATATTATAATAATAGGGCTGTTTTTCTTTAAGCCGGGATAACAAGCTGCGATAACGAAAACGTTAATAAAAATTTAATTTTTAACTCAAAATAAAAAATTATTTTTTCACATTGTCGCCAACTACAAATTTTCAAAAAAAATATTTTGTGCCGACTTTATTGGACTTAGCCTCGATATCCATCATATTGACTTACACTTAATAATTTTCCAGGAGGCTAAGTCAAAAATTTGTAACACAAAATTATTTTTTCAAAATTTGTTTTCACACACGCATTGATGTTGCTTTTTGCCACAATTTTAAAAAAGATTTTTTTTATTTTGAGTGAAATTTTAACATTTTATTTACATTTTTGTTATCGCAGCTCAGTTCTCCAGTCTTAAAGAAAAACAGCCATAATGAAGCATCACAATTTTCCTAATATGGTAGTGCAATTCTATGTAAAGTTTACAACCTCTAATCTGCCGGTAATACTAAGGAATTCACTCCGTGGTAGAAGCCTTTTTACTTGCTTGTAATTAAATCGATACTTGCTACATTACACATAAAACTGAAAATTTCATAAAAAATAACTTTTTTAGAAAAACAAATTCATATTGCACAAGGCAAAAAACTAAAAAAATGAGATATTTGTATTATGTAAAAACTACCCAAATTTTAAATTGTACTAAAATTGTAGCTGCTTCTTTATTTACGGCAGAGATGAGTAATACTTCTTGCTAAGAATTTAACATATGGGCTTAATAAAAATATAACAAATATTTTCTATGCGTTGTGATTTGAGAATTTTAGCAAATAAAATTCTTGTTTATATTAAAAAATTGGCGAGAACCGACCAAGGAGGTCCGTTAAGTAAAATTATGCAAGAGGGGCATTAAACACATCTAAATTATGTCTTCTTCATTAAAAGTAAAAGAAGCTTTAAGCTCATTTTTTGTAGGTTATTACGAGCACTATTACAGTCATTTGAAAATGTGGTATCCAAAATTTTGCAAATCATCTGGAAAACACGTTTGCTTTAACCCATTTTGACATAGTGTTCGATTATTCGAACAGTAAAAATCGTAAATATAATAAATAAGCATGTGAAACTTCGTCAAGATATCCTTTTTAGGTATCGAATTAAATCCACAAAAAGTCGATTGGAAACACTGCGTATCGTTTCGCTCTATTTCAAAAAATGGTCCTTATTTAAGCAGCCTTTACATTCCGCGATCCAGTCGCATAGTGTAAACAAACCCACACAATTTCGAGAGAGAAACTCCACACTTTTTGTGCTCATAGACTATTGCATTTTTAGAATCTCCATCATCGATTCATCTGGTCAAAATTTGGTCAAATTCTAGTTCCACAAAGTGGGTTAAAAGGTCATAGGAAAAAATAACGTATAATTTTTCATTCAAAAATTCGCAACCTTACTGCACGCGGAGAAAATAATAATTTGGTATGTTTGGTCAATTGGTCACTCAATGCCATCATTACATCTTTTCCAACATTTTCTCCCTCAAGATCTCAATTCAAACACCACTTAGTTCTACCAAAAATGACAATTATCGATTACTTGTGGCATTTGGATGGCGACTAATATATAAATATGAATCTATAGCGTCAGTGACTGACCGAAAAATTAACTTGTCCCAAATTCCATTAATATGGGACAGTCGATGTTTATTATAAATAAAATCCTCGTTATGTTTTAATATTGTTCTATTCAATAATCTTAGAAATAATAAATATATACTTTTTTATTTTAAAGCCCGTTTTCCCCTCGGTTTAAAAAAACGAAAATTATTTATTTTAATTGGGAGTTTCCAGAAAAAGTTAGATTTTCCACATCTGTGTCTCTTTGACAGGTTTTTGTCTTTTTGACAATCATAAAATCTCCAACATTGGGGACCAATATGCACAATATGATGGCAAGCTTGAACTTATCGACTGCACCAAATATTGCAGCATACTTTTAGGAGTACGTAAAAAGCAGCACATTCAGCGTTGCCAACAGCGGAACACGATTTATTGAGATTTGGTATTTGAAACGTTGTAATCCTGTCTTGTCCAATAAATGGTGATATGATAGAATGGATAGGCCTAACTCACTTCTCTCTGGGGTTTACAAACAGAAAGATTGCATCACAATGCATAAGAGAAATGTAAATTACAAACTCCATAGCAATTTTTTACTTCTATCCATTACGTTTATCTCTTCTGAGTTGTCTTGATCAAGTTGTGGTCTACACATTAATATGAAACATAATTTAGCCTGTCATCAAGTTTATTGAGCGTCTAGCATAGCAGTTAACAGAAAACCAATCAAAACTAATTGAAATTGAACACAACTACTAGTTAGTCCTCACCACAACCTGTCCACTGAAACGTTTCTACTGCCTGTGCAATGAGAACCCATGGACACTTCACGTCAATTACCATACTAGTAATTTATGCATGAGACCGGCCAACAACAATTCTTGGCACACAGGCAATAACTTACCTGCGTAATTAAAAAAATAATAAACTTCGTATCATAAAACTGAATATGTTATTTTCAATTAATAAGTTTTATATAATTTCGATTTTGTTTTTAATATTTTTAGATTAATTTGAAACAAAATGCGTGAACGTAGTCATACCACACCCAGAAGACGTGGGCCCAAACAACCCTTGCCCCAAGATGCACTCTATAATGACTCATCGTACGAGGCACAGGAATCGCCCTACTATACAATCGACAACACCGAAGATATCTACAGTACCACATTGTTGCCCTCCCAGAGATGTTATGTGGATCCTTGGGATTTGGAAAATTACGACTACGTTAGAAAGTAAGTGTTCTTGGTAAAGTAAAGTGAAAATTGGCAACTGATTTTGGATGCACATTTTTTTCGTAGGAAAATTGGACAGTCTCCTCCACAGCATGGCTATTATGATAGCTCCTTGTCGCCTAGTCCCATCGAGGAGCCCATACACTCGCCCTATTATTATGAACGGGAGCCTGTGGAATTGGCGCCTCGCATGGCCTCGACCATGCCACGCAACCGCCGCAAAAGTTCTCATTTTCAATGCCAGTTGGAATGTTGCAACCCCAAGACGCCCTCTAGACGCCCCAGTGGCATTTACGATGTGGGCCGAAGAGATAGCTACGAGGATTACATGATTTCCCATATGGCTCAAAAATTCCAAAATACTTTCAATTTAGAGGATGTTGAACAAAATATTTATAGAGGTTATGGTGGTGGTAAGTTTAATGAGATCATTTAAAAAGAAAATAAATCGGTAACTTTTTTCTCATCTGTCCTGCAGGTGCTTCTTCGTCCTCTTCCACGGATCCGCACAGTTTCATTGGTGAAGATTATCACACTTCAACCATGCCACGCAAGTCATCGAACTATGGCCCCTTGCCGTCACGTAAATTGTCGAAGGCTGCACCCAAACTGGAGTTTCCAGCACCACCAGCATCCGTACCGCCCACCTATGACAATCCATACGCTACATTGCCCTGTTGTAGTGTATCCGATTGCTACGAATGCCTGTCACAAGCCCAGCAACAGCAACAGCTCTATGGCAGTCACTCCATTTATGGGACCACCACCACCGCCAATGGTGTTGGTGACTGCTATGACTGTAGCCCGACGAGCAGCTTGGGACGCCGGCCCTCTTCGTCGCTCTATAGCGGAATTTATAGCAGTAAATTCGGTATGAGCAAAAAGGGTCTGTTGCAGATTGACTATTCATGCAGCTGGAATGATTTGGACCGCATTATGACCCGGAATTATTGAGATCTGTAATTTTTATTTCAATTGTTGTATTTATTTAAGTCACCTCTCTCTCTCTCTCTGTCTGTCGTGTATTCCACATTTCACTCTACTTATTTGTGTAAATTTTTCAGAAATCTTGTCTTATTTACTTATTTTTATCTATCGTAATTGTATAATGAGTAATTCCAAAAAATCACACTTATTTTTAGACCAACCCCTTTTGATTTGGATAAAACTTGGAGCTTTTATTGTGCTAGTCCCGTAGGTGTTTCAATATTTTTCGGAAATAAAATTGTGTGAAAAATATATGAAATTTTTCATAACATTTATGAAAAATTCATAAATATTATCTTTGAAAAAAACGACGACTTCTACGTTCAAGGACAATTAATTTGAATTACAGTCCTTCTCATTTTAGCAGACTTTCCGAAAACATTATTGAACGCAAATCTGATTGCGTGATTGAAGTAATCTGCAGAGACTAGCAAACAATACAAACAGTTGCATCCAAATCTAAAGGGGTCGAACTCATGGCGTAGTTGAAGTTTTTGCAATTACTCATAAGTCTACACATTATTTAATACTTACAAAAATATGTATATTAGTCACATTATTTTTTTGTTGTCTCAAATGAATGGAATAAATAAAGCTTAATATTATAGTAATCCACAAATGTGCGTAGATGCATTTCGTTTTAAACTGATTCATCTATTCTCCTCCCGATATCAACTAAACTTGTCTGAGAAAAACAACAACTCTTTTATTTTCGACGCTGCGTTTATTCAAATTTCGGTTTGTTCTGAGTGTACTATTCTTATGGTCTGTACCTGTACAGCAGCGATTGTCTGCTGCAATCTTGCATCACCATTCACACTGCTAAAGAGTTTGCTGTCTATAAAAAATGGCTGCTGTTAATTAAAATATAAAAATAGATAAAAATAACCGTTTATAATTTAAAAGCCTTTCAGATGGACAGCGAAAACGATTTTATCTCGAATTTTCTTTTATATTTGCTTGGGACGATATTACCCTTAATATTCTGCTGGTTCTGAACGGAAGCTACCAAAAATCTATGAAAAAGTCCTAGAATACAAAAGTTGTTCAGAATGTCGACTTTCACAACATATTTTTTTCAACTCAAAAAAAAATCTGGATATTTAGGTTTAAAAAGACAATCCAAAATCTTTTCTTGCAGCAGAATTACAGCTTTCTTTTATTGGCAAATTCCTTTGAGTGAAACTTTAAGATAAATAACCCCCACCGAACTGGGCATTAAATGTCAAAACACAACGAGCTAAATGTGTACTAAGACTATAGAATTTAATTTTAATTTGCATTGTCATTGCTAAATATACGTATATTTCCACACGTAAAGAAAAAAGTCTGTTATTAACAGCAACGATTGTCTGCTACCTATCAGCAGGCAATTTTCTGCTATTACAACAGTTTTTCTGCAATCTTGCATCAGCATTCACACTGCTAAAGTGTTTGCATTCTGCTAAAAATGGCAGCTGATAATTAAATTATAAAAATAGATAAAAAAATAAGCGTTTATAATTTAAAAGCCTTTCAGATTGATGACGAAAACGAATTTAGCTCGAATTTCGTTTTATATTACCTTGGGGCAATATGCGTATCATTAAAAGGCAATCACAATATCTTTCAGTGGTAATAAATTCCCTTATAATAACATTTATATTAACAAGTGTTGTTAATAAAATTATTAACGGGCTATATTGTTCTGTATCTATACTTAAAGTTTCAAGAAAACGTTTTTTCTTTATTGCTAAAAACAGCAAACAGCTGTTTGCTATTTCAGCAAATACAAATCTGCTATCTCTTTTTCTGCACACTTTTTGCTTTCTTTTTCTGACAAATTCCTTTGAGTATATGCATGAATAGAGTCAATTAACCCCTTCAACATCTTAAAATCGTTTGGGTTATTCGGTACCAGTCTCATAAACAGAAAGCTATGTCTCGAACAAAGTTCAAATATATGTAAAGGTGGTTTTTAAGCTGCATATTGACGGGACACTACGTAATAGTACACATGTGCAGAGACTGGGCATCGAATCAAATGACTTTTGTAGGAGCTGTGGGAACGAGGAGGAGATTGAGAGTGTCTCTGTCCAGCTATTGGTAATAGACGTTTAGTGGCGCTGAGTTGTGCATTCTTTGAGAGCTTGACCAGTATAGACGTCGGTAAGATACAGTGTTTCGTGAGTCGCACAGGTTGGTTCCGATGAAGGTTGGCAAAGCACTATTCTGGCATACGTGAGTCAGATGTTCAGTTTCTGACTGCCACCACAACCTAACCTAACGAAAGCTGTATGAGATATCAATAAATATGGTTTGACATCTGATAATGTCAAAGTTTGTTGACATTCTCGATCAGTATTCACTTTCACGGTATGTAAACATACGTATTACAACTTGTGTCTGCATCGAACCGATTTTGATGAACTTTATAGCCTTTTCAGACTGCATGCGAAATCAATCGATTTAAATGAGATAAGGTCGATTTACAAATGTCAAATTTGGACAGGATCTGACATTTTTAAGTCAACCTTAAGACCTCCACAGATAAAAAGCATTGCAGCATGCATCGCATTATGCATCTGCCTAAATGGAGTTACATGCCCCATGCAGCGCATTGCTTTACGAATGTGATGCTGAAATTTGCCAAAACTCGACTTTTTTCAGGCATGCGAGCATTGACATTTATTATCGCCATTTGAGTTTTAGAAACTCAAATATACAAATTTAACAATGATTGAGGACTTTTGATTGATAAAATAAAATTATTTATTATAAAAATTCGGTATTACAACAAGTTTTGCTAAAAATATTCTGAAATTGCATATTTTTTATTTGTTCACATACATTTTTAGGTTAGTTAGACCACGTGCTCATAATGCTTGCTACATGCATTTTATCTGTGTCGCCGACAGACTGGATGTTTGTGATGCCATAATGTAGGCATGATTTTTATCTGCGGAGGACTTTATGTCATTTCAGCTTGAAAGCAGTCTGAAGAGACTATTATATCGAAGATATTTACATCCTCATTTAGTAATACGTGAACCTTGCGTTATTTTGTATGTAAGTTGTTTTTGTAACTACAAGAAAATGTACAGAAATTACATTCAGTCTGAGCGAAATTAATGAAAGAGTTATTCTGACTTTGTTTTCCATTTATAGTCTTGTCATACTGCATTGACATATGGTCGATTTTCAAATGTCAGATGCCATACAAATTTGACATATCAACCTTATGTCATTTAAATTAGATTTCGCATGCAGTGTGACTGCTTCATTTATAAGTAGATATAAGTGTTAATTGACTAAAAAACTACTACTTTAAAGTTGTACAGTAAATCTTCGTGTGTAATAAGAAATGTTTTACATGTACGAAATTTAAAACTTTTTCGTTTGCTAGTACGCACTTCAAAATGAAAATGAAGTGGAATTTTGACATTTATTTGCTATTACAGGGATGTTCATAGCATACTTTCTTGCCTTATAGCCTTGTCACACTGCATGCGAAATCTAGCTGATCCCATACAAATTTGACATTTGAAAATCGAACTTATGTCACTTTTGGTAGATTTCGCATGCAGTGTGGCAAGGCTATTATTTTTTCATAACCTCTGTACGAAATATAATGTTCTGACAATGTTTTGCTCGCGCAGTATTATTTTCTTATAAAATAATCATTCAAATTGGTGTCTTCATTTTAATTTCTAAGACTTGCTATTTATTGTTTGTATACATTTGGTTTGTCTATACTATTATTACTATTAAAGGTGGTTAAAAAAGGCCGATGTTGATTTTAAATAAAACACAAAATTAGGAATTATTGTCATTTCTTTTTATTATGATAATATTGGTATTGAACAAAATATCGGCCAAATGGCCGCCGCGATCTCGGCGGTGCACCTCCATCCGATGGTCCAAATTTTCGATGACACTGAGGCATAATTGAGGTTCTATGCCGTTAAGTACCGAATTATCTCATCATTTAGATCTTGAATTGTTGCCGGCTTATCGACGTACAGCTTTTCTTTCAAATAACCCCAAAGAAAGAAGTCCAACGGTGTCAAATCACATGATCTTGGCGGCCAATTGACATCGCCACCACGTGAGATAACACGGCCATTGAATTCGTCGCGCAAAAGAGGCATTGTTTCGTTAGCAGTGTGACAAGTGGCACCGTCCTGTTGAAACCACATCCATATCTTCCAATTCGGGCCATAAAAAGTTCGTTATCTCATGATAGCGAAGACCATTCACAGTAACTGCCTGACCCGCCTCATTTTTGAAAAAATACAGCCCATAAACCGCACCAAACAGTCACTCTTGGTGGGCGCATTGGTTTTTCGACAATCACTCTTGGATTATCATTTGCCCAAATTCGGCAATTCTGCTTTTTAACGGACCATTCGGGCCATAAAAAGTTCGTTATCTTATGATAGCGAAGACCATTCACAGTAACTGCCTGACCGACCTCATTTTTGAAAAAATACAGACCGATGATGCCGCCAGCCCATAAACCGCACCAAACAGTCACTCTTTGTGGGTGCATTGGTTTTTCGAAAATCACTCTTGCATTATCATTTGCCCAAATTCGGCAATTCTGCTTTTTGACGAATCCACTGAGGTGAAAATGTGCCTCATCACTGAATATGATTTTCTTCGAAAGTGCACGATATGAATTTTGATTTGAACGCCCATTTTCATAATAAGCCTGAATAACTTTAACGCGTTGCTCGACTGTGTATCTTTCCATGGTTTGAGTTAGTCTGAAATTGAGAAATGTCAAATGAAATGCAGAAAAAACTTGACGTTTTGATGTGGTTCATATTCAACATCGGCCCGTACAATTTAACTATTTTCCTTGTAGAAATAGATATCAAATTATATAATGGAATTTTCGTGAGACGTGACTTTACAAATTCGACCTTATATCATTTCAGCTAGATTTCGTATGCAGTGTAACAAGCAAATTTCAAAACGGAAACGAAGTTTTTTAATTGCATTTCGAAAGGAATCGAAACTTTCGTGTGGCTTAAATAAATAGTTTGTTCCGTGCCAAGTCTAAGCAGAGCTATTTAAGTTGTACGATAAATTAGCATGTGTAAACGAAAGATAAATCAGCAAGTGTGAACTAACCTTTCGACGTACATGAACATGGTTGTAAACACATAATAGGGTTGCGGGTTGCTCCGATTTGAGCGTTGCCAACACATTAAGCCCATAATTTTTTGGGGGTTGCGAATGACTTAAACTAAATTAGGGTTGCAACAAATTCAGAGTTGCTGAATCTATTCTCATGTCCCTGTGTTTCCCTTGTCAATTCTTGTACATTCAAATGAACTGGCGTTTTGGCAACACTGAATTCGACATCACTTATGTCAATTTCAGTACGCAAAAATGCAACCTTAACAAAAATGGCTAACGCCAAAAAAATCAGCAATTTTATTGTTTGGCGAATAAAAATATTTTCAATTAATTTTTAACACTATTGAAACGCCTATAATTTTATGAATTCATGATAAACATATAATTTAAAATATACCCAATCGGATAACATACAATTTATATGCCACAAATCGATGAAATACCAGAAAAAAGTGATTGAAAATTGTAGCCCATCAATTTACACTCGAGCTAGCGTGTGTAAGAGAAAAAAGTGTGCTTTGCCTAGTAGTTCTACAAAAATTATAAAAATCACGCCATAATATCGAAAAGAAAATACGCAAAATAATAATTGGCGTTAAAAATAATATTTGCAATATCATTTTCATAAAATTGAGTGCGATTTTGAAGCAAATTCGGAAATTGTGAAATTCTTTTGTGTGAACGAATATCGACAAGAAAATTCTGGCTACGATTAAATAAGAGGGTGTCTCCTCTACGTAGAGCGCGCGCGGCTGTCCGTGGCCTGTCTTTGCTTCGTCGTTGAGACACACACAGTATTTCGGGCTCGTTGACGCGCACTCGTTTCATGTTGGTGGTTTAGTTGGTCTGCAAACGTCGGATTCACAGGCAGCAGGCATTTGGTAAACCGGGCCAGACACCACGCGGACAGACACTCGGCACTCGGTCTAGACCAGTATTGTAAGGCGTCGTCGTGCATTATAGTAGAACACGTTAATGTTACCATTAAAGGTTAAACAAATAAATATTGATGGTGCTTGGAGTAAACATCAGCATCATCATCAATCGGATTTTATCATAAAAGGAAGCCAACTAAAATAAGCGAAGCGTTTCGAAAAAGAGGTAATTATTGTTGAAAATCAAATAGAAATTTCGTAAATACGTGTAGTTCCGAAAAAAGAGTTGAAATTGTGCCTTTGCTTTTGTGAAAAACAGCGTAATTGTGATTATTTTTAATATTTCGTCGGTACAAGTGAAAAAGGCGCGTGTTTTTATTTTGTGAGTTAAAAGTGTACCATCATAATTTATGTTGTTTTTTCTCATCTTGCTTTGCTCTTTTACTTTTGGTTTCGCTTCCTCTTTCATATTCGTTTCGTTTCTTTGTGTAAATGTTGTGCTTCTTTTTGCTTTGTGTTTTGTGCTATTAATGCTAGTTGTTGTTGTGTTTGTTGTATACTAGATGAGAGTATGACTGTGTGTGTGTGTGTGTTTATTTACATGAGTGTGTGCGGTGTTTGCCAGGGTGATTGTGGTTGTGCAATTGTTTTTTTCTGTTTCCCAGCAAACATTGTGTGCAATCTTTGATATCTGTACTGGCATTTGTTTTTCGGCCAGATGTTAAGGACCGATCTTTGGCAAAAAGGCATTGGATATTGCTTTACTATTCCATTTGTTACTTTAGTTTGTAACGGATTAAGCTAATTTCGGTAATTCGGAAATTCAAAACAATCCACAACCTGGAGAACCTAGCTCGTTTCGATAAACGTGTTTACAGTTAATACCATACAAACAAACAAATGTGTGCAGTCAGTAAACTAATTTAGAACTGGTTGTTAGACGTACATATCTGTGGCTTTCAGGACTAATCACTAATATCGATTTTGTAAATTTTGTGTAACATGAGAAAAGAGAAATTCCGTGATAAGAGTTTCTGAAAACCTTAGAAATTATATATCGTCGGTAAACTGATGAAATTAATTTTCTGTAAACTGTGCTAAGACGTAACTATAAGCCTAAGACCATGCCATAACAAAACAATTTGTTCCTCCCTAAAGAGGCCTAAAGCCAGTACTAAAATAGTTACAATCCTTATGTTCCACAATGGAACGACGAGAATAAATATACATATATGTATGTATATACATTTGCTACTTGTGTGGAAAGAAGTTTGGTTGGTTGGATGGTAGCCGCTCTCTTGCTCGGGAGCCTTAAAGTACCGTTTTCACCGCTCGGAAAAGTCTGTTATGAGAATTTGATTATATCTTTAATACAGTCGAACTCGTTTATAACGCCATTTCGGTTATAATAACAAAAGTTTCATGTCCCATATTTGAGCCAATACAATAAACAACCAAAAGAATTTTCGCACTCAGCAGATGCTTATGACCTTAGTTACCCGGTACCTTTTTGTTATATTTCACAAATTAATTTTATGTAATATATTTGAAATAAATAAATAAATCCGCACAAATTAATATTTCTTATGGCGGTCATCGCTTTTAGCGACATTCTGGTAGTTTTAGACAATTTTGGATTTTGCTATTGCTTACAAGAACTTAGAAGACCAAAAGGAAAGAATTAAAAAAAGATTATGTAACTTGCAACTCCCACGAAACACGCAAAATAAAAAAGTTTATTTCAAAGGATCGGACGACGATGACAATATTTTAAAATCTATAGTTGAGGATGTAGTCGATGAACCTGATGCGGATATAGACGAATTGGAATTCGAAATGCTATATATCTGAGGTCTTATTAGTCGGGCTAAAAAACAGATGTCGCATATAAGGAGTCGATATATAATACATTTTCATCTATTAATTACAAATTCTTGAATCAATATAAGATAACAGACCATTTTAAATAATTAGAGGTATATTATATAGCTAAACTTTTGTATATTTTTTTTTTCACAAATATATACTCATGTAATATGATTAACAATGTGCAAGAGCTCGACGGTCACCTCTTCTTCGTCGCAGTTAGGGCAGTGCTTGTTAAATTACATCTTCATTCGTCGCACATGGTTTCTAATCTGCCAATAAACCGGCGATCACTATTGATGCTTTCCATCTGTTATGATTGTGATGAGATCTGGTACGTTTTTTGTTACATTGAGTCCAAGTTTGCGTGGATATTTGACAAATGTCGTAAATTGTTCCACCAGGAATTAACTCTGTTTAGGTAGTGCATGAAGATACTACTTATAACAGACCAATCTCAGCAAGATTGGTGCCGCGTTTGCTGACAACCGTATGACATTATAGCACTCACTACCTGTTCCGTTACAGCCCTAAGTTGAGAGATGAACAATTTATGAAACATATGTAGTCGAACCTGGATAATGCAGTAAAGGATTTATGATTGCTACAACAACGAACACATATTTTTTAATTTAGCACAGAATTAATACTTGAACGGTTTGCATCAAGGGACTAGAGTGTGATTTTGACATTGTGAAGCTTTTTTAAAAAAATCTTTGAACGCTTGAAACGTTCGTTTTCGGTTTTCAATAAAATACGAAGTGCAACTTACACGTTTTTAATATGTCTATGAAACCGCGGGCGGTTAATATTCCACACCCACAGTTAAGAATCAACCATTGTTATTTTGCCCACCCTGTTCGAAAGATCATTAAACAAAGATTTCAGATGTGTCTCATTTTATTGCAAGGTATTAAAAAATACATAGCTATAATTTTATTAGTAAATATTAATAAATGTTTTTTTTTTATTTATAGAGCAGTATCCAACGGTTTAATAAGATTAAGTATTACAGGACACTGTTCTATTAGGATTAGGACTTTTAAAATAAAAAAGGAACAACAATTTTTTCAACAATTAAACTTTGTAGGCGAATAATGCTATGTTATGGATAATGCTGGTGTGTTGTCCAGATCGATGTTCCAGGACTGAGTTATACACTCTCGCCTATGTTAGCCTCATTCTCATCCCCTAGCATACCAGGTATGATATGCCAATGTTAGAGCGGGTTAATCGATTACAATAATTAAAAAAATAAAACACTTTTTCAAAGTAACTTTATCGATTTGGGAAGCCTTCTTTGTTTAGCCAGCCTTTTTTGTATGTTTGTTTATTATTCCCTATTCTAGAGGCATTATAAACATCCCAAAAAACGAAATATAATTAATTTAAACTTAAGGTTATAATTCCAAAAATGAAATTATAATATCCATAGTACGTTCGTTAGCTGCTCCCGTAAAATATAATGTATTTTGAATAAAAATTCTGAGAAAAATCAATAATCGAATTAAACATTTCAGCAATTAAGTGCGGTGTTCCTTATCACCGTAAAGTATTAGCAATAGCTAAAACAATCATTCTGGATGGAGGTGACTAAGACTTTTGTAATGAAGTATGAATATTTAGGATCTCAAAGAAAAAAGTCCAAAAGTATAACACAAAAATGTACAAATGTTGGAAGGTGGTCACTCTGTTCACTAGAGATCGTCATACTGCCGCAATGTTTGTTGTGTAGTTTGAGGTTCCATTCCTCAAAGAAGTTTGGTTTGGTTTTGCAGCGTGTATGCCAATTCTTTTTTTTTTTTGATAGTTTTCGAAACAAAGTCATTCTCCTGCAAACATACCTGTGGGAATAAATCGGAACCAATGAGCTTTCCTGGAAGATAACGAATGTTTAGAGCTTTCTCCAAACAGCCAATGTTGTTTGTTAAATAATTTTTACTCTCAAATGTCGTTGCCAGTATTGCGGAAGTGATAGCAAAAATGGTCTTGCCCGGATTTGAACGTGAACACACACCTACGTCTTTGAGGGGATTTATTGTATTTCAAGTAGATCAGTTTTGGTTCTATTTAATGACGAAAAGTGAAACTCCAATCTAGTGTGGTCATGGTTGTGTTTGTTGGGTCTTCCCCTTTCAATGTGGTGTGGAAAATGTGTAAAAGATGATGTGAGAAAAAAACATGTGGATGTGTGTTGTTACCACACAATGGACGTAGACGTAGACAATGAGGCAGTTGTTTGCCTTTTGTTTTGTTTACATTTTGTTCATTCTCTTTTGCTATTTTCTATTCACACGCTTCGCAGTTAAGTTTGTTTGATGGCAGCTTGCTTTTCGGCCAACATGTGCTTTGGGGACGCTAGTGTTGGTGCCTTCTTTCTTTAATAAGCAAATAAATGATAAACAAAACGTTGAAAACAAAACTTTAATTTGCAATTTTTTTTGCTCCGGACCGCACGATATGTAAACAATATAGAATTTGTTGTAAGTTATTGAAATCAAACCTTTAATTTAATTAAAGACTATAGTTGGAATAAATTAAATAAATATATATGTACGGATGTACGTACATCAACGGATTTGTAGTCTGTCGTAGTCGTCGCTGTGGTTTATTTTCGTGTGACTCATGCATAAGAATATTTCTTCCTGATAAAAATGTTTGGTATTTTATTTGTGCGAAATAAACGCATACGAGGGATGTTAAGATTGTGATTCTCGCCAACAGGTATTTTTGAAAATTATACATTGGCTGCCCAGAGATACTAAAGCCGGGGATATGTGTTATAGCGAAAATTGAAGAACAGAACTTTAGTTTGCGCGAATAGGGGAAGAAATGTCAAAAATTAAATTGAATACAATTATTTATTTCTGAATTTTCTTTACTATTGTGACAATTCAAGTCAAAAATTAGTCTTTTTTGGCCAACTAAAGTTCTGTTAATGAGTTTCAGGAAAAATAACTTTTTGTTCAAATCAACAGTTATTTTTTTCTTGAATTTATTCCAGTTGACCATTTGGTATTATTTTTAGTGATGAGTTTGGCAATCAGTATTATTTTTGGCAGTATCTTAAAATACATATGCAATATCCATCTGTGCAATATGAGGTTTCTAGAGCGCTAATAATCCAAATTTTTGCTTTCATTTGTTATTGTACCTGCTTTAGAGAGAGTTTTCCTTCAAATAAGGCTACTTCCGCAATACGATTAGAATTTTGCCGCAATATTATTTCTCTCCTAGGCAATTCGATTTCGAATTAATTTCGTATTACTTTGTTGGGTGGAAGAAATTGGTTCACATATCCCTTCATGTTTATACAATTGTTACATGTATAAAAAAGGAATACATAGTAGCTCTTAAACAAATTATAGTACATCCATTTTGGTCGGGCCATCGCAAATAAATGCATGGATTTGGACGAACCCGAACAATGCTGAATTTTTTTTATACAGACACACATAAAATGGCCAAAAACTAATTGCAGCACTATTCGGGTATTATGCCTTTGTGCATTTGTTTGTAACATCCCGAAGGAAGCAAAATAGAACCATTGTTTATAATACCGATCTACTCAGAATCACTTGTAATCAAAGTACAGGTCGCAATTATTGTCTGATTGCAATAAAACTAAGCACATGCTATTTTCGCAGCTCAAGGGCAATATATATATATAGGAAAGGGCACGTTGAGCCGAGCTCAACAACTTTTTTCAGCACTTCAATTGGAAGCTTTGCTTTCTAAACGGCGATATAGATGATGCGGCTAAAATGATCGAAAATATTATCTTGATTGGAATGGATTTTGCCTTTGTGATCTCCTTCATAATGATAAATGGGAGAATTTTCGTCTAAATGTCTGTATCTAGGGTAAAGTTCATTCAGCTGCCCCTTACAGGCGTTATTAAATTGGACTTTTAAGTCATTGGGACACACACGTTAGAGAAGCGAATTAGGAATATATATCTAGAAGAAATAACACTTGTGACTTAGAGACACATTTTAATAGATCTCTAATTTAGATGATTCGTTTTACAAAAACTGGTCGTATGTTTATTCAATAGTGCTAGTTCTCTTGGGTTTCTCACTCACGAAGAAGAATATTTGTAATGATTTTCTGCTACTTCAGCGATTTCGAGAATACGTGTATTTAGTAAATAGCTTAACAATAGTACAGTCAATAAACTACATTCAAGCCGAAAGCGTCAATTATAATAAATTTTATTGGGCAATTATTTCCATTTCTAAATGATTTATTTAGTTCTATACAAAAAATGGATATTTTTAAACATTTGGACTTAATGGACAAAAACAATTTTATGATTACGTTTCTTTCGAAAATCGATATTGGTCCAACGTGCGTGAAGTAAGCCAACCACATCGCCCAATTATTGTGTATTTAAATTTTTTATAGAATTATTTTTTCAGAACGACCTAAATTAGTTTTCAATGCAAATAACAAAAATACATTAATGTTTTGTACAAAATGTTTACTTACATTATTTGTTCAACTCTTTTTTTGCAGTATATAACCGGAAAATTATGGAAACTCTCAATCCACCACAACCAGAAACAGCAATTGTGACCACAACCAATTTGGACTCTATACCAGCAGAAACATCGCCTCAAACAATCGACGATGTAGAGACAGAGGACTCAAATTCAAATACACAAAACTCAACGGAAGAATCTGCTACAGAAGATAACGAAACCAAAACTGAAAATGTGGAAGATGCCCAAGAACAACAACCTGAAACCACCACAGTCGAACAAGAAAAAACAGGGCAAAATGAAACGACGCGCAAAGAAGAAGAAGAAAAGGTAGAGCCAATGGACGTAAGTGCCACCGATGACGGCGATAATGGCGGTAAAGATGTTCAAGAACAGGTGGTGGAACAGAAACCGCAAACACCGAATTACACACAACAAGTGTCATATATTGATCTGGATACGACAGATGAAGCCGGTGAAAACGCAAATGAAATACAAAAATTTCAATATGATGACGAAGACGAAGAAGAAGACGAATTACTAAAGTCAGATGAGGACGATGATGATAAAAAAGGTGATGGCGACGTAAACAAGGTGACAGTGTCGGGAATCGTAGATTGTGTTTCGATGGAACAAGAAGATGCTTTGTTGAGAAGTGACGACGACGACGAAGAAGAAGAACAAATTAATGAAGACTTTGGGCATAGTGTAGAGCAAACACAGAAAGATGAGGATGATGCTGATCACAATGCCAAGGAAGAAGATCGTCCATCTAGTAGTAATGAATTAAAAGGTATTTTGGAGCCAAACGATACTTTCGGAGAACTTGTGGAGCAAACACACAAAAATGTAGTTATAAGAATTGACGATGACGACAGTCACCAGTCGCACACCATTAAGAAATCAAGCACTCCCGCCGCCAAGGAGAAGAAAAACAATGAAAATCATCGCATTCTGTATCAGTTTGACTTAGACGACGATGATTCCAGCCAAGAAAGCCAGCAGAGCAAACGCTCAAGATCAGATGTAAGCTCTTCTAAAACAGTAGTACCGACGACTAGAAATTCTTCAGTAGGCGAGGGTGAAAACAAGACGGAGTCTTCTATTCGAGACGCCGATAACGACAATGATAATTCCCCCATCAGACCTTCAACTGAAGATGAAGAGGAGAAATCTCCAATCAGACCTCCAACTCAAGAAGATAGATCTGCCATCAAATCTCCTTCCCAAAGTGAGATATCTCCGCCTGCAGAAGAGAATAGTCGAGAAAGTATAGCCATGCAATCTCCAAAAAGTTTGCTTCTTTCTAATAGAATAGATAACAACGATGATGATGATTCAACCAATCAGAGCTTCGAGTCAGTAACTCAGCATAGTATATCTGAAACTACAGACATTAATGATGTGAACAAGCAACCACATACACAAGAAACTGAAGAAACGGAAGGTGACGAACAAGTGATGACACCGTCATCGGCACAATTAATTAAAGAAGACTCGTTGGCCGCCGCTCAAGATAAGGAAAATACTGAAAATGCAGAACCAGCGAAAATATCACAACGTTGGAATTCATTCGACAATTCCTATCAATCTAATGAACTATTTCCCAGAGAAGAGGATCAAGACAAAGACAAAGAGGAGAGAGTAACTTTGCAGTCGCCGAAACTCAATGGTGATCATCGTCATCTTGATGATGAGGCCGAGTACCATGATGATACAAATGAAAGTGCGACCAGTAGAACAAATATACGCAAGACCTCTTTGGATTCTTCCCCCCACACATCAGGAGTTGCGCACTCTCCCCCAAGTTTGCCCCATAACGAGGAAGCTAGGATAGACTTTCATACCGAAACAACCAGTAGGACAAACTCATGCCAATCTCCCAAGACATTTTTAGAACTTCCTCATCCGTTAGAGCAGGCCGGACATTCGTCCCAACGGCATTTGTCTCCAAATGAGGAGGCAAGGATGGATTTTCATACCGAAACAAACAGTAGAACAAACTCATGCCACTCTCCCAAGACATTTTTAGACCTTCCTCATCCGTCAGAGGAAGTCGGACATTCGCCCCCAAATGAGGAGGCAAGAATGGATTTTAATACCGAAACTAACAGTAGAACAAATGTATACCAATCACCTAAGCCAATGTTTGCTTCGCCCGTTCCTCATTTGCCCCAAAGCGAGGAGGCAAGACTAGAGTTTCACAACAAAGTAGTCAATCAGGAGCCACAGCAACAATCACAAGACAGTGATGATAGTCGGCAAGACTCGGACCACGACTCGCAGCATGATTCGGACAATGAAACAAATCTAAAAATAAACGAAGAAACTCAGGAAATTCGGCAGAACAGCACTGGACACACAACTCCTCTTCCAGAACGTGGAACATCGCCAGTGTCCCTAAATGAGGATGAGGCCAGTCGTTCATCTGCAGTTTCTTCAGCCTCCTATTCCACCAACACTTCCTCTTCACAACATTTGGTTATTGATCATCCTATGGATGATGTGAAGGAGGAAAAGGTGAAACCTCTGAAGATTTCATTGAAACGTAAACTATCCTATGCCAGTGACGAGGGTCACTCAATGGGTCCCCAACAAAAGCAGGTACATTTAACTGAGCAATGCGAAGGGAATGTTCGTGAGAATGCAAATGACGACGTGCCCATGGCATCTCCGGAGAAATCTTTGCCACAAGGACAAAGTGCATCATTTATGCAGTCTGAAGAAAGTGGCATTGTTATCAAATTGGAGGCAAGCAGCAGTTGTCAACAGGTATGATAATGATCGATATTTTATGCTTTAGTATCCTCTGTTAATCCATATTCTCTTTGTTTTCAGTCGGAAGAGTTCATGGAACAAGAAGAAGAACCCTTTCCAGCTCCTGTTTTTAAATCGTTGCTTTTGCAACAGTTGGAGAAACCGATAGTGCAACCCAGCGCCCCCAAGAACCAACTATTTTCACTTTCCTCGCAAACGTCGCTGATGTCAATGGATATTCCACCACCATCTCAGCCGCCACCAGCACCTATTATGAATGTGCCCCTATTGCCGCCACCGCCACCGCCTCTTCCTGCGCCAGCTATAACTGAAGCAGCACTCTTCAGTCCACAGCCACAGCCACTCCCACCCCCAGCTCCGCTTCCGCAACAACCCGTAACAAAGTATCTGTGTTTTAAATGCAAAACTGGTAGCTTTGATTCATTTGCCGCTCTGAGTGAACATCAGTCCATTTGCCTGTCATCACATAGCCTATTCCCCTTTAATCCTCCACCACCAGTTAAGATTGCAGCAGTAACAGCTGCTACTCCAGCTCAGCTGCAGCCGCCTGCAGGGAAAATCAAATCATCTGCTCCTGCTGTTTTGCCCTTGAGTACGGAACTGAAGGAAACTTCGTCGGCTCCCATGGGCAGCAAGAAACGTTTTTACAAATGCTCCAGTTGCAATACGTTTCACGAGAATTGGAATCTCTTCCTGCACATACGTGAGATGCACAGCCGTCACATGTGCATGTATTGTGTTCGCTTCTTTCCGACCGCCGAGAAGCTCGCTTTGCATTTAGAGATCAAACACGATCTGGAGCAAACGCATTTCAATTCCGAAGAAGCTCTGCGCAAGAGCATACCACAAATGGAAGGTTATCCGTTGGAGGCGCGGTTTCTTATGTGTTGTACCTGTGAACATGTTTTCATTGAGAATGAGCAATTCTCCCAGCACGATTGTGCCGAATACATAAAGCCCTGTGTTCTGTGTGGCCAGAAGGGACGGCACACCAATCAGTGCAAGGCTCATCCGGACAGTAAAAGGTTTTCGAAGCTTAAAAAGAAAAAGGAAAAGACACCATCTCCACAAAAGCCAATCAACAATGAAAGGTATTTTATTTGTTTTTATTCAAATGCATGGACAATAACTAAATTCTTCCCACCTCTTTTGTAGATCATGTGTGGATTTCAATGTTCCTCCATCTGCTGCACCTGGCACACAACAATCTGCTGTAAATCCCACCATAATTTCCAATTCCAATTTGAACTGTGATAGTGGCCGTGTTGTACAACGTCCACCCCCAAATGCTTCGCATAGCGAAGATAGCAACAGTAGTAGTAATATGGTTATCGATGAGTCTTGTAACACGAATCATCTGCTTCCACCACCACCACCTCCTCCAGCTGCTCTGTTGGAACAGCAGCAATCCACGAGTCTGCAGTTAGAACCTGATCTGCCACCAGATAGACAACCGCCATTTGAGGGGAACAGTAGCACCGATACACGGGTGGTGTCACCGCTGAAACTTGTGGTGCCGAAGTTAAAATTGCGTGTTCCCAAAGAATTTCAAAAATCCGTGGATGATGCCCTATCCTCGTCCGAAAGTGAAGATCCCGAGGAAGAGGAGGAAGTCGAATCTATGGACGACAAGAGAGCTGAGAATCAAAATGATTCGGCAGCTACCATTGAAACAACAGCGGAGGCAAATCAAGCAGTGGTGCTATTTGCTGAAAATACACCTGCCAACTCTCAAGACAGAGACATCGAGAGGAATTCAGCTACGGAATCAGCCACGGAGGCAGGAAATTCACAGGATGATGCTGCCTATGAAAGCGGCAGTGATAGTAAAGCTCAAAATCGCACTCTATCGCAGGACGATGACGATTCGTTGGATGAACCGAATTCCAATTTAGTTCGTATCATGCAGGAGATTGAACGCACCAAAATGGACATAAAACGCACCAAGAAGACATCATTCCGCAACAGCCAAAGCAAACAGTTTGCCGAGCCGCGACAGCCTACAATATCACAGTCCAGCATTAGAACAGCTGATCACAATTGGTCGCCCACACCACCAGCTTCGCCTAATTCAAGGTGGTTCACCCCCAGGCGGGCTACCGTATCACACAGTGAGGAATCTCTGCATCAGCGTTTGGATCAAAGTGAAGAATCGCCGGCTCAACAGCCGTTAGAGTCATTGCTGCCGCCAGCACCAGTCAGCGTCAGTCCCCCACGGTCGCATGTAGCTCAAGAGCGTCGTGATACCATAGGCAGTGATATGATGGACATCGATGAAGCCATTACGGCCCAACCCACACAAACAATCTATGGGTAAGTTCAAACAGTCAGTTCATCCTCTTTCTCATCCTATTTAATTTTTCTTTTATTTAATATATTTCGTAGGGAGGATTCCCGCCCGAACGACAGCGATAATTTAAACACTTCAACGGAAAGTGCTGAGAATGAGGTCATGGATACCAGTCAAACTACGGATAATGATGAAACGCCCGTCGCGGATATGGATTCTACACAGACTGCACAGACAGAGGAGGCGATAGCACCACAAGACCAGAAAGTGTACGATGAAAGACCAGCGCCTGCATCACCAAAATCTCCTACTAATGAAGAAGCTACGGAAGATATGGATGTTTCCCTGACCCAAACCACAGAACAGAGTGCCGCCGAGCAAACGAATCCCGACGAGGAGGAGCCCGACGAAGATGAAGAAGAAGAAGAAGTAGACATCGATGTGTGTGACACTAAAGAGCAAATCGAATCTCCACAGAACCCCGACGAAAAACAAGAGGAGGACGAAGAGGAGGAGGAGCCTGAAAAACTGCCACCAGCAGATGGCATTGAAGTGGCAAAAGACGATACTTTAACCCTGGACCTGCAATTAGATCAACCTTTGGACAAATATGAAATCGTGGAATTTGTGCGAATTTGCCTGAAGACCGTCTATCACAATTGTCTCTATTGCAACCATGCCAGACGGATTGCCGTCAATGGCAAAAGTTTGGTTCTTCACATGATCGCCGAGCATCGTTTCACCGCCACTGTGGACAGCATAACTGCCGAAGAGTTGCAGGCCGACACCATAGTGGCCAAATTGAAAAGTTTTCTGCCCGAACTGGAAGAGCACTACTTTAATGCCAACAGCTACTGTACATTTGGCAATGGAGCCTTCACTCAGTCCACCTTTAATGAACGCATCTTCGAGTGCTTTCAATGTCGTGTCGTGGCCTCCACCCACAAGGAACTCTATTTGCACAACCGTAAAATGCATCTTCGTACGGCCATCCTGTGTGTCATGTGCAGCGCAAACTTCTTTAGCTTCAGCGAGATCCTTTGCCACATCTGTCCGGGTGCACCGAATAAGGTGTCGGTGTTCGATGTGCAATTTCGTTGTTGCTTGTGTGACCTGGAGAATATTCCCTCGCCCTTTCGCCTGATGGTGCATTTGCGTAAGAAGCATTTTGCCTGTGACGTTTGTCTGGAAGACTGTCGAGATCAGAGCAAACTGTCGTCACACGTGTGGAAACATAAGCTTCATCATTTGTGCTATCGTTGTGGCATTGCCTATCGCAATAAACTGGACATCACAAAGCATCTATTCTGGAAGCATGGCACAGAAAGCACCATATGCAAGAAGTGTCTGCAAAAGAAATGGCCACACGTCTATCATTTTTGCATACCCCCTCAAACGTTTGTATGTGAGGTGTGCAATCTGTGCTTCACGAAGGCCATGTACTTAAGGGTACACAAACGTATACACTCGGGAGACTTTCGTTATCCTTGCATTGAAGATGAGTGCGAAGAGAAATTTATATCGCGTAGACTCTTGCTGAAGCACGCCGTTGTACACTTACCGCCACCCGAAGAACCCGAAAAGGCTGAAGAAAACAAAGAAAATGCAACGGAAGAGAGCAAGGAGGAAGTGAAAGCCGAAACGGAAGCGAACGATGTAAAGCCAGAAATAGTAATCAAGAAGGAACCTTTGGACGAAACCGAATTGGAGGCACAACAACTTAAAAAGGAGAATGAAGAGCACAAGGAAAAGAAGGAGGAAGGAGGTGTAAAGGAGGAGAAAGCACCTGCAAAGGGCGAGGAGAACAAACCAGATGCACAACGTAAGAAGCGCAAGAAGAATAAACGGCGCAAAGAATTGCTGGAGGACTTGAATTTAGCAGCTCCCAATCTATCTGAAACCGATTCGAGTGGTGGCGATGATTCCGATTCAGATTCTAAGACTAGAAGTGAAATAGATGCCATGCCTAAAGTCATGCTGTCGCCACCCTCCGAAGCTGAGGGAGATGATGAGATTAAAGCAAACACCACTACCGGTGAAACGCCACCGGGAAAAGTGTTACAAATTTGGCAAAATTTCCTCAAGACGCAACAAGCCGCCCCTGAGGAGAAGGAAAAACCAACTGATCCTAAAGATGGCAGCAACGTCATGTACGGGCCGGTCCACATAGCATTGTCCGACCATGATTATTGCAAATTGTATGAACCGCCTCCACCGCCACCAGCACCTAAGGAGACATTCAAAAAGCCAGACACGGAAGTAAACTCCACACCAGAAACTTCTCCCGTCAAGAGGAAGCAAAGCAAATCTCCCAGGCGCATGTCGTCCCGAAGATCCGATGGGTCCTCTTCGTCTAGTGATTCAAGTTCCAGTTCAGACTCTAGTTGTTCGTGTGGTTCGAATTGTTCTTGCTCCTCCTCCAACTCTGGCTCATCCTCGTCTTCATCTTCTTCCGAAACCGATTCATCGATGGCTTCTAACGCTTCGGTAAGAAAGAGGCATCGTAAGAAATCCGAACGTGATCGCATGCGAAAGCGAAGCGAAAGCGTTTCTCCCCTCAAACAGGGCCATAACAAACAGTCCGCCTCCGAGGTAATCAACATAGAAGATGATGAGGCGAACGATCACGTTCAGGAGGTTAGACCACCCTCGCCACCCAAGGAGCCGTTGTTCTATGAAAGTGATTTGGAGACCAATGAATCGGAGACGGATGAAGAGTTCTACGATGAACATCCGCAGAAGTTGGCCACAGAGCTGTTGGCTCAGAAGAGAGCCCAGTTAATGGCTCAAACAAGACTTTCGCCATCGCATAACTATGACATCGTAGAGAATAGTCGTCCTTCGACCCCCTCCTTGCCGGAAGAAGTGGCCTCCAATGAAAGACCCAAAATCAAGGTGAAGAAGAAGAAACGTGATCGCAAATCGTCATGCAAAGGACATGCTCACGCAACAGAACATCAAAATGCGCCGGCGCAAACTAGTATTGAGAGTCATCTAAACTCCACAATGCAGGTTCAACCAGCATCTCAGCCACCTCTGCCAACAACACAGACTTCATTGCTACAACCCCCCCTAGATGCACAACAATCCACTACAATGACCTTGCAATACGGTGCGAACCCGGCAATTGCTCCACAAAGTATCTATGCACCACCACCACCGGTGCTTATGCACTCAAACGAACAGTCTTTAACACCACGGCCATTAACTATGCCTCCGTATGGCGGTTCCCATCATCGCATGAGTGACGGCAGTAGTTGTTCTGACGCCGATGGCTCCTTAAAGCGTTCCAAACGTGCACGAAGACCCAACAAATTCTATGGTTACACCAGTGATGATGAAAATCTACTGAACGGACCACCATTGATGATTGGTACCAGGGCCTTCAAACCCCAGCCGCCACCTCAGCTAACATGGCGCAAGGAGGATCTACCCACACCATCGAAGAGTATTCTAAACAATAAAAACAAGACGCACAGAACACCAAAAACCCCGGCCAATGCTGCGGTCAACAATCTATTCAACAGCAGCTTTAGCACATCATCGACTGGTAAAAAGAAGTCAAGACTTTCCTTGACAGGAGTCGACAAATCGGGCAGGAAACGCCCGCTTAAGAAAAAAGACTCCAAGGCCGAAAGTAAGCTTCCTCCAATACCCACGCTAAAGATAAGACCATCTGAAATAGGCTTAAATACCACACGAAACCATGAGCCACACAATGAGGACGACTACAATTCTACGGACACGAGCAGCGACGATGAAATGAATCACACAACTGCGCACGCGCCATCAACATCCAAGAGCACTAACCCCTCTATGACGAATAACGAGGC
Organism: Polietes domitor; assembly: GCA_947397865.1. Lineage (NCBI taxonomy): Eukaryota > Metazoa > Arthropoda > Insecta > Diptera > Muscidae > Polietes > Polietes domitor. Next base: position 99,787,137 of record OX377622.1, on the reverse strand, counting down.
GCCCATCTTGCCCGTACTGCCGCCACGACCACCCTCACCACAAACTAAAGCCTTCAATCACAGAATACCACCAGCTCTGTTGCCAAATCCCGACTTTGCAACGCTGCAGTACTTCAAGGCGAACAACATACGTTATCCCATACGGCCGCCAGCCGGAGCCAGGCAAGCTCGAGACGGCGAATCGGTTTATTGTTACTGTCGTTGTCCCTACGATGAGGTCTCGGAAATGATAGCCTGTGATGGCGAGAACTGTCTCATTGAATGGTTTCACTTTGAATGTGTGGGTATAATGGTGGCTCCGCAGGGCAAATGGTTTTGTGCCGAATGTCGTCCCAAATACTCGGAGGAGTTATACCCCTCGACGGCGCTTGGACAGCACGGTAATGTTTAGTAGGAGGATGAGGAATGTCGATGTAAATACATAAATTTGTTGTGCAAACTTTACAACTCTAGGATAAACACAAGGACAAGCTCTCTTTCGCTCTCTCTCTCCGTTTCTCTCTGTCTGTTTATGAAGTCTGTATATAATCCCAGTTCTACCTCTTGTTCTTCTATCTACTGTCTGTCCCCCCATCTTTCAACAACATGGCTCAATATTAGGAAAAAAACTAAAAGAAAACACGAAAGTTCAGAAAACTAAAATCGCCAAAATACGCTTATTATGATATGATAAAGGAAATAAGTTGTTTACTACAGCATAGACTTGGTTTAGCTTAAATTTTTTATAAATCTAGATTTTTAAAACTTCAAGAGAACATGAACGAAATTAAAGAAAATTTATAATTAAAATACTTCAACTCTGGGATATAAAGAAGTTTTGTTCGTACATTTTATTCTAATTATCATTATTTTAATTTATCACATGAGAAATCTTGAAAACATTGAAATATTTTAAATGTTAAGCTTAGATTTAGACAGTAACAACAACAAACAAAAAACGCAAAATGCAAAAACAAAACAAAAACACACTACATTCTGTAAATATGTTTAATTTAAATATGGAAACGATAATGAAGAACAATGGTATTACATCAAATGTAATATTTTGTTTAATAATGTAATATTTTAGTTTAAACAATCGTTCATATTATTATGTTGAAAAAATCAGCACCCACCCTCCCCCATTTCTTACGTTTTATGTAAAGCAAAACCTTCGATTATCCACATCTTATTATTTTTACTTGAATATGATTTAACTTTCTTCTTTCACTCTCGTTTTATTTGAAATATACCCACATACCCACATACATACATACTTGCATACAAACATAAATAATTAATAACAAATATACAATACTTATTATGTTGTATTCTATAAGTGATTCGTGTATATTATATATATTATGCTTAATTCTAAACTATTATATCTAATATGTATGATCGTATCTTAATACTAAACTAAACTTTATTCGTAATCAATTACAAATACTGATAACAAATAACAAAACATAATTCAATTGCAAATAAATATATAAATATATACGATATATGTATGCAAACGTTTTGCATAATACTTTCATTATATGAAAACATAATAACACAACAGCGTTTTACTACAAACGAGGAGGGAGATTTATTAAGTCGTTAACGTCCCAGTCAGACAAATACGTACGGAAAAACGTCAAGAGTTATTGAATACGTTATCCCAAAGTTAGGCCCATATGTGGATTTTACTCAATCATGTCGATTATGCACGCCGACGGATGGCTGCGGATCGGATTTTTTCCGCAGTTGAGTATTTTGGTATTATATAAGCCGATGGTAATGCCGTTGCGGAAAAATTCGTATTATGTATTCCTCATGCGACTCACTTCACATACAAAAATATCCGACAGAAAATCATCGCTGATTTGATGCGGATAAAGTACTTTTAGGCTGTTCTTTTATTTGTTTTAACCGAAATTGCTTCACAAACCTGTAGAAATATATAAAATTTATTCACTTTTCACTTAAGGAATTTTTCTACTTACATTACATCGGTTAACTTGAAAACACTTACGGCCCTGTTCCGTACCTGTCTTCTATTGCCACTTTTTTCTTCCAAATTTATAAAAAAACCAATTGATGAATACATATAAAATGTTAGAATTTCAATTATTTTATTTAATTTCAAATCTAAGAATATGTCAGCGCACTTTATTGGTTACTTTTGTTTGTCATTTGCTTATAAATGTCAATTTGACAGCTGTAATGTAATATCGACTTTATGTTGGTCCGTCATCCGACGGATTACATAATACAATTTTCCTCACAAAGTGAGTCGAGTGCGGATCGAGTCAATCCGATCCGCAGCAAATCCGTCGGCGTGCATAATCGACATGAATATTTAATACGTTATCCCAAAAATAAGGCCCAAAAAGTTGCATACGGATGTTAATGATATTTTAGGAATAATCGGAAAACATATCAAGGGCTTATATTCAATAATGCATTCAATAAACATAATTTCACGAGAGCGAAAAAACTGTTTTATTCGCCAATTAGCACCAATTTTGACGATTCTATAATGTTAACAAAATGTGCCTAATAACAAAATCCCTGACTAAATAGTCAAATCGGGAACGACATTTGTATGAGAGCTATATAAAAACGTAGTATAGTAGATACAGATGGGGTCTGTGATGAGTTTGGCATAAAAAATCCCTCAATATTAACCTTCCTTTTGAGAGGGGTAACTTTTCAATCTTTTTCGTGAGTTGCTCTAGTTTACGAGATATTTTAGTTACAAGAAAATATTTATTATCACTCATTTTGTGCAAAATATTTGTATATTTAGTAACTTTTCAGGAGTGCGATTTGAATATTATAAACCTTCATACCTAGCATGATCCCTACTCTAATTATAAAATAAATAAAATCGCCAAAAACCGCCAAATTTAAACAGCTTCAGTTTTTGTTTAAAAATCGACAAATTCAATTTTATATTTAGTTCTTGTAAAAATGTCGGGAATTCAGATATTATAGTTGAATTGAATATTTTCAACATTTTATGATAAAGAATTAAAATATATTTTTTTGTTATTTATTATTCTTAAAAATTAAAGTTAAAATTTTCTTATACCGTGACCTAGTTTAGGCAATTCATAATGTATAATACACTTTCAACGCAGGGATTGTTGGTTAATAACAATTAATATTAAAAAATATACGTTTTCTCCTATATGAAGCTATCTCTAATATTGAGTTGATCTCTTTCTCCTGGTTTCATGGGCGAATGTCTCCTAAATATTATTTCACACTCAAAGGAATTTGTCAGTAAAGGCTGCTTTAAAAGCAGATTTTCTGCTGAAAAAGAGATTGCTGTTTTTTACAATAAAGAAAAAGCGAATTTCGAGCTAAATATGTTTTCGCCGCCAATCCGAAAGGTTTTTAAATTATAAACGCTAATTTTTTTATTTAATTATCAGCAGCCATTTGTAGCAGACTGCAAACACTTTAGCAGTATGAATACTGATGCAAGATTGCAGAAAAACTGCTGTTAGAGCAGAAAAACAGCTGTAATAGCAGAAAATTGCCTGCTGCTTCTTTGAGTGCAGGTATTTTAAATGGAACGAAAAAGAAACAAATCTAAATGAAAGCATATAGATGCATTTTAAAAAATCTGTTTTAGTAGTTTAGACCGTTTCGTTCGTTATTACAGGTTTTTTAATTATTAATTTCTCAATTCTAAAATGTACATGATTTGTCTATAATCGACGGAAATACGCCTATTCTTTTAATTTTTAAGAAAACCACAAAAGATAACTAAAAACAATTATCTTTAAAATAAGCCTCCATTCTTTGAATGTACCTACGCGTTTTCACACAATCCTATTTTCAATGTTCCAACCTCGAACCTTTTATCTAGACTTTACTGGTACTCAATTGGTCATATATTGTAAAAAATCATTTTTTTCGTCCTCTATAAATCAAACATTTTATAGAGTGCAACTATCCTACTAAGTTGCAAAGAAATCGGAAATTTAAGTTTTCGGTTTCACATAAACGCAAATCTATGACTTACAAATTGTAATATATTTCTCTAACGTAACGCCAATATAATAAAATCGGAGGACAGACTGAAAATTTTTTAAAATTAGCCAAAAAAAAATCGCCAACTATTTTATAAATCACCAAAAAATCGCCATGTCGCCAAATCGAAAATAAAGTCGCCGAACAATTTAAAATTCGACACGATTGGCGAGGAATCGCCATATCTGACAACCTTGGATATGATTGTTTATAATCTATCCTAGAATGTTACCAAATTTAAGATGTGACGTTGTTCTAGCACGAACTGTGCGATGACGGTCCCAACGCTTCTCGCTCCCGCCCCTTCCGACCGAGAGGGTCACGTCCCCATAACGTAGGGACAACGTTCACACCACAGTCCGAACCATGGCGGCCAAACAGTAGAGGGTGGATACCGGCTCCAGATCAAATATCAACAGCCGGTATAACAAAAATATTATTAAACAAAATATTAGTATCACATGCAAATAATGGTTATTCTTAAAGTTAGTAGCTAAAAATATTAAAGCAAACATATAACAAAACTCCAAGCAGGAGAAAATCCTGGACTTTATTATATCGATTCTTATTCCGAAATCTATGAAGTGACACAATGAATTGAAATCAATACACATTCTACGAATGGGCTCTGTGGAAGCATAATTCGTACGCTGAAAATCAATATGAAAGAATTGAGAGTATCTAGAAGGTCTAAATGGCACGTTAAACTTAATCCTAGAAATAATATAGTCAGAAGAGAAATCACCACCTTATAAACCATCACGGTGTTTAACATAACACGTCTGCTTTTTAAGTATGGCAAGTCGATCAACTTCAATCTACTAGTATAAGGGGGAAGAACAAAAAAAAAATAAAAAATTGTTTCTGAACTGACTAATTCTATCAATATAGATACCATACTGAGGATCCCACACTACGGAACCATATTCCAGAATAGGCCTGACAAGCGATGTAAATAGTTGCTTCGTCACGTAAGGATCAGAGAACTCCTTAACCATATGCTTTGTTAACCATAGTAATAATATGATTGTTGAAATTCAGTTTGGAATCCATTAGAATACCAAAGTCTACGAAAGAATCAACTACCTCTAACTCAGCTCCTCCAATATTATACCTGACAAATCTCTGGTTCGATCTAAAGAAACGCATATGTTTGCATTTCCTTAGATTGAGTTCCATGCAATTTATGTCACACCAGCGTCCAAAACTATCCAATTCTTTCTGCCAATTCTGGCCAATCATAAGAAAAAAATATTTTTACATCATCTGCATACATTTGAAGTTTAGAGTTAATAATAGACTCTGGAAGGTCATTTATGATTAATAAGAATAAAACAGGCCCTAGATGACTACCCTGAGGGACTCCCGATGGAATAGAATTCGTTTAGAATAAGAATTTCCAAATTTAACAATCTGTGAGCGATTCGAAAGATACGAAGATATCCACTTCAAGAAGTCAGAGCTAAAACCAATGCGATCTAATTTATATACCAAAAGTTCATGGTTCACTTTATCAAATGCTTTACTAAAATCCGTATAGATGACATCAGTCTGATTACCCTGAACAAATTCATCAATAACGTGGAAAAGCCCTTATGAAATCCATGTTGGTATGGACTCAATATAGAAGAAACCCTATGAGACACCACCTCAGTAACCAATATCTCAAATAGCTTCGGAATAGCACTCAACTTAGCTATCCCTCTATAGTTTGACACGTCAATTAGACTGCCAGACTTGTGGAGGGGGTCACTGAATGAACTCCTCCAAGCCAAAGGGAAATATCCAAGTCTCAATGAAGTATTAAATAACAATGTTAGCGGAATAGCCAAACCACTAGCACAGAATTTCAAAATTATACTTGGCACCCCATCTGGGCCAACTCCATTCGTGGATCTGAGATTATTCAAATTGGACAAAACCAAGGGTAAATCCATTACAGGCATTTCCAGTTGACTCAATGCAGAGATATTAAAAGGATAAGTGTCATTCGATCGATAAGACTGAAAATCTTAATAAACTAGTATGGCTGTTTTTCGTTAAGACTGGATAACTAAGCTGCGATAACAAAAATCTAAATTAAATGTTAAAATTTCAATCAAAATAAAAAATTCTGTTTTAAAATTGTCGCCAAAAGCAATATCAATGTGTGTGTGCAAACAAATTTTAAAGAAATAATTTTAGAAAAAGAAGAAATAAAAATTTTAGACTTAGCCTGGATAATTATCCAGTGTAAGTCAAAATTATGGTTATCGAGGCTAAGTCCAATAAAGTCAAAAGAAAATATTTTTTTGTAAATTTGTTTTGACACATTTATTTATAATGTAGTTGGCGACAATGTGAACAATTTTTTTTTATTTTGAGCAAAAAATTAAATTTTTATTAACGTTTTTGTTTTCGAGCTTGTTACCCCGGTTTAAAGAGTGACTTCAATCAGAATTAGACTTATTTTTCGTGAAGTAGACATAATCGCCCTTATCGCGAATAAAGGGGGAATTTATTCACGTGGAATTTTCGATTCCCCTACACGCGTAAAGAGGCAATATGAAATATGAATATAATATGAGCGCCCCGGTAGTCGAGTTGGTAGCGTGCTAGGCTATCAGCGTGGGGGTTGTGGGTTCAATTCCCACCAGAGGCTCTGGTCTGTCGCTGCAATAATTAGCTACAATGGTCTTAGTCACCCCGGCTCAATACCTGGACCCAAAAATAGAATATAAATTTACTTTGTATTGTAATTAATATATAATAGGTTTCAATTATTTGGGTAGTAATAGAAATAAAGCGATCAAATCTAAGTAAGAAATTAGAAGAAACTCGATAAAAATGTCATAAATAGATGCGTTTAATAACATTCCTGAGCCATAATGGTCATCGGACCTCCACGGTACATTCTCCCGAAAATTGCCAATTTTTATTTGGAAAAATTCTCAAATCGCAGTGTTTAGTAAAAATCCCAAATTAAATCGATTCAGGTAGTGATTTTAAGTCGATCGGATTCTAACAAATCCACAAAATATGGTGGTGCTACAAACGAATCCAAAAAGACTATTTAAACAGAAATCAAAAAAGTGATTTTTTAAATTGGCTTACTTCTACAAGAAGTAGAATGTTAGCAGTTCGTGCCACAAAAAATATATTTTTTCAATTTTCCTAGTTTAAGCAGGATCGAACTTTTACTCCAAAAATTATAGTACAAAAATGGGAATTTAAAAAAATATTTTTGATGTTGATCCCAAAAGAAAAGTTTACAAATGACGGATTCGTTAATTATCACCTGAGTTTAATAAATCACAGGCTTAGTTCTTACATCAAGAATAATGAAATCCCATGATTTTTAGGAACCCACCTTCACAAGTCTTCAATTTTAACGATTCGTTTTTCTCACACGAATTGTTTCTGGGAACCGAATATTAGAGTGCTTGTTTTGTAAAGCTTGGACCTAGAGTGTTTTGTTTTTGGTACCATCGGCAAAGAGCGATCTGAGAACGATTTCTGCGAGTCATCCAAACGAACATATGTTCATTCCCACTGTACCTGTATACTTACTTTACTTTAATGGAATACATGCAGCAAATTAGATCTGATGTTATTTATAATGAGTTGCGTTATAGAAAAAAATAATTTTAAAGACTGTCTGTGCTGAATTGTTTCATATTAAACGGTAATTTTGCTTTGCTATTTTGAATTTATCCACAACGTAACATTTGATTAAAAAATTCTGAGAAAAATAAGAAACATTTCCAAAGAATAAAAAAAACTGTTGTGTATCTTAAAATTTATTCAAATTATACTTTTAAAGCTCTCTCTAAAGGATTAATTACAAGTAAGTATTTAAACGTTTGTAAAAATGTGAAACCTTTCGTAGCCATAGAAACTTTATATGCGACAAGGTAAAGTGGCTCCAAACCCAGACCATATCCAAGGAGCCGGTATTAAGTTAACATACTAGAAAGGAAGTCAAATCAATTGAATTTCCCTACGATTTAAGAAGTCTGCAGAATACTCACTCTGGCATGAAGCCATTAACATCTGTGTTAGGATCATTCGTATTTGCCTGGGGAGCGATGTTGCTGATCTTATTATCATTCTCCTCCAAATGCCTGCGGGGAAAATTATTGGCCATATCTAAAATGTTGCGTGCAATGCGATCCTGGTCGATTTTACGCTGTTCGGCATCAGTTCGTTTTTCATTATTCTCCGAGATGCGACCCTCCAAATTCGATGGCTGTTGAAAAATGTTAATAAAGAAAAATAATTTTTTGTATCTTAAATAGCAGTACTTCAATTGTTGCTTACATCTCGTTCATCTTGAAAATCTTGAGGATTAGTCCAAATCTCCGTTCCCGCCGTTTCACTGCCTGATGCTGAGGATAATGCGGCCCTGGCCGGAATCAAAGGAGAACGAACACAAACTCTTAAAGTTTTAATACAAAAAAAGGCAAAATTAACTCTCAATACTAAGTACATCTAGAACTTTATTGTAAAAACAAATAAAAGAACATCAAAACAACTACTAAATATATTCTGCAAAAATTCAAAACAATCAGTTCACATTCTCTCTAAAACCAATTCGATTGTGCGTGATTCAATTTGTTTGATTTCAATTCGTTTGATTTGCCCACTCATTATTCTCATTCGCGAGTCTCGATCTAAAACGAGAAAACGAAAATGGAATAATGAGTCCCCCTTCAAACTTAAAGCAAAAAAGCGATGTTCTGCTGAAGGTCACTTCCAAGGAACTCAGAACGAAAATCAGCACTTTAACTTGGCTATTATGAATATGATATTGATATTTTCACTAAAAAGTGTCTCTTTCTTGTGATTTGCAAAATGCTGTTTTTGATATAATATCGAAAACGATATTAGAAAATTTTATGGATATATTTTTTAATAAAATTCTAATTTTCGCCGAAGGTACCTTTTATATTTGTACTCTCATTTTGGAAATGTAAGAATTTAAGATTTCCTATTTTGAACAAAAGCATACACGAACTAATTGATAAACTTCAATATCCAGTATTTCTTTATCAATCAGTTACACCCTGACTACCAGCTGACGGAATTCCATGAAATGACCTTTCTAGCTAGACAGCCGTGTAACTTACTTGTTAACATCTTCCAATTTCTTGAGCAATCGTTCATTTTCACGGCATACAATTTCCTGATCCCTGAGTATTGTTTCCCGCACCGTAAATAGATGATTGTTCTCCTGTCGCAATGCCTCATTCTCTTGCATATACAGCTTGACCAATTCAGCCAATTCACTGCCGTCCAATTCCGGCAGACGTTCCAAATCGATTTTCGGTATGGGGCCTCCATGATCCGTGGGTATTTCAGCCAACTCAGAGCCTTCCACACTAATACTAGCCTCCTTTATTGTGTTGTGATGGAAATTCAGTGCCGCCTTCAAGTGTTCATTTTCCATTTGCAAGGCGTTAATATCTCGTTTGAGACTCAAGATCAAGGCCTCGCGTGGATCCATCATGATTACGGGTTTGGTCCTTATACGCTTGGCACGTGAGGCATACCGCAAGGTATTCAAAGTTTCGGCATAATTATAATTGGCCGGCGAGACGCAGGCGATCATTAGGGTGACACCGTTGCCTGCTAAGCTGTCGGCCAATAATTTGGTCAACTGGCTGTCCCGATAGGGTATGTGGCCAAAACGTTTCTTGTTGTCGCTCAGCGAAGCAATGCAATAACCTGTAAAGAATGAATACATAGCAGTGGTGTTACAAGATTCCGAAAATTAAGACGTTGCGAACATACCCAAAACCATTAAACTTTTGTTGATGTTATTGGCCTCTTCCAATGTCTTGCCCTCGCTCATCGTTTTCTTGGTTAGCTCACTTCCGGCCAAGTCCACAAAATTAATTTTTCCATGTTTGGATAGGAATACGCCACCATCGGTTTGTTGCTCTGATATTATGTGTACCGTGAGAATAGTGTGAGATCTGGAGGAATGGTCGTTCATAGCATGAGAACCAACTGCACGATTCCGCATACCTGCAAATGTAGACGGACGATTAATAAATAAATGGAGAGGGAATAATATTGATCATGAAGTTTGATGTCTGCAGTCAAAAAATATAAGGATGTATGTATATTTAATTCTGTTGTTTTGGGATTTTATTTTCATACCCCCCAGCTGTGCATTTGTAATAGTTATAAAAATATGCAACACAATTTTTTTTCGAAGGGTATAACATTTTCCGATGTATTTTTATAAACTCGAAAACGATATAATACCATAAATTTTTTATGGTATTTTTTAATTTTTTATTAAAATTCCAATTTTCGGCGAAGGTAAGTTAAATATTTGGAAATATTTATACATAAGTCCGTTTATATGCTAAATTACCTATGCTAATTAAATGAAGACATCATAAATGAATTACACTTTTACATAGAAACAGTGGTTTAAGAACAGACTTCAAAAATTTGGAAAAATTTTTTTTCGAAATAAAAATCTATTTTTGCTGTCACAAAAAAGGCATAAAAATAGAAAAAACGTCAGAACAAATATTTTGTTTTATTTTTTAATAACCAACATTCTAAAGCAAAAACAATGTTTATATGGGTGAGGATGACATGACTCATATTTAGTCATTTTAGATATAAACATTGTTTTTATACCCTCCACCTCCAGGATGGGGGTATACTAACTTTGTCATTCCGTTTCTTGATCGTCATTAAATTCAAAGACGATCTTGACATGTCCGTCCGTCCGTCTGTTGAAAGCACGCTAGCATGTAAACGAAAGGAGCTAGGACGTCCAAATTTTCCATAAGTACGTCTTATAGTCGGAGATCGGTTGGGATTGAAACTGGACGAAATCGGCCCAAAGGGAAAATATTTCCCTCACAAAGACTAAAAATACACAATATTTTAGAGTATTTAGGCATGTTTTTCCAATATGTACTGATATTGGATATGCGCATTCCCCCTATAACAAAAACGTGCACCATAATGTGATTTTTATTCGTAGGTTGTGAAATGGGGCAAAAAGGGATAAAAATGGTACATATCGAACGACAACAGCTAGAAACACGAAATTCGGTGTGTAAATTCCTCTAACTGAGTAGATTCATAATATAAAAGCATTTCTTCCAAACTCGTACTTTTGAAGGGTATAATGGGAATATAGGATAAAAATGGTACCAACCAAACGGCTGCACATAGAATAACGAAATTCGGTGTATACATTCCTCTGATAGTAAATAAACAGATTTTTTGGGGTTAAAATGAAAAAAGGGGTTAAAAATAGTACCAACCAAATGACCGCAGCTAGAGTCATGAAATTCGGAATCCTAATCCTATAAATTCCTCTGACTGCGTAGACTGCAAAGTAAACAGATTTTTCCAAATTCGTACTTTTTTACTTTTACGGCAAAAAATGGTTGAATCATGAGGTTAGGTTATTTTGCCCGTGTATGTGAGAATAAAAATAGGAAGGAAATACAACCAACTATAGCACCCACTATCTACCAATATTTATGGTATTTAAGCTATTTTGAAAATATAAATATAAGAATATTTATTTCTGATTTGAACTGGGATATTGTCCTGGCTCAAGACCATTTGGCATCTATATTTAATAGAATGCAAATTTATTCCTCAGACTCAAGTGGCTTTGCAGCGACTTTTCAACATCAAACCAGACCTCTATAAGGAGATAATTCACACAAACGAACGAGAATCACAACTCACTTGCCGAATTTGCGTTTAAAAAATCGCACCAAGTAATAAAGCACACATGCCATCTTACAAGCATCTCATGGAGTTGCATATGTAAGTATGTGTATATGCAGATATAGTTACCCAGCAATACTTTTGCCGTGCCAACGCTCATTTGTTTTAGTTTTATGTAAGATTTTTTTTATTTTTTTTTTAATTTTCACACTTAAAATGTCGAACGTGACCAACTTTAAAGAAGTACCAAAGTCACGAATTTTCTTACTTTCCAGTATGGATTATATTATATAAATTGTATAAAAATCTCAAAATTTGTACTCAAAATTTGATGATCTTTCTACATGTACTTTGGACGCAGAAACAACAAATGTTTTTTTTTTCAATGTCGAACGTGACATTGAAATATGCGATAATGCGACCATGTCAAAAGTCTTTTCAAGTGGCTTCGCAGCGACTTTTCAACATCAAACCAGACCTCTATAAGGAGATAATTCACACAAACGAACGAGAATCACAACTCACTTGCCGAATTTGCGTTTAAAAAATCGCACCAAGTAATAAAGCACACATGCCATCTTACAAGCATCTCATGGAGTTGCATATGTAAGTATGTGTATATGCAGATATAGTTACCCAGCAATACTTCTGCCGTGCCAACGCTCATTTGTTTTAAGTTTTTTCGTTTGTATTTTTTGGTCTGTAATCAATATTTGATTTGAACTGGGATATTGTCCTGGCTCAAGACCATTTAAAAATATATTTATTTTTTTAATTGACTTAAAGTATTATTTCGATATATATAGTGTAAACGTATCGGTAGCCTTGCCTTATAAGCGTGGTTTGAAATAATAAAAATATTATATTTATTTATAAAATTATTTTTTTCAATATTTGTATTTGTTTTAGTTTGGCTATATCAAAAAAATATTTTCCTGTAATATTACTGCACTTCAACAAAAATCGACACCTCTGTGGAATGCAATCCATGGCGGAGGGTATATAAACGCCATTTTTACTTGTTTATGTTAGAATGTTGGCTTTTGAATAATAAAACAAAATACTTTTTCTATATTATATGATTTTTTGTGCCAGCAAAATAGATTTTTTTTTTTCGAAAAAAAAAAATATTCCCAAATTTTTGGAGGCTGTTCCTAAACCACATTTGTAGACATCATAATTACCATTAATTACCTACGACGAAAATTTTAATTTTATTTGTTTTTAATTACCCAAAAAAGTATTTTGTGTTGATTTTATGAATCAGCATCACAAAAAATTATTTTTTTCAGCCTGGACACAAAAATGTTCTTTTTTTGTTTTATAGTGTCCATTTAGCCATGTCCGTTCATCCATTCTCGTTTTCAAAGTGCAGGTCGCAATTGTAATCCGATTCCAACAAAACTTGGCACTGACGAATTTTGTGACTCAAGGACGATTTAAATATAGCTCTATACAAATGTCATCGCCGATTTTTTTCACTGAACTAACACATGTTCCCTATAAATGCAGTGCTGTTCTACACGCAGAGAAGACATATGATTGTTGCAAGCATAACATGATTACTGCTAAGGCAATTGTAGGGCATTATGGTTGACAATTTTGAGTGTGGTTAATCATAACGTAGTTGCAGCTAAACGGGAAATGGTCATACTGATGTTATTATGATTAGCTACAGCCATACTATAATTACCCCAACCCTATTCCCAATCATACTATGATGCTCATCGAATATGGTTGCAACAGTATTAATTCTTCTCTGCGTGTAGAAAACACACATTACAGCCGATGTTGCTCAGATTTGCTGCGTACCGTCATGTAATTGGATAGAGTGTGGAGGCTCCGCCCTACTTTAGCCTTTTCTTAGTTGACTTAGTTTTAGTCCCGTGTAGTATTTGGTTAAAGAATGTAATAATTTATACATTAAATCAATCCGAACTTCATGCATTTCATTCTATTTCTATTCTAACAACTTTTTTCATTCTAATCTAAATGTAAATTATATGATAAAGTCCTGTATCCCCCGGGTTATGCACACGACAGTGGTTCGAAGAGTTTTCGACCTAACACGACATATGGATATTTTTATGCGTGATATACTTTTAGGTCTATAAACGATCCTTCGACCCAATTAAACACTATATTCGACATTCGAAGATTCGTTTCGCAGTCGATTATGTTTATTTAGCTAATGGCTAAAGTTTGAGTAAGATTTTGTCTTATAATAATTATTACAAACATTTCAAAATCGAGAAATTACCTGATATGAAATTAATTGAGAAACAACAGAGATCAATTGCTTTGCGACACACCTTCCAATATTTGTATACGTAGCTAGGTATGTAACTAAAACTAGTTTTATTTATTGCAATAATTATATTAATTACTTTAATTGCAATAAATTTCTGCATATTACACTGGTTCGGAATATTGTTTGTAAAATGAATCGAATATACTTTTCTGAAACAATACAAACCCCCCCAGTCCATTCGAATGCAAAGTGCTCAATACACAGATAAAATAGTATTGATATATGCTGCACAATTTTATGTATTTAGTACAAGCGGTATAATAGTTAGACAGCGGATTATATGCAAAAGCATATTTTGAACGCATGATTATAATTGAATGTTGATTTTACGCAAATTATTATAACTTAATATTTTGTAATACCAAACATTTTCACAAATTTTCAACAAAATTGGATATAGGATTCCCAATATCCGTGTGGAAGATTCATTGGTTTTAATTTAACTTTAATATAGGTCATTTGTGTTGGAGGTACCAGAAGGGGCGTGGCAATTTCGTCCACCTTCGAACTTAAACTAAGTTTGGAAAAATTAATACCATGTGCAAACTTTGAATTGATTACTGAAGATTACTGCCAGACGGACATGGCTCAAAGAGTTTAAAAAACCATGAAACGGATTTATCCCAAACATACTTACATACCCTCACTCTACGGAGTAGGGTATAATAATACACCCCATCTGGTACCTTCAACACAAAGGTTCTACTTCCATATCTACGGATAGTAGAAATCAGTTACAATTTGATATTTGAAAATGTTTTTATACTCACTTTAAATCTGTGAAATATTTATGCTTTTGCCACACCCCTTCTAGTACCTACCACAAATTTATCCCTATCATGTTTTTTACAATTGTTTTATAAACAAGGAAGCTATGCCACGAACCTTCCACACAAATCACTCGGCCCTAAGTAAAATTTAAGGCTTGACGCAGAGACGAAATTTTTTACAAACCATCATTAAACAATAAAAGTTTTGTTTCCGAGTGGTGAAAACATATATTTTTCAAATTCTTTAAACTGAGGTGTTACTCAGATGAAAATTTTGGATACCTAGTTGGTATGGGGGCTATTGAGTGATAGTCACCTCGGCCACGTAAAATTTTGAAATAATAATATATTTTACACTCTTGAATATCTACAAAAATATTCTTACGTTTATGTATACAAGTTACAAGAAAAACAAGTAAGAAGGCGTTAAGTTCGGCCGGGCCGAATCTTATATACCCTCCACCACGGCGTTCATTCCACAGTACTACCAGCAGATTAAAGGATGTCGACTTTACATAGAAGCACAGTACCATATTACGAAAATTGTGATATTTTTAAGCACATTACTATATTTATTTACTATTTCAAACTATAATGTATACTTATGCGCACTGTTTAAAATCGACTACTATATATAAATAAAATGCTGAAATTGTGAAAGTGAACATGACTAAATATTAGGCGATTGTCAGTCGCCATTAGAAAGAAGCATTTTCAGATACAGAAAAAGTGATAAGAAAAGTATAAATTTTAAAGATATCCTCATTCGCCCCATTCTCCGCCCAAATGTAAAAATTTCGAAAAAACCCTTCTTCGAGTCTTCATAGTCAGAATGTATACACCGAATTTCATGATTTCAACTTCAGCGGTTTGGTAGGTCCCATTTTTATGCCTCTTTTTAATTATATCCCTTAAAAGTACAAATTTCGAAAAACTCCCTTAATTTTACGTGTCTATGCAATTAGAGGGATGTACACACCGAATTTCATGATTCTAGCTGTTGTCGTATCATTGGTACCATATTTTATCCATTTTTGTCCCATTTCGCCCGCTAAAACATTTATTTTCTTTGCGGTGCTTCCAAGCTACAAGAGGAATGGAATAAGAAATTTAATTAATAAGCCAAGCTACCAATATTTTGTATACTATATATATAATGGATATAATACTTCAATTCATAAAGTAAATATAAGGGAGCAATCATAAATACCCTAAATATTGGGGGATAGAGAGTGTATTTTCAGCTACAGTCGTTTGGTTGGTTGTATTTCCATCCTATTTTAATTTCAAAAGTATAAATTTTGAAAATACCTTATCTCTCACGTACGCAGTATAACTTCATGATTCTACCATTTTTTGTCGTAAAAGCAACAAAATAAAGTACGAGTTTGAAAAAAAAATTCCATGATTCTATCAGCGGTCATTTTGTTGGTACCATTTTTATCCCCTTTTTCCAATTTTGCCCCCTCAAGAGTACGACTATCTAAAATCTCTTTATTTTACGTATCTACACAATTAGAGGGATGTACACACTGAATTTCATCATTCTAGCTGTATTCGTTTAGTTGGTACTATTTGTATCCCCTGTAGCCATTGTATCCCTTGAAAGTACGAATTTGGAAAAAACGTTTTATTTTTCGTGTCTACACAGTCAGAGGACTGTATACTCCGAATTTCATGATTCTAGCTGCTGTCATTTGGTAGGTACTATTTTTATCCCCTTTTTCCATTTGAACCCCAAAAAGTATGAATTTTGGAAAGTTCTTTTATTTTACGTGTCTACGCAATGTATATATCGAATTTCACTATTCTAGGTGCAGCCGTTAGGTTGGTACTATTTTTATCCCTTTAGCCCCATTTAACCCCTTAAAAGTACGAATTTAGAAAAAATACTTTTATATTATTTATCTACTCTATTAGAATGTTCACGCCAAATTTCGTGTTTCTATCAGTTGTCGTTTGATAGGTACAATTTTTATCCCATTTCGCCCCCAAAAAATAAAAATCACTCTATGGTGCCCTTTTATGCTATAAAGGGAATGCGCATTGCAAATATCAAGTAAATACAAGCTAATATGTTCAAAAAACATGCTGAAATACTCTAAATATTAGGGGTATTTTCAGTCCTTGTGAGGGAAAAATTTTTCCCTCTGGGCCGATTTCGTCCACTTTCAATCCCAACCGTTCTACAGCCATAAGACACATTTAGGAAAAATTTGAACCTCCTCGCTCATTTCGTTCGGCCGCTATCGTGCTTTCAACAGACAGACAGACGGACATGGCTATATCGTCTTAGAATTTTACCACGGCCCAGAATATATATACTTTATGGGGTCTCCAATGAATATTTCAAGGTGTTACAAACGGAATGACAAAGTGAATATACCCCCATCCTGGAGGTGGAGGGTATAAAAATGTTTTGTAGTTTTAACGGATTACTGGTCGGAATTTCGAATTATTTATATTAAGCTGGGATAACAAGCTGCGATGAGAAAAACGTAAATACAAATTTTATTTTTTGCTCAAAATAAAAACTAAACACTGTCGCCAACTACAATATAAATATTTGTATCAAAACTAATTTTGAAAAAAAAAAAATATTTTGTGTTGACTTTTTTGGCCTTAGCCAATAAATAACCATAAATTTGACTTATACTGGATAATTATCCAGGCTAAGTCCAATATTTTTAATATAAAATATTTTTTTCAAAATTTGTTTTCATACACACATTTATATTGCTGTTGGCGATAATTTAAAAAATGCAAACGAAAAAACTAAAACAAATGAGCGTTGGCACGGCAGAAGTATTGCTGGGTAACTATACCTGCATATTCACATACTTACATATGCAACTCAATGAGATGCTTGTAAGATGGCATGTGTGCTTTATTACTTGGTGCGATTTTTTAAACGCAAGTGAGTTGTGCTTCTCGTTCGTTTGTGAGAATCATCTCCTTATAGAGGTCTGGTTTGATGTTGAAAAGTCGCTGCGAAGCCACTTGAAAAGACTTTTGACATGGTCGAAATCATGATCGTGGTAGTCTGCAGCCAAGTAATAAATGTCACCATGCCA
Organism: Polietes domitor; assembly: GCA_947397865.1. Lineage (NCBI taxonomy): Eukaryota > Metazoa > Arthropoda > Insecta > Diptera > Muscidae > Polietes > Polietes domitor. The sequence continues at coordinate 99,769,276 of OX377622.1, read as the reverse complement.
TTTGTAAATAAATTTGAATTCTATTAAATATAGAAACAAAATGGTCTTGAGCCAGGAGTTCAAATCAAATTTTAAAAAATATTTTTTTATTTTGATTTTATTTTTATTTAGGGTTTTCTTATCGCAGCTTAGTTATCCAGTCTTAAAGAAAAACAGCCTTATTGTTAGATGTCTTATAAATTTGTAACAAAAAACAAGTAAGGAAAGGCTAAAGTCGGGCGGGGCCGACTATATAATACCCTACACCACTCCCTGCGTATGTACCTCGCTTTGATTACTAAACCCAGGTATTTCATGGGAGCAATTTTATGTAGTTCATACAAATTATATAAATTATATTCATATAATTTATATGCTATAAATTCATCTTTAGTCAAATTTAACGAATATGGTAAATAATATGGTAATTGATCCAATTGTCCGACAGACAAATAAAAATTATACAGTAGTATACCAAAGTTATACCAAAGTATGGACATATGGGCATCACCCAAACAATTCTCATTGCAATTTAAATCGGTAAAAAAGTGAAATCGGGAAGGATTTTTGCATTCTGTAAATGTATGTGTTTGAAAAAAAAATGTTAAATCGGAAAGGACATTTGTATGGGGGTATATTGAAAACTGGAACGGTATGACCCGCTTTCACCATGTCTGTTTATTGGTGAAATATAATATGTAAAGTTTGGGCAAAATCGGTAAAACATTCGGGAGCAACATTTGTATGAGGGCTATATCTAAATCTGAACCGATCTTACCCACTTTCACCATAGGTTTTTTAGTTGGATTATAAGATGTTGTGCCAATTTTAAAGAAAATATGTACAATATGTGGATTTTAGAGCAGAAAGAGTCAAATCGGGAGCGAAATTTGTATGGGGGCTATAAATCTGAACCGATCATACCCACTTTCAGCATAGGTGTTTCTAGTTCGATTATAAAATGTTGTGCCAATTTTAAAGAAAATCGGGTACAATATGTGGTTTCTAAAGCGGAAAAAGTGAAATCGATAGCGACATTTGTATGGGGGCTATACCTAAATCTGAACCGATCTTACCCAATTTTTGCATCCGTGTTTCTAGTTGGATTATAAGATGTTCTGCAAAATTTAAAGAAAATCGGGTACAATATGTCGTTTCTAGAGCGGAAAATGTCAAATCGGGAGTGACATTTGTATGGAGGCTATATCTAAATCTGAACCGATCTTACCCAATTTTTGCATACGTGTTTCTAGTTCGATTATAAGATGTTCTGCAAAATTTAAAGAAAATCGGGTACAATATGTCGTTTCTAGAGCGGAAAATGTCAAATCGGGAGCGACATTTGTATGGGGGCTATAAATCTGAACCGATCATACCCACTTTCAGCATAGGTGTTTCTAGTTCGATTATAAAATGTTGTGCCAATTTTAAAGAAAATCGGGTACAATATGTGGTTTCTAAAGCGGAAAAAGTGAAATCGATAGCGACATTTGTATGGGGGCTATACCTAAATCTGAACCGATCTTACCCAATTTTTGCATCCGTGTTTCTAGTTGGATTATAAGATGTTCTGCAAAATTTAAAGAAAATCGGGTACAATATGTCGTTTCTAGAGCGGAAAATGTCAAATCGGGAGCGACATTTGTATGGGGGCTATATCTAAATCTGAACCGATCTTACCCAATTTTTGAATACATGTTTCTAGTTGGATTATAAGATGTTTTGCCAAATTTAAAGAAAATCGGGTACAATATGTCGTTTCTAGAGCGGAAAATGTCAAATCGGGAGCGACATTTGTATGGGGGCTATATCTAAATCTGAACCGATCTTACCCAATTTTTGAATACATGTTTCTAGTTGGATTATAAGATGTTTTGCCAAATTTAAAGAAAATCGGGTACAATATGTCGTTTCTAGAGCGGAAAATGTCAAATCGGGAGCGACATTTGTATGGGGGCTATATCTAAATCTGAACCGATCTTACCCAATTTTTGCATACATGTTTCTAGTTGGATTATAAGATGTTCTGCCAAAGTTAAAGAAAATCGGGTACAATATGTCGTTTCTAGAGCGGAAAATGTCAAATCGGGAGCGACATTTGTATGGGGGCTATATCTAAATCTGAACCGACCTTACCCAATTTTTGAATACATGTTTCTAGTTGGATTATAAGGTGTTTTGCCAAATTTAAAGAAAATCGGGTACAATATGTCGTTTCTAGAGCGGAAAATGTCAAATCGGGAGCGACATTTGTATGGGGGCTATATCTAAATCTGAACCGATCTTACCCAATTTTTGCATACATGTTTCTAGTTGGATTATAAGATGTTCTGCCAAATTTAAAGAAAATCGGGTACAATATGTCGTTTCTAGAGCGGAAAATGTCAAATCGGGAGCGACATTTGTATGGGGGCTATATCTAAATCTGAACCGATCTTACCCAATTTTTGCATACATGTTTCTAGTTGGATTATAAGATGTTCTGCCAGATTTAAACAAAATCGGGTACAATGTGTCGTTTCTAGAGCGTAAAATGTCAAATCGGGAGCGACATTTGTATGGGGGCTATATCTAAATCTGAACCGATTTCCTCCAAATTCAATACCGATGGTCCTTGGCCAGAAAAAATAACTTCTGCCAAGTTTCATGACAATCGGACAACAATTGCGACCTGTAGAGTGCGAACAAGCTTAGATGGACAGCAGACGGACAGACGGACGGACGGACGGACGGACGGACGGACGGACGGACAGACAGACATCGTTAAATCGACTCAGCTGGTGATTCTAAGCCGATCGGTATACTTAAAGGTGGGTCTAGCTCGATTATTTCTTGGTGTTACAAACATTTGGCGCGAAACTAACTTATAATACCCTAGACCACGAAGTGGTGTAGGGTATAAAAACTGAAAATAAACGTGTTATTTCAATTAGAAGTTATCTATATATCAAATTGGAGTAAAAATGAAAATTGCATAAAAACACGCTGTCTAATAATAATGTACATTAGGCTGGGTCGCGGTCCATACAAATGGAAAAACAGTTTCCAGTCAACCCATGAAAATAAAGTTTGGATTGTTTAATGATGATTTCCAAAATATTTCGGTCCTAGATCAAGCCGTCTGTGAGATAAACGCTCCTGAAAATAACCCTAAAAATCATGTTTTTCCGTGAAATTCTATTTCAAAAATTTTTTCTGCAATAATAGATCCTTGAAAGCACGTTAAATATAAATTTTGATTCTCGTCTCAGAGTATCTTATTGGTCGAATTATTGGACCTTTAAGTAATTTTTTGTGTTTTTTCATAGTGACAACTGAAAAAATTTTCATATTTGGCGTTATTATTTTATAAATAATAAATAGCGGCAGTCAATATATTTCGAATGATACATAAATAATGAAAATCGGAAGTAAATTGACGCCGCAGCGCTCATTTTTGTAAAGAGAGTTTGGAATTTTTGGCTCTGAAAATCCATCACCTGCATTAAATTATTCTACAAACATGGAGTCAGAGCCGTCATTTGAAATATATTGATTCATTCTATTTATTTTTCATTACACCTCTTACAAAATGTTTCCAAGAAATATAAGTTTTTAGCTGCCACCTTGAAAACCACAAAAAATCAATATAAATACGACCAAGTACTTCCAAGGGTCTATGAATTCAGACAAAATTTTGGACAAAAATGCAACATAAAAAATTACACGAAAAAAACATGATTTTTAGAGGTGTTTCAGGAGAGTTTAGCTCACCAGGGACGAGCTATTTTGCAGATCATCATTAAACAATCCAATATTCATTTCTGGGTGGTGACCGCTGCAATTTATTTTCGTGACCCATCCTAATGTACATATAATAACAATTGTACACTAATATGAAAATCCTTACTTGTAAATCAAATGGATGCCCTTATTCAAAATTTAAAACCGGTTCTAGAAAATCGAATAGGGAAATATTTGATTTGTATGTTTTCTGATATTGCCTGGTTCTTGAAAAATTAAATAGGGACAGAGAAATCGAATAGCGACTGGGAAATCCTTGATTGATTGATTTTTGATTTGTATGTTTTCTGCTATTGTGTGGCAAAAGGTCGCAAATAGATGAAAACAAGATGTTATTTGCTTATTATTTTATAGTATTTATTTCAGAGGCGTTAGAAGATACTTAATGGTTAGTTACTTTTTGGCATCTAAAATGTATCAATTAATCAACAATTAATCCCACTTAAAAAACGTTGTTTTACAAATTGTCCTAAAAACATGGACATGCTTCACAATTTTTTTTCGCTATTTTTGGGGTACATTTTGATTTGTAATGTGTGGCTATCCTGAATCTTATAGTGTATATAGAAAACAAAATAAACTATCATAAAAATATACATAAACATCGGAGATATATTTTTCTTGAAATTAGAAATTATACATTTTTATTTTTAAATTAAAAAATGAAACAAAACAATTTTAGATCTCTGAATATTATGATTAGTAGTTTCCGATTATCATTAATACTTTTAAAAACATGTTATATGTATTGTAAATTTTGAAATTGACACAACTTTAACAGTTGTAAATTTACATCTGATGGTCATTTATCACAAAAAGGTGTAATTATTTATACTTTTCACACTTTTTAACATTTTCATGAAGTTTACATTTTGTCATACTAAATATTTTCAATAAGTTGTTTATATTGGTACTATCTTTTTTCATGTATGACATTACGATTTATGGCATTAGGACACCTTGGGAATACGCTAAGTAACTATAGCGAACGTTTACAATTATATCGATTGCAGGCATAAAATTTGTGTCATAAGTGAGTGATATCAATAAAATTAGAGCAATTACATTGTCTACCGGGAATATATGAAAATAAAATACAAATTACAGCCATGGACAGGCGACGAACTAACTATAAACACTCAAAGGATGTTTTAAAACCTACGTACAACATTCAATTCATTTAATCAAATCACATTGTTGGGTTTTATATGGGTCAATAAAATGGAGAACCACAACACGGTAATCACCACTAAACAGTAGCAGATATGTATGTACATTAGGCTGGGTCAAGAAAAAGTTTAATGATGACTTACAAAATATATCGTTCCAAGGTCATGCCACCTGAAAACAACCCTAGAAATCATGCACTTTTGTACAATATTTGTTTTAGAATTGTCTGTTTCTTGTCTTAGAATAACTTATTGGTCATTTTATGGGAAGTTATATATATATGCATAGTTATACAGTAGGGCGCATTTCTTGGGAACATTTCTTAAAGGAATTTACAAAAAAGCAAGTAAGGGAAAGGCTAAAGTCGGGCGATACACTACACCACTTTCTATCCGAATACAATTCAATTCGGTAAAAAAGTGAAAACGGAGAGAATTTATGTATATTACCTAATCAAAGGCTAATATGACCCGACCCATTTTGTCAAATCGAGAAGAATATTTGTATCGGGCTATATCCAAACATGTAATGAAGTGACTCACTTTCACAATATGTTCTTCCAGTTCAAGTATAACGTATTATGCTCAATTTGAAGAAATTCGGTGAAAATACGAGGTTTATGGGCGGAAAAAGTAAAGCCAGGAGCGAAATTTGTATGGGGGCTATATATAAATCTGAACCGATCTGAATTATTTTCAACATGGATGTTTCTAATGGAAATATAAGATATTTTGCGAAATTTGAAAAAGATCGGTTAAAATATGTGGTTTCTAGAGCAGAAAAAGTCAAATCGGGAGCGAAATTTGAATGGAAGCTATATAAAGGGTGTTTTTTATTGGGGTATAGAACTTTAAGTTGGCATCACTTTTTTAACTGGCGGCCATTTTGTCAGCTGTCAAGTGATTAATATTTAGTTTGGTTTGCCATTTCATCATGAACAGGTTGACAAAAGAACAACGCTTGCAAATCGTGCAAATTTATTTCGAAAGTAATGGTTCAGTTCGCGAAGTTCACCATTTTATGTTCGACATAATCGTCCATCAGAGCAATTAATTCGGTTAACCATGGATCGTTTTCGCACTACGTTTACTCTATGTGATAATACGCATCCGCAGAGACGTCGAACAGTGCGCACCGAAGAAACAATTGCCGCTGTAGAGCATAGTGTTGAAGAGGACCCGAATGAATCGATTCGCCACCGTGCACAGCAATTGGAGAAAGTGGTTGAAAATTGGACCTGTAGAATTGGCTATATTCGAGCCAGCCGCGGCGGCCACATGCCCGAAATCATATTTAAACATTAATGGCATAAAATTATCCTTCCAATAAAGCCAAATTGATGGACATTAAAACGATTTTCTTGTGTTTTATTTCAATTCGAAGTTCTATACCTCAATAAAAAACACCCTATATAAATCTGAACCGATATATTTTCACAACAGGTGTTTATAGTTTAAATATAAGATGTTTTGCCAAATTTGAAGACAATCTGATAAAATATGTAGTTTCTAGATCGGAGATACTCAAATTATGAGCTAAAGGGTGATTAAATTGTAAATGCCGATGTTGAATATGAACCACGCCGAAACGTCAAGCTTTTTTCTGCATTTCATTTGACATTTCTCAATTTCAGACTGACTCAATTTGAACCATGGAAAGATACACAATCGAGCAACGCGTTATAGTTATTCAGGATTATTATGAAAATGGGCGTTCAAATCAAAATGCATATCGTGCACTTCGTAAAAAATCATCTTCAGTGATGAGGCACATTTTCACCTCAGTGGATTCAATAAGCAGAATTGCCGCATTTGATAACCCAAGAGTGATTGTCGAAAAACCAATGCACCCACAAAGAGTGACTGTTTGGTTTATGGGCTGGCGGTATCATCGCGTCGTATTTTTGCGACCTGTACTTTGATTACAAGAATAGATGGACGGACGAACGGACAGACGGGCATGGCTAAATCGATTCAAATGTTATTCTAAGTCAATCGGTATAATTAACAATGGGTCTATCTCACTTCGTTTTGGGTGTTGCAAACAGATGCACAAAGACATAATACTCTCATGGAGTGTATAATGAATTCGGACGAAAGATGACGTCGCTGACTTAATTTTTTGGTCCCGTATCGGTCATTTCTATGCAACAACAAAAATGTTAACAATATTTTTGTTCTCCAACTATAAAAATTGCCATTTGACTCCAAGGTGTCACATTTTTGTTCTTTTCGATTTTTGTTTAAAAATATTTACAACTATTCGTCAGATTATTTTCGCGCTATTTAAATAAAAATTTAAAAATCATGATTTAAAAAATCTTTTGCGTCTACAAAGAGTATTATAACTTCTACATTTATCCACAGATAGTTTTACACATAAACATTTTTGTTGCGTTAGAATGTTGTCTATTATAAAATAAAACAAAATAGGTTTTCCGATATTTTTCTATTTTTATGCTTTTTTTGCACCAAAAATAGATTTTTTCGAAAAAAATAATTTTTTTGCTAAATTTTTGGAGACTGTTCCTAAACCGCTGTTTCTATGTGAATATTTGTAGCATGAGTACCTTTAATTTAACATATAACGGGGTGTTATCAGACTTATATTTCAAAATGAGTATTTGCCGATATTGGTATTTTAGTAAAAAATGTAAAAAAATATCCTACAATTTTTTTAATATAATTTTCGAGTTTAGAAAGTCAAAATACATCAGAAGATGTTATACATAACCCATCGACAAATTTTTTGTTGCATAGGGTAATCAAATTTCAATTAGTAAGCTGCATTTTTATGCCAACTGAAGTTAGAAGCAAGACAAGGATCGATGACGACCCAGTATGGATTTTGACTTTCTTCGATTTCGATGAAGTTTGGTTCATAGGAGTAACAGGTCCTTGTATTTTTTATAATTGAAGTCCCTGTACTACAAGGACATAATAAAATTCCCTTTCTGCAATAGGCGGTAAACATAATCGCCATACTTGATTTGAACTGGGATATTCTCCTGGCTCAAGGCCATTTTGCATCTACATTTTACAGAGTTCAAATTTATTTATAAATGGCATGACCACATTTATTACGTGGCTGCACACTACCACCTTCGTCAGGTGGCTTCGCAGCGTCTTTTCAACAAAATAACCGGACTCTTTAAGTAGATAATTCTCCCAAACGAATGAGAAGCACAATCACTTTCCGAATATCAGTCAAAAAATTGCACCAAGTAATAAAACACACATGCCACCTTACAAGCATCTCATCAAGTTGCAAGTATGTGTATATGCAGGTATAGTTAATCATTTATAGTTATTTTTTTAATTTTTTCTTTTGTTTTACTCCAGCCTGTAATCAATAGGCCTGTTCGATTGGGCTTACTAGCTTAATATTTGTATTGAATTTACTCTCTTAACAAGAAAGTAGCTTACTACTTACTCTCTTAGTTACCGAGTAAGGTGGTGCCAGATTTTAATCTCTGATTTATTTACATAAAAATGTTGCCCCCTTAAGTTTCAAGTTTCTTAATTATAATTGATAATTGATAATTTGATTTGAACTGGGATATTGTCCTGGCTCTTACTACTTACCTTCCTCCAGAACCGCCAATAAATCATCCAACTCCTCACAATCGACGGTGAATAGATTTTCAACAAAGAATCCGCCCGATTTCTTCGACCATCGTACGGACAACGGTTTGCGCTGTGAACCCGGATTCAGCAAATCGATAACCTGTTGAGACGAAATTTAAAAATTGTTAGACACGGCATTGTCATTTGAGGAACACGACGTCAAAGCGGCACAAAGTACAGTATTCCCCGCTGAGTGACATTTAATTGAATTGACCCCATTAACCCACAAAAACGTATTTGTAATGCCCTGCCCGGCGACCGACAAACATGTTACAATGACTGTTGCACTGTCCATTGCAGGACCTGTTTAAATTGAATTTGTTTTTTTCTTCTTCATTTTCTGGTGTTTAGTGTGAACAGGTTTGCATTCAAAAGTACACATTGACATGCAGAATTGAAAGGGTGTGCAATGAAAAAGTAAATAAAAATCGATTCATTTAAAATTCCACGCAAAATCTTTTGAACTCGGTAATTCCTATAAACGTCATTTGGTATTCATTTGTTAAAAGGACGTGTGGGTTTTTGATGGGTTTCTTTACTTTTTGTTGTTGTTGAATAAGAATGTTTTCGAATTACGGTTTAGATTTCATTATCATAGCTAACTAACTGCTGAGGTAATTGTTATCCTTCTACAAGGAATTGTACGATATGTATGCATATGCAATACTAGTACTAATATAATCACAAAAACGTGTACCATGAAAATTAAAAAAATTTAGCTTTATAAAATTAATGCATGTCATTGAATCTAGGACGTAATTTGAAAACATTGATTCTATTTCAATTTTAATTCGTACACGAATATTTTTTCTTCAAACTCAGTTCATTTTATAATCAAATCGATTATCATTTTAGAGGATTTGCGAAACTTAGTCAACTTAAAATAATTTTGCATAATGAGTACTTTTGTACTTGAATTATGGACATGATTCATGTTTGAGTTAATTTTAAATTGAATATATGATTTTGATTCAGAGCTAGACTGGGTGATTGAATAAAATGAAAGACCATGCATAATTTTGGAAAACATTTTCTAAACTTTAGATTTGGGCCCGCGTACACCACCAAAGCTTATATGTACATACATTAGACAGGGTTGCGGTCCATACAAATGAAAAAAAAATAATTTCCAGTCGCAAAATTAAGGAGTCTGTGAGCTAAACTCTCGTGTATTTTTTTGTGTTGCACTTTTGTCAAAAATTTCTTTCTGAATAAATAGACCTTTGAAAGCATTTTAAATATAAATGTTGATTCTTGTCTTAGGCAACTTATTTGTCGAATTATTTGATGTTTGTTTTATTTTTAGAGTATTTTTCATAGTGACAACTGACAACTTTTTGAATTTGTTGATATTTAATAAAAAATAAATAGCTACAGTCAACACCTTACGAATGATGCCTAAATGATGAACATCGGAATGAAATTGACGCCGCAGCGTTTTTTGTAAAGAGTTTGAAAATGTTGTTGTTGAAAAATTTTTCTTGTATTATTGTATCATTTCTATTTACTTTCCATAACATCTTTTCACAAAACGTTTCCAAGAAATATGAGTAAATGTCCAATAATACAACCAATGATTTATCTTAAGCCAAGGTTAAAAAATTATATTTAAAGGGTCTATCAATTCAGCACAAAAATGCAACACAAAGAATTACACGGACAATATATTATTATTATGTGGGTTTTCAGACGGCTTGACCCAGCGATGAAATTCAATTATTTCTGGGGGGTGAACGCAGCTATTTATTTTCGTGACCCATCCTAATATACATATATACTAATAGCCTTTTCAGACTACATGCGAAATCAATCGATTTCACCTTGAAATGACATATGGTCGATTTTCAAATGTCAAATTTGCATGAGTTACAATAGCCCTTATAACTACCTTAAATTTAAGGTATTAATCGATTGGGCTTATACTTCAAAAATAATAAGGGTACCTTTGGAATTTTAATAAAAAAATTTAAATTTTTTAAAATGTTTTAGTTTTTTCGTTTGCATTTTTTTGGTCTGTAATCAATATTTGATTTGAACTGGGATATTGTCCTGGCTCAAGACCATTTTGCTTCTGTATTTAATAGAATGCAAATTTATTTACAAATGGTATGGTGACATTATTACTTGGCTGCAGACTACCACGATCATGATTTCGACCATGTCAAAAGTATTTTCAAGTGGCAGGACAATATCCCAGTTCAAATCAATTTTTTAAAATTTCAAACATGTTTATTTATGAAAAGCTATTATTTATGCTTTGCTAAAATTTGGTTTGACTCGATAAATCATCACGTATTCTTTAAAGTAATACTTCACAGAATATTTTTGGATTTTTAAAGCGTTTAGTCCATTTTTCTTTTGACGATTTGCCGAGCTAAACTACATTTTATCACAAAAATAAAAATATATCTGAAAAGTGCAAGACATTTCACCACTTTTTGAAACTCAAAAATTGTCTAAAATCAACACACCCTACTGTAACAATTAAAAAACGATAATAATTTATAACAAGTAAGGAAAGGCTCAAGTCTGGCGTCAGGGTCTCGGGTCAAGGTGTTACAAACGGAATGACAAAGTTAGTATACCCCATTCTGTGGAGGAGGTCAATTTGGGGTTAGGTTATCGTACTGCACCTCGCTTTTATTACTAAACTCATGTGTTTTATGGAAACAATCATATAAATTATACAGTATACTATAAATTCATCATAAATGCAAAATTTGATAAATTTCCGATGTTAAATGAGTGTCCTGGAGGGGTAATATTAAAAAATGGGGCCCAGTTGTAAGGGCGCTACATTAAAAAGTAGACCCTTATAGATCACTTTCAAAGTTGGTATTCACTATTGTAATACAACATGATCTGTCAAAATTTATCAAGATCTAATGAAGGATGTGGGTTCTAGAGAGATAATAGTGTAAACATTGACCTATATAGCTGACTTTCTATGTGTTTCTAGTCTAAATGTAACATTGTGTGGGAAATTTGATCAAGATCCGATTTAAAATGTGCATTTTAGAGCAGTAATATTGTAAATCGGAGGTACATTTGTATGGGGGCTATATCAAAGCAAAGACCCATGTGGTCCACTTTCACGTTAGCTGTTTCTAGTTCAAATATAACATGATTCTGAAAATTTTGTCATGGACCCATGTAAAATGTGTATTATAGGGATATTTGTATGGAAACTCTATATAAATCTGAATCGAATTACTCCAAATTCAATACCGATCTTACTTGGCAAAAAAAAAAAAACTTCTGCCAAATTTCATGATGTAGAGTGCGAACGATTCAGCTGGTGATTCTAAGGCGATCCGTATACTCGTCTAGCTCGATTATTTCTTGGCGTTACAAACATTTGGCGGAAAACTAACTTATAATACCCTAGTCCACCTAGGGTATAAAAATACTAATTTTATCGAATTTCCGCAATTATCAAATTCTATGGAAATTATCAAATTCTAAAATCGACAACTAAAAAAGTTATAGATTTTTTCGAAATGGAAACAGTGAATTTTCTTGAATGTATCGGTGCCTCGTGGATTCTTTTCAACTCAACTGCGACAATTTTGTTTATTGACATGCACTATTAGCCAAAAATGTGCCTCATCTTTGGACAAAATAAAACACTTCTTTGTTCGTTTTTCTGTTATAGCCTTGTCACACTGAACGTGAATTCTAGCTGAAATAACATAAGGTCGATTTGCAAATGCCAGATCCCATACAAATTTGACATTTGAAAATCGACCTTATGTCATTTGAAGCTGAAATCGATTGATTTTGCACGAAGTCTGAAAAGGTCATTGTTAAATAAGCGAGTTAAATCGCGAGATATATTAATATTTTTTACCCGTATTATAGTGACAAATGTATTTTATGTTTGGTATATTAAAGACTACAACTCACCCGTTCATTGTAGATTTCCATAAATGATGCCTTCAAAATAAACGCTATATCCCGGCGATTTCTGATCAGCTGGAAGAGGTACACAAACGAACGGAAGATGAGGCCATGACGGGGATCTTTATGATTTGGTTTACCAATAAACTGAAAGAAACAAATATATATTTATGACACTTTCACCGACACGAAGCCATTTATATCCCATTTGCATTATCCTATCGAGACGTACGATCTGCAAGAATTTGAGAGTGTGTAAAGAAAAAGTCACAAAGTGTAACTAGAAAGGGTTTGGAAGCCAGAACTAATAACAAGTACACTTTGTTTGACAAGCTGTCATAAAGTGTTTTGTAATTTGTGTGTGCGATATCGGATGTAGTAATTGTCTCCCTTCTTCTTCCTCTAATTCACGTAATGGCACCATTGTGAAAATGAATTTACTTTCCATTTTTAACGTGAAGCATTTTTTCTCTCTCACCCATATCACAAGACTCGATGGAATAATGTATATTTAAATAGCCACTACTTACCAAATCTGGTGGTCCGGTTAACGTGTGTGTCTTACCCGAACCAGTTTGGCCATAACAAAACGCTGTACAACTGAAACCCTCAATTGCCATTTCAATGATGCGCTTAATACCCGAATAATCCAAAATGTCATCCTGGGTGGCTCCCGGCTCGAAGACCACATTGTAGGTGAACACACGAGAATTTTCGCGATTGCGACTTTTGGCCGAGCTATTAGCCTCAATCTGCGAAGTCAAAAAATGTAACGATTTTAAAGTTCAACATATGACCGAACTCACGATTATTTGACCATTTCCAGGAAATTGTAAAATCGATCCATGTCTGTCTCTCTTCTCCTTCTCGTTGAGTGGCCGTACACGCACCACCACATTTATGTTGTCCTCGGGGGTTGAGGGTTCACTACCCGTAGATTTTGATGCCACAACTTCCAGGGTATCCGCACTGCCAATTCTATTAAAGGGGAAAACCAATTGAAATAACCTTGAATTATCCTTTCATGAGTTGAGTTGAGTGATTTTGTTTTCTTTTTAATAACTTTAACTTGAACTTGAGTTTTTGGCTAATGTTTGTTTTGGCAAAATTTCTAAAAATAACAATAGCGCTTTGTTTGCCCATTAAACATTCCCATTGACCAGTTGGCCAGGGACGTGAACGATTAACTTGTCCCCCGGGAAGAGGTGGTCGGTCGGTGTTTCATATTCAACGTTTGTTTGCTAAATTTGAAAATCGCATTAAAGCATTTATATGAATTTCACAACAACAGTAGCGGAAAAAACGCTCCGACCTACCTTCGTGCAAAGAAAATGTCCATTCAGCACAGTGGGTCAAATGCATATATCTTTTGCTTTAAATTAATTCATATTATCAAAAATGTGACACAAACAAAAACTGCACCACAAAAAAGAATGAAGTATAAAACCCTGGGAGGAAGTGATACTATTTTTCTTCTTGGTATTGTCGAGTTGGCTATTAACCGATTTTCACTTTCTCATCGGATTTAAAAAAGAAGAAACCTAGATCTATTGATAGATATATAGCTTTTTTAAAAAACCTGTGTGCTTTTGTCCATCAAACACTTTTGTTTTAAAAAAATGATGAAAAAATGTGTTTTCAACTTTGGTAATGTTTTTGAATGTTATTTTTTTAGGGAAGGAGTAAAACGCCGCTTTGTTTTTTAAAATGCTTTAGTAATTGAATGAAGTTTTATTTAATACTAATTTTTTGTAAAAATACATGTTTTTGTCATTCCAGTTAACATCTCTCATGATATTACGAATTGAAGTCCAGTAAAATTCATCAAAACATATGAAAATTGTAAAAAATATTCGAATTTTTTAATACATTTTCCTCACTTTGGGATTTTTGGAAAAAATTTAAAATCTAGTTTTCCATTTTCAACATTTTTATCTTTTTTGACGAATTTTAAGTATTTTTACTGTACCTCATTTTGGTTGATAACAAACGAACTTGTAGACTTTTAAGTGTACTCGTAACTTAATATTTTAGGGTGTCTGCAAATTTCAAATAAAGATTCTAGAACAAGACAATACCTACCACAAAAATAATATCACTTCCCGGAGTTTTTGGACTGTCGCACATTGAAATTTTCTAAAAATAACCACTCTTACCCTGACTTAGATTATCTTTGGAGTTTGAAGCTGTCGATGTTAGTATTAATACGAACATGTTTAAATGAGCGAACGTGGTTCAGAAAACAAATATTAGTATTCCATTTTTTAGGAATTCAGAGCTTCATATAAAATATATCAATACCCCTTCCAGTTACAGGTAGGGAGAACCGGGTTGCAAACCTTGCTCCGTTCAAGGACCTTAGCCGGGTCAGTTAGTCCCCTTGTCGATACGGAATACCATCAGATAGTGCCACTGCCATACTTAAAGGACCCTTAATTTGACTTTGGCAATTCTCAACGATGATGTATTGTGAGTCGGTGGCCGCTAAAACATCAATTACTTGTAATTTATATAATAAAGTTCACATCACCTTTGTTAATGACTGCCATCTCAAGGTTCATAACCTCGCTAAAAGGTCTTAGTCCAGTCGTGCCGTGACCCTTATAATTTTTAGGTGGCTGGGGATCACTAGGTGATCTCTCTCTCTTCTTTAGATTTTTCGTAATCGCTACAGGAACAGGAGAACACATTTGACCATATTAAAGAATCCTTGTGATTGTTAGAAACAAACTTCACATCCAAATAATCTAATCTTACATCAATTTTTTGGGTCACGTGTCATTCGTTGCATTTTACTTTAGAGGGACGGATATGTTGGACCCCATTCACTGCAAGACTGTAGAAAATGCAGGAATATTTTGTATCTTTCTTTGGCCTGTGTCTGTTGTCAGGACTGACGGACGAATAGCTTCTTTGTTGCGGTCCGACATCGGGGTCGAAACCTGCAGATGGACTCTTTGGTTTAACACAACTCAAGAGGAAGAAAGGAAGTTTGGGCCTGACTCTAAGGTTAAGGTTAGTTTTGTTATTTATAATTGAAATCGAATTAGTTTTGATTCCCATGAGTGTGGGGAGTTGTGGTCCATTGCGCCATAGCCCCCGATAACACGGCAAGGACTTGATGATCTTAAGACCACCACAGGAATCAGCAAGGCTACATTCTAATACAGTCGGGGGTAACCCTGACTACAAACCGATAAAACGATGAGCACGGGTCGAATTACATTCCGTATTTAGGTGTTTTTACCAGACGACCAGAAAAACACTAAACGTTTACTAGACATGACCGGACAGAGACAGCGAAGCTATTCAACACTCTAACAATGACTATACCATCTTTGCACCTCTAGCTTCCATCTGAGCAATAGCAGACATGGGTTATACTAATGCAGCTAAGTTCTTTCTGGTTTACAACTCCCTGGAAAGCTCCCATGCCCTGGCGGTCAAATGAATTTTGGTTTGTCCAAGTCCATGCATCTATTGTTTTGACATGTTTTCCCCTCGGTGAAAATATAACTCTTTTCAGATACAATAATTATCAAAAATGCAGCAACATCAGCCCGCAAGCGAGGACCAGTAACACTGGCAAAAGTATAGAAACCATATAAAGCCCACAATACCATCGATAATGAAGTCATCATTGTAGCAAAAGGATACAATGTCAGTGAAATTATTACTAAATAAAGCTCTAGCATATTTTTACATTGTGGAATTATTATTGAAGAATATCTTTGGCTACATATGGCAGTCAAAGTATATAAAGTGCTTATCCTCTTTCTGTAGGATTTTTTGCAGATAATGCAGCAGATTGTCGCACATAAGGTATATAAGACTGACAGATTACTCCACGTTAGAAAGAATAACCGTACAAATAATATACTAGATGTATTTAATAGAAACTTGTATACATCAGATCCACCGATCTCTTCGATATGCTTGAATAAGCCTAATTCTTCCGGAAGTACAAGAGTTATTAGCTGGTAAATATAGTCCAGAACATAAATCAAATTTAAATTCCAGAGCTGATGAAGATTATAGCACCTACGAGAACGATGATAAAGAGGACATATAAGAATATGTGGTATATATTATGATATTTGGAAAATGAACTTGAATTTATACTTTTAATAAGCATTATACTTAAATAATTTTAATCAATAAATACAAAGTTATTGTGCAATATGAAACTATTAAATGCAGAGTAAATAAAGTTTTTGGGACAAATGAAATAAAGAGGTCCCAAATAGATTAATTTTAAGTTTTTAATTCAAGAATAGCTTTCTGCAAGAAGAATATATACGTCAGTGTCCATTTAAATTACTTATTTGACGTTTCAGACTTTTGACCAGTGAAATGGGTCGTTTGTCCCATAGTGCAACATTGCGACATAACTACTCTTTCTTCCATCCTGTACCCCAGAGAAATACTAGGCCGGGGAATGCCGTAGTTTGATATGCCCTCAGAAAGGAGAACCAAGGCTCTATGACATAATTAAGTGGAGTTTTTCTTAAGTTGGATTGACTTCGCACTTCCATAAAGACAATCTTTAGGATAGATATCCACTTCGTCTTGATCCTTCACACGAGTATCATATGTGATTTCACAACTATAATTATTATTGGCTATACCTCATTGTGACTATCATTAAAGATCTTCACGATCTTATATACATACTAATCAGGGTAGCATTGATTTTCGCTTTAACTTATATTAAACTAAAAATTTAATTCATCAGCAAAAGTTTAAATACATAATTACAAACAGTTGATTATTTCACTTCTCCTTAAAAGCTTATTTCACGTTTAAAATGACTATCAGCGCTAAGCAAATTTTCGGTTTTGTTGGGTGAGATGAAAAATAAAATAGTCGCACTTCCAGCCAAAATCGTATTTCCCATGTGACGTCTCATATAACCATTCCTAGTAATTTACGTATATTTTTATATTTTACCCATAGTGCATATACGTTGCGTGTTTCGATGGTTGATTATGCCTCAAACCAGCATAAATTAGGTAACAGTCTCGTCTCTCACAATGGTCACTTACTTGTTTGTGGTGAAAGGTAGTATAGAAACATGCTACGGGGTGGACAAAAGGAGCTCATAGCTAATTTGAATGGAAGTGAATTCGGCGCCATAAATTGACGCAATACGAGCACAACATAATCGTACTTTGAACCATTGCAAATCACAACAGAAAATATTAACAAACTCTACAAGAAAAAATCACCACTAAACTGTCAAAAGTTGATATTATATTAAGGCAAACACTTCACCTCACGCTATTCCCCACCCTCATTCCTTGTTACACATTTACTGTGTTTGGGGACATTCTTAGGGAAATTTTACTTATTCAACCTTTGGGGAATATTCGAGTTCGTTGGTATTGACCTTCAACGAAAAATAGTATTTTTTAATATCCAATTCCGACGAGAGAAAATTTGATTGGTGTTGCTATTGTTGTTGGCTGGAAACTAGGCACTAATTCATAATCAACAAAGGTATATTAAAGGACAAGTCATATAATAAATGATTACAACAAGGAATATTTTATTGTATTGACTCTTTGATGAAGTACATTTACATTTATTAAATGTTATTGGATTTTGATAATATTCGTATTCGTAGTAAGTTAGATAGTGTTCTCTGATTTATACATGAACATTTTAAAGGACTAATAAAATATAAAAACTGCTCCTGGATGATCTCATATTATTGACGGAATTATTAATAAAGAATGTTATAACTGTCCAAGAGTGCTCCATCCTCCTCCCCAATCCCTAAACACGAACTCCATAGAAAACTTGTCCGATGTCCTCCACATCCGAACTGAAAACACGATTACATGAAGTATGGGATAAAATACGAATTTCCTGTAACAGAAAAGTAGTGGGAAATATGCCAAAACGTTTTAAAGGCGTACCTCCACGCTTTCTAAATACAAAATGATCGCAATATAATTTTTTGCTTTATTAATTATCCTAACCGAATATTAATGACTCTATGATTTTTGATATAAATTAAGTAATGTATTATTTTTATTGTTTGTTTTTAAAAATCCGCCACTTTGTTTTTAAAAATCCGTTAATAATTGAAGTTTTTATTAATATGTGTTGTCATTTATTTTGGTTTAAGACCAAAGGTTGTGCTGAAGTCTTCAGCAGAACCCAAAAATTAGCAAAAAGGCAAAGTGAGACCTTTATTGTTGCAGCTAAAAGTTGACTGCGCAGTTTCGATGGGCGCTTCCCCGGAACTTTCAGAACTTTCGCATGTCTTTGACTTAAATCAGGGTTCATATTAGTACCAGCGGTCACATACGACAAATGAGAAGCGCTGATAAACAAAACATTCCACCGAACTAAGTTGACACACTAATACTATTTTTATTAATACTATTTTTTGCAGAAATACAAGTTATCGTCATTCCAGTTAACATCTCGCATTATTGTAGGAATTGAAGTTCAACAAAAATACAAAAAATTCACCTAAACAGATGAAAATGGTAAAAAATCATGGAACACGTTTTCTCCACTTTGGGAATTCCGGCATTTTTTGGAAAACATGGAAAATTTGTATTTTTTCTTCGTTTTTATATTTTCGATGATTTTTTATTGGACTTCAATTCTTAAAATAATGAGAGATGTGAACTGGAAAGTCAAAAACTTTGCAAAAATTTACTATTAATGAAAATATCGATAACTCAGTCAATTATGAACGGATTTTTAAAAGCAAAGCGAAGTTTTACTTCTTTCTAAATATAATATTTACAAGTGATGCGGTTGCCAATATGCAAAAGCATTGCCAAAGTTGAAAAACCCATAAACATGTTAAAAAATGGCGTACGGTCATAGCGCCCAAATTGAAAATGCCATAAAGCCCAAAAACTATGCGTTGATTGTGTTGTTGTAAAATTTATCGACTTTTTGGGCAATGTGTCGTTGCGTTTGGGCATTGTGACATTATTTCTAGGCAATAACGCCCAAAACTATAACGCCGAAACCACCGACCGTCATAAACCCAAATTTGCGACATATTACCCAAAACCTTTATGATACCATCTTTGGGCATAATTCATAGGAAAAAATATTTAATTCTAGCCGAAGTCCGGCATCGTAGAAACCCTTTATTTTGCGTAGCCGGCTTTGGACATACTTCATAGTAGAAAATCGCAGAAAACTTTTACTTTGCGTAGCCAGCTTTGGATATACCCCATAGCAGAACATTTTTATTTTTTTAACCCGTAAAAAACCAACGCAAAAAACCATTGCAATGCGTCGCCATCTTTGGACATACACCATAGGAGTAAATCCCTAATCCCGGCCGTAGGCCTGCAACGCAGAAACTTTTACTTTACGTAGCCGACTTTGGACATACCCCATAGAAGAAAATCTTTAATCCCGGCCGAAGGCCGGCAACGCAAGACAAATTTTACGATACGTAGCCGACTTTGGACAACCAATTTTAGGAGAAAATCTCTAAGCCCGGCCAAAGGCCGGCAACGTAGAAAACCCCATAGAAGGAAATCTTTAATCCCGGCCAAAGGCCGGCAACACATGAAGTCTTTACTTGCGTAGCCGACTTTGGATATAACCCATAGGAGAAAATCTTTAATTTAACGAAAATGCCATAAAGCCCAAAAGAAGGTCATAAAGCCCAAAGTTTGCGTCAAAAGGCCCAAAGAAGTTTGTTGGGCTTTCTAACATTTCGATTGGGCGTTGTGACGTTTTCATTGCACAAATTTGGGCGATATGCAGATTATTGGGCTTTATGACATTTATCGATTTGGCCGTTAAGACTGTGTTTGCTGGACAAAAGCACACAGATTTCTTGAAACTTCTTAAAAATCTAAGCTATTTTCAAATCCAAAAATCGGATTCAGAAATAAAAATCGGTTGATATCCATCTAAGTTACAGGGTTATATGTATACAAAGGTGCGAAAACTGGTTATTACCCGCAGCTGACCCGCAGCAAATTTCAAATGCAAATTCTTGTTCTACACGACAATACCTACAGAAAAATAAAATCACTTCCCAGCGTTTTTTGACATTCGCACGCGTATATTCATAGTGCCCATAGAAAATATTTTCTCTTTTAGCTGTGTAAGTGAGACCGAAGTCATGCACGATTTTCTTAAAATTAATTCATATGCTGTCGGTACTGATGAATTTGACCCACAATTTCTAAATTTCTGCCAAAGTTGCTTCCATACTTAACATATGGGCATTTCCCCGATCATTATTATCTACTCTTTCATATTATTGGCGTTGGTTTTTGTTGCAACAAATACTTTTTCATAAGAGAGCACTGGCATCACTGTTCCATGAAGCAAAATTGCATGAAAAAAATGGTCGTAAAAATAAAGTTTAGTTTAGCTCGGTAAATCGTCAAAAGAAAAATCGATTTTATTTAAAAAAAAAAGTTTTTTTTTTAAATTTTTAATCGACTGCTAATAATCCACTGGTTCTACGTGAAATATACACTTGTAACATTTTAATTACCTTAAATGTAAGGTATTAGTCACCTCGATCGCGCTTATACTTCAAAAATAATATCAATACCTTCGACGATAATTTAAAAAAATAAAATTACATTTTTTTAATTTCAAAAACGTTTTTTTTTCAAAAAAATAAGTTTTTCGATTTTTAACGATAGCTACTAAACCACTGTTTCTACGTGAAAATGAAATTAATTAGATTTCGAGCCAAATCGACCTAAAATCTAATCTAAAATCTTTTTCCATATAAAATTTAAAATCGATCAGCTGTTCGATTTTTTAGAAATCGACCTCGAAATCTAATTTAGACACGCAAAAATAAAAAAATTGAAAAATTTATGGTTATGTGTCTAGACTATAGGATAACAAGAAGAAGAATTCAACATTTATTTCAATTCAATTCAAAAATGGAACAAGATAAGTAATAAATGTGAAATATTTAAAAGTGTTTGCTAAATTTAATTAGTTCAATTACATTTTCAGAAAAAAAAACGGCATTATATGGAGAAAAAATGGACTCCAGACCAGGAATGTGTTCTGTTAGCTCTATAGGAGGACAGTGTAAACGGACACAAATGAAATAATGGCAGACGAAATGTTGAAAATGTTGGTTTGTATTTTGCCCATCTGAAATACAAACTAAAATACACAATTTCAGTTTATTAGTTTTTTGTCTTCTAGAGATGAAAACGGACAGGAGGATCAATATTAAAATGGAAATATTATCAAAACGTGCCTTCCATAATAGGAAGGCATAGTGGTCCATAGCGATCAGTTAAACAATAGCAAACTATAATAATAGTATTGCAGTTTTCTCTGCAAAAATATAATTTGAAGAATTTTGTTTCTTTTCAGACGAATAGTCTGTACTGCAGTTCCTTTTTTCTTATTCGAATAAAAATTAATTGTACAAATAGTGGTTGTTTAATGGTATTGATTTAAATCATCATTTGTTAATGGCATGAACACACATTATAATAAATAATAAATACATTTTAAATTTCATAGAAAATAGACTTTCAATCAATTAAGGACGGGCATTGGAATAATTCAGCATGTTCACATCCATCTGCTCTAATAGGTTGAAATGATCCATCGGCAGATCATTGTAGCGCCATGCAATGCGTAAGACGTACTTAGCCATTACCTGGTTCTCCACGTACTCCATTTTGCTTTCAATTTTGTCCTTTTACACTTCGCCGTCATCCAAGGGTTTCTGCAATTTCTCGACGACATCCTTGGGGCTGTTATCTAAACTGCTCAAGAACACCGTTTGCTTTGATAAAATACCCTCGGCCATAAAATATTGGCCAGCACTTTGGAGTAGGTGACCACAAATTTGTCTTCTTCGATCAGACATATTTAGCCAACGGGCAAACTACCACCCAATAGGACGTCCAATGAAGGATTGTCACTTGATGTTATCACTTGTCCTGTTTGTGGAATGGTCCGTGTAATTTTTTGTGGACGTTTGTTCTGGACATTTCTCCCGGATGCAATTGTGAGCGTTTCGGTACAACGGTTTCGCAAAAAAAAACTTTAAAATATTTGCGTAAATAATTCCTTCTGGCAACTTTTCGTAAGGCCCAAAATTAACACATATTTTAGTAATTAATTTAATTTTTCTTTATTGGAGCTTTCCATTGCGGCTATTGTTAACATTTTGTTTTGTTTACAAGCAATCGTTTGGCGAACTAAATCGTCCAAATGTCAAAAAATTGCATTGTGACAGGGTCGATTTCATCAGCTCGATTGACAAGGCTATTATACCTTAAAATTAAGGTATAATAATAATATAATAATTAATTTAAGGTAATTACACAATGGATTGTAAAGTATTCTCGGTAAGAGCTGTCATGTTAGCTAATTCCGAATTCCTGACTACTGCAGCCAGGGCTGTCAGATTATTTTCTACCTCCATCGCCAAATAGATTGTCAGAAATCGCCAAAAAACCGACAAATCCAATTTTATATTTAGTTCTTGTAAAAAATGTATTTGTATTGAATATTTTCAACATTTCATGATAAAGAATTAAAATATTTTATTGGCATTTATTAATCTTAATAAATGTTAAAAATGTTCTTATACCGTGACCTAGTTTAGGCAATTCATAATGCAGAATACACTTTCAACGTAGGGATTACTGGTTAAAGGAACAATTAACATAAAAAATATACTTTTTCTCATCTATGAAGCAGTTTCTAACATTGAGTTGATATATTTTTCCCGTTTTCATGGGCCAATGTCTCCTAAATATCATTGCAGGTATTTTAAATGGAACGAAAAACAAGCAAATCTCAATAAAAGCATACCGATCCATTTTGAAAAATCTATTTTAGTAGAAAAGTCAAATCTAAAATCTACATGTTTTTTATAATAGACGGGAATATGGCTATTTTTTGTCTTTTTAAGAAAACCACAAAAGATAAAAAATACAATTATCTTTAAAATAAGCCTTCATTCTTTGAACTCTACCTACGCGTTTTCACACAATACCATTTTCAATGTTAGGAACAACCTTTTATTTTTTCGTCCTCTATAAATCAAATATATTATACAGTGCAGTTAAGTTGCAAAGAAATCGGCTGCAAAGAATTCGGTTTGACATGAACGCATATACATACAAATTTTAATATATTTCTCTACAAAGTAAAACAAATATATTAAAATCGGAGGACAGATTTAAAATTTTATAAAATTAGCCAAGAAAGTCGCCAACTATTTTATAAATAACCTAAAAATCGCCAAATCGAGAATAAAGTCGCCAAATATATTTAAAATTCGGCACGAGATATCGCCATATCTGACAACCCTGACTGCAACATCTTCCAGCGAATTCCTTCGCAATTAAGGCAGTAGTATACTTTCTTCTTTGCGACATTGAGTCGCATAGAAATATTTGTACAGTTTGAGTACCCATCTGTCTCTGAAATCTAAACCATGTCCGACGAACGAAGCTACAAATCAACTATCACAGGCATAGTTGCGACAACGAAGAGGACGAACGGACGTTTCTGAAAATTTCCAAAAAAAATGAGCAAATCCAACATTCAATTTTCCTGGTTCGATTACAAGAATATGAACAAACTTTTATTTTTTATCAATTAAATATTCATATTAAGCATTTCACAGGGGGTGTGATGAAATTCTGCTCTTGGTAGTACAGGTCTTTTGATGTGCAATGCTAATGCGATATATTGTATGTATATGTATGTGGTATTAAAGTTGATTTAATCACAATAACACATCGAACGATAGCGGAATCTAATTCTATACGCGAAGTAATAAATTAACAGTTCGTAGAATCGATTTGACATAAAATAAATTATAAGACATTTACTGTGTACATACAACTCATGTGTAGACTGTCGTATACAAATATGTATATGGCTTTGTAAATGGACACATATGTATGTGGTAACTAGTAGGAGGACATTAATGATTAAATCGATCAAAATCGACAGAACATTTTTTTGAATGTATCCGAGACAGCGAAGCAGAGGGCTTGTAACTCAATTTAGGATGACTACTTTATAAATCAAACTGATAGAGGACCAAGTTCGTAGTTGTATGGTTTTGCACAAAATTTTATCAAATTTCGGAAGACATTTGGACATGTAATGAATCTGATGCTTTCCTCGATTTCACTAGAATCACTACTATCTAAGCTTTGCATTCCTAGAAGATAATCACAAAATAAAAGAAATGAAATGAAGTAATTGATCAATTGGAAATATCGACTTTGAAACTAAATTAAGCAATAATTTTTGTATATTTGAATGATTATGGTGGATTAGGTGACATTCAGGATACACATTCTCCAAATCGGAGAGAAATTTGGTTGAAGGCAATATTCAAATCCGAACCGATTTTCATCAAATTAAATATGCATGTCTGGCCTTATTTACGACCTGTACTTAACGTACAAATATCAACTTTGTGTGTGAGGTGGGACTGGGCGTGGCCCGATTGGTTTAATTTTTTTCAAACTTCTTAGGTGTTCAAATTTGTCGAACTGTAAATATATTCCTTCTTATTTATATGCTAGTATTGCAATAAAATTGAATTTCCCCCATATAAAATGCACAGGGAATTTTTTTAACGAAATTCGGTTTTCACTATGTATTTCTCATGGGGTAGCGAAATTCCATCTCAATACAATAAGTACAAGTAAGTAAAGGCTAAAGTCGGGCGGGGCCGACTATATGGTACACTCCGAATACAATTCAATTCGGTTAAAAAGTGAAAACGGGAAACATTTTTGTATGTTTCCTAATCACAAACATGGAATGAATTGACTAACTTTCACAATCAATTTGAAGAAATTCGGTGAAAATACGTGGTTTCAGAGGCGGTAAAAGTCAATCCGGCAGCGAAACTTTTATGGGAGCTATATGTAAATTTGAACCGATCTGACCCATTTTCACCATGCGTGTTTTTAGTAAAAATATAATTTTCATTATTGCTATTTTTAGTTAAAATATAAGATATTTTGCAAGATTTGAAGAAAATCTGTTAAAATATGTTGCTTCTAGAGCGGAAAAAGTCAAATCGGGAGTGGAATTTGTTTGTCTCTAGTAAAAACATGAGATATTTGTCCAAATTTGAAGAAGCTCTGTAAAAATATATCTAATTCTGAACCGATTCTTCAAATTAAATAGCGTTCGTCCTTGTCCCGAAAAACTTCGTTGTGAAAATTTTCATTTGGTTCTGGCTACAATTGCGACCTGTATCGTGATTACAAGATTAGATGGATTAGATGTTACAAACAAATGCACAAAGCCATAATACTCTCGTGGAGTGTATAAATATGTATTTGGGGCCAGTGTGCATAGCGTATGATTAATATTTAACTAACTAATTAATATCACGTACACGTCAAGATCGTGACTCTTCAAAACAAAGTATAGTACAGTAAAATCGGAAAAGTATTTCAAGAGTTACAGGCTTGAATGAACACACATAATTTCACCACTACCAACTTGGTAATAACTCGTGAAAAAATATTTTTTATTTATTTTTTTTTTCAAAAGTACGTATAAAATATTTTTATGAGAAGAATACTCAAACAACACAATCCAAGCTGTTGAGGTCTAAAATAGTACCGCTTGTCAGATTGATATGATATTTCATAGAAATAAAAATAAAAATAAATAAAAAAATTGTCATATAAAATCGTGTATCGTAATATACACTATTGTTTAAAAAATGTTTTTATACCCTACACCACTTCGTGGTCTAGGGTATTATAAGTTAGTTTCGCGCCAAATGTTTGTAACACCAAGAAATAATCGAGCTAGACCCACCTTTAAGTATACCGATCGGCTTAGAATCACCAGCTGAGTCGATTTAACGATGTCTGTCTGTCCGTCTGTCCGTCTGTCCGTCTGTCCGTCCGTCCGTCCGTCCGTCCGTCCGTCTGCTGTCCATCTAAGCTTGTTCGCACTCTACAGGTCGCAACTGTTGTCCGATTGTCATGAAACTTGGCAGAATTGATTTTTTCTGGCCAACGACCATTGGTATTGAATTTGGAGGAAATCGGTTCAGATTTAGATATAGCCCCCATACAAATGTTGCTCCCGATTTGACATTTTCCGCTCTAGAAACGACATATTGTACCCGATTTTCTTTAAAATTGGCACAACATCTTATAATCCAACTAGAAACACCTATGCAAAAATTGGGTAAGATCGGTTCAGATTTAGATATAGCCCCCATACAAATGTCGCTCCCGATTTGACATTTTCCGCTCTAGAAAAGACATATTGTACCCGATTTTCTTTAAATTTTGCAAAACATCTTATAATCGAACTAGAAACACGTATGCAAAAATTGGGTAAGATCGGTTCAGATTTAGATATAGCCCCCATACAAATGTCGCTCCCGATTTGACATTTTCCGCTCTAGAAAAGACATATTGTACCCGATTTTCTTTAAATTTTGCAGAACATCTTATAATCCAACTAGAAATACGTATGCAAAAATTGGGTAAGATCGGTTCAGATTTAGATATAGCCCCCATACAACTGTCGGTCCCGATTTGACATTTTCCGCTCTAGAAAAGACATATTGTACCCGATTTTCTTTAAATTTTGCAGAACATCTTATAATCGAACTAGAAACACGTATGCAAAAATTGGGTAAGATTGGTTCAGATTTAGATATAGCCCCCATACAAATGTCGCTCCCGATTTGACATTTTCCGCTCTAGAAAAGACATATTGTACCCGATTTTCTTTAAATTTTGCAGAACATCTTATAATCTAACTAGAAACACGTATGCCAAAATTGGGTAAGATCGGTTCAGATTTAGATATAGCCCACATACAAATGTCGCTCCCGATTTGACTTTTTCCGCTCTTAAATCCACATATTGTACCCGATTTTCTTTAAAATTGGCACAACATCTTATAATCCAACCTATGGTGAAAGTGGATAAGATCGGTTCAGATTTAGATATCGCCCTCATTCAAATGTTGCTCCCGAATGTTTAACCGATTTTGGCCAAACTTTACATATTATATTTTACCAATAAAAATACATAGTGAAAGCGGGTCACATCGTTCCAGGTTTCAATAACCCCATAACATATGTAATTTCCGATTTAACATTTTTTGTCAAACACATACATTTACAGGATGCAAAAATCCTTCCCGATTTCACTTTTTTAACGAATTGAATTGTAATGAGATAGAAAGTCCGTCCGTCTTTAGCATTTCCTTACTTGTTTGGGAGATGCCCATATGTCCATACTTTGGTATATCCCAAATGGGGTCCCATTCTGATCTATTACAGCTCTAGAAACTACATCTTACATCGTATCTTCATCAAATTTTGAAGATCATGATATTTTCAGCTAGGAAATCCTACCGTGAATGAGAAATATATAGGCCCATGTTTTGGACCAGGCCAAAATGTTGTTATAGGCTCCCTTTTGAAATGTTCATCCTATTACTACTGTATAATTTGTATTTGTCTGTCGGATAATTGGATCAAGTACCATATTATTAACCACATCGTTAAATATGCCTAAAGATGAATTTATTGTAACTGTATAATTTATATGAACTACATAAAATTGCTCCCATGGAATACGTGGGTTTAGTAATCAAAGCGAGGTATATACGCAGGGAGTGGTGTAGGGTATTATATAGTCGGCCCCGCCCGACTTTAGCCTTTCCTTACTTGTTTTTTAATATAGTGTATAATTATCTAATAGAATATAATGATACACTATTTTATTCGTTATCATACAAATTCTTTATAAATAAGACAGCCTATGTGGTGTACTTGTTTTTTGAATGACATAATAATAATTTTCTTAGTGGATGTGTAGAAAATAATAAGTCAGACTGTTATCAAATCCACCATAAAAATAATACACTAGTGGAGGGTATAATAATATTTACCGCATTATTGACGATTGAACCCAAAAACTTTAAACACGATTATCTCAAAATTGGCAAAACCTATATGCTTTTTATATTTAAGGGACGGTATATAATAATAATAAATCATTTATTCTACATTTTTACATTCAAAATTTTGGATTTTTCCGTTTTTATATTGTTCAACTTAATCAAGTTGGCAAGAGTAATAGGAAACTAACTAACGATCACGCTAGATTGATTTTCCAATGAATGACTATGTATATTTTGCATAAAGTGTTTAATTTTTCGATTTTTTTGGAAAGGCTTCATTCACTCGGGTGGCTGTTGATTGAAAATTAATATTTATTAGTAAAAACCCGAAACGTTTCGAAAAAGATCGTAATTTAACCGTATTTTTATATATTCGGAAAAATAATATCTTATTTTCAGTTTATTGAACAAAACACAGTATTAAAAATCATTTATAACAAACAATGAATTAACTCTTTTTAAACCCTCTAAAATATCATTGAACATTTTTTGTTTTCTCTTCTAAAAGGACGCATTTTATTGGCCTTGGATGATATGAATCTAATTTTATTAAAGTTGCCAGTTCAAGTGTCATTAGGATTTGCATTAATCTCCTTCGAGGTCAAAGATAAATGCTAGTCCATGTCCATGATAGAATGTATATACATATGTATGTATGTTATGCTAAAATGTACATACAAATAAAGTGATTTACAGACAATATTTATCAAAATCCGAAATGAATAATTGGAGTGTATAAACTGGAACATACATACATGTATGTATATTAGGGAGGCTCAAAAGCACAAAGTACACGAATTTGTTGTTTAATAATGCTAAAATGTTCACATTTGCACTGGAATCATCAAAAATGACGAAGACTACGAAGGAAAGTCGCGTGTTTTGTGTTTTTTTTTTCATATAATGTTAGGTCACTCTAATATACATATATATGCATACATACATATATACATATATATATGCATACTCCTTGCTATACAAGGTGAAATAATTATTTTCACTTTTCGCTCCATATATCAAAACATCAATTAATAAAAATTGAGGCAATCAGGACAAGAAAAAAGGAATCTACATAGTGTTAGTATTGTCCTTATCCAAAGTGGAGGTTGTTGGAAGTTTAGTGCGTACTTGTGTGTGAATGCTAGAATGTCTACAAAGGAAATATCAACGAACGTCAAAAATCACATACAAAGGTACGAATGTTTGTTAATAGGTACAGTGAGTGGCAAAAGTCAGTTCACATCGTATAATTTCACAGCGATTTTCAAAAATTGCTATGCATAAAGAGTATATTTAAGCATACGTAAAGCTCAGATATCCCGAAAGGGGTATCACTGCGCAAAATATATTCGCAAATTGGTACATAATTGTATTTTTAGCAATCATTTTAAAATAAACAAACCCATATCATGAAAATTTTTAAAAAATATTAATTTTCATTTCAACCTGTAATCAATATTTGATTTGAAGTGGAATATTGTCCTGTCACACTACTATTGTGTGTACTATATTACAGAACTATGTACTATATTGTACAGAATGTAAATATGAATGTCGAAACATAATATCATTAAACCATGTTTACCACATTTTCCATTCGCTGCATCTAGATTTTCCTATTTCAACACCTCCCTTTCTCCATCACAAGGACTGAAAATACCCCTAATAATATTTAGTGTATTTAATTATGTGTTTTTAATATGTCTGCTTATATTTAGTGATTCTTATTCGTAGGGCAAAAAGGGATAAAAATAGTACATATCAAACGACAACAGCTAGAAACACTAAATTCGGTGTGTAGATTCCTCTAATTGAGTAGATACATAATTTAAAGATATTTTTTCCAAATTCGTACTTTTTAGGGGTAAAATGAGAATAGAGGTATAAAAATGATACCAACAAAATGGCTGCACCTAGAATAATGAAGTTCGGTGTATACATTCCTCCGATTGCGTAGACAAGTAAAAAAGGGATTTTTCGAAATTCGTACTTTTAGGGTGTAAAATGAAAAAGAGGGATAAAAATTGTACCAACTAAATGACGGCAGCTAGAATCATTTTTAGGACGAAAATCTGTAGAACAAATGTAAAATAATTTACCCTCTAGGACCCACCCATGATACAGTAGATATTAAAATTCCTTAAGTGCTTTAAATTATTTTTAAATTCAAATACAATATGCGAATAAAATCTGACATATGAGTAAATCATACGTGGCGGACTTTTCATTCGTATGCATGTATTTTTTCTAATATTAACCCCGTTGGCGTTCAGAATGCGATACTTTCCTTAACCATTTTTGAGGAAAACAATATTCGTCCTTAAAAAGGACGGAAGTTTGTTTGGAAGTCAACCAACATTTGCATAATTTTTAGCAAATTTTGCAAAGTAACCACACAAAATTGAATTCGTAAAAGAAACAGAATTATTTTGAGGATTTTAAAATTGCTGTAAGAGGTTTATCATCATCCAAAAATGTTAATTGCGTCTGTGACGGACTTTACATTTTTTTCCTAATATCTTTTTATGTAAATAAAAATTATATGGAAAATTTGAAATCATTTCGTTCAGAAGATTGCGTGCTTTCAAAAGACAGACAGGTATCGTCTTAGAATTTTACCTCGGGTCTTACTTTATAGGGTCTCCGATGAATATTTCAAGGTGTTGCAACCGGAATGTCACAATGAATATGCACTCCATCCTAAAGTGGGGAGATAAAAATTAATTGAATATAAAGCTTTTCGGTCCTAAACTATTTTTTGTTAGTCGACAAATGTAATTAAAGTGTGCATTCTTAATTAAGAAAGTTTAGTGAAGCATTTCATTTATATATTACTATTTTTTATATTTAGATTACATTGGAAAATAATATTTTTTTAGAACCTATCCCATGAATGAAATTAGCGTTTCAAAAGAAAACGCGTTATGCTGCCTAAAATCCACTTTTTCCGGATTTTCTATTTTTTCATAGGGTTGATTGCCAAAATCCGTTCAATGTGGATTTTGAGTGCATATCTGAACGCAGAACATATAGAAATTATTTAAATCCACCTAAACTTCTTTAGGTAGCTTTTTGCCCAAATAGATATGGTCACGTTACTGAAATCGGACATAGATAAAGATATTTTAAACCGATTCGTATAATATACCTATTATAGAGTAAAAATACATTCAAATATAAAGGATAGATACGTCCCACATTGTAGGTTAATTGACTCATGATAGATGGACGCATTTGTCTCTTCCCTTCTAGGATCTTTCAATTGAATGAAATGATAAATGACCGTATTTATATTAAATTAAAGCTCATACCACTTCTGCGAGGATGTTCCAAATGCCAATTGCTGACAATGTATTAAACCTTGAGAATCCTTAGCCTATGAATGTTGTTAGAATGTCGACATAAAAATGGCGTGTAGAAAATTTCAAATCAAAATCGCCTTGAATGCAGACTATAGTATGGCTAAACAACGAAAAGTGTTTCATCCTACGGACAAATTTAAAGTTAATGTCTCAAATTTATTGGGTTTGAAAATGGAGAATGAGTGGAAGTTTTCAGTTTTTTTCTTCATTTAATGTTCGGGAATGAGAATTAGAATTAAGCAGAAATAAAAACGTACAATTTTAAAAATGTCTATGGAGCGATTTCTTTCCAGGAATTTTTTGAAATTGTAATTAATTTTAGGCTTCACTGCTGAAAGTATTTATGTATTTACTTATAGCAGAGTGATACAAACGAACCTCCAGAACCTGTAGCACTCGAACCCACTGGGAACATTCATACAAACATGACAATGTCTAAACAAATAAAACCGAAGAAACAAATAAACGCAGGCCCAACTTCACGAAATTATTTCGGCTGTCAATTAAATGTCTCCGTATCTTAACATGGGTGTGAGTTGGCTCTGGGTGTACCTTGTTCGAGTATATCGGAGAGTGGGTCACCTCCGTCCCAACAGGAATCACTAATGACCGGCTAGTTATTGATGGATAGTATGCATGTTTGTGTGAATATGGGTTAGACAAACACCAAATGACTATGTTTGTATGTCTGTATATATATGACAAATGACATACATACAAATGAATTGTACTTTGCATTTTCTCTCAGTGTGTGTGCCAGCCAGACCGAAAGGACTAGATTGTTGTTTTTTTTTATTATTTTAAAATGGAGGTCTATGTTCGCTTGCGTTTTAATATTTGTGCAAATTAATGTTTGAATTAAAAATTATATATAATCGCGTGTCCTTCTTTCATAATATTTACGTTTGTCTGTTTTTATCGATTTTTGTTCAGTTCAGAGGTAGTGGCTGTTGTTTAAATTAAAAGTATTCACATGTTGATTTCGTACAATGCATTATGTGAACTATATATCGAGTTACGAGGGTCGTACAAAATATGCATTCAAATATATATTCGAAAATTTTAAATGCAAAATTTAAGAAGTTTATTTTAGTTTTTAATCGACTTTATATTCCCCTTTTTAAAAATACACAAAAATCCGCCAAACTACTTCGGAGTTTTGTGAAACTGTTGGGGTTGGAAAAATACACTAATAAATTTGACTTCCCTAAGGGCCCCTTGAGACAGTTAAAACGGTGGAAGCAAATTTTATAAAAAATTATTTTTTTTAGTTTTTTCGTTTGTATTTTTTTTTGGTCTGAAATCAATATTTGGTTTGAACTGGGATATTGTCCTGGCTCAAAACCATTTTGCATCTATATTTAATAGAATGCAAATTTATTTAAAAATGTCATGGTGACATTTATTACTTGGCTGCAGACTACCACAATCATGATTTCGACCATGTCAAAAGTCTTTTCAAGTAGCTTCGCAGCGACTTTTCAACATCAAACCCGGCCTCTATAAGGAGACGATTCTCACAATACCTGCATATACACATACTTACATATGCAACTCAATGAGATACTTGTAAGATGGCATGTGTACTTTATTACTTGGTGCGATTTTTTAAACGCAAATTCGGCAAGTGAGTTGTGCTTCTCGTTCGTTTGTGAGAATCATCTCATTATAGAGGCCGGGTTTGATGTTGATAAGTCGCTGCGAAGCCACTTGAAAAGACTTTTGACATGGTCGAATTCATGATCGTGGTAGTCTGCAGCCAAGTAATAAATGTCACCATGCCATTTGTAAATAAATTTGCATTCTATTAAATATAGATGCAAAATGGTCTTCAGCCAGGACAATATCCCCATTCAAATCAAATATTGATTACAGACCGAAAAATACAAACGAAAAAACTAAAACAATTTTTAATATTAGCAAATGTAAACAAATTTTTGATTCAGAGAATTCTATAACTTTACCAAAGAATATTTAGTGATACTATAGGTTGGGTACACCAAAGGAAAATTTAAAATTGAGATTTAGGCGCCCCATATTAACTACGTCATCAGCGATGTGAATAAGGTTGTGTATAATAATTGTTTGAGAATTAGGTCCATAAAAATGTGGCATTAGCTCGTCAAACGTCTTTAGAATTTGCTTGGCATAATTAGCTTTTAGAACAGCTAACTTATGGATGACAAAATTCTACAACCTATGTATAAAATCTAAAAATGTCTGTAATGATCAGGTTTCAAAATATTTTTTAAAATTGCACCTCCGCCATATAATAAAAAATATAAATTATGTAGGTTTCCAGTTTTTTATCTCCATTAAATCGAATGATTTTCTCTGAAATTATTTTGTAATATCTTTTAATATGTTGAAAAAATAAAGCAGTCTGAATTTTTTAAAATCAGTTTTTGATGCAAATGTTTGCTAACGCCGAGGTATAATCAAGAAGTACAAATTTGGCTAGATCAAAGTTAACAATATCTAGGAGTGGACTGCAGGGCCGTGCGCACGATTTTCCCCTTGGGGTGAGTTAAATAGAACTAAAATTTAGGAAAATTAATCTTCGTATAGCGCTAAAGCAAAATTTCCACAAATCAAGTTCAAACTTTTCCTTGAAATTAGTACATGCTTTGAATTCTAGTTAAATTTTTCTTAAACCAAGTAAATATTTACTCAAACTGAGGAAAATTCAAGTAAGTTTTTCCTCAGACCAAATACATTTTTACTAAATCTAAGTAAATTCTTCCTAAAGCCAAGTAATTTTTTATTTAATTTAAGTACAATTTTCCCAAAAACTAAATATATTTTTACCAAATCTTAGTAAAATTTTGCTGAAACTTTCCTAAAAGTAAGTAATTTTTTACTAAAATCAAGTAAATATTTACTTAAACTCAGGTCGATGTTGCTGAATTTTTTCTTTAAATTACCGAGAAACTTGATACAAGGAAAAAAGTGAACTTAAAATAAGTTTAATTTAACTAAAAAATCAAACAAATGGTTTTGCAAAAGTGATACAAAAAATGACAACATGAAATATTTCTCAAAAGTTTCATGATACCTCTGCCATAAAGAGCTGAGCTCTTACTCCATGATTGCTGTGAAGGCAGTGGTTGTTTACAATAATTCTTAAAGTATTTAAGAAATAAGTCTCTGCAAACGAACGAGAATTGCTTCTTAGATTAATATTCAAGAATTTTTTAAAGTTTTTTATAAGTTCATTAATACTTAAATGTATGAAGAACTCGGCATACATTTCAGTAAACATTTTAACTTCATTTTAGTAAAAAAGCACATTTTTAAGATAAAATTTCCTTAATGGAATTTTTTCCATACAAAAAATTTCAGATTTTTTTCTCACTTAAAAGCTTGGAAATATTCTTCCACATAAGTATGAATTTACTCAATTGTAAGAATTTTTTATTAGATCCAAAGAAATGTTTTTAAGTAAATCAATTATCTTATTTCTAGTAAATGAACTACTCTATGACTTTGAAAGTATGAAACTTTACTCATAACTTTTTATGAAATTTTTACTGAACTGGAGTAAAATTGTTGAACTAAATCGCAGTATGAATTTTACTCAGATTTAGGAATGCTATTTTTCTGAGTGTAGTTTTACCAAAAGTAAAGCAGGTAAAAATTCTGTTAATTATTTTAGCCAATTTTCAATCAATGTTCAATTTTTCTCGTGACGTCTAATCAGTCTATGGCGCTATGATAAATGATGTTAATTTGATTATGTGTGATTACGTGTGCGTTTGGAAACCATTCATATTTTATTGCCAGGATCTTCGAGAAATATTTTGATACATTTGTCCGACAGACATCGTCGGCAAAATTGCATTTCAGTAATCCATCTATCAGTTCACTCAATGGAATATGTCAGTAAAAGAAAGCAGAAAGTCTACTGAAAGAGCAGATTTTCTGCTGTTGAAAAAGAGACAGCAGATTTGTATCTGCTGAGAAGGTAAACAGCTGTTTTTAGAAATATAGAAAAAAACTTTAAGCATATGGACAGAGCAGTATGACCACTTAGATATATATGTTAACAACACTTTTTTGAATAGATGTTATTATAAAGCAAAAATGATACGCTTATTGTTCCACTAATATAAAAGGAAATTCAAGCTAAACTCGCTTATTAACGCTTATCTATTTTTATATTTTAATTAACAACAGCCAATTTTAGCAGACTGCAAACTCCTTAGCAGTGTGATAGCCAAATCAGAAAATTAAAAAATGGCTTTTCTTTTCCAAATTTATATGACAGATGACATCCAAATCTGAGAATAGTTTGGAATCAAAAACTCATTTTCGAGAAATTGGTTCATAAATATTACACAAAAAACGATCAAATTTCTCGACGCTTAACCCTTCAGGCCCGCATTTTTTCTATGATAAATGCAGAAAATTGGATATGCTTTTTGGCAATGTATGGGTGTAAAAAGGACATGAGTAACAGGAGATAAAAATATTTGGAAATGTTTCTTCATTTTTATAACAGTTTTTTTTGTATTCGATAAAATGCAAGAAGAAACACCTAGAAATTTTATTTCCAAAAAAACCAAATAATTGGTATTTTAGAGTTTCGTCTTCCTACGTAGATCCAAGTTACTGAATTTGTTGTTTCTCTTTTGAATAATACTTGTTACATATGTACAAAAAATACTAACTCTGAAAAATATTTGGCACAAGTGAGAAATATAACAAAAATTTGAGTAAGTTAAAACTAATTTTTTTGTTTCGCAACTTTAAAGTAGATTTTAAAATAGAGACCTAAACGCAGTGAAAACATGCATTACGTAGAAACGATTTTTTTTGAGTTTCTTTTATGGGAAAAAATAGTTTGTTTCCGGTAAACATGTCATCACTTGTTGCAAATGAACAAAGAGAAATATGTTTACATATTTCAAACAGTTTTCTTTGCTTGTCGAAATGGAACATTAGAAGTATCAGAAACCGTTGTTGTTGCATCTGTGATGAAAATAGGACACATCGGTTCAGATTTAGATACAGCTCCATAAAAATGTCGCAATTTAAATAAAAACCTTAAAAATAATATTTAGAAATGATACTATTAAATTTAAAACTTCATTTAAAATATATATATTTGTCATTTAAAGTGTTAGATTCCAAAACAAATTCTGATAGGAATTCTCTAACAGAATGTGGCTTCGAATTTCCAAAAAACAGGGCAATTCAAAATGGTTTGGTTATATAAGTATTTGAAAACACTTTTCCCATTATGGACCAAAAGCCTTTTTTAGATTTATTAACAACATACTTACCATCCACATGAACTAATAACTTTATATCATCTTCTTTATAAGTGGAGTCTATGATAACATAGTTGAAAATAAAACTATTCCATAATATTTGAAATGGCCCAACGTGTCGTCTGAACTTTTCAATATTTTCGTTTCTTTTCGAACTTTTTGAGCTTTCAGACCTCCCACTTCAAGGATTATTTCGAAGACGCTTTAAAAACGTCCTAAATTACCATCCTACGACGGTAAATCGGTGTTATCATTTTGTTAGAATCATGAACTTAGGTTATCTTACAATGTTTACGTGAGAGATAATGAATAAATATCAAAATGTGTACTGCCCTCGTACAAACAATGTTCTTATGTGTGTGTAAATATTAATTTGTATGTATGCGGTATTTCGTAAAAAAATAAAATTATATTAAAACTAGGATAGTAGGCAGTACCAAATCATTGTAATGGTAATTGCAACTGCACAGTGGTTTGTAAACAATAACAAAAAATACGCCCATTTTCAGAACTGCAAATTTTAAATAAATTATTACGTTTTCTTTTACAGACCAAACCCACGTCTAGGGTGGTGTAACAAAAATGTTTATAGCAGATAGTTCTCAGTCATATTTATCCAAATAATATTTAAAAATAGGACTGTTCTTCGTCTCAATTTTTAATCTAACCAGTTGATAAAAAGCTGTATCGTGTTGAGAACCCATCAACCTACAGCAATATGACAACGTGAAAGGATTCAGGTTATGTTTTACACTTTTCAAAACGTTCTGTGGGGAGGTTTTCGGATGTACATCGGTTATGTATAAATGTAAATATACATACAGCTGATGACAGCATTGCAGAAGCGCCTCTGATGATTCATCCCCCCTATAAGTCTTTTCAAGTGGCTTCGAACAATACCTGCATATACACATACTTACATATGCAACTCAATGAGATGCTTGTAAGATGGCATGTGTGCTTTATTACTTGGTGCGATTTTTTAAACGCAAATTCGGCAAGTGAGTTGTGCTTCTCGTTCGTTTGTGAGAATCATCTCCTTATAGAGGCCGGGTTTGATGTTGAAAAGTTGCTGCGAAGCCACTTGAAAAGTCTTTTGACATGGTCGAAATCATGATCGTGGTAGTCTGCAGCCAAGTAATAAATGTCACCATGCCATTTGTAAATAAATTTGCATTCTATTAATTATAGATGCAAAATGGTCTTGAGCCAGGACAATATCCCAGTTCAAATCAAATATTGATTACAGACCAAAAAAATACAAACGAAAAAACTAAAAAAAAATTCAAAAATATTCAATCTGTATTATTCTGTTTACCGTGCTCTACCGAAATACCCATATTTTTTTCGAAAATGATCGATCTTCGATTATCCTAGTAATTTTGTTGTAATTTTGCAATTTAAGTGTGAAAAGCTTTATTGATGTCTTCGGTGACCCCCACTGAATTTTTCCGACAATTTTTTCGTAGAACATTTTAATCCTTTAATGTACTTTATGAAAGTACTTTTTTGATTTTCTCAAATAAAGGTCCAATTTGACACATAAAGTGTTTTTATTTCATAATATTTATGAAGCGATTTCATAAATTTAGTGAATTTTTTATGAAATATGTCATAACCAATAAAATATTTGTATTGTGAAATGTCTTCAGAAATATAATGAAGGATTTCATAGTTCTTATGAAATGTTTCATGCATAAACTACGTTCTTACTGTGTCGTCTTTATTCGGTTGAATGCTAGCAATTCTCATTTGTACTCTGTTAACACTGACTTAAGTATTTACTCTGATTTGGTCAAAGACATACTCATTGCAAATACTCTCGCAATGATGGTGTGTGTTGATTGGTTAGCCAATAAATCAGACCTTTTTTGCTTTTTTGTTTATATTGGAAACTTCAGTATGAATTATTATTATTATTTTGAAACTTTTTCATAAAATGAATGCAGTTTCTTCATAAAATTTTCTATAAGTTTTGAATGTAAAACATTCGAGTTTCAGCTAATAATGTAGATATGTATACAACTTATGACTTCATGTTAACGCAAGCACTCCATACAGAAGGATCACTGATGAGTTGTCTTTACACAGGACAATGAAATACGTATATGGTCAAATGTGTGTATGGTTGAGTGTGGTTCTCCTCCTTTCCATTACCAAAAAAAAAGATTTCTTTCTTAAGAAGAAATTACTTGATCGAATTAGCTGAAATTCGAATGTATTACATTCAAAACTTATAAAGAGTGATTTTTTTGAGGTTAGGATTTTCATGCATTAGTATTTGACAGATCACGTGGGATTTCAGACATGGTGTCAAAGAGAAAGATGCTCAGTATGCTTTGACATTTCATCATGAATAGACTTACTAACGAGCAACGCTTGCAAATCATTGAATTTTATTATCAAAATGCGTGCTCTGTTAAGAAAGTTCATCGCGCGCTTCCATTTTATGGTCAGTTTGATCGACGCACTGAAGCGGCTATTCGGGCTATTGTGACTAAATTTCGTACCAAATTTACATTATTGGACATTAAACCACCAACACGCTTACGTAGAGTGCGAACTGAAGAAAATATCGCAGCTGTATCGGCCAGTGTTAATGATGACCATCAATTATCGATTCGTCGCCATTCGCAGCAATTGGGCCTCTGTTACTCAAAAACGTGGAAATGCCAAAATTGGACTTTCCGAATGGACCACCTAAGACGCAGCCGCGGTCAACATTTAAATGAAATTATCTTCAAAAAGTAAATGTCATGGACCAATCTAACGTTTCAAATAAAGAACCGATGAGATTTTGCAAATTTTATGCGTTTTTTTTTTTAAAAAAAGTTATCAAGCTCTTAAAAAATCACCCTTTAGAAAAGCAATCAATTGATCACTAATCAACAACACAAAAACTAATAATTAAAATTGGGACAGCACACCCTAATGTTGAAACAAAAATGCATCTTCTTCGACTCATGTTCTCTTTGGCCCGACCAGGTATCGAACCTGGGTTGCACGTTCTTTGGGTTGTACGTTCGTTGAGCGGACATGCTGTGCTTCGATCCACGGCGTGAATAACTAACTTGAATTCAATATAATTAATATAAACTGAATATAACAGAATAGAAGGCTAGAATAACGTTATTAATATTTTGAGATATGTAATTCAATTTCAAAAATGTTGATATCTTTATGAAAAAAGTCTTGATATGCTAATATCTGTGGAGAAATCGTACAGGTGTTATACACAATTTTACTACTAAATTATATATATATAATATAATAAATAATGAATCCAAAATAAATACAATCTAAAGTAAAAACTATGTATTAAAAAATGGTTATATTACTGCCTCAAAAAATAAATTTATGTTTACGAAGCTACCGGAAAGGGAACTGATAATTAACGGTATACTAACAATACAACTCTCGAGTATATCGTTCTCTATCGCGCTCACTTTCTCCAATAAAATTAGAAATATACTATCTTATGAGTCTTTAAATTGGTTGTCTGCTTTAAAAATGTTTATATTTCAAAAAACCTCTTTATTTAAAAACAAGTAAGGAAGGTTAAAGTCGTTATACCCTATGGTGTAGGATATAAAAAGGTCATTACATTTGAACCGGGTGATATACGATGCAGCTATAACAGGAGAATATACTACAAATTCCATACTTCTATCTGTATTTGTAAGAAAATTTGAACACAAACTTTGAATGGGAGCTATATACAAATCTGAACCGATCTGACCCATGCTTAGCAAAGGTTTTCTAGTTGAAATATTAGACGCTTTCCCAAATTTTATGGAGTGTTAAATATGTGGTTTCTAGAGGGGAAAGAATCAAATCGGGAGCTATATATAATCTAAATCGATGTGACCCACTTTCGCTATAGTAATTTCTATCTGAAACATTAGCTGATGTGCCGAATTAGAAGAAAATCTGTTCAAAAATGCTATTTCTAGAACGGAAATAATCAATTCAGTAGCGAAATTTGTAATGGAGCTATATATATATATATATACATACAGTGGTGGTCACGAATTTAGCACAGTCACCACATGTAACTTTATAAAGCAAATATTTCAACTTCAGCTTTATGTTTTTTGGCCGGTATTTTTTCTAAAATATTACGTACGATAAGATGACCATTTAACGTTGTTTTTGTTCGGTTCTTATGCTGCATTTTAGTTTTATGCAATTTAAAATTAAAAAAACTTTAATCAAATCGGAAAAAAACTGAACTATCCAATACATTTTATTATAAACTTAATATTTGGTTGGATAATCGCTACTTTGAGTAATAGCTGTACATCTTCTGGACATACTCTCCACTAGAGGCATAAAAGACTCCATTGGAGTAGCATATCAGGAATTTTGTGTTTAATTCAAGAAATCGGGCAAATTTTTGGGTTTTATTGCTATCATATGTTGTTAAAGTCCATTCCATAGATTCTCAATAGGATTGAGATCCGGTGACTGTGCTGCACCATTTTTTAAAAACTCTATTTTGTTCAGCCTCAAACAGCTCTTCACTGGTGTTAAGTGTGTTTTGGTCGGTTGTCGTGTATAAAACGCCACTTAATTGGCATGTCTTTATCTGAATATGTTATCATGGTATCACCAAATAGATTTTTGTAAATATTCTGATCCATTAGTGCATCGATTTTGTGTATCGGACAAACGCCGTGTCCAGAAAACGCAGTATACATCATTAGATTTTCGCCAACAAGCTTTAACGTCTCAGATTTGTACTTTGGGTTGTGCTGCATGTTTGGAGGGCACACTTCGTATTGTTTCCTATTAGATCCGCACCGACAAATGTTCGATTCGCCAATCCAGGCTATATTTTCCCAAAAATCTTGGATTTTTCTAAATGATCCTGAGCAGATTAAACTTGACACTGTAAGCCATATTTTGATACGTCTGGCTTATGTTGAACAATGCAGCCAAGTAATTTTTTTCCATTGGTTCTTCTTCTTAAGGTTCATGAGGAAATGCTAATGTCAATTTTTGCCGAAAAATCTCTCTGAATCACAGTTGAGCTTTTAAATGGATCTGCTACGCAGGTTCTATAAATTAAACCAGTAAGGAAAGGCTAAAGTCGGGCGGGGCCGACTCTGTGATACACTCCACTTTCAATCCGAATACAATTCAATTCGGTGAAAAAGTGAAAATGGGAAGGTTTTTTGTATCCTGTAAATGTATGTGTTTGACAAAAAATTTTATATCGGAAAGGACATTTGTATGAGGATATATTGAAACCTGGAACGAAATAGGTGAAATATAAAATGTATAGTTTGGCCAAAATCGGTTAAACTTATGGGAGCAACATTTGAATATGGACTATATTTAAATCTGAACCCACTTTCACCATAGTTTTGTTTAGTTAGATTATAAGATCTTGTGCGAAATTTAAAGACAATCGAGCACAATATGTGTCTTTTAAAGCGGCAAAAGTCAAATCGGGAGTGACATTTATATAGGGGCTTTATCTAAATCTGAACCGATCTTACCCAATTTCTGCATAGGTGTTTCTAGTAAGATTATAAGATGTTGTGCCAAATTTAAAGAAAATCGAGTACAATATATGGTTTCTACAGAGGAAAATGTCAAATCGGGAACGACATTTGTATGGAGGCTATATCTAAATCTGAACCGATTTGACCCATTATCACCATAGATGTTCTTAGTTTTAAATTTGCCAAATCTGAAGACAATCTGTAACAATATGTGGTTTCTAGAGCGGAAAAAGTCAAATCGGGAGCGAAATTTGTATGGGAGCTATATATAAATCTGAACCGATCTGACCGATATTCACCATGGGTGTTTCTAGTGGAAATATAAGATGTTTTACCAAATCTGAAGACAATCTGATACATTATGTGGTTTCTAGAGCGGAAAAAGTCAAATCGGGAGCGAAATTTATATGGGAGCTATATATAAATCTGAACCGATCTGTCCGATATTCACCATGGGAGTTTCTAGTGGGAATATATAAGATGTTTTACCAAATCTGAAGAC
Source organism: Polietes domitor (assembly GCA_947397865.1). Lineage (NCBI taxonomy): Eukaryota > Metazoa > Arthropoda > Insecta > Diptera > Muscidae > Polietes > Polietes domitor. The sequence continues at coordinate 99,726,256 of OX377622.1, read as the reverse complement.
AATCTATTACAATATGTGGTTTCTAGAGCGGAAAAAGTCAAATCGGGAGCGAAATTTGTATGGGAGCTATATATAAATCTGAACCGATCTGACCGATATTCACCATGGGTGTTTCTAGTGGAAATATAAGATGTTTTACCAAATCTGAAGACAATCTGATACATTATGTGTTCTCTAGAGCGGAAAAAGTCAAATCGGGAGAGAAATTTGTATTGGAGCTATATATAAATCTGAACCGATCTAACACATTTTTACCACAGGTGTTTCTATAAGATGTTTTGCCAATTTTAAAGAAAATCTGTTGTAATATGTGGTATCTAGAGTGAAAAGAGTCAAATCGTGAGTGAAATTCGTATGGGGGCTATATCTAAATCTGAACCGATTTTCTTCAAATTAAATAGCGTTCGTCCTTATCCCGAAAAACATCGTTGTGCAAAGTTTCATTTGGTTCTGTCTACAATTGCGACCTGTATCGTGATTACAAGAATAGATGGACGGACGGACGGACAGACAGACGGACATTGCTAAATCGACTCAGAAAGTGATTCTAAGACGATCGGTATAATTAACAATGGGTCTATCTCGTTTCCTTCTGGGTGTTACAAACAAATGCACAAAGACATAATACTCTCGTGGAGTGTATAAAAATGACTTCTATTTTTGTCACGTCACGTCAACGTCTTTAGTAGCTAATTATTTGTACAATGCAGTTCAATTGTGTTCTTCTTTTTAGTAATTATAGAGCTTCTTACTTTGTACACAAATATATACAGAAGCAGGATCGTCAGATTATTTTGCCAAAGCAATTGTCAGAAATCGCCAAATTTAAACAACTTTAGTTTTTGTTAAAAAAAATCGACAAATTCCATTTTATATAATTGTTGTAAATAATGTATGGAATTTAGATATTATATTCGAATTATATATTTTCAACATTCCATGATAAGGAATTAAAACTTATTTCATTGGTGTTTAAAGTTCAAACTATTTCTTATACCGTAAAAAACAACAACAAACCAATTAACATTAAAAAATTATATTTTTCTCCTTTATTAAGCAGTTTCTAATATTGAGTTGATCTCTATCTCCCGTCCACTAAATATTTTTTCAGGTATTTTAAATGGAACGAAAAAGAAAAATCTCAATGAAAGCATATAGAATGCATTTTGAAAAATCTGTTTTAGTAGAAAAGCCAATGCATACATTGAAAATCAAAAATAGCGTTTTCGGTCGACTACATTTCTTGTAATTATTATTTACTATTGCCTTTTACTCTTTACTCAGACCTTTTATGTTGATTTTAATAATTCTCAATTGGTCATATCTTTTAAAAAACTCTTTTTTTCGTCCTCTATAAAACACATATTTTATAGAGTGCAGTTATCCTACAAGGTTGTATAGAAGGTGGAAATGGTAATTTGACATGAAATAAACGATATAAGGAATTTGTACGCATATATACGACTTGCAACATAAGAGGGCAGATTTAACATTTTCTAAAATTAGCCAAGAAAATCGCCAACTATTTTATAAATCACCAACAAATCGCCATGTCGCCAAATGGAAAATAAAGTCGTCATACATATTTAAAATTCGCCACGTTTTGCGATAAATCGCCATATCTGACTGTACAGAAGTAAAAATAATTTTAAGTTTTTCCCTTTGAAACGTACGGCATGTACGTATGTGACCAGGGAAATGCCCATATATAAAATATATTTTTTTAAGTTTTAATTAAATTTCAATTTTTACCTTTAATATTTGTACTCTCATTTCGAAAATATAACTCTGCTCCAATTAAATGTAGGTAATTCACATAGACAAAGTTGTTTAGGAACATTCCCCCAAAAAATTAAAAACATGTTTTTTTTTTGAAAATCTATTATTACAGTTTACAGTCTAATGAGGAAAACAATGCCTATATGTTAGAGATCTATGGATAAATATGGAAGTTAAATTCGTTTTTCTAATTTGTAAACGGGATTTTCACGCTAACTAAACAAAAATTAAAATAATCATCATTAAAAATTCTTTAGCGTCTATAAAGAGTGGCATAACTTCTACATTTATCCATAGATCTTTTACATATTGACATTAGGCCTGTTCGATTGGGCTTACTAGCTTAAAACTATGAGACTTGATAATGTGGCAACGTTTATTTTCTGAGTTAGAATGATAGGGCTGTTTTTCTTTAAGCCGGATAACAAGCTGCGATAACAAAAACGCTAATAAAAATTATTTTTTTTGCTCAAAATAAAAAATTATTTTTTCACATTGTCGCCAAATACAATATAAATATTTGTATCAAAACAAATTTTCAAAAAAATTATTTTGTGTTGACTTTTTTGGACTTAGCCTCGATAACCATAAATTTGACTTATACTGGATAATTATCCAGGCTAAGTCCAATATTTTTAAAATAAAATATTTTTTTTCGAAAATTGTTTTCATACACATATATATATTGCTGTTGGCGATAATTTAAAAAAATAAGTTTTTATTTTGAGTGAAATTTTAACTTTTTATTTAAGTTTTTCTTATCGCAGCTTGGTTTTCCAGTCTTAAAGAAAAACAGCCTTGATAGTAATAAAAATATAGAACAAAATATTTTTTGAGTATATCGTTATAATACCGTTACCGAAATATATCATTTTGAAATACGATAACACTGTTGCCAAAATAATTTTCAAATACAGTTATCGTTACCGAAATAGTTCCTTTTTGGGTCGAGTTTACTCTCGTACAACTGACAATAATCGAAATGATTTTTGAAGGGAAAATAGATTCCCGAGAAATCTCAATTTAGCCCAGAGGTTGGAGGAGCATAATATTGATAAACCCAAGTTTTATGATATTGTCAAAGCGATATTTACAGTTCCAGTTTCATAGGTGAGTGTTGAACGGTATAAAGGTTTTAATGAATTCCAATGGAAATTAACTAAATGATGACAACCTTAATGATACTGCAGTTATGTGAGCAAACAAAGATCCTTTTTAAAATAACAGTATTAAAACCCAGCATTGAATAAAGATTCAAAGAAAAAAATGACCTGTTGTAGATGTTTACTTAGAAATACGTTAAAGAAAAAAATGTTTCTTATTAGAATTTACATTAATATCGCTAGAGCAAAAAATAATAAATATAATAATAATAAATGTCGTAACCTTTATCGAAATAATTCGTTTTCAAATACCGTTACTGTTATCGTTACCGAAATATATATATTTTCCTATGCCGTAACATTATTTCTTTCGGTGTCCAACCTTGGATTTTTTCGTGCTATCAAATCAAAAAATCCACTTTTTTGGAGGCTGTTCCTAAGCCACTGTCTCTAAGTGAAAGTGAAATTAGCAACATTTGTAGCCCACGTAGAGAGGCATGTGCAGGATGTCTTCGAATTTTTCGAGCAGAAACTGGTACTTGCAATTGTTCAGTTCGTTTATAGGAAGAGAAAAATTAGTCGTTTTCACAAGACTGTTCATAAAATTGTCCGTCCGACCACTTATCTTACGCGATCAACAACCTAGATGTACAACAAAAATTTTTCTTTATTTTTTTAAATTAGAAATAATTCGAAATATTGAACTTTTATGAATATTGAATTTCTCTGTTATATTCCACAAAAAAATCGCATGCCATTTCATACAAATTCTATTTTAATTCCAATAGAAAAAATAACAAAATAAAATTGAATATTCTTAAAAATTTCCTTACACAGGATTATTATTTACAAATACGAACAACGACAGATCAAAAGAAATTTCAAAAATGTCGTTTTTTAAATCAAAGTTGTCGAGTTGCATATGTTTTGTCCAGACCAATTTTTATATTGCCGATAACAATGAAATTATAACAGAATATGTGAATTTTGTTAATTATTTGAAATCTTAATGCAACAAATATTTTTATTTATTTTTTTAAATTAGAAATAATTCGAAATATTGAACTTTTATGAATATTGAATTTCTCTGTTATATTCCACAAAACTAAGCAGTCTCAATTCGTTGTATGAGCTAAGATCCAAATTTATCACATGCCATTTCATACAAATTCTATTTTAATTTCAATAGAAAAAAAAACCAAAATAAAATTGAATATTCTTAAAAATTTCCTTACACAGGATTATTATTTAAAAATACGAACAACGACAGATCAAAAGAAATTTCAAAAATGTCGTTTTTTAAATCAAAGTGGTCGAGTTGCATATGTTTTGTCCAGACCAATTTTTATATTGCCGATAACAATGAAATTATAATAGAATATGTGAATTTTGTTAATTATTTGAAATCTTAATGCTGTATTAATATTTATATAAACAACATTGTTTTCTTTGTGATTCCAATTTACAAACTTACAGAGCCTATTATAGTAAGTCACCCTTAGTTGCATATGTTTTGGCCACCACTGTATAGTGAACATTGTTTAACATGAATAGTATACATTTGCAGGCTGTTACTAAATATAAAACAGAATTTTTAAAGCAAAAAGAGCAACTTTGGCTTTTCGTTAAACCGCTAATTCGTTAATTCGAGTGTTCGTTAAATCGGGAAACCATTGTAGTGTCAAATTTCATATCTCGCCATCACCTATCCTGGCACCTCATGCTACATAATCATAAATAATTTAATATTCGAATGGTATTTATTAAAAGCTGTTTCATTTGATTCCTTTTTTCATGACAGATAATAACATTCAATTCAACACAGTCAAGTACCGACATATATTTATGGCAATTGATAGATGTCTAACATTTATTGTCTACGGAAATACTTTGTCTCAACAAATATATTTCCACCAGGTTTGACCTTTCAAACCCGCCGTCAAAATGTGAATACGTGGCAGGTATCGTCCATAGGAATTAAAACGACAATCCATTAGTTGAACAAACTTTCACTTCTATGTTATTCTGTGAGAGTTATTTTGGGAATTTGTTTACTCAAGCTAAATATGTGTGAGTGCTGAGCGCGGCTGAATTCATTTCACGCCACTAGGGATGACGCGCGGCGGTACTGGATTTTGTAAATCCCTGGAATCAGTTATATAAATTAATTCGGACGATGCCTTGGTGTTAAAACATTATTTTTTAATGTAGCCGCATTTCAAAGTTAGTCGAAAATATAATCCTAGATATATGCAGGTTAATTATTTTTATCATATTTTTCCAAAAAAAAAACTTGCACCGGGAATTTTTAGGTCTTATGTTTGGTAATCACTTAGAACAATAAATGTTAAAAATAAAACTTATTCTGGATGAGGGTTTCATTTTAATCATGATGATTAATTTATTATAAATACACCATTTCAATATCCATTTCTAAATCGTGGGAATTTCTTTCCGAAATATCCCGGGATTTCCCAAATGACATCTCTACTAGTCACTGATGAGTGAATTGGACACGTATCGACAAAGCATGAAATAGTTTTGGTACAGTTTTGTATGAGCTTCGAAATAATTGCTTAATAACCAGCATTTTCCTTAGAAGTTGTCAAGTAGGTATTGTTTACTTTCTATTTTTACTTAATGACTTTGGGTGTTTACAAAGGAGACATTTCAGCTTTTTTAAGAGGGACTTTGTCACAGAAAATACATAAATAAAACCACCATACCTTTCTTAATAAATCAGTAAAAATGCAAATCGATCAAACTAGAATTGGACTTGCGTTTTGGAAAACCTTCAGTGGAAATCTTTCAATACTTGTTGCTGTAAAAAATTGTGATGTTTTCTTTAACACTGGATAAAGTAACCATCATGACATTTACATATACATATTTACTGCCATAAGAAATGCATGTAAAAAACTCACCAAATTTTCGTTCGCTAGTACGCACTTCGAAATGAAAATAAAATGGAATTTTCATATTTATTAGCTATTACAGGGATATCCATAATATTCCGTGGAGACATTCTTATTTTTATACCCTCCACACCCTTAGGATGGGGGTATATATATTCACTTTGTCATTCCGTTGATAACACCTTGAAATATCGACTTGGGCGTAAAAAAATACGACCACGTATTTCGCAGACATATTCTACTGTTAAAAATATTTTACACGTATTTTTGTAAAAAAATCCATTTGAAAATTAGAAAAATCAAGAAAAACGTGCCGAGGTATGAACATTGAAAATGGTGTAGTGAGCACAATTCAAAGAATGGTGGCTTATTTTAAAGGTAATTACAAGTACTTTTCGCCGGCGTTCTTGTCTATTGACTGCTACTGACAACAATTTTGAGTATTTCTGATTTTTCTTCTTCTTTTGTATTTTTCACTATGAAAACACCAACCTAAATATATAGGCATATTCCCTCATATATTCACTCTAGATACCACATATTACTACAGATTTACTTCAAAATTTGCAAAAAATCTTATATTTCAACTAGAAACACCTGTGGTAAAAATTTGTTAGATCGGTTCAGATTTATATATAGCTCTCATACAAATATCGCTCCCAATTCGACTTTTTCCGCCCTAGAAACCACATATTCTATCTGATTGTCTTCAGATTTGGCAAAACATTTTATATTTAAACTAGGAACACCTGTGGTGAAAATAGGTCAAATCGGTTCAGATTATATATAGCTCTCATTAAAATTTCACACCCGATTTGACTTTTTCCGCTCTAGAAACCACATATTTTAACTAGGGTTTGCATCCCGGGATTTCCCGCGGGAAATTTCCCGGGAATTCGCACATTTTTCATTTCCCGTATCCCGAGAAATTCGTACGGGAATCCCGCGGGAATTCAGAAGAAAATTTTACATATTTCTTCGCATATTTTTTCCATCATTTCCACAATAAAATTAAAAATGTTGTATAAAAATTTAGATTACCTCGCTTTTAATCAGGTATGTCAAATATTGCAGTTGGATGGCAAAATATTTTTAAGCTGCGTTCGGACATAGACTCAAAATACACTTTTTCAGGGTTTTCCTGCCAAGCTCCATATGAAAAATTGATAATCCGGGAAATGTAGATTTTAGGCGTGTATCCGAACGCCAAAAATAAAGAATTTAAAGTTTTCGAAGCGACAGGATAAATAACAAACATTTCATTTAATGCTCTACTGACTATTAATTTGAACGATCGTTCTCCGTCGCGTCCACATTTTCCAATAAAATAAGAAATATCTGATCTTTAATTAATTTTGAAACTTGAAAAGATGTTTAAATTGATCTAATATTACATGAATTCTGTAACAGGTTCGTTGTGAAGTATATATTTATTTTAGTTTAATAAAATGTGAATGTTTCATTGGGAAAAATAAGCTTAACTCATGGTAAACAGTATGTTGACAATTTCCCGTGCTGTCCCGGGATCCCGGGAAATTGAAAAAATAATTCCCGTTTCCCGGGAAATAAAAAGTACGGGAAAATGCAAACCCTAATTTTAACAGATCCTCTTCAAATTAGGCGAAATATCTTATATTTGTACTATAAGAATCCATGGTGCAAATCGGTTGAGATTTATATATAGCTCCCATTAAAATTTCGCTCCCAATTTGACTTTTTCCGCTCTATAAACTACATATTTTTTCAGATTGTCTTCAAATTTGGCAAAACATCTTATATTTAAACTAGGAACACTTCTGATGAAAAAAGGTCAGATCGGTTCAGATTTGTATATAGCTCCCATTCATATTTCGCTCCCGGATAGACTTTTCCGCCCCAGAAACCACGAATTTTCACCGAATTTCTTCAAAATGAGCATAATGCGTTATATTTGAACTGGAAGAACTTATTGTGAAAGTTAGTCACTTTATCCCATGCTTGGATATAGCCCCGATACAAGTATTCTTTTCCAGTTGACAAATTGGACCAGTTCATATTAGCCTAGGATTAGGAAACATACAAAAAATTCTTCCCGTTTTCACTTTTTTACCGAATTGAATTGCATTCGAAAGTGGAGTGTATCATATAGTCGGCCCCGCACGACTTTAGCCTTTCCTTACTTGGTTTGTTTTACATTATATATCTCACGATGAGTCACCCGTTGTTTTAAGTTATCATGTATATAATAAATATTTGGAATGCGATTCGAAAGTAACTATGACGAACTTTCATTTGGTATTAAAATCTTATCAATACGATGGCGCGTTAAGAAGTTATTAAACTTTTTATAACCATCACAAATACAAACAAGGGTTGTGTGAAAATTAAATGAAAAAGTGTATAGATGTAATGTTATTGAAAGTGGAATATCTTCACTGTACAAGTCTTAATCTGTTCTATATAATATAATGTTAATAATTTGTTATTAATTTTAAAACCAGCAATAAATGTATGGGACTTGTCTATCATCAAAAGTTACAATCATAAGCAGATAGCTTTTAGCATTATTTATTGTTCCACTTATAATTAAAAAATCTTTGCAGGCATGGACCAAAAGAAAACACATTGGAAGATTTTCATCAATGTGTTTACATAGGGGTAAAGAAAAATTTATTTAATGCATAAAATGTTATTTTACTATAGTCAAATATTCCATTAATTATATATTTTATATTTTGTAATGTAATTAATGAAATGAAATATTTTGCATTTACTGAATGAAAACATTTCTTGTTCATATCTAAGTAATGGTAGAACGTGAATACAAAATGTTATTCACGGTAGGAACACTTCATCCAGTTCTAACAAAATCTCTTGCTGTTTTTATACCCCCCACCTCCAGGATGGGGGTATATTGACTTTGTAATTCCGTTTGTAACACCTTGTATAAAGTATATATATTCTGGGTCGTGGTAAAATTCTAAGACGATATAGCCATGTCCGTCTGCCTGTCTGTTGAAAGCATGATAGCGACAGAACGAAATGAGCTAGGAGGTTCAAAAAAATTTTGCCTAAATGTGTCTTATAGTTGTAGATCGGTTGGGATTACAAGTTGGAGAAATCGGCCCACAGCGAAAAATTTTTCCCTCACAAGGACTGAAAATTCCCATAATATTTAGAGTATTTTATCGTGTTTTTTGAATATGTGTGTATTTGTTTGATATTTGGTACATGCACAATAAGGTATTTTTTATTTGTAGAGTGGGGCTAAAAGGGATAAAAATGGTACCCATCAAAGGACAACACCTAGAAACGCCATACATTCCTAACATTCCTGTGTAAATAAAGGGATTTTGCGAAATTTGTACTTTTAAGGGGGTAAAATGAAAAAAGGGATAAAAAAAGTACCAACCAAATGGCCACTGATAGAATCATGAAATTCGGTGTATACATTCCCCTGATTGCATAGACGCGCAAAATAGGAATAGGATTTTTAGGAATATGATTTTTAAAAATTCGTACTTTTTTACTTTTACGGTAAAATGGGGAATAGTGACAAAACTGGAGCGAACAAATAGCTAAAATCGTGAAATTAAGTTATCTTGCACTGTGAACATGGGAGATAATGGATTTTCAAAAATCGTGCTTTTGGAATCAAATTTGAATGGAAATACTACCAACCAAACGGCTGTAGTTTAACTATACCCTAATTTCTAGCGGATTTAAGCTTTTTTGAAGATAGCTGCCTTATGCTTTTTATTTAACATGAAGATAATACTGTGGAATGCAATCCATGGTGGATTTTAAATGTGCCACCCATAAAGGCTGTAAACGAATGTATTTACTAAGATGTGGTATCATATGGAATTCTGAAGTATTCAGAGTATTATAAAGTAGTCTATACGGGTGGAATGGTAGAATTTAACCCTGGGCAGGGTCATAGGATGAACTTAAAGGTGCGCGGGTGGTAATAAATAATTAATTAAGCGTTTTCAATTGATTTTGAAACAACACTGCTGAAACCAAAAAGGTAATTTCATGACTGAAATTATTAAGATTTCATAGAAAAGAAACAAAAACGAAAACTGTCGAAAACTGTAATTATCCATGACTATTATATGTATGTATGTGTAATTGATTTTAAACAACGGTCAAGGTTTCCTTGGACTTTGTCCAAGAAATAAATAATATAAAGAAACTGGACAACAAATGGAAGAAGGCACCACTATAACCTGACCTGACCACGTGCTGGACAGAGTTTATTGATCTCCACGAACACAAAGGAATAGTAAACCAATGACAGAAATTGTTTAAAGACTTTGTTAGACCATTAGTTATGCTAAAAATAGGACATAACAGAACATACATAAATACGTAACATCAAATATTCCACCATGCTTTGGTAAACAAAAAGGACAAAGGTCCTTTTCGAATTTTCTCAACTAATTGCGGTGCGTGTTTGTAAAAAACCCTCGAAAAGTTCTTCAAACACACATACATACGAATCAAACTTACTCATTCTCACGTGAACGCAGGAAAACCGGAGTATTTCTGGAACCAGAACTGCCGCCCGTAGACGATTTTTGTGGACTGACACGCCTCATGCCGTTTATAAGGCTACGAGAACGAGGCAACATTGCCGCATGCTGCTGTTGTTGATCCCTCCTCGAGGGCGTTACCGATTTGCCACCTGTGGAACGACGAACCTTGGTATTCGAGACACGGCCACGACTGGATCCTTTGTAACTTCCGCTGCTACTGCCACCGCTGCTATTCAATTGGGGTACACTGGAGGCCCGCGAAACCATTTCCATTCTATTTCAATGAATTCTTTTCTTTTTCGCTCAAAATACAATTGTTGGTACGCTTGGTACACATTACTTTGACATATCCAATCAAATTAAGTAATCTTCAGGCGGCAGCACTACGGCTTCACTTTGCACTTGCACAAATTATTGTATTTCTTTGAATATTTTATAACAATTACACCTGTATGTTTACGTAAAATACACCCACTCGCAAGTAAGTGAAATGAATTAATAGATTTTATTCCTGTGCTAAAACGTCGGAAGGGTTATTAGAAACCATCATTATTTCATTGGGAATTATTAATTGCGTTTCACCAACACACACCACATTCAAACACTTTCAAATATTTTAGCCGTTTCTTATTTTCCTTATTTCGAATTCCGTTTCCGTCGTTGTGTTCAACTCAAAATTTCAACTCTCACTAATTTTCCCGCTATAACTGGTCAGTGTTTTAATGGAAGCACCAACCGCACGAAGCGCTCTGGCTCGTGCAGTCGCGCCTTCATGTCCTGTGCGTTCGTTCAATAGATTTATGGTAATTTGCCTGTGGCATTTTTCTCCTGAGCACCTAATAAATGATGGGGGTTGACCATTCATTAATGGTCGTCGCACTCACACTCGCGAAAAGAGTAACATTTAGGTTTTATTGTACGCTTTTATGGAGAGCTTTGCTCTCTTTCAAAAATGTAACTATTTATTCGGTATTAATAACCTTGTCCCATGACATGCCTCGGCATGTAAAACATTATTCATCGTTACTATTCTACTATTCCTAATAATCGTTAGTTTAGTGGTTTGACGGTATACCAGGACGGCATGATAAGTTCGAGTTAGTTTTTTGTACAACAACACTCAGAAAATAGTTGACACTAGAAAGAGTTAAAATGAACTAAAATTTAGGAAAATTGAACTTCTATTAGCGCTAGAGCAATATTTCCTCATATCAAGTTCAAAGTTCTCCTTGAAAGTAGTACATGCTTTGAACATGATTTTAGTTCAATTTCCCATAAAACAAGTAAATAGGTCTGTTCGATTGGGCTTACTAGCTTAAAATTAAGAGACTTGAATAAATCAGAGATTAAAATCTGGCACCACCTTACTCGGTAAGTAAGAGAGTAGTAAGCTACTTTCTTGTCCATACAAAAATTTAGCTAGTAAGCCAAATCGAACAGGCTTAATGTCTGTTGTTTGAAGTATCATTATAAGTTTGTTTTTGTAAAAACAATTAATTTTTGAGTAAATTCGATATTTGCGAAGAGTACCCTGAGGCACTCTTGCGGGTTAGAGGGGTTAATGAGTTCAATTTATCTAAAAATAATTCCAACAAATGATTTTCGTAGAAGTGCAGTAATATTACAGGAAAATATAATTTTTTAGTATAACAAAAATCAAATCAAATACAAAAATTGAAAAAATAATTTTATAAATAAATATAATATTTTTATTATTTCAAACCACGCTTATAAGGCAAGGCTACAATTTTTTTACGACTTTTTAAAATCTCTTTATTTTACGAGTCTACGCAATTAGAGGGATGTACACACCGAATTTCATCATTCTAGCTGTAGCCGTTTAATTGGTACAAATTTTATCCCTCTGTTCCCATTTAGAAAAACAATTTATTTTTCGTGTCTACGGAGTCCGAGGAATGTATGCTCCGACGACTTTAGCTGCAGTCATTTGGTTGGTTCAATTGTATCTCCTTTTTCCATTTTAACCCCAAAAAGTACGAATTTCGAAAAATCCCTAGATTTTACGTGTCAGAGGAATTTCATTATTCTAGGTGCAGCCGTTTGGTTGGTACCATTTTTATAGTACGAATTTGAGAAAAATGCTTTTCTATTATGTATCTGCTTAATTAGAGGAATGTACATTGTGTGTTTCTAACTGTTTTCGTTTGATAGGTACCATTTGGTATCCCTTTTTGGCCCATTTCAACCGCTACGAATAAAAATTACTTTATGGTGCACATATTTGTTATAGGGGGAATGTGTATACCCAATATCAAATATGTGCAAGCAGACATATTGAAAAACATGCTTAAATACTCTAATATATTAGGAGTTATTATGGGTATTTTCAGTCCTTGCGAGGGAAAATTTTTTCCCTCTGGACCGATTTCGCCCAGTTACAATCCCAACCGATCTACGACTATAAGATCGGTTGGGATTTATGGAAAATTTTGACGTCCTAGCACGTTTCGTTTAGATGTTAGCGTGCTTTCAACGGACGGACGGACGGTCATGGCTGGATTGTCTTAGAATTTTATGACGATCAAGAATATATGTATATACTTCATAGGGTCTCAGGTCCATATTTAAAGGTGTTACAAACGGAATGACAAAGTTAGTATACCCCCATCCTGGAGGTGGAGGGTATACAAATTGATCGAAGTAGCTGAAATTCGAATGTATTAATATTATTAAACTAATATGCATTTGCGAGATATTCGCTTATTAAATAAATGATCTGCCAATACCTTATTTTATGTAACAGTGGCTGGTAGTTCTTTGGTTTCGTTATCATACGCAGTGTTGGAGTGGGTGGTTTTGTAACACTGTCAATATTTACTTAAATGCCTACTGTACTGTTTACACACTTTATTTGTTCTGTGCGTTGAAGTGCCAATGACTTTGTAATTTTGTTTTGTGGTGTGGTGTGGGTGAAGGAATTAACACTGTTGTGTGGAGAGTGTTTGAACAAACTCACTCAGTGCATTTCCCTTTCGCTGGGCAATTATTACTGCAATTAGGCACATATTCCGATATTAAATGCCACCCCTGTAAAATAAAAAAACTAATTATTTGTAATGGCGTTTTGTCACAGAAAAAATATAGAAAAATGTTTGACGTTCAAATATTCACCGTTTTATTGCAGCGCATATTATTATTGAAAATTAAATATTATCATCTGTTGTCCAGTTGATGTTTTCACTTCTATTCAGATACATGAATTGATTTTTGCAGATCACGTACGGACGCTATTAAATTTGAAGTTCAGATCTAGATATAACCCCTATATAAAGGGTGATTAATTTTTAAGGGCCGATGTTGATATTGAATAAAACACAAAGTATTTAGGAAATTATTGTCATTTCTTTTTATTATGATAAAATTGGTATGGTTCAATTATCTGTGGAAAAAATATCGGCCAAATGGCCGTCGCGACCTCGTTGGCACACCTCCATCCGATGGTCCAAATTTTCGATGACGCTGAGGCATAATTCTATTCCGTTAAAGTGCCGAATTATCTCATCCTTTAGCTCTTGAATCATTGCTGGCTTATCGACGTACACCTTTTCTTTCAATTAGCCCCAAAGAAAGAAGTCCAACGGCATCAAATAACATGACATCGCCACCACCTGTTGAAACCACATATCGTCCACATCAATATCTTCCAATTCGGGCCATAAAAAGTTCGTTATCATCTCTCGATAGCGAAGATCATTCGCAGTAACTGCGTGGCCGGCCTCATTTTGGCAAAAATACCAACAGTTACTCTTTGTGAGTGCATTGGTTTTTCGACAATAACTCTTGGATTATCATTCGGCCAAATTCAGCAATTCTGCTTATTGACGAATCCACTTAGGTGAAAATGTGCCTATCAAATTGTCCGAAAAAATCTCGAAGTGCACGATATGCATTTTGATTTGAGCCTGAATAACTTTAACGCGTTGCTCGATTGTGTGTCTTTCCATGGTTTAAATTGAGTTAGTCTGAAATTGAGAAATGTCAAATGACATGCAGCAAAAAACTTGACGTTTAGGTGTGGTTCACATTCAACATCGGCCCTTACAATTTAACCACCCTTTATATGTCACTCCCGGTTTTATTTTTACATTTACATTTTACTGAGAAACAGTCCATGTTTCGATATATAAATTTCCTTATCGATCAGAGAAATTTTTAGGCCAAGGTTTAATGAAGCCAAGAACACCTTATTAACCATGATTGTTGAAATCAAGTTTCAAATCCATCAGACTACCAAGATCTACAAAAGAATCAGCTGCTGTAAAAGAAAAAGTACTGATTATTTTTTCAAATTTCTGGTTTTATTGGAAAGATTGGTCTTTGTCATTTAATAATGGAACATAATATCATTCATATGACTACCACTACTGGTTCGGCAGTACCTCATCCGATCAACCCAATTTTTCAGTACATTTTCCATTGTTCCTGCTCGAATATATTCAATGGCAACTTCGATTTCATGTTTCAACGCTCAAATTGTCATCCTTAATGGCTCCACACAGAAAATAATCTAGCTCCGAGGCGGCCAATTGACATCACAATTTCGGCTGATTATCTGATTTTCAACAAGTAAAAACGGTGTTAAGTTCGGCCGGGACGAACTTTATATACCCTCCATCATGGATTGCATTCCACAGAGGCTGTCAATTTTAGTAGAAGTGCAGTAATATTATAGGAAAATATATATTTTTTAATATAGCCAATATTATTTAATATATAATATATATTATTTAATATATTTATTATTTCCATGCTTATAAGGCAAGGCTATCAATACGTTTACACTATATATCAAAATAAAACTTCAAGTCAATTCAAAAATAAATATTCTTATATTTATATTTGCAAAACAGCTTAAATACCATAAATATTGGTAGATAGTGTGCGCTGCAGTGCATTTTGGAGAGAAAATTTCCCTTTTTTTCTAAAAACTGCAATAAATGGAAAATAAAAGCGAATTAAATAAACTAAAGTGTGGTATTTGACGTAAAACCACAAAAGTCATTGGAAGTAACTTTTACTTCATTCGTTTTCTTTAAATTTTCAGTATTATAAGCGAAAGAGAGAACACAATTGAGTGAATTAGAATGTACTTTGAGTGAAATAGAATGTACTTTTTACACATTCGCCACCTAGTGGTCATGGCTGCACTTACAACTATTTTATCTATATATTTCCATTATCTTTGAAAACCAATGGGTGGAAACGTTGCCACCTTATCAAGTATCTTAATCATAAGCTAGTAAGCCCAATCGAACAGGCATTTTGTCTATGCAGCCAGAGGAATGTATACATCTAATTCCATGATTCTAGATGCGGCCACACCGAATTTCATTCTAGTTGTAGCCGGTTAGTTTGTACTATTTTTATCCCCTATTCCCATTTTACCCCTTGAAAGTACGAATTTGGAAGAAATACTTTTGTATTATGTATCTACTCAATTAGAGGAATGTACCCACCGAATGCACGTTTTTATTATAGTAAGTACAAGCAGACATATTAAAAAAATGCTTAAATAATCTAAAGTATTAAGGGTTATTATGGGTATTTTTAGTCCTTGTGGGGGGAATTTTTTTCCCTTTGGACCGATTTAGCCAAGTTTCAATCCCAACCGATCTACGAATATAAGACGCATTTATGAAAAATTTGGAAGGACCTAGGATCCTTTTGTTTAGATGGTAGCATGCTTTCAACGGACGGACGGACATTGCCAGATCGTCTTAGAATTTTATGACGATCGAGAATATATATCCACTTTATAGGGCCTCAGGTCGATATTTAAGGTGTTACAAACGGAATGACAAAGTTAGTAGACCCCATCCTGGAGGGTATAAAACAGTGCGTCTTTCTCAAACCAAATGTCGTCCATGTCATCCTCTTGAATTTTTGGAAATAAAATATCGTTGAGCATTGCACGGTAACGCTCACCGTTGACAGTAACGGCGGCTCCTTGCTCATTTTTGAAGAAAAATGGCCCAATGATGCTGCAGCCCAAAATCCACACCAAACAGTGATTCGTTTTTAATATATTGGCTTCTCAATAGTCACGTGTGGGTTCTCTGAACCCCATATGCGGCAATTTTGCTTATTGACATGGCCACCTAGATAAAAATGAGCTTCATCTGCCATCCATCTTCCTGCCAAACAATCTTCAGCCCGTTGGGCGAACCGAAAACGCATCAGAGGCGTTCTATTTTGCAAATGTCAAGCATAATTCTCAAAATAAAATTAATGTTATTCTGTTTACCTTCCAAAGTCAAAGTAATCGGTAGTTCAAATTTTGGAACATATCTAGTTTAGCAAAAGAGGTCAAAAAAAAATTTTTTTAAGTGGTAGAGGGCATATTTTAGATAAAAAAAAAATAAAATAAAAAAATTGGCGGCGACATATTTTTCCCAATTACGGGGCCCCGAAATTTTGGAGATATATTCATCGATATCTTTCATGTTTTTCATCGGATCGGGTCAATATGGGTATCATTAGAAAGCTTATCGCAATATCTTTGAAACGATATATATATATGTTTTTTCGATCCGATAACCCATTGCGAGTCAAATAAGTGTTTTTCTATAGGGGTGTTTACACATGAGGATGTATTCTACCTCCTAAAAGTAGTTTATGTGTAAACACGCAGACAGAAACACGAAGTTTTTTTGCGTAGCCGGCCTTCGGCCGGGGTTAAGGATTTTCTCCTTTGGGGTATGTCCAAAACCGGCTACGCAGACTAAAGGTTTTTCGCGTAGCCGGCCTTCGGCCGGGGTTTAAAATTTTCTCCTCTGGCGTATGTCCAAAACCGGCTACGCAGACTAAAGTTGTTTGGCGTTGCCGGCCTTCGGCCGGGGTTTAAGATTTTCTCCTCTGGCGTATGTCCAAAACCGGCTACGCAGACTAAAGTTTTTTTGCGTAGCCGTATGTATGTATAAGTAAGTATGGGCCGCCGCCAAAAAAAAAAATTATTTTGACAAGAATAAAAAGTTGTACGCATGGTATGATTTTTGGACAAATTGGAGCTCTTGTGATAAACTAGATATAAGCCATATTAAGTTCCATGCAATTTATGCAAATCGTCCTCCAAGTAATGAGAATATTCTGGTCACATATAAGAAAAAAAAAATATGTTCACATCATGTGCATACTTCAAAAGTCTAGAGTTAATAATAGATCACGGGAGGTCATTTAAAAATAATAAAAATAGTATAGATCTAGATTCATGTGTGTAAATGTGGATGCCCTGGCTGCTGCAATGATTTCTCAATTTTTGAAAAGTTTGTTGGCATCAAATTGTTCCCAATGGGCGCTTGAAACACAGTTGCGAATAATTAATGACAAATTTTCTAAACTGCCCAAAATGTTGGTGGGACAATACACATTTGTAAAAGAATATTTGCATCTGAAGACACAGTTGGCGCGTTTGGTCATATCATTTAGTAGTTTTTTATTATAACCTAGAAATATTCTGAACTGAATAAATAAAAGGCCTATAATGGGTTCGATTGCGCTTACTAGCTTATAATTAAGAGACTTGATAAGGTGACAGCGTTGCTACCCGTTAGTTTTTCCTTAATGGATCAACAAGAAAAATCAGGCAGCACAACTAATAGCCTTTTAACACTACATGCAAGATCAATCGATTTCAGCTCAAGGTCGATTTACAAATGTCAGATCCTATACTAATTTGACATTTGAAAATCGTTTTTTTCAGACTGCACGCGAATTCAAGCGATTGAAAATTCATTATTTTGGTACCGATAGTGACGGTATTGTAGCGAGGTAAAGGTACACCGCAAACCTAATTTTGCCGGAAATTAGAATTTTTTTATAAGGGGTTTGAAAGTATATTTTTGGGTGTATATCCGAGCTCAGCTTTACACCAAATTAATTGTGACGTAAATATGTACATATTTCAATATGTACATATTTCGATAATTTACGGCCGTTTTCATGTAGTCCCGTTAGAGTTAACCAAAAGTTCACACAAACTGACATCTATAACGAAAAACGGGGGTTAATAGCCTTGTTACACTGCATGCGAAATCTAGTTTAAATGACATAAGGTCGATTTACAAATGTCAGATCGCATACAAATTTGACATTTGAAAATCGTCCTTTGTCATTTCAGCTAGATTTCGCATTCAGTGTGACAAGGCTATAAGGTACATTCAGACAGACACGACAGTCGCTGTGCCGTATCATATGGGTATCTCCCAAAAAAGGTCAGACCACATTAATAGCTTTTAACTTGAAGTTAATTTGTTCTCTTTTATTTTTATCAAAATTTGAAGTTTTATATCGAAAATTACTACTTTTTTTACTACGAGTGGAAATATTTGCCGTTTGTCGCGTCCGTATTTCTGCCGTACCTAATTAAAAAATCTAAGAGATAATTCTCATATTTCATAAATCTACGAACAAAATAAATCCTCTCACCTCGGACGAATTTAAAGAAACTACTGAAACGAAATAAATTAAATATTTGTACAAACGTCTGTTTTCACCACACTCATCTGATTTACAACCACTCACACGCAAATGATTTGTACAAAACCATTTTCGCTGTGATTTTGAAGAGACAACATGTGCCTTTACTGTGCATGAGGTAGCAGTAATAGTGGCGACAATTCTGAAAAAGGCAAATAACTAAAAATAATATACGTAAAATAAAAGAATTAGGTGCAAGGAATGTAGAACAACTGCGTTTTAAAATATTAAATATTTTTACTGTTTTTAATTTTTTCCATTTCTCTGAGTGGTAAAGATTTAGTTATTGCATTTTCATAAATTAAAATAAATTTGATAAATTCTTTTTCTTTAATATGTGTTGTTTTATTTCTACTTTCTCTCTTTTCGAAAATTTTAACTCGCATTTCAGTAATTTCTTCAAATTCGTAAGAAAAAATAATTTGTAATGTTTCCGCTTCACTCATATACGTCTGCTCACGTTGAAATTCTTGTTGAAGTGACAAACGTCAGCTACAAATACAAAACATTTGTACAAATTCAGCAAAAATCAAAAATTCTGATTTTTAATCAAATAATAACACAAAATCGGACCCACAAATTCAAATGCAATTATTTGGTAATTCTAAACATCCCTTATAGGCTTGTCACACTGCATGTGAAATCTAGTTGAAATGACATAGGGTTGATTTTCAAATGTCAATTTTGTATGGCATCTGACATTTGTAAATCGATCTTATGCCATTTAAACTAGATTTCGCATGCAGTGCGACAAGGCTATTACACAAAACAAGCCAAAATCGAGCCGTCGCCGATAAAAAGTCGAAAACGTCGCCGCAAGTACTAAAGGGTCGGCTTCGTCCTCTGGCAGCTACTGATGCAGCAAGTGCTGGTGATGCAGGTCCACTTCCTTTTCTTGCCACGCCGTGAATTCCCCCAACCACGCCGATTTTCTCACTGTCTATTGCGTTTTTCTTTGTATAATAGGCCTGTTCGATTGGCAACGTTGCTCCACATTGTTTTTTCGTAAATGGATTAACAGGAAAAATCTGCCAACGCAGCTAAGAGAGTAGTAAGCTACTTTCTTGTTAAGCGAGTAAATTCCATACAAAAATTAAGCCAGTAAGCCCAATCGAACAGGCCTAATATTAATTAATAAAAATTGACGAATGCAACCGTTATCCTGGCGCGTCAGTAAAGAAGAGGAATACAATTTTCTTCATCGATTTTTATTTATGAATTATCGAAAAAAGTCGGTAGTGCAATCAGAGGTGTATTTTAAAATTGTAAGGGGTGTGTAACCACCGAAATATTTGTAATAGCATTTTCAGGCTGCATGCGATTCGATGCAGTTCGATTTTCAAATGTCAAATTTGTATGGGATCTGACCGTTTTAAATCGACCTTAATTTAATTTTATCTCTGTATATTAAAAGTTTTTCAGGCCGAAATATTTGTAAGGGAGTGTATACACATGAAGATTTATAATATGTTGCGTTATTTAATAGATAAAGGTGTTAAATATCGGAAAAGAAACATATTTTGCATCACAAAATGATTACAGTTCGTCATTTACTTTCTAGTTGTAAACACCGATCATAACTTGGAATCTGATTATAGTTCTTTGAAGAATTTTCAGTAAATATAAATGTCATAATAGCTTTTTCAGACTACATGTGAATGACATAAGGTGGAACGGTCGATTTACAAATGTCAGATGCCATATAAATTTAACAAACTTGAAAATCGACCTTATAAGCAGTGTAACAAGACTATAGGTCGACTTTCAAATGTCAAATTTGTATGGGATCTGACATTTGTAAATCGACCTTATGCCATGCTATTATTTAATGATGAAATTAATGCATAAAAACTGGCCATTAGTAGCTGTTTCTGACTTTTTCTTAACATCGACTTTATTTTGATTTTACACTTATACACATTTTCTATAGAAATATATGTGCACTGTTCAGAAGAAAAAATAAAGGTTAAGCTACACTTGGCTGAATTTAGTAAAGTATGGTCGGCTGCAGACAAATAGTACAACAAATAGTAAAATGAGAACAACATTTTTTGCCTAATATAGCTGTAATAGCATGTATAAACGATTGCCAACATTTTCATGAATCGATGTTCAGCAACAATTGTTATCGATTAAAATACTCTATTTGTACCATCTCTTTCGCACACACAATTTTGTTGTTTTTTATGCATTTGTTTTGTGCAAAAAACAACACACAACAACAACTCAACTTAACGAATCAGTTTTCAATTCTGCCGGCGACACACACGAGGAAAGAGAAGTGATTTCGTTCTGTGCTTGATTTTGCAAAGCAACATAATAAATAAATGTGCTTTTAACAAAGTGAATTTTCCAGAGATTTCATTGAAATATCTACGCAATAAATCAAGAAAGGTCGTACTATAAAGGTAATAAAGCCTCCATTAACGTGTTGAGTTCGATTAAGTGCACAATTTACGTGAAATAAAGAAAAGTTTCCACAAAATAGTTTGCTTGGTGCAGACAGAAGAAGAAGCATAACAAATGTTTAGTGCGAAACAATGAAACAAACGCAAATTGTGAAATATTCTTGTGACCACTACTATCGAAATCAAATGGAAAGACTGTAGAGACATCATTTAAAAATAGAAATTATTAATTGAATCTTTTGTTCTGTATTTTTCATCCTATAGTTTGAAAAAAGATTAACGTCTTTGTTCCTACAGAAAAAAAGCATAGAAAGGAAGGAAAACGTGAGTGTAAATACAAGCAAAAGTGAAGTTGTGTTGAGTGTGGAGACGTGACGAGACGGACAACGACAACAAAATATAGTTGTGAGAAACACGTACCGGTTGCTCTTGTGTGTCTTTACTCCTTTTTGCAAGCAAAAAAGGAGATTTCATGATAATTTCGTAATTGAGCGTTAAGTTCATTTTGGTAACAACACAACAGATGTCTTCTAGCCCCCAAGTTGTCGAGCAAGCAGCTTCAGCTTCCTCTTCCACTCTTGAGCAACCAGCAGCCAAGAAACGGAAGCTTGCATCCAATTCCTCTCCTACGTCTAGCAGCCCCCTCAATAACAACAATATCAGCGGCAGCGGTGACAGCAACGCAGTTGATACAACTACCGTAAGTGTGAAAGAGACGGGAACAGATAATTCGGCCGTTGTGTCTTCGTCCTGCTCTGAGGTTTCGTTAAGTTGCGAAAACGCAGCCGGCTCAATCGTTTCAACAACGGGCGAGAGTGGCAGCAGCGGCATTAGTACGTCGTCAGCAGTGAATAAAGAAAGCAAAATTGTAAAAAGTGGTGACCAGAGAAATTCCTCGTGCATTGAGAAAGAACAAAACTCCCCAGTAGTGGACTCCAATACAGCAAAACAACAAACAAACGCTAATAGCAACAACAACAACTCTACAGTCTCTTCTACGACAAGCAGTAACAACACAAACAACTCGTCGGGAATGGCTTCTATTTCTGGAGGTGGCTCATCCGCTGGTGGTGATATCGATGAATCTTTGTACTCGCGCCAATTATATGTGCTTGGCCATGATGCTATGCGTCGTATGGCCAGCTCGGACATCCTGCTATCGGGCCTAAACGGATTGGGTTTGGAAATAGCCAAGAATGTCATTTTGGGTGGCGTAAAATCCATAACTCTCCACGATACCGACAATTGCACGGTAAGTCTGCATAAACTTCCAAAGGAATCTAGAATCTGCTTGGGAGACAACATTCAGAATGTTTTTGTTTCGTAAATTTGTAAAAAAGCAAATGTTTTTGAAAAAATCGATTTTTTCGTCGTGCTCAATTATCCGAAAAGAAAAAAATTGTTTGGTTATGTTTTTCTCCCTCCCATTTTTCCTAGGTAATTATCGGCGATACCTACTTTAATAGACTTAAATGACAGAAAGGTGAATGTTACTGAGGATTTAGTTAATGAAAGCGATGATTTTTTATCCGAAATTATGGGTATTTCAATCAGGAAGTAAACAGGCCATTGTTAAGAAAAAGTATAAAAATTGTTGTTGTGTCATTGTATTGCGAACATACATACATTCATACATATATACCTTTTTCTTCGTTTCATTTCCCCCCATTTTTGCATTACTGTTTGTATGTGTTCGTAAGGTTGTTTTCATTTTTCCATGGATTTTCTGCGAAGTTGAAGTTTTCTCTTGTTGTGTGTGACGAGAGTTGCCACAGCAGCTGATTTCTGTATTTCGTTCAGTTCTTATTGGACTTATTTAAATGGATGGCAAGACTGCTGTTGGTGGAAGCAATCCCATTGTATTTATAAAAATTAAAAAAAAAACTGATTAATTAAATTAAACAGAAAAACACCAAAGTATGACTCATATTTCTTTATTGCTCGAACGAAGATATAGTGGCACGGTACCTGTGAGAACAAAGAGTGCAATGACTGATGTTTGATTATGTTTACACTGCATAATTTCATCAGAGCACAAAATGTTTTGATTTTTCTTGTGTGAGTGGAGTGAACTAGTTTTACATTCAGGGTATTTCGGAAGATGTTTGAAAGTGTTTATATTGTAGGTTTTCCTTTTGGTGTTTAGACTTTGTTTTGTAGGAATATACACATCACAATGTTCTCAGCCCTCTTCATTAACCTCCCAATTATCAGACTTTCTTTATCTTGTTTCATTCTTTCTATGGATTTATGGATTGCATGAATTCATCGCCAAATACCTATCACTTTTGATAATATTCATTTATTACTATGTGACAGCGCAATTCTTGAATTTCGTGGCCTGTTTCTGGAATGATATTCTATTGCAGTCTCCTCTTTAGCACCAGTCTGTTAAAGTCACTAGTTATGTTTGTCCACTTCGTTTGTAATACTTTCGCACAATTTCCAGTCGTATTAATTGTCAGAGTTTCCAAGACACCTGCCTAAAACCTCATTTGGAAGTAAATGGCTACTCAGTCCTTTTTTGTGGAAAGCTGTTGTCTGCTAAAAAAAGAGGAAACCAACAGGGAAGAGAAAGGATAGATTATTGATGTCAGGTTGGAAATTTAAGTTGGACGTAGATGGATAGAAATATGTTACTTAGTTCTAACGAATTGCGACTGGTTCACTGTGAAGTACACAATTTATTCCACATCTAATTTATTTATTATGAAGATAATCAAGACACTTCCTGCAGTTCCCAACGTTATTGATTTCCAAGCCAGCTGAACTGTAACGTTGAAGGCATGGACAATGATATAACACTTGCTCCACCGTTCGTCTTTATCTCCGCACCATTCTATAATATTCCGAAGTGTTGTTATCCCATTTTCTATATCTGCTTGTCAGAGAGCAGTTTCCCCTGATAACTGGCAGTGTGATTTTCAAACGTCTTCTATCTAATCCTAGAAGTACCCGTCTTATACAAATTTGCCAATAGTGCTCCACACCTTATCTTCCCTGACATTTCATGATCCTATAACCTTGTTTGAGAGCCACTCATTTATTGTCCTATAGAAGGAGCTTATTGGTGATTTGATACAACCAAAGTTTCCTCTATATCTGCCCTCATGTCCTTCTACAACACACTGCACTGGCAGCCAGCATAGCATTGATCATGAAGCAACTAGCTTGGAATTTATTTGCTGACTTTTTGTAGCCTTCAAGGCTGTCTGATTATCAACAGATATCGTAACATTGCTAGCTAGTTCTATGTTGTTCCTTATTATTTCTCAATTTTCTTATGAACTTTTCATCAGAGGGCGAGAGATTTCGCATTATAAACAAGATGTGTTGGATAAGAAATACTACTTCAAAATCAACATAATGTGTTTTTGCATTCAAATGCTGAAAATATGTGTTCTTCTTTTTTTAGAGAATAATTCGTCTGAAATGTGTACACTTTGGGGAGACTTAAATGGCGAATGTGTCTCCATGTTATGTTATCCTCCCATTTATTTGTAGACAGTCTTTCCAAAAATAAGTATTTATTAAGACACTCTTCTACGGATGCTGTCAAGTTAAAAGCCTAACCAAAAAAAACAATTAAAGAGAAAGATGTCACATGGGCGAATTGAAATAAATGCAGGAGTGGAATATTGGTCGACTTTATAAAAGCTGAAAAAACAACAAATGTGAAAGGAAAAATACAAAATTTGTATGTAAAGAGGTCGAAAACCCTAATCGTTCACTCCTGAGAGTGACTTTTCTGAACTATGGAAATGGTCAGATCTTTCTAAATTGTATATTTTTGGCCTAGCTTAAGAACAATTTTTAATATTTTCATATAATAATGAGAAGAAGTGAAAACAGATTGGGTTTTGATTTTTTGAAAAAAAAATGGGAAAAGCATAGAGCTACGAGGTTATGCGATATAATTAATGGTGGGATATTGTCAAGAAGTACAATAAGTTATTAATGTTTATTTAAATTTGTTGCTTTGTCTAACTGTTTTTCATCCTCCAATTTGTAACATCTTCACGCCTAACTTCCAGTATAGGTAGCAAATACATTTTATATTGTTTATGGTACAGTTGTAATATTGCCATGCACATTTAGAATATAGGAATAATGTTTGAATTTGAAATTATGATCCTTTCCCCATTTTCAAAATGTCAGGTTAACCTAAAGTTAGAGATAAAAGGCAATTATAGATGCCAGCTTTTTATTATTTAAATATTGGTTAGTTTTTACCAGATATTGTAATAATGAGGATTTATCAAATAAAATCTTTAATCTTTTCGGTTTACAAGAAAAAAAAAAACAAGTGCAAGCTGATCATGTACCAGTTTTTTTAAACGTACTAAAAACAGGTATCATTTTTTGACTGATATTCGGAAAGTGAGATGCACTTCTCATACGTTTGTGAGAATCATTTACTTAAAGAGTCCGGGCTTTCACAGGCCAGAAATCATGATAGTGATAGTGTGCATCCAAGTAATAAATGTCACTGTGCCATTTGTAGATGCATTGATTGAGTCAGTACAGTATCCCAGTAAAAAATTATGCTTTTTCTCCTTTTTCGTGGTCCAATTTCCACCAATTTTCGTTTCAGTTTTTTTAATAGAAAGGAAAGAATAAGCCCAATCCAAACATTTGGAATGCGTTTTGAAAAATCTTCTTTTGAAGTTTAGTTAGAAATACTTTACGGAAATTATTATTTTTTCCAATACGTTCTTGCTTTTGGTTATATCACATCACTATTGCGTCGTGTTATTTTATTATATGGTAACTAACTGAAATAGTGAGTCAACAAGAGGAATTTGCCTTTCTGGGGTTTTATTATCCAGACGCATTCTATTGGCTAAATGCGAAAACTGATTATTTTTTTCTTCAGAATACAATATTTTTTGTAAAATAAATCTCAGAAGCATGAATTTATTAGAAAGTTTTTACGTTATTCGTTTTTTAGGGAAGCTAAAGCCGTTGTCGTTTTAAGTTTCGAACGATTTGAAGTTTTCTGTAACATACCTAGCCTTTATTAGAAGATTAGGAATTTGCTTAAAGTCTTAGCAGATTTTCCACTTTCATTACTTTCTGTCCTGTCATGCTGACACAAAAACAGAACTGTTAACCCTTTCCGTGGATTTGTCAAATATATTTGACAATTTATATAGTTCCTATTTAACGGCGACTGATGAACGATTCATTTATATCTTTCATATTATGTTTGTTCTATTCCCTTTACAAAGCTTCCTATTAGTCATATTCCTATTAGTTATACTTTTTGTGTGTTTCAGTGTGACGACTACCTCATATCATAGAAAATTTACCACAGATTTACAAGCCGATATTTATAAATGACATGTCTTCGGAGACGCTACGTGAACAAATATATCTTGTGATTCAAAATGCTTATGTTTGGTAGCTTATTTGTTTTTGTCCGATGTATTGGTTTTGATCTATCTATATCTTCTGAACGATAAGATTTAAACAAAGATAAATATTTTCCCATCTTCAGAGGACCGATATCACCTTATATACAAACTACTTTCTTGAACGTGTTTGAAAACCTTTCACTTCTTTTTTGTGTCCTGTCATGCTGACACAAAACGGAACTGTTAATCTTTTCTTCGACAGTTTGTCGCGGATTCTCCACAAACTGCTTCTGTAGACAAACATTTAGAGCAACAAAGCTTGACATTCCCAGGTAGTGAATTCTTTTGTTTGAAAACCTTTCAAGGCATAAATTAACTAGTTTCCGATTAGCCGACTGCAATCTAAAAACTATTTGTCTGAATGCTATTGGGGCAATAAGTTTGCATTATTCCTTCCGTTAAATATCAATTAAACTTTGTAAAATGTCATAATTTATAAAGTAGAAAAGGGATTTAAATTCCTGAATTCTTATTTGTCTCCATGTTAATTTGCCTCATTTCGATATTAAAGCGAAGAATTGAATTATCTTATTTTCGATTACTGATAATCGTTCATTGAATGTATGAGTCCAGCTGAGGTAGTGTGCATAATACAAAATTATCATAATAAAGATCAACCTGGAATTATGAGACATACAAATAATACCTTCATGATTCGACTTTCAACAATAACAAGTTCATTAGTGTACGTTTTGTATTCTCGTTTTAACCATCCAGAAATTCTCAATTTTGATTTTTAAAAGTGTTCTTATTAGAAACATTGATACTTCCAACAGACTCCTTTCACCAATAAACTGACTCGCAAAAGCCTTCTAAACGTCCTGAGCTTTTGTAAAATATATCATCTTTAGAAATTTTTTATTGGAATATATAAATAGAACAATATTTAATTTGTACTGTTTAACTTCGTTTATTTATAATTTCAATTTTACTTTAATATACATTAAATATTTTCTTTTCGCACACAAAAAAATGTCTATAACTATAAACGTTAGATGTCATCATTAAACAATTTTTATTTATATATATTATTACACTGCTTCTCCTCCTACTGCTGCTGCTGCAATTTAGTTAGTCTTACTTTTGTTACGTTCTATATGATTGTAATGAGTGGGAGATGATTCGGGTGACTTCACAGACATTTTACAAAACACCTGATACATGTTGGGGAAGTATTGTATAACGAAGTAAACGGAGAATAAGTATGCGCAGATTAAAATAGTTAAGAATAGGTCAAATACAGCTGGTTTCACGCGGTAGACATTTAGATTGGCATCAGCACCTTCGTAGAGCATGAAATCGGGTTCACGCACGTCGGGTTTCTCGTAGATAAGTTTAACATTCTTAAGGTACTTCTCAAAGGCATTCTTGAGGTCATTGTTTTGTAGCGCTGATTTCATATTTAAGTACGATTTGATGAGTTTCGGCGAAATTTGCTGAAAAGACAGACACAATTAAAAATATTTCCCACATGTAGGTCTTCAAAATACACACCATTGCTCCAGCAAACACTTCCAAGTCTTCACTCTCCTCCGCGCCGACATTGTCAGCATATATGTAACGAGCCAAAGCCTCGGCTATAATTTTTGTATTCAATTGGGCACGTTCCAAGATTTCAGCCTCGGTATCTCGGAAGATGGTAGTGCGTGTGGGATGCTTTGGCGTTTTCAGTGAGGACAAGGTGAATGAAGACAAACGTTTGATGCTGAAACGTTCGTGTTGCCAGGCCAATTGCTGATCGGCTAAATTGATTTTTTTGTGTACACCTTCAACGGTGACATTGCTATATTTTTGTCCAGCTTTCTTCAAGTGCTTAAAGAACACATTCATGGGAGTATTTTCTTTTGGTGGTTTAGAGACGTGCATGTAAAGTTGTTGGTCTTGATCGGCATTCAGGGCTTGAGTTATGGTATCCAAGCACAAGACAAAGTCCACATTCTGTTCGGGGTTAAGAGAGAAAAAGAAGGAATGAGTAACTGACCTGAATGTATTATGAATAGCAAAAGTAAAAAGTGGCGAAAAAAAAAAAATCACAAATTGCTTATTAATTGTAGTCAAAACTTAGCATAGGTAGATAAAGGTTCGTGTTTTATAACGAAACACCAGAAAGGCTGATTTCTCTCCATTGCGAACTAGACTTTGCTTATTTCGAAGCATTGGTTTCTACTAAATTTACTGATCTAGCTCTCTACTCCAATGGAAAAGAATATTATAAAAGTCAAACCTCCTCTATGATATCACTGTGTTTTCCTCGAGAAATGATAGAACCCGTTATCGAAAAGATATCATCGTACTTTGTAATCATAAATAACCAAAGCCATTGATTGGTTGATCTTCATTTTGTTGCCTATACATCTTTATACATACCTGTAATTGAACATTTTCGTCCAGCCACTTCTTGATGCCTTGGAAGTTAAGCAGAGGTCCTGATTCAGACATCAAGAATAGCAAACGATATTTGGGCGCCGCATTTTTGGTATTATGCATTTTGCTAAACAAATCGGCCAAAGTCATTAAAATAGCCGCATCCGCATTCAGTGGATATTCGTTATACAGACCAAAGGTGTTGAGATGACCAGCCACTATTATCAAAGGCAATTTGCTGTTCATCTCTTCGTTGGCCTTGTTGTATTTCATGGGTGCCAATTCACCTTGGACAATGGAGATCTTACTGTTCTTATTATTGGCATGACTAGCACCAGTTACAATAATTTGATATCCATTGGCGGATATGGAATTGAATACTTCATTTAGAGCCGAATCGCCTCGAGCCTTTTTCTGAGCATTCGGCGCAGAAGTGCTGACCGTATTGCGTGTAATGTCGTTGACAATATTCTCTAGCTCAGTGTTATACTGGGAAAAGTAGACGGGCACTGAAATTGATTGCGACATCATGGCTTGTTCCAATAAATTCAAGTGCTAAAAGAAAGGAAAGAAAATTATTGCCTGCTGTGGGTGGGATATATTGAAGATGCTAACCTCTTTTTCCTCACTGTTCATTGATGAGACATTCTTGGGCAATAGTAAAACCAAACCTCCAGCTTTTTGCCGAATCTCCTTAAACTGGTCAATGGTTATGTCCTGAAATCTGCAACGAACAAAAAAATAATAGAATAGAAACAGGCCAGTCACATTACAACGAAGAGTGCAGCTTACTTGGCAACCACACAGTGCCTTGACGTGCTCCAAGTGTACAAGGACTTTGCTTCTAAGGACAAGGCAGAGGCTCGGCATCCTACAAATATAATCACAATGGTGGTATGTTAATGTTTTTCTCTTGAAATCGCGGCCAAAATCACATGTTCTGTTGGCGCAATATTTACAGACACAACTCTCGACCCTATTTAAGGGGCTTATCTATGAGTTTAATAAGCTTTATCTCGATGTCACAGTGTCATATAAAAATGAAAATTCATAATATGTAACAGACATTATTAGATGGCATAGAAACGCATGCACCTCCTCACATACACACACACGTTTATTGGACACATAGGTCTCTCCAACATGATGTGTGAGAGCTAGAGCTTGCCTTGCATCATGCGGGTTAATTTCACTAATTAGACACCACCACACGCACATTCACACAACACCCCTCCGAAACACTAAAAATAAACGCGCGTTGACCACCACTGTCGTTCGACTTCGTGTACTCACCATAAGACACACCGTTGACATCAAATTGTGACATTCGTTGAACAGAAAATTCACTGGAGGCTAGGACAGGATTCGCGGAACATATTATTAGTATGGGCAATGCCAATAGCAAATAGTAGGGCAATCCACCACGGAAAATGTCCGCAAAATTATCCGCATCTTCGAAGAGGGCCATCTTTTTTTCTGTCGTGTGCAGAAAAATATTTCGACGGCAATTTGTGGTGTTGGATGTTCTTGGCTCGTGTGAATTTGAAAACGACACGTCTAAAGTCTATTTAGTTTGTCCCACTTTTTCGACTTTCATTGATGATTATTAATCTAATTAAAACGTTTTTGTGAAACGTTGAAATATTATGCAGGTGTGGATTTTTTCTTCTTGTTCTTTCACCGGTCTGCACGTTAGGGCTGCTAAAAGAGTACTCGAGTACTGGTTACTTTATTCAGTTGCCCTTAATTAGCACTGCAGTAGCTTAGTCATTGAGGGGTGTTGCCGGATGTTGAAATTTGTGTCAAGGGTTGCCAAATAAGGAGAAATCAAAATCCAAAGGCCAACGTAAAATCAAAGTGTACATGTGCCCTTTTGACTTCAACTAATGAATGATGGAATGATGACGATGCTGGGGAAACTCCAACAGCATATAAATTTAGTTGTAATGTCTTTGATAATAATTAAATTGGATTCAATCCAAAGCGCATTGATTTTTAATTTAAGTCTTTATTTTAATATTAGGGTTAGGGCCGGGATAAAAAGCTGCGATAACAAAAACGTTAATAAAAATTTAATTTTTTGCTCAAAATAAATATTTTTTCACATTGTCGCCAACTACAATATAAATATATGTATCAAAACAAAATTTCAAATAAAAAAATATTTTGTGTTGACTTTTTTAGACTTAGCCTCGATAATCATAATTTTGACTTACACTGGATAATTATCCAGGCTAAGTCCAAAATTTTTAACACA
Source organism: Polietes domitor (assembly GCA_947397865.1). NCBI lineage: Eukaryota > Metazoa > Arthropoda > Insecta > Diptera > Muscidae > Polietes > Polietes domitor. Next base: position 99,694,997 of record OX377622.1, on the reverse strand, counting down.
AAATTATTTTTTCAATTTTTTTTACACACATTGATGTTGCTTTTGGCGACAATTAAAATAAACAATTTTTTATTTTGAGTGAAATTTTAACAACCTATTTATTGTAAAAGGTTACATAATTTCGTTGGTTTAATTTTTCGGTTAATATTAGATCTAGTAAAATTTCCAAAATAGCCAAACAATTATTTATTCCGAATTTAAGACCGAAATAATTATAATAATTAGCCTTTTCACATTGAAAGTACATTAGGATTATGAAATCCTCAAGATTTTATCTGTAATGTAACAATATAAACGTTTGACTTCCAAAATATACTCTTTATCCGATTTTATGCGCAATTCAATTATAATTTGAACTAATAATTTGAAACAATAATGCTGCGATATGCAGTAAAAGTGCATTTGAAACAATTCCAAGATACGGAAAGCGGTGTATATCCATTTTAAAATTTATTATACTCTGCGTCAAACAAAAATATAAAATCTTGTGGCAACTTAGCATAATTCCGGTAACTATAATTTATCAATCAGCTATTTTGTCATCACAACATGAATATACAAATATTATATAAATTTTATATATGTAAATATATAAATTTTGTATAAATATATAAATTTTTCGTCAAACAGAATAGTACAACAAATCTTCACGTGTAAACACCACTACATAAGGTGAACTTTCTTATTAGTTTCCACACAAAATTTAGTAATAGATTTTGCGAAGTAAAAAAATCGAAATGGCAACTTAGTTCCCGTATATTAACGTACCTCAATATCGAAATGGCAACTTAGTTCCCGTATATTAACGTACCTAATATGGCAACATTGCCAGTAGATAACGTCACCAACGTTTAATCAAGTAACCATTCATTTGACAGATGTCAAAAATCATCTAGAAAAGATGGAATAGATACATATGCATGTGTTCGTGGAATGAAAAAATATTTGGTGTGAATTTAGATGAAAAAAACGATTCATACATACAGTGCGTAGAAAAAAAAAACCATCTAAAACCACTGGGAAATGAATCTTCTTATTATAGATACGGATATGTATATGCATATTCATTCATGGTTTTATGTGTGTATGTGTTTTTTTACAACATGTTGCCACATAAATCCAATTAGATTTTTTGAAGCAGTCATGCCAGATTGTTTAATAAAGTTGGGGGTATCCCTAAAACTCATTTTAGGTTAGGTTTACATTTGGATCAAGAAATGGAATTATTATTATTTTAGAGCTGTTTTTCTTTAAGCCGGGATAACAAGCTGCGATAACAAAAAGGTTAATAAAAAATTCATTTTTTGCTCTACATGAAAAATATTTTTTCACATTGTCGGTAACTACAATATGAGTAATTGTATCAAAACAAATTTTCAAAAAGAATATTTTGTGTTGACTTTATTGGTCTTAGCCAGGCTAAGTTAAAAAATTTGAACATAAAATTATTTTTGTTTTCATACACACTTTGATATAGGGTGATTCCACGTAAAGTTACCGTTTTTTCGACATTTCAAAATCAAGTTATAATTTAAGAAAACACCGATAAACATTCGTAATGTTTATACTTCACATAATACATATTTTTGATTATATTTCAAAAAAATTATGACAACAATAGGTCTGGTTATTTCCTTTTCCAGATATAAACTGGTGACGACAAAATGTCACCCCCGTTACAATTTAAATATCCTATATTTTCTATATTCATAAAGAGTTGTCGGTAATGTATACTTAAGAAGAAGGTGTATGAACTACTCTTTTGATTAGCAAAAATGAATAAAGTCATGTAATGGAAGAATATTACCGAATTCAAGAAAAGTCACACCCGTGACGCTCTTATTTGTTGTATATCTCCAATATTTAAAACGCTAGGACATATTTATATTTGCAATAATATTCCGTTTAACCTGAGGTTTTTTCGAACGGTCCCAACGCCTCTCATTCCCGCCCCTTCCGACCGAGAGGGCCTTGTCCCCATAACGTAGGGACAACGTACACACCACAGTCCGAACTGTGGCGGACAAGCAGTAGAGGTTGGAATACCGGCTACAGATTAAATATCTTCAGCCGGCAATAATCTAACAGAAACAAACTACACTAAAGGTTAATGCTAAAATTTGACATAGAAGCAATACATTACATAATACTAAACAGAACACTAAACATTCAAGTATGAGAGAATCCTTGATTTTTTTGTATCGATTCCGATTGGCAATATATTAAAAATCTCAGTCAATGAATATGAAAGATATTTAAACATATTTAAGGAAAAGTGTCACACCCGTTGCAATGGAATCAACATAGTAGTTCGCGATAATTTAAAATAAAAAATATTTAGAGTGCAATTTTTACTTTTTTAGGGTTTTTATATCACAGCTTAGTTATCCAGTCTTAAAGAAAAAACAGTCCTATTATCACACATCCCCACCTCCACTATAAGCTGTATCAAAAAACTGGAGAACAGTTTTCACCCAAACAAACGTTAATATAAAGCTACATTAATCCAGATTATTTAAAAAATAGTCTCATAAAAAAACTGAGCCAATTCGCAGACTTCTGAATTTTTATGAATGAGGATGAAAGTCAGTTCAGTTTACAGTCACGTCTGAAAAACGTTTTTGGGTTTTGTATAATTAATTAATTAATAGTGACACTCGAGTATTATTCAAAAAATAAAATAGGAAAAAAATATATATTTAAACATATATATTATTTCAAATCAAGCTGTTTAAAATAAGCTCAACTAACAACAATTATAAAAAAAATTGAATAGATAGAAATGAAAGTTTCGGGATTATTTCGCTGCATACAGGATAGTAGACATAATAGGTTGCCTAAAATTGTTTAAGATACTAGGATGGTAATTAGACAACCACCAAGGCGGTTAAACCGGATTGGACAGATAAAATATATTGTTTAGAATGTCTAGGGACACCGCAATAAAAGAGTATTTTCGTATTTTATAACCTCGTGATTTTATTTCGGTCTCCGGATTTTTCTGACTATCGCCATTTTTACCAAACTTCGATTAGAGATAACTAACAGTAATATTTGCCAAATTGCACACAAAGTGACATCTATAACTAACTGTTGATATATAAATCTTATAAATGGTATCAGCATAGATATAGACAATTAATGGATCGTAAATATCTCTATTTCTAAAAGATATCGGTGAAATAATCTCTTTATTAAGAAATTTTTAAATTACTTTAATTTCACAATTGTTCTGAGTTCAGAAATTGATTTTAATTCGAACTTATTTAACCCGATTCACTTCTTTTCGTAGTTCAAGTTTATTGTTAATTTGGAAATCATGATTTTTACAAGTTCGAATCTAATGGTTTTGCAACACATTATCAGTCCGCAATTACAATTCCGCATTTGTTTTATTTTCAGATTCAAGATTTTTCATCTCAATTCTACCTATCCGAAGCTGATGTGGGTAAAAATCGTGCTGAAGCATCATGCAGTAAATTGTCGGAACTTAACAACTATGTTCGCACCTCATCATACACCGGTGAGTTGACTGAAGATTTCCTCCGGCAGTTCCGTGTCATTGTCTTAACCAATGCCAGCGATGCTGAACAACACCGCATTGGCAAATTCGCCCATGACAACAATATTGCCTTGATCATTGCCGAAACGCGTGGTTTGTTTGCCAAAGTATTTTGCGACTTTGGAGAAAACTTTACCATTTACGATCAGGATGGTGCCCAGCCCATATCGACCATGATTGCCAGTGTAACCCTGGACTCGCAGGGTGTGGTGACATGTTTGGATGAAACTCGCCATGGTCTAAATGATGGCGACTATGTGACCTTCTCAGAAGTCCAGGGCATGACCGAGTTGAATGGTTGCGCGCCATTGAAAATCAGCGTTTTAGGTCCATACACCTTCAGCATTGGCGATACCAGCAAATTCAGCGAGTACAAGACAGGTGGTATTGTGACACAAGTAAAAATGCCGAAAACTATTAGTTTCAAACCATTGGAGGTTGCCGAAAAAGAACCAGAGTTTCTAGTATCTGATTTTGCCAAATTCGACTCTCCTCCCACCTTGCATGTAGCTTTCAAGGCCTTGCATAAATTCTGCGAAGAGAATGGTGGCAAACCCCCACGTCCTTGGAACGAGGAGGATGCTCAAAAGTTCTTGCAACTGTGCAAATCAATGGATGAGAATGTTGTTGACAGTGTCGCTTTGACTTTTGCGAAAATTTGCTCTGGCAACACCTGTCCCATGGACGCTGCCATGGGCGGTATGGTGGCCCAAGAAGTCTTGAAGGCTTGCACTGGCAAATTCACTCCCATCTATCAATGGCTTTACTATGATGCTGTCGAATGTTTGCCCAATGACGGCGTAGAAGAGGCTGATGCCCAACCGATTGGCTCCAGATATGATGCTCAAATTGCCATATTCGGCAAGAAATTCCAAGACAAGCTTGGTGATGTTAAGTAAGTCGAATTCTTTAAGAATTTAAGAGTCATATTTAATATTTTATAATTTATGTTACAGATACTTTATTGTTGGTGCCGGCGCTATTGGTTGTGAACTGATTAAGAACTTTGCCATGATTGGTGCTGGTATCCGTAATGGCCAACTGTTCATTACCGACATGGATCTCATTGAAAAATCGAATTTAAATCGTCAGTTCCTTTTCCGGCCGAAAGATGTGCAAAAGCCAAAGGCCCAGACGGCGGTAGCTGCCATCAAACAAATGAATCCCGATGTTAAAGTAACCGCCTATGAACTGCGTGTCGGCTCTGAAACGGAGAAAGTATTCTCCGAGGAATTCTATGGCCAATTGGATGGTGTGGCCAATGCTTTGGATAACATCGACGCACGTATTTATATGGATCGGAAATGTGTTTTCAATCGTATACCCTTGGTGGAGTCTGGTACTCTCAGTACCCTGGGTAACGTTCAAGTTATTGTGCCATTCTTGACTGAATCGTACAGTTCGTCGCAAGATCCTCCTGAGAAGAGCATACCGATATGTACATTGAAGAATTTCCCCAATGCCATTGAGCATACATTACAGTGGGCTAGAGATTGTTTCGAGGGCATCTTCACACAAACGGCTGAAAATGCTGCTCTCTACGCGTCCGATCCTAATTTCATAGAGCGCACACTGAAGTTGACTGGCATACAGCCATTGGAAATTCTGGAATCTGTTAAGGTCAGATCGATTTGAAACATCTTTTGGGGCATGAAATAAATTGATTGTGTTATTAATATTTACAGGTTGCGTTGATCGATGCCAAACCCAAAGATTTTGCCGATTGCGTTAAATGGGCTCGCCTCTACTGGGAAGAAGCGTATGCCAACCAAATTAAACAATTGCTGTATAATTTCCCTCCCAATCAAGTCACCTCCAGCGGTCAGCCGTTCTGGTCTGGTCCCAAACGTTGCCCCATACCGTTAGTATTCGATGTCAATGATTCAATGCATGTGGATTATGTCTACGCTGCAGCAAATTTACGCGCTGAAGTTTATGGTTTGCCACAAGTTCGCGATCGTGATGCTATCATCGCTATGATACAGCAAGTTCCGGTAAGTTAAAGAGTGTCAAAGATTGGAGGAGGAGGGGTTTTATCTAAGGACAATAGAAAGAGAGGGCAAGAAAAAGAGCATTAGTTGTATTTGTGGGAAGCAACAAGATGAGGTAGATAACAAAACCTCACGCGATGACAATAAATTCAGACAGGGGATTACGAATTCACCAAACCAGCGATATCTTCTAATTATGAGTGATGACCACTGATCTTTAAAGTCTCGATCTCATCCTCGTATATGCATATTTGCAAGTTTATCTAAGTTAGAATCACACAAGCATAAAAGTACCTGTTAGATAAAATGTCATATTTTAGATTTTTTATTTGTGTTGTTATTCCTCGCCTTACCGGTGGTTAGATAATATTTACAAATCCTCCACTAAATTAGGCTCGAGTCGTATCTATCAATCTAGTATAATATGCAATGTTTGTGGAATATTTCCCTTCTTTTTTGTTTTGACTCTCATGTCCATGTTGTCTGTTCCTTTAACAGGTACCCGAATTCAAACCACGCTCTGGCGTTAAAATCGAAACTAATGAAGCTGCCGCTGCTGAAGCCAACAATCACGATTCATCGGAAGTGGATCAAGATCGTGTAAATAAAATACTCACTGAATTACAAGCCTTGGGCAAATTGGGCTTCACCATAACACCACTGCAATTCGAGAAAGATGATGACAATAACTTACACATGGACTTTATCGTTGCTGCCTCGAATCTCAGAGCAACCAATTACAAGATTACACCGGCCGATCGTCATAAATCCAAATTGATTGCCGGTAAAATTATGCCAGCTATTGCTACTACAACATCATTGATTTCCGGATGGGCTGTATTGGAAATCATTAAGCTAATAATGGGGTAAGTCTAATGGCTGGTCTTCTATTCAAATCCTTTCGGAATCTAAACATACACATTTTCTTTTGTAGACACAAAGATTTGGCAAAATTCAAGAACGGCTTTGCCAATATTGCTTTGCCATTCATGGCATTCTCGGAACCAGTGCCAGCCGCTAAAAATACATTTTATGGCAAAGAATGGACTTTGTGGGATCGCTTTGAAGTGCCCGGCGAACTGACACTGCAGGAATTCCTGGATTACTTTGAACAGAAGGAGAAGCTTAAGATCACCATGTTGTCTCAGGGCGTATCCATGCTATATTCATTCTTCATGCCCAAGGCCAAGTGTGCTGAGCGCATGCCCTTGCCCATGTCAGAAGTAGTGCGCCGTGTGTCTAAAAAGCGCATTGAATCACATGAACGCTCCTTGGTGTTTGAAATTTGCTGCAATGACGATGAAGGCGAAGACGTCGAAGTACCCTATGTGCGGTATACTCTGCCCTAAAGGCATTTCATTTGTAACAAGAACAACTTTCCCCAGTTTTGGCAGTTTAACTGAACATTTTTTCATTTTCAATGAAGCGAAATTACTAACTAACTTTGCACTGGAAGAAACTGGAAAAACAGAAGAAAAACAAAAAAACTATGCGTTTAATATACAAATATACAAACCAACAAACACACACTTTCATTGTTCGTTCGTTCCCTCTCAAATAAATATACAAATGTACCCAGGAATTATTAGACCTTCTTTAGGAAGTAATTTTTATTTATGTATCTCTTCTATTATCGTTTTGTCGAGATGAGGTAAACTAAAACAACAACAGCAACACCAACAACTATTATATGCATATAAACATTCTCTGATTACACCAACAAGGCAACAAGGGCTAAACAAGACAAACAAGAAACACACACACATTACATATTGTATTGCAAATTAAATTTAAAATTTAATTTTTCTATGGAATTATTTAAAAAAGCAGAAAACGAAAAATAAAAAAACAAAATTACAAAAAGAAAAATCACACCTTTGTTGTTTTCCACGGGATATGGGAATTTCATCTTATACATGGTCTCGTAGAGTGACCAACCAATCTTTTAATTTATTTTTGAGTTTACAACGGCTTGAAATATCGATCTGAGACCCTACAAAGTATTTACAGTTCGAACTCGTTGATTGCAGCGTTAGATGTACTGTATTGCTTATAGCATATTCCATTGGATTTATTAACATTTATTAACTATGTTGCAAATATATTACTGCATAGCCGCTCGATTTTTGGGAAAAACTAATTGGTTCACAATACCAGGCATACTCAAAATGTGTTACAGTTCTAAGCTTCGAGATCTACTCTGGAAAATGGCATGTCACAGATTCCGTTCGGATTTTATTGTAGTAAAAATTTCAAAAGTTTTTGTTTTTGCTTCTACAGATGTTCTATTTTGTGTAGAAAATTTGCTGTTAAAATTCACCCCTATCGCGAATAAAATTCCCCTGGGAATGTATTGTTCCCTTAAAGTTGCAATCGCCATTTTTGGCGATTTTTCTATTTTTTTCTGCCGTCTTTCGTTGAATTGATATTCTTATTTCTGTTGCAATGCAAATAAGTGAAAACTATTCAAGGGCTATATTCATGTTATCATCTTATGCCACCATGGGAATGGAAAATGCCACGTGAATAAGTATATAACATATTCACCCCTATCGCGAATAAAATTTCCACCGGGAATGAATTGTTCCCGTAAATTTCCAATCGCGATTTATGGTGATTTTTTCATGTTTCTTCGCTTTCTTATTTGGATTTGATCGCCTTATATCTAAAATAACGCAAAGAAGTGAAATAGGGAATAGATTTCTCGTTTATTATTATCATCCTACGTCTATAGGGAAATAGAAAATTCCACGTGAACAAATTCCTCTTTTATTCGCGATAAGGGTGATTTATATATATATATATTGTAGTTGGCGACAATGTGAAATAAATAATAAAATAATACATAATTTTTTATTTTGAACGAAAAATTAAATTTTTATTAAAGTTTTTGTTATCGCAGCTTATTATCCCGGCTTAAAGAAAAACAGCCCTATTATATAATTTATCAAAATGCCTAAAATTACCCGATTTGCAGGTCTTATATCTCGTAAGCTATGATCACCCAATAAAAATAAAACGATGGCGTCGGGCCCCTCAATCGATGACATATGCGGAAGGATAAATGATCTTGCAAATTTTTTCACTGCGAGGAAGCTGAAAATTTCCGCCATCAAATTAACGGCCACACTCTTCACTGCATGGACAGCGCAGGTGAAGGAGGAGGTGAAGGATTCCGACCACCAATTACCCCAAAGTTCTTGGTGTCACGTTCGATAGCCTCTTCAGATCTAACGCGCATGCCACAGCTATCTGGAACAAGATGAGAAGTAGGAACAAGGTCCTCAAGTCGCTCGCCGGCAGCACTTGGGGAGCAGACAAAGAAACCTTGTTGACCTCTTATAAAGCGATAGGCCGGTCAGTGGCCAACTATGCAGAACCAGTATAGTCACCGAATGTGAGCGAGACGCAGTGGAAAAATCTACAGACCTGCCAAAACGCCGCCCTGCGAACTGCAACAAGGTGCCTCCTCATGTCTCATGTGGACCACCTACATGAGGAGGCGAAGATCATACCCGTGCGACGACAGAATTTCCTGTTGTCGAAGCAGTATCTGCTTGGATGTTACCGCCGTAGCCACCCCAATTACCACAGGCTACCTCCCCCAGGCAGATAAGGAAGGATCTTCATGATCTAGAGCGCGAGGTCCAACGTTATAAAAGGGAACCTCTAGATCAAAGTGCATACCAGGCAGGTCTTAATGGCATTCACTCTGATGCAGTCGTCGAAGCCGTTAACAACTACAGAGTGAATGTCGTGCTAGGAGAGAATTCCCCATCAGTGGCATCGGAAGAAATGGATCTGCCACAACAGACAAGAGTGGTTTTGGCACAATTGAGATCAGGCTGGCTCAATTCGTATTGGGCGCGAATTGACGCAAATACGTCGAATACCTGTCCCGCATGCTGCCAGGGACCACACGAAACCCTACACCTGTTCAACTGTCCGGCCAAACCCACTCAACTCGTTCCCAGGTCTCTTTGGACTCATCCAGTAGAAGTAGCCACCTTCCTTGGCCTGTAAACCAACTTAACAGAACCCACAACACAGGACGAATCAAACAACACCTAATTGGACAAAATATTCACCTGTGCTGCTACAACAACAACAACAACAACTGTGGTATTTATCGTGAGCCTCACCAGTCTCTTCGACAAACATTGTGGACATATTTTTAAAAATAAAACAGCTTTGGATTCGATTGTACGGCGGGCGGTATTTCGTTGTTTTCCAGATTTCAGCTTTCTACCCTAGCTTTTCCCAGAGCAATTGTTGCACTTCAGCTTTAACATGCATGTTATCGCGAATAGGTTTGCACTGGTAGTCGGAAAAACGTTGCTGAATTCTGTGTGCGAGAATATTTTCAGATCAATGAGTTTTTTACTCTTACTTACAATCATTTGGCCATTGCCTTTAATTTGAGTACCCACACTTGTACAGTAGTTGGTGGATCAAGTTTTTGGGGACTATGGGTGCACGCCATTATAGACAATTACAAATCTATTTTCGAACTAGTTCATGTAGCTAACAAAATTGCATATAAAAATATAATTTTGTTAAAAGTAGGCCTGTTCGATTGGGCTTACTAGCTTATCATTAAGATACTTGATAAGGTGGCAACATTGTTACCCATTGGTTTTCTTCAAAATTATCCAAATTATCTTCAAAATTATCCAAAAGCGTCGGAGAAGAATCGACACTGAAACTATGACTGCAGTCCATGGGTCCAAAGATATGGCATTATAACATATAAGTCATTTCTTCCTATGACATCCCCATGTAAAACTAATTCGAAAGGTAAGTGAGGAGTAGATTGTGGTTCGGCTTATTCCCAATGAGAGTTTTTGCTGGGTATTCAAACTTTCTTCATTATTAGTATCGATATTCGTCGTTGACTTCTAAAACGAATAACATCATAGAGAATAAGCATATCGTCAAAACAACCGACAATTATAGGTAATTAACGATAGAAAAGTTGCATAAGGGCGGTACTGCTGGGCCGCTAATTATACTACCCACCCAAAATACTTACAGACAATAAATAAAGATCGATTTTCATATCCGTTTTTATGAGAATTTTTATTATTATGAATTAAATTTGTTTCTTTACATAATTATCGTATAATATTAGTTACATCTATTTATGTATTTAACTTAAAATAAATCGTAATATTTTATTTATTTATGTTTATTATTTAAATTTGTCGTAAATTGTGTTAAGGCAATATTGGTTTTAACATTTGAATAACTGAGTTGAATTGAGTTTTTTTTGTATTCTATTAACAAAGAACATATAGCATTGTTATTATGATTCGGAAAGATCGAAGAGATCATACATAAAAATTACTTAGTATAATATATATATATGATATTTTATTTCGAAATTGTGGCTGGCGGGTTAGATATATAGGCGTTTAAGCGTTTTTTTGTGATTTTGCAAAAGAGAAGTTGAACAAAATGGTAAAAGAAAACAATGTAAAGTGACGTCACATTAATTTATTTTAAAATAATATCACATTCTTATTATATAAATACATGATGATGGGAGACAATTTGTTAATAATATATATATGGGTTTTAACTAAAAATCAAATTACGTATTTAAATAAGACATTAAAACAAAAAAATACCCAAAGTTTAAAGATAGTAATAACAATTTTGAAGAGTTTTTAACTATAGTTTACAAAGGTTCACCTTGGTGAGTTAGACACGCTCGTTCAGATTTATTTTATTTTCGCCAAAAAAACGTTTGAAAATATGTAATTTTCATTTAAAATCTACCTTCATCTGTTTATTGCGAAAAAATGGAATACAAATAAATGTATGTTGCTAGTTTCAGAGGTGTGACCTTAGTATGTGTATAATTCGCGAAAACGGGTTTAAAAAAAATTGTGGTTTGACCACATTTAAAGGTTTAACCGTATGGAAATCCGGGTGTTTTTGAGATTCCAGAAAGATCTTTTATCAAAAAAAAAACAGCAAAGCACACATGTCGGAACGTGCCGTTCCATTTTGGCACTACTGGAGCAACGACCTGGACATGACATATGTGAGTGCTTGAAATCAGGGTTACCTCTTATTAAGCATTAAAGACCATTCACGGCAGTCGCCTTGTCAGTAGTGCCGTCTTAAATATTCTTATAGAACGTACGACACGGCACTATTGTTACCACGACTGAGACTGTGACGTCGCGTCTAATAAGTTTATTCACATGTTCTTATGACCAAAGATTGAAGATGGAAGACTGAACTTGACGCTATTTACACGATGAACGATGGTATAGCTTTTATAGGAATAATATAGCTTTTACGGAATAATATTATTCTTCATCTGTTTTATATTTATTTTATAATTCATTTTTCTACCTCTTTATATTCAAAATGTTGGGATTACTCCCAATCTTGTGCGGAAGTTAGAAATAAGAGCGACAGGTGATATCATCCCAATTTATAGTTTTTGCTTATGGCAGCTTTCATGAAACTTCGGTGTGGTGTTGCCAGAATTTTCTTATTGATATATTTGGGAAAAATCAATTCGTAACGATGTTGTCACATGTTCAAGTCTCTTAATTGTAAGCTAGTAAGCCCAAGTCTATTGTGTTCAGAATAAAATTTAAGAACAATGTTAGGACTGTTTTTCTTTAAGCCGGGATAACAAAAACGTTAATAAAAATTTAATTTTTTGTTCAAAATAAAAAATTGACTTACACTAGATACTTATCAAGGCGTATTTATACAGGTGATAGCACTAGAACGACAACAAATTCGGCAACAACAAAATACAAGTAATTTTTTGAATGGTGAGCCATACTGTCAAAGCAAAATATATGGGATTTGACAGTTTCGGTTACTTTTGAATGAAAAAAATTTCAGTCAGCTGGGCTCCTGCTATCACCTTTATAAATACGCCTTGATACCACAGTGCAACACGAAAAAAATAACCATATACGGACACCGCTACATGATAAAAGACCAAAAAAAAAAGACCCGTGTTTTTTTCCCCAAAGTCATGCACTTTTTTTTATGGGCCCCCAGAGATTTGAGGCCACGGTGTAATTTTTGGAAAAAAGTGATCATATTCTCAGGCTCATATGTTGCAAACCGTTCGGAATTTTGATTTACTCTCTGAGGCAAAGTTCTAGCTCTTGTCATAAAGAACAAAAATTGTGAACATATAAAATCAAAAAAACTTCATCTTCAAGGTCAAAATCGCAAAAAACTTAAAAAAATTCGATTTTTTTAACCTTTTTTCCCCTGTTCAGGTCAACTACAAAAATGTACCTAAGATCTCAATAAACAACTTTCTAGAACATATGAACTTCCTAGGAATTATTCTTAACACCGTTTAGGTAGCGCTTAGGTAGCCGCAAAAGTGAAAAATTGTTTATTCCAGTATTTCTTACCCACACGACATCATCGATGCCATTCAACAAACAACAACGAAGTCGTCGGTCCAAAAATTTGCACTAACAAAACACATGACAATTCAAAGCAGCGAAGTAGTCGCAATCCATTTGTACCAACAACATTAACAACACATATGTAGCCGCAGCACACAATATAAAAGCGACACGACGCTCACATTGAGGCAGTACACAGCGCGACGTCAACGAGAACTCAGCGGACAAAGTTATAGAAAACTTAAGAGAGTGCGATATGCAAGTCCAGGGCCATCAACATTATAAACATAATACGAATATTTTTTTATTATTTTTGTATTAGATAGCATAGTATGTCAATGTTGAAGTAAAGAAAAAACAAATGAAATTAAAAAATTTTTGGGAAATTTTTCAATTTTGCGGCTACCTAAGCGCTACCTAAACGGTGTTAAGAATAATTCCTAGGAAGTTCATATGTTCTAGAAAGTTGTTTATTGAGATCTTAGGTACATTTTTGTAGTTGATTGTTTCCCTGAATTTTTAGCGGTTTGCTACCTATGGACCTGAACAGGGGAAAAAAGTTTTTTGCGTTTTTGACCTTGAAGATGAAGTTTTTTTGATTTTATATGTTCACAATTTTTGTTCTTTATGACAAGAGCTAGAACTTTGCCTCAGAGAGTAAATCAAAATTCCGAACGGTTTGCAAGATATGAGCCTGAGAATATGATCACTTTTTTCCAAAAATTACACCGAGGCCTCAAATCTCTGGGGGCCCATAAAAAAAGTGCATGACTTTGGGGAAAAAAAAACAAGGGTCTTTTTTTTTTGGTCTTTTATCATGTAGCGGTGTCCGTATATGGTTATTTTGAAATGACTTCAAAAATGTTGCACAGTGTACTTATCCAGGCTAAGTCCAAAATTTTTTACACAAAGTTATTCTTTCAAATTTTTTTCACACACACATTGATATTGCTGTTGGTGACAATTAAAAAATGATTTTTTTATTTTGAGTAAACTTCTAATTTTTTATTTAGGGTTTTGTTATCGCAGTTTAGTTATCAGTCTAAAAGAAAAAGAGCCCTATTCTTCATGAGTCGATATACATAAATCCGACAACATTTACTGTAATTAATTTTTGCAAATTTGGTTTGGACTCGAATCCGAGTGAATGTTGTCGGATCGACTTGAAAGTTTTTAAATTTGATTAGATACAACAAAAATACTAAAAGAGGAAGATATATCATGGGCGAATTAAAACAACTTTCAGGTAGTGGTAGATGGAGTTGTTTGTTGTTTTTTTTTTTTTCAAAACTGAAAAAGCACAAATGTGAAAGGAAAAACCAAAATTTATATATAAAGAGGTAGATAAATTAATTATGAATCAAATATAAAACGGGAAAAAGAATCATATCATTTCGTAAGTTTTTTTTAAATCCAATCGTCCGCTTCTGAGAGTGAATTGGCCGTGCTGCGGATACGCTACTAGACATCTTCCTAAATCGAGTATTTTTGAAATACAGATGTTCACATCATTGTAAAGACATGACCGATAGAAATGATAAATTTGTGACAATGGAGTAATTTTATAAATGTGTCGAGCTCTAAGCTGGACCGAAATGATGACATTATGGATATTTTTCTTTAAGACTGGATAACAAAGCTGCGATAACAAAAACCTAAAATTTCACTCAAAATAAAAAAAACTTTTTTTGTCGCCAATGTATAATTATCCAGTGTAAGTCAAATTTATGGTTATCGAGGCTAAGTCCTAAAAAGTCAACACAAAATATTTTTTTTGAAAATTGTTTTGATACAAATATTTATATTGTGAAAATAAAATTTATTTTGAGTGAGTGAATATAAATTTTTTGATTTTGTGTATTGTTGACCTTTTGTTTTATTAATTCTCTTTTGTATTTGTTCAGCTTGAGGCCATAGGAAAAACTGGTGTTGTTAGTTTTATTTTATTTTTTTTTATTAAGTTTTTTGTTATCGCAGCTTGTTATCCAGGCTCAACGAAAAACAGTCCTATTGTTTTATGACACCTGTTTCATATCAAACACTATTGCTTTAGGCGTTTTCTTCTCTGACAAAGGTACAAAAACATGTTATCTGCCCTTGTAAATGCAAACATTAAATAAAACCAAAATTTCTTTTTATGTAGTTATATTTCAAGATGTATCGTTTAGCACGATACCGGCATTTCTTGCCCAGTCATTTGCTGGATTAGGTGTAATAACTCGTATACTATAGGTGTATATACATGGTAGATGTGTTTTATTTGTCAAACCGAATTTTAAGCGGGTAACTAACTGGATGCTGGATGTTACCTCGCCTAATGTTTAAATTTTCATATAATTTTCCAAAGTAATTGCTATTATTTAGAAATTTCAACAATGTCTGTTTCGCGGATTTATGTTTGGAGCTATGCTTTACAAAGGTTGTGTTTTATTTGAAGGCACTCTTAATGTTCATATGCTTTGAGAAATAATGAGAGGAAAAAGGGAAATTTTTTAAAAGCGATTTGGATAGTTTCCCGTTTAATAGGCTGATTGATTGGCCAAACAAAGATACTTAGTGTAAAATTTGAAACATTCTAACTACATCTTATCTATTATTTTATTAGAAAACATTTGTGCAATGATTATTTCAATATCTCTAAAAAATATGTATAATATTTGGCAGTATTTTGAATACATATCGGTTTGCCTTTTATGTTATTTACTACACAGTGCTACAATACGGGGGCATACTATTTAGGGCCGCAACGAAATCGGATATCAGATTATGTTCTTACGTTCACGGTTGTATCAAACCAATGATTTTTGTCGTGTTTAAAATTGTGTTCTTAATCGAATTATTCTTAGATCGTGTAAATGAAGAGATTTGTTCAAAAATCTAGATTCTTTGAAGCCGATCTTAAATTTAAAAAAACGAAACCATGAAAAAATCAGTAGCCTGAAACCACCGTGGAAGTCAGAACAGATCACTGTCAGTGAGATTTAAATACCAGTTGGAATTTGATCCACCAAAGTATTTTTTTGTTTACATGAGCTCAAATATTTATTTAGGATTGAGATGGTAGAGGTTGCAATTTTTGAACTTTTCTCGCCTTTCGTTCATTCGCTCGTTCAATTTGCCACTCATGTTTGAACAGCTGTTTAATTGTTGTCAGAATTGTTTCCGAACGATTTTTTGCTCCAGTGCTGCCACACTAAATTTATTATAAAATGAAATGCTGTTCGTATTTTTCTTACTTCAATTTATTTGTTTAGCAGAATTGTTTTTATCACGTTCACCAAAAAAAAAAACTTCCTGATCAGATGTGATGATTGACCTGTGACGAGTTCCTTAACGGGAAAGGAAAGTAAAGGGCCATTCAGTGAACAGTAATGTCCAACTCCAACTGTTCATGGAACTAACTGCTTTAAAAAAGAGACTTTTTCGAAGTATTTCTTGGATTTTGTAAATGAATCTTGACCTGTACAAAAAGGGACGAATTTTTCTCTTCCACTTCATCTGCAGCATGAGAATATATATTATGTTTTCAATACGAAATTAGTTTGGTCGAGGCCCTAAATTGTATGTATGTTGCACTGTGTTCTTGAACAGGGTATTTCAATATTTATTTGTGATGTGGTGTCGAAAGTCTTGCTTCTTGTACGAATAGAAGATGAGCGAGAATAGAGAGAAAAAAAATTAAAACTACAGAAATAATCTAATGAATACGGGTACATACAACACAAATACATACATAATAGAGAATAATTGGCTTAAAATTTAAACTAAATATGATTTATTTGTAATAGGCTTATTTCGTAGGCGTGTATGTGAGTAGAGTAGAGTGTTGAATGCTAATACATATATATGATAACATGCTACATGGTAACCCTAAAAAGATCCTTACAAGTCTTGTCTGTATGTCTAGATGTACATGTGTATGTAGTATGTTAGCATGTGTATGTGTGTGTGTGAAATTATATATTATATATTTGGATTGATCTCTGACATCCTCATGGCCCATCAATTTACCAACTCCTTAGCACACGGTCGGGCCATACAAGCGCCAGGACACCCAACATCAGCATCACAGCAAGTAGAGACCCCCGCCTGTTAGTTGGACAGCTGGAGTTGACATCATCATTGCCATTATCAACATCTGAGACCAGTGGTGCTGTCCTCTGTTCGTCGTCCACCTCATTGGCATTGCGTGGACATTTCATCCAATCACGTGCCGATGATTTTGCCTTGGGATGGGCCACACGCATCAGATCGTCATTGAATTCCCAATAGGAGTGGCCCTTGAAGAAGTACGTCTTACGATTGGTATACTGGAAGGCGGCATCAATGTTATAGCCGATGCCCGCCCATATGGACAGATCACGTGGATAGTCCAGTTCAACGCGACCAGTATCGCGATCCAAACTCCAATACAGGGTGCCACTGAAGAGATATGTGCGATTGTTGTGACCCCAAATGAAGGCGGCATCGACGTTGGGCAATGTTGCCGGCAGTCCCAGGGCGGTGAGGTAGCTCTCTCTTATCAGAGTAACCGAATCAAATTCATAAAATTTACGTCCTGCAAAAAGAGAGAACAACAAAATTAAATTAATTTGTATAATTTTGAATCTGAGGAGTAGCGAATGAACTGAACCTACCAATAAAGAAGACAATACGACGGTGATGATTTTCATAGACGGCATCGATTTTGCTGAAGTTTGAAGGCAGTGCGGTCCACAGACGTTTAGTTTCGGTTGGGTAACCGGGGTAAAGACCTCTTTCGCCAATACGCCATAGATACTAATAATAATAGAAGGAAAGAAATAAAAAAAGATTATAATTATGTTGCTATATTCATGAAGGAAAGAATATTAGGGTGTACTCAGAAAGGTGTCACCGTATGCTGATTATGGGGGAAAATAGCCTAGGTAGAAGAAAACTTTGTCCTTCCTTTTCCGAGGGTACTTTGTTGGCAATAGAGCAGATACAAATTTCAGAGACTAGCATCGGAAAAATCCGCAAACAATAATTTTTGAAGTTTTAATCGACCATCACGCAGCGAAGAAGGTAAATGTGGAAATTATTACTTAGAAGCATAGAATTTGTTCTTAATTAGGATGCAAGTTGTGTGCAGGATGCAAAAAATAAACCAAATTCTCTTCCATTTCCCGAAACACCCTAAGCTATCTATATATATAATAGTTGCGTTACTGACTGACTTATCATTGATCAGCGCCCAGATGAGGGTCATGAAATTTTAAGGGTAGTTCCCAAATATGACGGAGACGCTGACTAAAAAAGGTTTTTTTCCAAATTCGTACTTTTTGTGGGTAAAATGGGATACAAAGGGGATAAACCTCGATCCTTCGTCCTGGCTAAGTGGAAACATGAAGTTCGGTGTGTGCCTTGCACTTACCATGCAGGCGAGCTACAAAAGGGGATTTTTCGAAATTTGTACCAATTTAAGTAATGCAGTTATATTCGTGAAAATGGATATTTACATTTCTCTGACAACGTAGACTTGTAACATAAAAGGATTTTTTTGAAAATTGTACTTTTAAGAGAACACGAGAACACATGTTACACTCAGAAAAATAGCATTCTTAAATTGTAGTAAAATCCATACTCCAGTTTTAGTTCAACAATTTTACTCCAGTTTACTAAAAATTTCCTTGAAAATAGGAAAATTAACTAAGTATGAGTAAAGTTTCCTTATTTCAAAGTTCATTTACTAGAAATAGGGTAGTAAATTTACTTAAAAACATTTCATTGGGTCTAATAAAAAATTTTTACAATTGAGTAAATTCATACTTGTGTGGAAGAAAATTTCCAAGGTTTTAAGTAAAAAAATATTAAGATTTTTTCTGTATGGAAAAAATTTAATTTAGGAAATTTTAACTTAAAAATGAGTTTTTCTTTAAAATTAAGTTAATGCGTTTACTGATTTTTTTGCCGAGTTCTTCATACATTTAAGTATTAATGAACTTATAAAAAATTACTTCAATTTGTTTAGAAAAATCTTGAATATTAATCTAAGAAGCAATTCTCATTCGGTTGCTTATTTCTTTAATACCTCAAGTGTTATTCCGAACAACGACTGCGAAGGCGCCTTGCCTTCGCAGCAATCATGGAACTATTTATGGCAGAGGTATAATGATTTTTTTTAGAAATATTTCATGTTGGCATTTTTTGTATCAGTTTTGCATACTCTGAAGGAAAATCATTTGTTTTTTTATTTTTGGGATTTTTGGGTGTATATTTAAGTCCGGGGCAGTTCTCATTCAATTGAGTAGTTGTTGCATTGCACTGGGCATTGGTAAGGGGGAGTAGCGTCCCTTGAACCAATCGTCCGCCCTGCTAGCAACCGAACCAAATAAATGTCACACACTTCTTTTTAAAACACTTTGTTTTCTGTTTAAGAAAACAAAAACAAATGATCTCGAACCTGAGTAAGAGTTACAACAAAAACTAGGAAAATCATTTGTTTGAATTATTTTTAGATAATTTGAACTTATTTTTTCTTTGTGCCAAGTAAAATTGTCCTCAGTTTAAGTTAAAATTTACTCGTTTTGAGGAAAAAATCGGCAAAATTGTCCTCAGTTTAAGTAAATCTTTACTTGATTTGAGTAAAAATTTAGATAGTTTTAGGAAAATTTCAAAATTATACTTAGATTTAGTAAAAATTTACTTAGTTTTAGGAAAATTTTACTTGAATTTAGTAGAAATTTATTTGGTTTTAGGAAAAAATTACTTAGATTTAGGAAAATTTCAGCAAAATTTTACTTAGGTTTAGTAAAAATGTACTTGGTTTGAGGAAAAACTTACTGGATTTTTCCTTAGTTTGAGTTAATATTTACTTGGTTTGAGGAATATTGAACTAGAATCAAGTTCAAAACATCGTACTACTTTCATGCAAAAGTTTGAACTTGATATGAGGAAATATTGCTTTAGTGCTATACGAAGTTCAATTTTTCTAAATTTTAGTTCATTTTAACTCGTTATAGGGTTAACTTTTTTCTGAGTGTACCTATAGTGTATTTTTTGGAAAAGAGTTATAAAATGGCCGGCTGCATCTAGAAACATGAGATCGATGATATAAAAGGCTCTGCAGTTGTAATTTTTTGTTCGAAACTGTGTAGAAAGTGATAAAAATGATACATAAGAACGGAGTTGTGATAAGAAAATTCCTTTGACTGTGTATGAGTGCTATCTAATAGGAGGTTACAAATATATTCATCAAAAGAAAAATCAATAAACACTATCCAAAAACAGAGATGGATAAAGCAGTACATATTACATACATATTTTTTAATTATTTTTGCAATATTTGTAATAGTGGACAATAGTACTTATTCTTTAGCTTCTTGGCATGGCTGCGAAAATGTACTTTTCCCCAAAATAATACGAATGGGATATGATGAGTACATTTTAGTTGCGCTTATCGCCAATGTTACTTGGTAATGGGAGTTTTTGCTGGGTAGGTCCCTTCGTACTCGCCATGCAAAATTTCTGCATGCTACTATCATGGAATCATAAACATCAATGATTAAGATTCGGCACGACCCTTACAATATTGCCGTTTCTTTTTAGGAAAATGAAAAGTCCTTATTGAATATGACCCCCGATTGAACTAGACTTAGTATACATTTTAATTTCCCGAAACACCCTAATATATGCATTTAAAACTTACCTGTCCGCGGAAGATGAAAAGCTCGCCACGTATCATCGATATGGCATCGTAATGTGTCAAACAACTGTCCGGTTTCGGTTTGCGTGGCTTCGAGGGACGATGAGGTTTAGTGGGCGGCCTCTGTGGCGTATTACGTTGCGTTGGCTGAATTCTGGGTCGTCGTGTTGTTGTTGTTGTCGTCGTTGTGATATACGGTCTACGTGTTGTAGTTGTTCTATAGTCGGGATAATAAGGCCTCGAGGTGTGGTCATAACGTGGATTATGGTGATTTGGATTGTTGTGATTATTCTGATTGTTGTGATTATAATGGTTGTTCTGATTATTATGATTATTGTGATTGTTGTGATAATAATGGCGACTATCCACTGTGGGACGCTGTGGTGGATAGGGATTCGGATTTGGATTAGGATAAGGATGAGGGTTGGGATTAGGATAAGGATAAGGTCTATTGGGCGGATAGACGGGATAATATGTTCTTGGCGTTGTTGTCGTTGTAGTTGTAGTGGTGGTGGTGGTTGGCCTGGTCGGTGGGCGATATGAACCCCATGTCTTTCCTTTGGTACCATACAACTCCTGAATGGCATTGCGATCATCGTTGGGAAGCTCGCTGTCCACATTATAGCCCTGGTACCAGGGGAACATGATGGCATTTTGATCGGACGAATGACCGAGGCCAAGCGAATGACCAAATTCATGGACGGCTACACCGAGGAAATCAGTGCCTGTAATGAAATGAGAACAAAACGAAATAATATTAGGGAAATGAGCAAATGTTTTAATGAACGGAATTGCATAGTTGGAAATAAGCAGTGTCCCAGTAGGGTGGTCCATTCGAAAAGTTAAGTCACAGTTTTGTTATCGAGATTTAAAATCTGACGACATCAAAATTTAGTTTTGATTCGCATTTGCAAAGCATTTCAACTTAAAAAAAAACTCCACACAGATAATGGCCGCCTTACGCAGATTATAAAAGAACGGTGTTGACGGGTTAACAAAGATCTATACTTATATAGGGTGGGCCATTTAAATTTAAACTACCGATTTCTTTGACTTTGAAAGGTAGAATAACATTTTTATTTTCAGGTTTATGTTTGACATTTGTAAAATGGGACTCAATACGCTCGAAAAAAATGGGAAATATTAAAAACTTACTTCCAAAATAGTGAAACTTTAACGCAAACTTTAAGAAATGGACAATTTTCGAGAAGAGATCGGCCTTCAGTTCAGCCTTCATGAAGCTCATTTTCATCTCGGTGGCTATGTCAATAAGCAAAATTGCCGCATATGGAGTTCAAAGAACCCAAACGTGACTATTGAGAAACTAATGCATCCACAACGAGTCACTGTTTGGTGTGGATGTTGGGCTGTACTGAAAAATTGGGTTGATCGGATGAGGTACTGCCGAGCCAGTTGTGGTAGAAATGAATGATATTGTGTTCCATTATTAAATGATAAAGTTCAAACTCTCCAATAAAACCAGAAATTTGAAAAATAATCAGCACTTTTTTATAGCCGATTCTAATTTAAAGTTTTAAATGGCCCAACACATAGGTTTGTTCTCAAAATAAATAAACACGTTTCTACATAAATATCATTTCTCAGTGTTTAAGTTTTTTATTGCTTCAAAACATCCCTTATTTAAGAAAAAAAATAGTTTCCCATTCGTTTACATTCCACCCTTCTTTACGTTGAAATGCCATCTGCCAGAAATGCAATAATCCTAAACAAAATTTTGCGAATGCTGAAAGCCGCAATAAACTGCATTTACGAATGAAGCGAATGCATTGCGGGGATATATGATGCTGTTGATTACGATGATAATGAGATATCCTCGAAAATGAGTAATTGGCCTAACAAAGAAGAAAATATGGATACCATGGGGGAGGGTGGAGTACAATGGCAACAAACTTCAACAAAACTCGCAATCAATGATAGATACATCAACATCGAATTAAGGATCTGTCTCTCAATCGGTGTGTTCACACAGCGAGCTGTATGAGCCTCAGCGTTTGAATGCAGGAATGGTAAAGGGCGGTGGAGTGCCCGGTCTACAATCTAATTTTCACATCATTCACTCTATGAAAGGAATACAGCAGGCAACGAATGTTTGATACCTAATTAAGGCGAAACAGCCACCATGCCACACAGTGTGATGATAGTGGAAAAAAGTGATTTCAAGACTGACATCAATTAATTGAAAAACATCTTAAGTAGTTGCCATTTGCAACATGTTTTTTTTAGAAATATTGAATAGTTTCAAGGTTATGAGAAGGAAGGAAGATGTGGATTAAAATTCATATTTTACAGAAAGTATGTACAAAATGTCATAGATCGATGTGATTTTAATGTATGCAACTAAATAACTCATGAAGTAATACAAAATTATAATCAATTTAATAGTTAGGAAATATATGCAAGCACTTTTCTGCTATTAAAGCAGTTTTTCTGCCATAACAACAGTTTTTCTTCAGTTTTGTGTCAGCATTCAAACTGCTGCTGAGTTTCCTGTCTGCTATAAATGACTGCTGTAAATTAAAATATAAAAATTATATACAGAATGAGCGTTCTGAAGTTAAAAGTCATTCGGATTGACGGAACTACATTTTCTATTAGCTCGTGACAATGTACATATAATTAAATATACTGAACAGGTTCCAACCAGCATGGTGGCCCTGTTGGTATCCCCTAGACGGAGTCTAGAGGAGACAATTTATAAAAAAAACACAAATTTGGATTTTAATATTTTATTTCAGCACGTATTGCTGCTTCGTACGAAGTACACACACAACCTTTGACAAACATAAAAACAAAACATAAAACAAACAATAACGCCATCTGCATGTGGATGTCACAGTATGTCATACGTGCATCAGGTGACGTCGATCATATGGTCGATCTTCCACATGCCAGCATCAGCTGATGTCGATCATATGGTCGATCGTCAACATATACAGTTGCAATATCTTCCAAGTAATAATAAGAAATTTCTTTCGGAAAATTTTGTTAATATATTCAATTGGTTGTATGTAGTTTATATATATCGAGAATTTTTCCATATTGATACGATACGTTAGAAAACATACGAGATATGATTAGATTATATTTAAATAAAATTATCATTATAATCATTAATATAGTATAAAAGTTATATTTTATACATAAATTCTAGCAGTTTTAAGTTTTAGCATAAATTGCTGCGTCACACCCCCCTAGAAACGAAGATTGGATTGTTTAATGATGATCTGCAAAATAGTCTGTGTGCTAAACGCTCATAAAAAACCACTAAAAATCATGTTTTTTCCCGTGTATTTTTAATGTTGTTTTATTTTAGTCCATTTTTTTGAATTAATAAACCCTTGGAGACACTTTAAATATAAATTTTAATTCATGTCTTATTATTGGACAAACAGCAAATGACTCATATTTTTTCGAAACATTTTGTAAAAGTTGTTATGACAAATAAATAGATGGACTCAATGCCTGTCAAATGATGCCTAAATAATGAATATCAGGAGATGGTTTTTCAGAGGCAATGAGCGCTGCGTCGTCAATTTTCTTGCGATGTTGATCATTTAGGCATCATTCGAATGGTATTGATTGCAGTTATTTATTTATCATAAAACACAGAAAATACTATAAACGTCCAATAATTCGACCAATAAGTTACTCTAAGACAAGAATCAAAATTTATATTTAAAGTGATTTCAAGGATCCATTAATTCAGATAAAAATTGGACAAACATGCAACATAAAACTATTACAGACGAATACATGAGTTTTTGGGGTGTTTTCTAAAACGAGAGCTCACAGGCGACTTGATCTAAGAACGACATTTTTGCAAATCATCATTAAAAAATCCCAACTTTTTTTCATGGGGTGACTGTTTTTCCATTTGTATGGACCGCGACCCAGCCTATTTGATATACGATAAAACTGTAAGTGTAAACACTTTTGAAGATTTATTTCTATGCGTGTTTTTGTTAAATACTGCTATGATAGTAATTCTTAAGGGGAAAAATGCACATAACAATTCTATAAATAAGATTCCCTCTTAGTTTCTTTATATTTATATGCCATACCGTCCTATGCATATGCTTTAAGTTTCAAAATAGCAATTTGTTTCTTTAATAATAGAATTGTCTTATCAAAATATCAAAATATAATTTTGTTGTTTAATTTTTTGTTTGCAAACAACTGTATGCTGTTTCAGCAGAAAATCTGCATTTTCAACAGCGTTTCTGCTTTCTTTTACTAACAAATTCTTTTCAATTTAGCTTTTGGTAAGTGAAAATATATTAAATCATTGTTTTTTTCTTTTAAATATTTATTATTACGCGTCATTTCATACTAGTAGTAATTGCAAGTTGATTTATTTTGGAAATAATTCAGTAACTTCTCTTCTGTCCCATGCAGCTTCCTGAAATTCTAACCTAAAGTGGTGTTGAATTACTGGTAACATCAGGGGGGAAAGTTTACAAATATTTGTTGCCAAACACGTCAATACTAAGTCAAATATCCAGATCAGTTAACGTCAAGTCTTCCCTTTTTGCGCAGCGCCTATATGAAATCGTGACACTGTGACCCATCACAATTTTCGCAGCCGTCATAATGGTCGTGGTCTTACTAATAATGCTTCAAATCCACATCCAAAAACTTCAAAACGTAGTGTGACTAGCTGGAAACGCTACCAGGCAACAAAAAAGAGGAACAACCTCCAAAAAAAGAACAAGAATGTAAATATTCTCCATTTGTAGTAGGCTTCATTTTTGGGAAATGCTGCGAGGACAGATGCATGATTTGTTTGAAATTGATTGATGATGGAGATGATGATGGTCATTGTGATTGTGATTATGTAAAGTAGGACGTGATGAAAGGATGGCTGGGAGAATGGATGCTTGGAAAAGGGTGAATGGTGACCAAAAACGTAATTTCAACAACATCCACACCACCACCGATAATGATTGATTGAATGAAAACATTTGGAAATTGCGCGATTGTGAACTAGATTGGCTCTATATACGAGTATATGGAAATATGTAACAAGTACTAAGACAGTCATAGGTAACATTAAATTCCATTCAATGTTTGAACTAATTTTGTAAATTAATTTATAGACCTAGGGAGATTTGTTAATAGGAACAAATGATTCAGTAGAGGCCAACCATCGCTCGTCAGAAAAAAGGCAGATTAATTTGCATCATATTTGGAATCTGCCGACCAATTTCACTCCCATAAAGTAGACTGATTTGTTGTTCATATTTTTTGGCCGAAAAACAAAATCAAGTCGCTACACTTGAAACGGACGATTTACATGTGAAAATATAGAGTTAATTGGCGTTTTCAGCCTTTTTCCGCATTCAAAGGATACAAATTTTCAAAAATTATTTTAAATACTTATTTACCCCCTATGATAACAGTATTAGTGTCAAATTAAAGAGGAGCATATCTGTTAAAAATACTTTAAAAATCATTCTTCTATCTGTGTTATCATTAACAACTATTTCAAGCTTTTTAATTACTTTATTTATATTTCACTTTTTAAGAGGGATAATTTGAAATTGTTGTTAAAGCTAAACTAATACAGACAGAAGCAATTATACCGGTATTATGTGTTAATAAGTATTGAACATATTTTTGATAAATTATATCCTTTGGAAGTTTGTAGCCTTTTCAAGGGGAAACAGGATGAAAAAATGAAAAACTAAAAACGTCAATTAACTCCATTTCTGGATCAAGTGGAATAAACAAAATTTATAAATTTTTAACTCCGAAAGTAGTTTAAAATATTACTGTTCTACATTATATTACTTGGGCACAGAAAATGTTATAGAAATGATGAGGATGTGTCAAATAACCCACAATATCAATCTTGTTGAATTGGAAAAAAAATATAAATAATTCCATATTCATGAATGAACATCGCTGTGTATTTTTTAATATCAGTTGTATACATTCTGAAAGTGTAAAATCTTACGATCTCATATTTCTCCACTTCCAGTTGGAAGCTGTCATCATATTGCATTGCAACGCTGCGACGTAAAAAGTGAGTAAATTTAAATGTTCCATTTGATGGAGAAATTTGAGACATACTCTGTACATACTTCATCCAATCCAATTCCGTCACGATGTTGGCGGTTTTATTATTGACATTAAAAATCTAGCAGAGGAAGATGTACAGTGGCCCACTGAGGAAAATAAATAAAGGAAACGGAAATGGTTTCCTCTTATTGCCAAAGTAATACTTCACCATGACAATACTAATGCTAAATGTAAGAAAGAGTACACAAGGAGAGCAGTGTGTGTGCTCATTTTAGTATATTGCAATACTATCACACTTACATCATTCAGTCAGTCAATAAATATCTGAAGTAAAAATATAAACAGTAGGATGGGTCACGAAAATAAAGAGAAGATTGGATTGTCTAGCCATCTGTGAGCTAACCGCTCCTTAAAACACCTCATGGTTTTTCCGTGTAATTTTTTATGTTGCATTTTGTCATTTTTTCTAAATTAATAGACCCTTTAAATAAAATGTTTATACCCTCCACCTAAGGATGGGTGTCATTCCGTTCGTAACACCTTAAAACATTCGTATATATATTCTGGGTCGTAGTAAAATTCTAAGACGATATAGCCATGTGCATCTGTCTGTCTGTCGGTTGAAAGCACGCTAGCTTCCGAACGAAATGAGCTAGGAGGTTCAAATTTTCCTTAAATGTGTCTTAGGGTTGCAGATCGTTGGGATTGAAAGTGGACGAAATCGGCCCAGAGGGAACAATTTTTCCCTCAGAAGTCCTTCTGAACCCCTAATATTTAAAGTATTTAAGCATGTTTATCACTTTCGCTTTCCCCTTATAACAAAAAACGAGCACTATAAAGTGATTCTTATTCGTAGGGGGTGAAATGGGGTAAAAAGAGATAAAAATGATACCTAGAAGCACCAAATTCGGTGTG
This sequence comes from Polietes domitor, assembly GCA_947397865.1. NCBI lineage: Eukaryota > Metazoa > Arthropoda > Insecta > Diptera > Muscidae > Polietes > Polietes domitor. Next base: position 99,667,421 of record OX377622.1, on the reverse strand, counting down.
TACATTCATCTAATGGAGTAGATACATAATATAAAAGTATTTTTTCCGTACTTTTAAGGGGTAAAAGGGAATATAGGAATAATAATGGTACCAACCAAACCACTTAGAATAATGAAATTCGATGTATAGATTCCTCTGATTGCGTAGACACGTAAACTGAACGGATTTTTCGAAATTAATACATTTTGGGGATATAAATAGTACCCACAAAATGACCGCAGCTAGAATCATGAAATTCGGAGCATACATTCCTCTGACTGCGTAGACTCGAAAAATAACAGTTTTTTTCCAAATTCGTACTTTCAAGGGATACAATGGGTTCAGAGGGATAAAAATAGTACCAACTAAACGACTACAACTATAATGATGAAATTCGGTGTGTACATCCCTGTAATTGCGTAGACACGTAAAATAAAGAGAATTTCTGTACTATTAAGGGGATAAAATAGGAAAGAGAGGATAAAAATGGCACCAACCAAACGGCCGCAGCTAGAATCATTGTGTAGACATTCCTCTGAATGCATTGACACGCACAATAAAAAGATTTTTTAAATTCATACTTTTTACTTTTATGGCAAAAATTGGTTGAACCATGAAGTTAGGTTATTTTGCACTATATTATACGTGAGATAATAAATTTTAAAAATTTGTACTTTTGGAATTAAAAAAAGAATGGAAATACAACCAACTGTAGCACCCACTATCTACCAATATTTATGGTATTTAAGCTTTTTATTTTTGCTCTTTGTATGTATTGTTGGTCTGTTATGTTGTATGTGTTGTCATTTATTTTGGTTTAAGATCAAAGGTTGTGCTGAAGTCTTCATTTCTTTAGAACTGACTTTTATTTTTAGAACTGACTTGAAGTATTATTTCGCTATACATATATAGGGTAAACGTATTGGTAGCCTTGCCTTAAAAGCGTGGTTTGAAATCAAAAATATTACATTTATTTATAATATTATATTTTTAAAATTTGTATTTGTTTTGGTTTGGCTATATTAAAAAATATATTTTTCTATAATATTACTGCACTTCTAACAATAGTACAAGTTAGGCACGGCCGAACTTAACGCCGTCTTTACTTGTTTTTGTGTCCATAGCCACTATTGCAGTCACAAGCTAACGTGTTATGGCTTTAGAAATAAATTTCTTCTCCAAATTTATATGACAGATGACATCCAAATCTTAGAATAATTTTCCATCAAAAACTCATTTTCGAGAAAATGAATATAAGCCTTCGATATGATATATTCGTTACTATATTCTGAAATTAAGGGACCTTTCATCTTCTATATTGACATTCAATATTTTATGTGATAATTATTATTTATCACATTCAATTCTGAACATTGCTGTATACTGAGACGTATTGCTCCTAAGGATACCAAAATCCTTTGGACTTGTGTGTGCATGCACGTTATTAAAACGATGCTCACTGACTGTCGTTGCGTTGCTATTCATGGCATCGCATCGCTTAAATAGTTAAGTCAACAGAATAGCAATCAAAGGAGGATTTTTATGCGTTTCTCTTTCTGTCATTCCATGGATTGCCAGAAGGTTGTGGGGCACCATCGAAATGAGGACATTGGAAGACTTAATGTCTGAGAGATGGACCACCACCAACACCACCGTAATAAAGAGGAATTCAAAGTAAGTTGCTGTAAATTCATAAGCTTCTTAAAGTTTCGCTTTACGTTATGCCTCATTTTTATTGCCCCGCTCTCTCCTAAAAGTATGCAATATATTTATATTGACATAGTACAGTTGTGATGTGTATGAATGACTGTCTGTGAGCGATGTGCTTTTTGCTGCATTTTACGTACATCGTACGTATGCATTTGTCATTTCCCCCTTAACATTTTATGTTGCAGCTTTATTTCGAATAAATACCCATATAATTTTCAGCGAGCTTATATTGTTATAACTTTATAATGTTGGTGTGTGGGAGTGGAGTGCAAATTTCTTCTAGTTTTGATAGTCCATCAGTCATTTATTTATGCATAATTTATTTGCTTATTTTTCGCATTTTTATTATCGCTTAGAATTCGTAGATCAAAGTAGGGTCATACAGGATTTTACGAGACATTTTTGCATTCGAAGGACTTCATTTCAAAAATCATCGAATAAAGGCAATAAGAAAAAGTTAAGTATCCTTTGAAGTGATGCCATGCGTGGCAAAAAATTACGATAAAAAGCAACACATCTCACTTTTCTTTATATTGTAGCAATAAATGTGTAAATCAAAAAGTAATTTCATGAACAACGCACAGTGGTTCAGAATCAAAATCCATCGAACAAAAAACACTAACTTTTGTTCTAGTTGATATTTTTGAGTTTTGCCAATAATCAAAATTAGACTGGATATAAAGGGCGGTTAAATTGTAAGGGCCGATGTTGAATGTGAACCACACATAAACGTCAAGTTTTTTTCTGCATTTCATTTGACATTTCTCAATTCGACATTTCATAATTCGAAGAAAAATTTTATTTGTCTATATATTACAGATTTTTACCTTTTTCAGATATTGAAAATTGAAATGAATTTTGATTCTGAACCACGGAGGTGACAAAATATGGCGTGAAAAGGCATTGACATCTGAAAGTGAATTTTTTTGCATTGCTTGACATAAGGTTCCATTAAAAAAATAGTTCAGTTCGGTCTGATCAAATCTTAAACACCGCCCTTCAACGAGAAATGTTTGCCTTGTTTAGACTTTCACTCATAGAACTTCACTTCACATCACCTTATATTTGAAACTCGAATAAATTAAATTTTATCCATTTTCATAGAGCCGCCATCAAATTTATGAATTTGGCAAAATCATTTCACCCTATGGTAGTCATATTCTCTTGCATATTTATCTATCGTTCCAAATATCGGATAGTGGTTGCAACCACGTTAAAATAAAACTAATTAAAACTCGCAAAATCACACAAACATCCGTGGACATACGCAGGAAACCCACCATCAACCGTAAAAACTAAACAATTGACTAAACATGAAAACTAGAATAAAATATGAACATGTTCATATTACACTCAGAATAAAGTGTAGCGTGAACAAAGAAAATACGAACTAAAACTAAGGATTATTCAACATCATAAGGACTTCCTACAATTAAATTAAATTTAGATACTGAAACTAGAATACATATGCCAGCTGTTCGAATTCGATTTGCAGATTTTGTTTGTTACACAAAATATTTGCATAAAATTTTGCTTTTGTATAGAAACGACAGAGTATGTGAAATCTATTATCTCTAATTTTGGGCTAGACGTTTTTGCCCAAATATTTAGTGTGTCTGAACCTACTATAAGTCAATTTCAACTGAAAAAATGCTTTTTTGCACAACTTTTAGAGCACAATTTTTCTGAGTGTTGCCGACATGTGGATACTCGACCACATAAACTACCACCAATCCTCCATGGAGATGTCGTCATAAATTTAGAAACATATTGTGGGCTAACCAAATGACCATCCGTCCAACTGATTGCCAGCATATGTTACACGGCAGCGGTGGAATAGTATTTTCATGGGCCACATTTACATAATAATGATTGGTATCAGAGAGAGAGAGGAGAGATTTGGCCATTGTCGAGTTAGTTGCCGCGGGTTATGATTATGGTCCAAGCCACCCACCCACCTACCTAACGAGTGTACTCTGTCAGCTTGCCTGCATGTGTTTGTACATGTGTCCATTTTGATAGTTTTAAATTGCGTAATAATACACTTCACAATTATGAACTCAGATATGTACACAGAGCGAAGGATGTGTGTACAAAGTACACTCTGAAAAAATGTTCAGCAATGTTCGGATCTAATCCGTTTCATGACTTTTGAAGCCGTCCGAGGTTGTCATTCTGCCAATCTGTATTCGAGATATGGATATTGCTTCTTGGCTGTGAAGAGAAGAGGTTGATGCTGTCATTCATGTCACTATATTCCAAGACCGCGCAGAAGTTTCAGATATTCTGATGGTACAAATAAGATATTTTCACAGTTGATATAATTTCACGGCCTGGTTCGTTAAGTTTACTTCGCTCTTTCGTCTGGCTTTAAAGGCTGGTACGCACCTCTCACGAAAATTTCGTTTCCGTAAGAAAAGCGTGTAAAAAACTTACGATTTTTTTCGGTTTGAAATGTTATAGCATTGTCGCTCTGCATGTGAAATCTTGCTAAAATGACATAAGGTTTATTTAAAAATGTCAGATATCATACAAAATTGACATTTGAAAATCGACCTTATGTCATTTCAGCTAGATTTCGCATGCACTGTGACAAGGCTATTATGAAATTTTCGTTTGCTAGTACGCATCTCGCAACGTAGCTTGTGAACAACCTTGCAGTGGGGCATCTTTACGAAATTTAATGTACTGACAATTGTTTTATCGTGAAATATTAATTATTTAAGATTGCTTGTTTGCAACTTGATTTGTTTACATTATTTTTCATATCTTGATATATATGAAATTAGCACCGAAACCCATTGGTTTTTCTTAAATAAATTAAAAAGAAAAATCTGACAGCAATGCTAAGAGAGTAGTAAGCTACCTTCTTGTTCAGCGAGTAAATTCCATACAAAAATTAAGCTATTAAGCCCAATCGAACAGACCTAATATTGTCAATGAACAACAAAAATTGTATGGCTTTAAAATTTTCATCAATATTTTAAAATTGCAAGGCAAGGACCTCTTGCAAGTGTAAAATATAAATATTTCGACAAATCAGATGTTTGTGGAATTTTTGAAGAGTTGTCATTTTGTTGAAACGTACCGAAGAGCACGGCAATAATTGGATGAATCATCTAATGCATCGTTCACTTGTTTGTTTAAATGCTCTAGATATACAATTTGTGGGATTATTTATTGTACTTGTTAGAAAATCTATCTTTAATTTTCATATATGTAATATCGGCTTTTAAACTCAACGTTTGTATTGTTATATTTTTCCTATTTCAAACAAAAAATGTCGCTCACGTCAAACACATCACAGAGTTAGGTTAACGCGAGTTCCCTTATTAAGAGAACTCACAAGAAATACAACTCTGTCCCTCTTCAGCTGGAGAACAATGATGATTATGACAAAATGCTTGTGAATTTGCGTGAAGTATTGTTTGAGTGTTTATACATGAAGAATTATTGAACAAATTGGAATTTTATAGCCTAGACACACTGCATGCGAAATCTAGCAGAAATTGTCGTTTTGCAAATGTCGGATCTCATACAAATTTGACATTTGTAAACCAACCTGGCAAAATCTTATTTTCATTAGAAAGCGCTTACATTTTTAAGTGTTCGTCATAACTTACGTTCAAATTATACAACAAATCATCGAGTGTATGGAACCCTTATGACCAAATCGCCATTCAAATATGTTCGTACATTCATTGGCAGTGGCATCGTCTAAAATGAAGTCGTTATAAATTCAGTTTTGTCGCAAGAATTGTTGTTGGATCACATATTCAAAAGAATAAAATCCAGTGACTTATTTGAATTCGCTTTCTTGTATGTTCGATCTTGACGTTCGTCTTACACGTATCAGTCTTCTGCAAACGAACTATTACTCCCTGTTCTCTACAAACAATTCCAATTCGCCATGAATTAGTATTTGCATATTTGGCGTTATTTTATTCGCGGGTTTTGTGGATTTCGAACTTATATCACAATTTAAAAAAAGTCTTTACACTTGAACCTGATGATATACGTCTAAAACTATAGGCAAAACGGAGTTTATTGGAGTTTTTAGTTTTTCATTTTCTCATCCTGTTGTCCCTTCACAGGACTACAAAATTCCAAACGATACAACTTTTTCAAAAATTATTTTAAATACTTATGACACCAGTATATGTGTCCAATAAAAGAGGAGAATATCTGTTTAAAATACTTAAAATTTCATGCTTCTATCAACCAGAGAAAATGACCACTAAATATAGAATATACAAAACTTATCAACAAAATTAAGCAATAGGAAAACGCTTGGAGCATGTATTATTATTTCCTCGTTCGAATGCTTAGGGACGACCAAGAGTACTAAATGTACTCCAAATGATATTCCACTACCAGCCGTTTGTCGTCTTAAAAAGCAAACTATCTACATTGTGAAGTATGTCGTTATACTCACTGTAATGAACCTGCTGGTTAGAGCCGTCTCCGAAGGGCTAAGGTTCTTTGTGACGTATAAATTCTGCCAGCATGAGGTGATACCGTCGCTGAATGAAATTAGCAACCGGAATTGAACCTGCAAATTTTACATGATAAGTACACTACTTGCCGTACGACAACGGCATAGGCTATTCAGAAATCATGGAAGCAAACATAGGTCTATCCTGGAGAGTATTTCAAATTATTTTGTGTCAATTTGAAATTGTGCAGATAATATTCCTTATCGCCTGTCATTTATTTCAGGCTTCAGTTTTCGCTGAGTGTATGCAAAGCACTAGGTATGTATTTATGCCAGTATGATAGTGTTAATGTACTCCATGTTAAACCAATGGAAACAGCCAGTAACGTGAATCCACCCTCCAAGGGCAGAGCCTCGTCAATTGATAGGTTCAAAGGTTCAGAGGATGAACGCGTTCCGTGGCACGTTCATACGCCCCTGCTTTTGTGGCCATTCTCGTGTAATTTTATGAAATTTGCCTTGGCGAGCTTGTGCGTGCGAGTGTGTTGGTTTTTTTAATCATTTTCTATGGTTAGAACATGTTTGTTTTACTGGGGTTTTATAATATTTTCCGATATAATTCCATTCTCGCACCCAGTTGTGCGGCGAACCACAGTTCATTCAGTGCAAAAACCGCATTATCATGTTGCATTTAGTACTAATGTAATTAATTACTCCGAAATGGTTAAGTCATGCACAAGCACAAGCCGATAATGTTCTAGGCGATTCAAGTTATTTGAACGGTGTTACGCTGGCCAGCAATTCGGAGGGGTCATTGTGGGGGGAGGGGTAGGAGTATTTGATAGAGAGATTATTATAGATGTTTCTTCAACAGGGTAACTTCGGCATGGAGTTAGGGGAAGATGCAAAACGAAGGAGTCCTTATCATTCCTTTCATTATGATATTCACAGTGATTTATAGTTTTATATTTTGGGCAATCTGCTTTAAAAGTCTGCCTACTGAAGTTCGTTTATGGTGTGCTAGGTAGCGAGCAGACAAACCAAGGTTGAAATCCCCGAAAGACCTCTTTTGTAACCTAAAATTGTAACCGGAATTAATCTTATTTCGTAGATATAAACGATTTTAATATTTTCGATTGAAATTCATTTGAACTTTTTTAATATTTCCTTATTTTTAACAAGGCTTCGACTAGAACTTCTATAGTTCTATATAGATATTTGCAAAATCTCGCGCTATGGAGAAACTATACAGAGTTTTATCTGTGGGATAGAGTTTTATCTCTGGTACAGAGTTGTATCTGAGGGATCAGTACAGGGTTATAACTGAAGGATCAGCACAGAGTTGTAGAATATAACAGAGTTGCATTCAGATAAATTGATTGAGAGAATTGACAAAAAGTGTAATGTAGTATTCGAATTCATATATAAACCATAAATAGCATAATAAACGCTAATTCAAAATTTAAATTCAATAAACAATTGACCCTTACGGTGATAAGAACATTAAAGTGCTTAAATTTAAGGTCACGCTGTATAAATACATGCGAATGATCTCCATCTTGCCCACCGACCAAATTACGAAATGAAATCGGAAGTGGCAAATTAATATAAATGCCACACAGTTCTCAGACTGTAGAACCTCACTTACGACGAACAATTCACACAAAACACTTAATACAGAGGCCACTTAAAGAGGGCAGAGAAAAGGACAGATTAAATGCCAACATGAGGGACGGGACAATGCATGTGTTTATCCGAACGATAACAGAAAAGGAAAACACATCGAATTGAAAAATTGCTGGAAAAAAGTTAATTAATATTGATTTAAAAGTCAATACTGGATGCTGCTGCTGCCGCTGCCCAGGACGAAAACAAAGAGGCGGAAACACACCAAACCTACAAATGGTCAACAAACAAAGACAAATTGAAATCAACACAAAAACAAAGAAAACGAACAAAGTGCAAATGAAGAAAATAAAAGAAAGAAAGAAAGAATGGACGAATGAAACAGTTCAATACAGAGTATTAATCAACCAAATGCTTGAGAATAGAGGGCGAACGAGGAGGAGGAGGAGAACTACTGTGGCTTCGCTGTGGGCTGTGGGGAAATGGAGAAGAAAGAGAAACGATAAACAAACAGGAAATGAAATGAAGCTTAAAATCGCCATCAATCAAAAAATCATCTCCTACCGAATGTATGTGTTACAGTTTCCGTTTCTTCTAGCACTCTCCGCTCTCTACTCTCTGTTTGTTTGTTTCTTTGTTGTTGTCGAAATCCAAGGGAATGAGGCTAGAAATCACACACACGAATGCACACGCGTACACAATATGTGTGTACGATAGAGTAGGTGGCGATGATGGCACACATTACAGACATTCTTCAACGCCTTGTGGCACAGCGAGAATATAAATTCACGCACCAATACTTACTCCCGATTATAAATTGGTATTGTTGCTTGCAGACACACTCAAGTACATTTTTGTTCATATATTATCATCCCTGACAAACATGTGGAAGTGTGTGTTTTCAACTCCTTCGCGTAGAAGACACTACTTTGGCACGTCCGGAAGATGATTGTTTATATTTTACATGAAGAAGAATTTGTACCATACAAATCCAAGGAACAAATTAAAAAAAAATTGTATAAAAATACTGTGGGAAGTTGTTGTGATAGAATTAAAAAATAAAATTTTTGAAATTTCCATGGAGACTGAAGACAATTTTTCGACAGTAAAGCGATTATCGCCGATATCATTTCCAACTTCTTGGCGTAACGCTTTAGTGACATGACTGGATTACATCCACAATAATACAAAATGGACAAACAATAACATATTTATTGATATTAGGGCAGTTAGGGCTGTTCTTTACGTCTGGATAACAAGCTGTGATAAAAAACGTTAACAAAAAGAGTTGATAATTTTACTCAAAACAAAAAATGTTTCTAATTATCGTCAACTACAATATAAATGTTTGTATTAAAATAAACTTAAAAAAATAATTTGTCAAGTCTAATTACCAATTGTTGAAAAGTCGCTGCTAAGCCTATCACACATGTAATATATATAATAAATGTCACCATCCCATTTGTAAATAAATTTGCATTCTATAAAGTATAGATGCAAAATGTTCTTGAGCCAGGAGAATACCCCAGTTAAAATCAAATATTGATTACAGACCAAAATAAAACAAACGAAAAACTAAAATTTTCAAAAGAAAAAAATATATATATATTACTCTTGGCCATGCCAAATTTTGAAATGATTTCCATGAGCTCAATTATTTTTCGATTGCAAAATATTTGGCACAGTTATAGTGCTCGTAAAGACGTGCCAAAAAATTCTGTTAAGATTTAGATATAATTCACAAGACACTAAGCCAATTTTCCTCTCCAAAATTGCTAATTTTTCAATACAAAAAATATTATTTCAAAAATTCTCAAATCGCAAGGCGCTGATTGGAAAATGATTAGTATATTTTTTGACTCATGAGTTTACTTCTTACCCAAAATAAAGAAAGAAATTTTGACCATTTTAGTAAAAAATCCCAACATTTGGAACAAACTTTGGGAATTTGGGTACTTCGTTGGACAAAAGGAGATTTTTCCCCGTAATCCCAATATCTCGTTATTATTATACATTTGGGAAGGTGGCTTCATGTAAATAAACGCTCAGCTCATCTGGATCACTAGAATATGGCCAATTTTCTTAGAAAATAATTCCCGACACCCAAAGAAAACGGATTACAAAAGTAATAATTGAATTGTATAATAACAATTTGTTCTTCTGATTCGCGATCGAAATCAAGGAATGACATTTTTTTCTAAAAATTACGCTTTTAGAATTTATTTTCCCCTTTTTAGAAATTGTGGGATTTTTATGGAAGGAAAAAATTTGGTGAACACGGTATTTCTCGAAATGGGTCACCAATTCGACGCTTGCATGTGGGCCATTTGAAATTTTAAATTTGAACTACCGATGACTTTGACTTTGAAAGGTAAAATAATATTCATTTTTATTTTTTATTCAGGTGTATATTTGACATTTGCAAAATGGAACGCTATACGCTCGCACAAAATCGAGAAATATTAAAATCTTACTTCCAAAGTAGTGAGTATTTAACGGAAACTGTAAGAAATTAACGTGGACATTTTTCGAGAAGAGATCGGCCTTCAGTTCAGTCTATGTCTACAAGCAAAATTGCGAATATGGGGTTCAGAGAACCCACACGTGACTATTGAGAAGCAAATGCGTGCCACTGTTTGGTGTAGATTTTGCGCTGTACTGAAATTGGGTTGATCGGATGAGGTACTGCCGAGCCAGTCGTGGTAGTCATATGAATGATATTGTGTTCCATTATTAAATGACAAAGTTCAACATTTTCAATAAAACCAGAAATTTGAAAAATAATCAGTATTTTTAATAGTCGATTCTAATTTAAAGTTTTAAATGTGGGTTCATGCGAAAAAACTAAAACTTTGGACGCCTTGGAAGACAACATTATTTGAAATTATCCAATTTCATTACTTTATTTCAATTTAAAATTCTACTTGTCTAAAAAATACTTTTTTTAGATTCTCTCAAATTTTGTTAATGATCGACCAATCCAATCAAAAGTTGTGCTGAAAAATGCTCAACTAACTTTGAACGTCTCTCCTGCATACTATTGTTCGGAGCCGTCGTTATGCTCTTGCACGTAATCTCAATGACCTTCAATATCTTTCAATACATTTCAGGCGGGATACAAGAATCCAGTATAAGGTACCGATGGATATTTAATTCATTCCGATTTGCACGGTTTCAATAGGAACACTGCTCTTTTTGTGCCCGCGTCTGTTAATCATGAACGTTTTACAATGTCTTAACATTTTTCAGTGTGTGATGTTGTTTACGTCGACATTATCATTAATCATTTTCGCGCATTTTTTTGTAATATTTCGATGTTTTTTTTCATGTTCATGCATATGATTTTGCCAAAAGATTACACATATTTTGTTATTTACACATCTAAGGGTAATAATTTATATATAAGTATGTATGTACATACATGCATTACGCATGTAGTATGTGTATACTTTAATAAATCTATTTCGAGATTACATTCATTTTATATAAACATAACATACATTATGTATTGTGCCCAGTTACAGCACTTATGAGAAAATCGATGCCTTTGTTTAATAATTGATTGATTGATTGATTGTTATTTAATATTCTTTCTCTCACGTGCGTATCATCTCATTACCCGCCTTCCATTATTAATGTTCACATTACAATTATTTATTGTTAATTGTTTTTTCTTCTTCGCTGATTTTGTGCTACTTACCAATCACATCATCTTCGGGATGTGGTACGGAGTCAAAAGACCAGTTTTCATCATCATCGAAATGGGCATCACCACCTCGACCAGCGCCTGGATAGAAGGCATGGGCCAGTACTGCACCGGGGCCATCAAATTTATAGCCATCGCCGTGATCACGTCTGAAAAAAAACACAATCAAGTCAGTCATCAATAACGTCAAGCGCTGCAAAAATTAATTCAAAGTTTTAAAGCTTTATGATAACATTTAAAAAGTGCCGAAGAGCGATTTAAACTTTTTACACTTCGATTGACTCTAATCACTGGCAATAAATCATAATTCTGTGTTTGGTCCAAAGTTTGAGAGCGGTCGGGCATTGGCGTCATTGTGAATTTAATGTTTGCCACGCTATACAATTTGCCATGCACGTTGGCATTCACGCATAACCAAAGAGCGTAAATATACAAGAGGACAAATCTCACTCTTTGTCTGTTAACTTGTAGCGAGGCCGAGCCATGCTACCGAACTGAAATAACATTTGCTTCAACATAGTACAATTGTTTGTCGTCATTTTATTGTTTTTATTAGTTTTTGCTAAGAAATTCAAATATATTTCAAATATTTAGCACTCAAACACATGTATACATTTCGTTTTCGTGTATATTTGTGTGTGTATCCATTGTTTTTTATATTTTAATTTTTTACTGTAAAAAGCTAACATGGCTTTAACATCAACATTCGTTGTTATTCGTCAACGTTGCGCCGGTAGTAACAGATAAAGAGTGAGATTTATTTTCTTGGTCTTTGCACATAACTCATACGCCACAGGAGCACTGCAGCACAGTGATTAGGGAAGTTTTGCTATTTAAGGACAAATCTAGGGCCAGGCTAAGGCATTTTAATGTTGTCTATGTTTTCGTTAATAAATTTGAAATACCTTTTGCGTTTGGGAAATCTTTGTTATATTGTAAACTTTATAAAATTAAAATGTAATATTTGGCAAAATATCAGGGAATCCTTTTAGAAGATGGTTGTTTGCAGAATTTAATCAAAAACCATGTGAGTATTTTAAGTTTTTTCTAATCTGTTATTGTTTCACAATAGTGGTGTTTTTTGAGCTCGTTTACAACTAGTTAACAAGAAAGAGATAATTCCTCGAGCTATGCTTACTTGAGAAAACGGAGTTTGGACCGTAAATATTATCGGTCCGTTCTTTTTCGAAAATGAGATTGATCGTGCCATGATAAATTAAACTAAGAATTGTGCAGTAAAAACATATTATTTGAACAGAATCCTACCAGTTTGGTGGCCCTGCTGGTCTCCCCTAGACGGAGTCTAGAGGAGACAATTTAAAAATCAAAACAAATTGCATTCTTTAATAATTTATTTATTTGGCAGGGACTGCCATCTGTTTCAGTACAAGGTGAGTTGACAACTAAAGAAACCCAAGAATGGCAGTGATGGCGTTACCATCAACACCAGTCATGTGTTCTTATTTCGAGATGTAGGCGGCGCTGACTGATCATATGATGGATCGTCAACATTATTATTCGGAATTGCGGACAAAGCGAACAATTCCGCCAATATCAAATTACAATTGGAAGCTTTGCTTGCAAACTGTCAAGGTTAATCCAGGAGTTATGTCTGAGAACTTACCCGCATCTATGTATGTATGTTTGCATTTCTAACTAACTGTTATTCTACTGTTGCACTTCCACATTTACCAATCAGCATTTGCTGCTGAGGAATTTACACGGAATTGGTGGATAATGCCAAAACACTTTTTGGTTCTTGTTTATGTGCGAATGCACACATAAATCCATGCACCAGGATTCGAAGGATTCAACATACGAAATCCTTAAGTTGTTTGAAACGACAACGAAATCCTTTACTTCTACAGTTCCGTGGATAAATGTTTGTTTATCGAACATGTGAATGGCTTTAGAAAACATTCACCTTGTATGTGTGTGCGTGCAAATGATTGGGGTAGTATGATGAGTGTGGTAAAATGAAAACATGAGATATTTGAGTGTCTAAACTCACATTATCAATACAGTTATGTAAAGCTCCGATCCTTCAGTATGTGTAAACATGATTCATCAGTGATGTAAAAAAGATATTTTTAAAACTGAAAGTGCTAAAACCCAGAGTTGCACGGAGAAATATCCGATACGTATGACCAGATTTTTATAGAAATATGAAGAGTGGATTTTGCAACTGTCAATTTGTATGGGAAATCTGGTGGATTTTTGCCCATTCGATTGCTGAATCGAATCTGTATGTTCATCTATTCTTGTAATCAACGTAAAGCCAAACATAACACAAATTGGCCCAAGTCCGTTTTTCGGGCCAAGGACGGACACTATTTAATTTGAAGCAAATCGATTCGACGTTTTCGGCACACATTTCAACGAATCAATGAGGCAATTCATCTGATTTCTTTCAAATATGTTACAGGACGTTATATTTCAACAAGTAATATCGATATAGTCTCCATACAAATTTCCTTCCTGATTTGTTTTTTTTTAACGGCCTTAAAATATTGATTCCCGCGACTAAGATTTAGTGGTCGACCCTCCTTTCATCTGCTCCCATGTAACTATTTCTGAGTGCACATAGTCGTAAAATCCATTTTAAAATTGTCACCATTATTTTCGTTGAGATTTGCAAAGACACAGAACAACTTCATTCTTACATGGGTACGAGAAGAGAAGCATACATATCGTTACCAAAATATAAAAAAAGACTCAACTAACATTTTTTGGCGAATCGATATTTTTGTTTATTACCGAAGTATTATGACCGAAGTTGTTGTGTTTTGTTAAAATAAACAAAAATCACGATTTGCAAAAAAATGTTAGTTAAGTTTTTTTATATTTTGGTAACGATATGTACCTTAGAGTGTGTGCTGAAAACAATAAGCAACAATTCTAGACAAAACCGTCTTGAAGATGCTTTAAGAGTCGTCATTTCATTAAATTAAGTTACTAAATGTTGACATTATAAGCCATATTGGACATACCTAAAAAAAAGCCCGGGCATTCCCAAACCCTAGTCACCATACACATAGACATCATTTTTACATTTGCATTAAATTAATGATAGAAGAGATTATCATATGCGATGCTTTAATAAATCGTCTTCCTTTCATCCTTCAAAATGCTTTCGTTTGTTCTATTTTGATATGTAATTATTACCATTTTTCATTTTTATTCTCAAGAATTCGAACTGGTCTAGAGCCAGTAAAATATTGGAGTTCAAATCAAATTGAATTTAAAATCATTGCAATTACATTGTTTCAATGAAACGGGTTTTCAGTGATACATTTTCTCTTGAGCCTTCATTTCCAACGGCGATGAACATTTGACGAAGTAACGTAAATTTTCATTGATTTGATTTCTTCCTTCATACTTACTTGGCAAATAGAACTTGTATGTCCGCTTGGTCACTGTACACTTCACGGAATGTCAACTTGGAGCTGTTCTGCCAGACAGTCAAAGCTTTGCGTAACGTCATACGCACCAAGCCTGCATTGGGCATCGATTGATTAACCAAACTGTAATGGAAAGAAACAAAGGAATCGTTTTATTTATTTGCAACAAATTAAGAATAAATACTTATATAATTGATAAATGAGATCCTCAGAAATTTATTCTTGGATCAAAAATTTTAAACACAACACAAATTTCGAAATTTCGCACACATATCTGATATTATCAAATTAAATTAATATTATTATACCCTCCACCTAAGGATGGTGGTATACTAATTTTGTCATACCGTTGTAACACCTTTAAATATTCTGCGGAGACTCTATAAAGTATATATATTCTGGGTCGTGGTAAAGTTTTATGACGATCTAGCCATGTCCGTCTGTCTGTTGAAAGCACGCTAGGCGTCGATCGAAATGAGCTAGGAGGTTCAAATTTTCCCTAAATGTGTTTTATGGTTGCATTTCGGCTAGTATAGAAAGTGGTCGAAATCGGGGAAAAGGTTTCCCCAGCAAGGACTGAAAATACCCCTAATATTTATATTATTTAAGATAATTTTTTTGAGAATTTCTGCTTTATATGTTTTTGTAGCGTGAAAGCACCAAAAAGTGAATAAAAAGCACCAAAAAGTGAAATAAATCGTACTTTTACGTGTTACAATTGGAAAAGAGGGATAAAAATGGTACCAACCAAACCGCTGAAGTTGAAATCATGATATTCAGTGTATACATTCATCTCACTGTGAAGACGCGAAACAAAAGTAATTTTTCGAAATTTATACTTGTAGGCGGAAAATGGGGATAAAAATCGTACCAACGGCCTTTTTAATTGTTTACAATTTATAAGTGTGGAAGCTATGTGCCACGGAGCTCCTAGTACCTTTCACACAAATCATCCGGTCTTATAACTTCCATATATATGTTCCCTAAGAGTGAGGATCGATTTAGCCTACGGACGTTTTCTTACTTGTTTTTTTGTAACTATTGAGCTGATATATTAATCTTAAGTTATTTATTATGCAACTAGATCTTGCCATCAACAATCGTAACAAAATTAAAATTAAATCAATGGTAATAAAGCGCTGGTAATAGTTTGTATTAAGGTATATATTAAAATAATAATTTTGTGACGATTTTTAACCCTAGAGAGATAACCTACGTCTGAGAGACGTATGCCTTTTTAATTTTTCGCTCTCCCTCTCTCGAATGTTTGTGCAACACGTTGCTGTTTTTGTTTTTCTCAGTCGTCTACAGTAGCCAATAACGCATTTAAATAATAAAGAAATATATAAAGAATCCATGTAAGTACAAAAAAGGTAAAAAATATTTCCAAAAATGTTGTCACCATAAAGAAAAACTATGATACGTCCCACAGACGTATGGTTATCTTTTCCGTAGCTTCCAATATTTTTATCTCTCTAGGGTTAATATCAGAGATGTGTGCGAAATTTCATTATCCTAGTTCTATGCCTTCCAATTTTTGCCGCAGCTTGTATGAAAATATTTCATGCGCCCAAATCTCAACTTTACTGATTGAATTTTGCAAAGAACATTCCTATTAAGCATATTCGAAAAAATATTTTAGCTGTGGATTCACTTAAAGTTCATAAATGCTAAAATAGTTGCAAATTTTATAATAAGAGAGGTTATTTTATTGGGATGTATCTCGGAAACCATGCATCGTATTGAAATTTCGTTTAGTTCGTGGAAAATAGGAGCTCTTGGGGTGTTCTTTTGCATTTAAAAAAGTGTAATTACGTTTTTGCTTTCCTTTTCAGACAGTGGTTTGCCTGAAGGTTATATTCATTTTACGAAGAATGATCTGCTTATAGCTGCCAACATCGATGGTAAAACCTTCTAAACCAAAAATGAAGTTTTTTTAGTTTAAGTTTAAGTTTATTTGTTGAGCCGTTTTTCGAAAACATTAATACGAATACAGACTAGGAAAAAACTATACTATGACAAAAGAAATTTCTTAAGACTATAACGTATTATCCCAATGTACTATAATAATATATACAGCGACATGCTTCATACATGTTATTGTTGACTATGAATACATACATAAATGAGAAACGCCCTTGCTCCCGGGACTGTCAATGGTGTAAGAGTAAATCTTAAAAGTACGCTTAAATCTGTACTTAATACTAAACTAAAATTAAAGGATTATAAAAAAGAAAGTCCCCTGCCATGTCCAACCGAAGCCCGGAATCAACCAGCACGTATGCCACAAAATTGGTATGAATTCTCCCCAATTTTTATACATATGCCCCGTCAGATCTCGATACTAAAGGCCGAACCTGGCACCAGACTTAGCGTAATCCGGAAAAACAATTGTTATCCCCTATGTGTGCCCCGAAGAGCTTGATCATACAGGGTTACTATATGATGTAAAACAATTGTAATTTCTTTGCTTGCGAGTATTTAACTTTTTCTTTTTTCCTATTTCAGAAATTAAACTTGGGAGAATATTTAAAAATGGAACGCTATACAATTGCGCAATTGCGCTTGGAATTTGCTAGAGCAGTTTTAAATCTCGTTGATCAAAATGAAAATTTTTTGTCAAATTTAATGATGACCGACGAAGCGCATTTTCACTTGAACGGTTTCGTAAATAAACAAAACAACAGATTTTGGGGATCCCAAAATCCCAAAAATCTTCATCAGAAATCTTTACAACTAAAGGACAACATTCAAGAAAAAATTGATCGTATACCACAAGAAAAACTCAACAAAGTTATGGAAATGCCATAAAAAGAGCACATTTTTGCGTTAGAGAAAACGGTTCTCATTTAACTGATATTATTTTTCATAATTAATGTAAAAAAATAACATAAAATAAACTTTCTTTTTATCATAATTTTTTTTGTTTTTTTTCATTCCATTCAATAGTTATTTAAAAAACAAATCATATAGTTACTTTAGCCGCACCCTGTAGAAGCCAGGACGAATGGAGATGGATATGTCATAATTAGGTGGATCCTCATTCATAAATCCAAGAGGAGAAAGGTAGACCACATTCGACCAGCTATAGTCCCTTTGCATATCAAATATCCCAGACACAAAATCATTTTCATGAGAAGAGACCCTGGAAATAAATTTCCTTATGATGTCACATGCATAAAGAGCGATCGGTGTAACCTTCGATTCCCTGTACACAAACGCATTCGAAAATCGCTTGGTTAACGTCTCAAAATTCCTCCCAATACATAAAAATATTATACAAATGCGGGGCCAAAATTGAACCCTGAGGCACTCCGCATCTGACATCCCCAAAGTCTGAAATGGAATCCCCAAGCTGAACACAAAAATGCCTATCCGCGAAAAAAACTACAAAATAATCTCACAATCGATGAGTCAAAGCCAATCCGAATCATCTTGTAGATAATCCCATTATGAAATGCCCTATCGAATGCCTTCTCGACATCCAGAGAAACAGCTACCGTGCAATGACGCATCCTCAAATTGGAAACAACATCATTGTGGAGCTTTAGTAAAGCATCAAGAGTGGAATGGCCCTTCTTAAATCCAAATTGTAAGCTCGGAATATAACTTTCGACTATGTTAAAATCCATCCTATCTCGAATCACTAATTCAAAAAGTTTGCCGATATTAGATAAAAGGGAAATAGGCCTCAAATTGTTTATATCACTATTATTTGGTTTCTTTCGAATGGGAACAATCATTGAAATCTTCCATGATCTGGGAAAGTAAGAGTTATTCAAACAGTTGTTAAAAATTATGGTCAAATATTTAAATGCCTTGACAGGAAGCCTGCGCAGTATGAAGTTCGATATATGATCCAATCCCGACGATATCTTGTTGTTCAACACCCTGGAATATTCCACCACCTGGTCCAAGGTGACCAGCCGGTCACACGACCGAACGTTAAGTGCCGAACATTCCGCCGTGAATGTGCAAATATTCCGTGGTGCATCCGAGATAACACTATCAATAGTAGCCTCAATTTCAGAAAGGTCTCGTCCCGGAACTGAACCACTATAAACATTCAAAAAATGATCCCTTAACAACCAAAAATGAAGAAATACTTTCTTCGTTGTTCTCTGTTAATGTATTTTTGAAAATTTATTTAAAGCATACCTTAGGGATGTAAGGTTTTATGGCATTCGAGCGCATGTATATATTGGGTCGATATTAATCATAAGTTGAGTATAAAGCTATAATAGCCGTGTGTCATCGATTAAAAAATAAAATAATTTTTATAACAAATTTCGAAAATCGTAAAAAAACAACAAAAATTGCATGTGGGCGTTGGACGTGGCATTGACAATTTTCATTTAATTGTGTACTCAAATGAAATCACTGGTAATAATTTGTATTTACATATATATTAAAATAAGAAATTGATGACGTTTTTAATTTTAACTTACATGGGAGGTAGGCGTGGTTGTGGGCGGATTTAAACAACAAATAGTTTTTGATCTAATTTGACGATATAAGGGATGTGTGCGAAATTTCAAGGTCCTAGCTCTATTCTTTATAATTTTTGCCGCAGCTTGTATGGAAATATTTCACTGTGCGTCGTTGTGTAAAATATTGATATTTAAGAATGGGAATTTGTTAATTTGAAAATGTACATAGCAATTTTTAACAATATAATCTCCTCGTAGCTTGTTTATAGGCCATACAAAATGCTTAAAGTTTAAAGAAATCGTTTTTTTCTATTCAATATACATATTTTCTTTCAATAAATAATTATTATTGTGTTGCTAATCAGGTTTCCCCTTTCCAGCTAAACATTTTCCATTTCAGCAAACTTTTCTGCTGTGTTTACGAACTAATTTTGTTTTGAGTATTTCGAATACGAGCCAAATATTCTTATCAATATTTTTTTTTTAACAATGTCCTGATATTTTCGTATAGTGTCCTAACGTTTTTGATTGTCCTTTCTTTGAGCTCAGAGAAAACATCTTTCGCCATAAATAATTGTATGTCAGTACATTTATTACAGATTCCATACAACCCCAATTTGTTCATAATTTCTCCTAATTTGCGGCATTTGTGTTCCTAACTTTATTAGCAACTTACGACTAGAAAGAAAAAACGCATTCAGCCCTTTCTCTCTGTCCGAGGGGGAGTTGTTCGCATTTTATCATTTGAATCCTTTGATATGAAACTTTTCAAAATGAAATAGAAAGCACACGTGCGTGTGGCACAGGAGTTTACGTTGAATTGTTTTGTTTTTTTCTCTTTTAAAATTAAACGACACTCCTTGGTCCTTTTTTATGTGGTTTCCGTGTCCTGGTTCTCTGTACAAAATGTCGGTGAGTCGGTTTGTAAAGATTTGCTTCACATATTTAATGACATATTATTTTCGTTAGGTAACCACCTGTTTCTCTGGGTTTCCATATCTTGGGTAGTATTTCAGAGCAGGCTCCAAGCATAGCCCACTGTCCTTCCTGGCCACCTTGTTTTTGTGTGGGTGTATGTGTGCCACCAAACACAACAAAATGTGTGTGTGTTTTTGGGATTTTATGCAAATTAGTTGAGCTGCCATGTCCAATGGTCATAACCAGTAGGTCGGTCGGTCGGTCGGTCGCTCGGTCTCCTTTCCATTTGTCCATTTTTTGTGCAGCTTTTATTGTTTATTTCCTTTTGTTGGTGTTTTGGTTTCAAGCAGTTTTAAGTTTTTTCTTTCTTGCTTTTTTTCGGTTGTTTGTTTGTTTGTTTCTTCTGTTTTTGCGGTTAATTTGCTTTTCATTTACTCCCGGATTCAGGTGCTTAATATACTCGGTCTTGTATATCTTCCAGCATGTGGTGGACCTTTTTGGGGGGTAATTATTTTTTTGTTTCGTTTTTATTTCTTTTATACTTTTGTGGGAGATTTGCCAGTTGGTGCGATTATGTACGGTCGTTTTTATTTCAATACCAGGTGGGTGTGTTTGTGAATTGTGGAGCTCACTTCCGACACAGTATAAAAAGCATAACAAGTGTGTGGGGGGGGCTTGCTTTGAAACGATTTAAAATAAAGTTTATGTAGCTTTTGGTTTGGATTAAGTCGGTAGGGTTACGCTGCTGAGCAGGAGACATTATCCTGTTGAGTTAACTGGTTTATTGCCGGGTTGTCTTGCTTACAAAAATGTTAAAAAAATACTAATTTTGGGCGATTTTTGGAATTGGTTTATTCGAAGCTGTCAGTTGTTCAAAATTATTTTTTTAACCAGAAATAGAGAAACGAATATGTAATATGAAGAAAGGATGAAATGTGGAATTGAATGTCATTCGAATTTCAAATGTAAACTTTTATAAATTTCAAATAGAAACTTTTGAATTTCAATTGGTATCTATTGAATTTCAAATGAAAACGTTTCAAATTGAAATGAAGATTTTTAAATTCGAATTTAATTCAACCTCAATTCAAATAAACTATTGTTGTCTGGTGCAATAGACGCACTTTATGAACTGCAATAGGTCCAAGGGCGCCAAAATTAAAAACTAGTTTTTTCCCCACAATGAACCGCGCTTCATTTCAAATTCACATCGCGCTCAGGGTGCTGCTACTGCTGCCACGATTTGATAAAATACTTTAAAGCTGCAATGCAATTTGTTGTATTTGCTTTAAACCTCCTCCTCCCCCCTCGTCTGAATGTTTTTTTTATGATTTAATGCCTTTGGCTCTCGTAGCATTTATTGCACTCCCACATAAAATTGGAAAGCGAGAAATTTTGAGGGGTTCATGCCTGGAAATCAAATTTGTTCATACTTTTATCAGCGTCCCGGCGCACGTACATATGAGTGCATCTGTATGAGGGTGGTGGTGGTAGCCAGAAACGCAATTTCCATTAAAAAAGTATAAAAATTGCAAACAGTGGCAACAAAATGTCATTTTAAATGCAACGACATTTTGCCAAGATAAGATTCACAGCGCCCGAGGACGACGACGAGAAGAATATCGCCAAGAATGTAAGAAGAAAACCAAGTGAAGATGAACAGCCAAAAAAAAAACAGCAAGTATGTGTGTGAGCAAACTGTATGTATGTTTACACGGTGCAACAAAATACGAAATATTGCGGGAAGTCTCAGTCACATTACTTGACAGAAAACAATGTTTTATACCCTCATCCTATGGATGATGGTATAAGTTTGTCATTCCGTCTAACACATTCGCTTAAAGGCAACATTTCAGAGCATACACTGGCTATCCAGGCTAAAAAATAATATAAAATAAATTTTTGAAACATTTGTGAATAATTATTGAGTGAAAATTTATACTTTTATTTGCATTTTTGGTATCGCATCTTAGTATCTTAAAGAAAAACACCCCTATTATTAATTTTAATTTTATCGGCTTTTCATACAAATTCTGGGTGCAATCATTTACAAAACTGTTACATAGCTTTAGTTTCCTACTTCTTTTAATCATATAGACTCTAGCCCCAAGATTAGTTTAGTGGCTGCCCAAAAATCTCTGCTGTCTAGTGTAAAATAGAGACGTATAACAACTACATACATGTGAGAAAACTACCAGCGATTTTCACTTTAACACTTCCTCTGCCACATGTGTGCTCAGTAGGGAGTGTGTGTGTGTGTTTGTAAATATGCAAAATAGAGTAAGTGTTGATTGGTAATTTGGGAATTTTGTATTGAAACCAGGGAGTGAAGGATATGTGCGAGCACATATTTTGTATGAGAAAGAAACTGAAGGAGGACGAAAAAAGACTTTTGAACAGATGACAATTGCAATAATATGACGTTTTCTTAAAATATCAATTTTCCTACAGTCATGCATAAAATCACATATGTACATATTAATGGAGATTATAAAAAATATAAAAATATATATAAAAATAATAATGTAAATGTTTGAGTCAAAATAATTATAGATTTTCATCATAAAACTGTTGTTTTTAGACAAAGAAGTTTAATATTAGGTCAAATATGACAAATCTACTGAAATCACTAGAAAAATCGCAATTTGCAATTTTTTATTATTATATCTCTTTGGGTTGCAGCTGACGATATTTATAGTTTTTGGTGTGTACATGTCTGCATCCTTTTAATTAGCATTTGAACAACTGTGACCAAGTGAAACGAGCTATGGAGCTGCGGAGTATGAAAAGGATTGGAGATTTCACATCACTAGTTTTTAATTCTACGATTTTTTTAAATATTTTATACGTATTTCAAGAAAATAATATTTTTTTTCAAAAGTTATGAGCAGGGCAAAAAATGGAGAAGTTAGATTGGTATGTTTTTTTGATTATTCCTAAAATATTTCGCATCTTTATACCCTCACTCTACAGAGTAGGAGGCTATATATCATTTGTGACAGAAAAAAGTGTAACGCATTGAAGGAGTGACTTAAGACCCCAAGTATGTTTGGACCAAATCCGTTTCCCGACTTTTGAAGTTGTTTGAGCCATGTCCGTCCGTCCGTGCGTCTGGCTGGTGTACACGATAACTCTCGAAAGGAGCTAAGGAATCAATTCAAACTTTACACATGGTAATATTTTTATCAAACTTAGTTCAAGTTCGGAGATGGACGAAATTGCCACGACCCATGTTCTTATGTTAAACTCAAACTAATCTAACTTCCACACGGATATTCGGAATCAGCTATATTTGGTGGGTTTTGCCACTCTCCTTCCAGTACCTCCCACACAAATCACGCAATACTATGTAAAATTAATGTGTCGATTATGGATGGCAACCAGAGTTTAGTGGCGTTGCTAGTTGCCAAATTTGCATTACGGATGGCAACTACGACCGACAGTTGTCAATTTCAGTTGCTAAAAAGGGGATTTTTCGGCAACCATTTATTTCTGGTTGCCTTGTAATTTTTCTAATTGGTGTGTAATTTTTTTAAGAAATAAAAAGTGAAAATAAGAGGTAAATTACATTTATTTTTAATTATTCATATATTCAATATTACATATTTTTTTCTGGTGTTTGTAGGCTTCATGATGGTTAAAATTACCACAAAGCAACAATTTGAAATCCTGGTAAACAAAATGGAACTTAACCCTAACCTAGCTCGCGGTGTACGGGTTTTTGGTGAAACCAAAGCCACTACGGATGAAGTGTGGAAGGGAATTGCCGATAATTTAAAAAGCTATGGCCCACCTACACGTACTCCAGAAGAATGGCAGAGAGTGTGGATTCATTTTAAGGCAAAATTAAAAAAGAAACTGGCAGAAAATAAAAGAAACCTTAACACCACAGGTGGTGGGCCATCGCAAGAAGTGCCTTTATCGCCATTGGAGCAGGCGGCAGCGGACCTGTTGCAAGTTGATTTGGCTGCAACTCCAGTGGGTAATCTATTTGGCGTTGGATGCTTTTTCTTCCTCTGTTAATATGGAAACAATCCAAATTTTACATAGCTTTTGCTCTATTATTTGGACAACTTCGCTCAAAACCACTGACAATGTGGGTTGAGCCATGGCGAGGTTGAAGTCATTGCCATGGGACTTCTGAAAACTTCCCTCCGCAAAAAACCTCAAAGCAGCACACACTTTTAAGAGTGGAGGTATTGCTGTTGACCGGTAGTTTTTTTAAAGCAATTTTTTAATTCTTCCACTAAATAGACAACGGCATCTTTTGGAAGTCGGAAATACGCCTTAAAGCTAAGACGAACAATTGTTTATTGAAAAATTTTCAAGATAGAAACATCTACTCTAAGTACAGATGGCAATTCTAAGGGATTAGAGCTATCTCTTAAATTCCTCCTAATAGACACCACGTCCTGGGCATCTTCTTCTTCATCAAAAAAAAGTTCCACTGAGCTAATCATTAAAAATTAAATTTTTATTGTTGAAATTTACTTTTTTGAGTTGAATTGTTTGTTTTGTTTACAAAATTTTAAGTTGCCAAAGTGTCAAAACACTATTATCGACGGCAACTGACAAAAGTTGTCATACATAATACTTATTTTTATTTCAGTTGCGTTGCCAGTTGACAACTCAACTGGAGTTTGGTTGCCATCCATAATCGACCCATAAAGCTGTTATAACTTCTATACAGATGATCGGAATACTGTGAAATTTGATATCTGACATTGCTTTTATAGAAGTCACATTCACATGGAATATGGTCGATATTGCCACACCTCCTCCGGTACCTCCCACACACAGTGACATAAACTTTGGTTACAATAAAACCGACATAACATTCATACGGGTAGTCCAAATCATTTGCAATTTGATATTTGAAAATGTTTTTATAATCACTTTAAACCTAAAAAATATTTACGCTTTAGACACGCCCCTTCTTGTACCTCCTACACAATTGGCTCTATCCTAGGTAATATTATATCCTTCATAACTTCTATACTGGAAAATATAAATGTCGACTTAGACAACCTACTGCTGGGAAATATATTGATCTTTCTTTGAATTTGATGACGGCTATAGAAAATTGAATGATTGTATTTTGATTTGAAAGTCGCATTTATATAAGTCAATTCCAGTACGCCTGGCCATGTGTTCCTATAAATAACAACGAACAACAGCTCCTCTATTGTGTTTCTTTAGTGTGTCAAAGTATTATTATTCTTTGGAAGGATTATGATATTCAAGCCTCACATGAAAAGCTGTAACTGCAAATTATATATTTAATTCATCCATATTATAAATTTTGGGAATGGATTCCCACTCCCAAAAAAATATTGCATGGGATAACAATTAGGGTGTCCAACCGCGATTAATCGAATAATTTTCGTCAAATATTTGTTCGAATAATAAAAAATTACGATTTTCGAAACACGAATAATTCGAATAAATTGTCCCAAATAATCGATATTATAAGTTTTGCCTTAAAAACTAATGAAATCGTCGTATGCTTTGTGTAATAAATTGATTTTGAATAGCCAGTTTGCTCCATTTGGGTAAAAAACTACGAAACACTAAATATAAACACTACTACACTCCTTATCACTACATCAATACAGGCAATGTTTGCTTTAGTGAGTTGTGGTTTTCATTCGTTTGGGAGAATAACTGACTTAAAGAGTTGCGGGTATTTTGATAAAATATCGCTGTTCTAAGCCTTCTGAAGAAATCAAGAAATCGTGATAAGTGGGCAGAAAAGTAAAAAATGTCACCATGTCATTTGTAAATGATGATTTTCATTCTATATAGATATAGAATGAATGAATATATTTTGCTTCAGAAAAAATCGGTTAAAATCACTTAGTTTCAAGCAGTTTAACTTCAGCGAAATGATTTTTTAAAAATGTGTAACTGAAATACACCAAAATTTTGGGTTATGAGGCATATATGAGGATATTATTCGAAATGTGATATTCCATATTGAACCTAGAATATCGCCAATTATCAATTAAACTCACACAAGAAGCAATGTTGTTAGAAAATACCGATTTATAATTAAAAATAGTAATTTGTAATTCAGTCATAAAATAGTCCCTTTAGGGGTATGCATGGAATAAAATCTCCAAGGCTTGTGTCAAAATTTTCCAAGACATTTTCATACAAGCTGCAGCAAAAATTAGAAGGAATAGATCTAGACAAATTAGATCAAAAACAAGTTTTTGTTTAAATCCACCCACAACCGCCTACCTTCCATGTAACATAAAATGAAAAATCGTCATATACTTTCTATTTTCATAGATGCGTTAAAACAAATCATTAGCAGTGATTTCACTAGAGTCCACAATTAATCCTTTCGCCCCGAACATCACGAGTTTGTCCTATAAAATCTTTAAAAGAAAATATTTTTAAGAGTTAATAATTTTTATTTTTGTATACATATTAAGGAATTCAGTAACTTGAATCTTCGTAGGAAGGCGAAAAACAAAGTTAAGTCTCAAATATCAATTATTTGAGTTTTTGGAATTAAATTTTTCTTCTTGCACTTCATCGAGGACAAAAAAACTGTATTTGTTATACGAAGTAATACATATTTTAGATTATAAAAATGAAGAAACATTTCAAAATATTTTTTATTTAACCGGAATCTGCAGGATAATGATTTTAGTAAACATCCTCATACTCATGTCCGTATTAATAAGAAACCCCAAAACTTCGACCCATACTTTGTCAACAAGTTTACCTAAGTATATCCTCAATTAATGTATAAATGAATACACATATTTGAACAACAGAAAAAATAATGTCCCTAAAGGTATGCTGTACAAAAATTGTTGTTGTTATAGCAAACATGTATAATTTCGGGTAGCGTTTACACTTTGTTTTACGTTTTTTGTAATTAAATTGCAACTATAGCAGGATTTTCTTTGCACAATAATTATCTGAGACCCAAATCTATCAATATTTGTAACTGCTACGGCATCGGTCGGTATCTCGATTATAGTTTTATACTGTAGAAAATGTAACAGGTAAAGCACTGTTTAAAAAGAAAAACGAAAACAGAATTACACTTTTTTAATGCAAAAGAACACTTCAAGATCGCTTGTATTCCACGAAGTAAACCAAATTCCAATTAGTGAATAGTAAATCGATTCCTATTCTAATCGAGAATCGATTCTGTGTGTGTCCAACTTTATACTGTGTCCAACTTTATACGATGCTTGGGAATCGAAATTTAATTTAATGAAAAACACCCAAAAAGTATGTACTAACTTTGTACGTACTTTTGGTGGTAACAAGTTGTGAAATTTAAAAGCTGCAATTTTATTAATTAAACAAAAGGAAATGACACTAAGTGTGGAATTGATATAAAAAATTGACAGTGGTATAAAGGTTAATATGTACCAAACACTGGGGTTTTCGTACCTCCAAACAGTCCAAGCATTTGGAAAAATTAAATTATTGCGTAAAAATACATCCCAATGCTAGATAATTGAAATATCGGATAAAGTAGTAGACGATAATGATTTAACATATTATACAAAATATGCATAAATAAAACTGCCGATGGAAAAGTATTTTTAAGTGCTTATGGAAATATTATTTATACAGAATTGATCCATGTAGAAAGTTTTATTCAAAATGGTGAGAGCGGCCACATAAACCAATATAGTTTTCTATTATAATATTATTTATATTTCGTGAAATAGAGTAAAGTAACACCAATAAAAAATACGGTGAATTAGTTCAGCCGATTTTTTCTTTATCATTGCTCACTACCAACAATACAATTTCCTGAACTTTTGGATATCATTTACATTTTAATATATTCGATCTTCGAGAAAATCTGATATATTCATACTTCATCGGTCGTCGACTAATGAAACTATCATTAGAACAACTTTTTATAGTTGTTTTCATGTTAGTGTTAATTAGAAAGTGTTAGTTTTGATGAAATATTACACAAAACTTGATCGAATTCATCAGTACTTAAACATAGGCGAAAAAAATGTGAAACTAACTTTAAAATTCAATATCTCAAAAACGAAGAAAAGCAATAGTTTAAAATTGATAAACTTATAGACAACTTTCTTCTAAAAATATTAAAAAATAAAAGTGTCCGCACATTTCGAAATGTTAAATTTATTTTTAATTCCTAAAAGTAAAGGTGAACATTAAATTATATATTTTTGCGGTGGTATCATTCAATAGATCGGAAAAAATCTATAAGAAAAACGTTTTCGAAAAACTATATATATTATAGATTATTCAAAATAGTCGATTAAGGAAGAGCACCTTAGTGAAAAACAATTAAAAAGGCGTAAAGTTCGGCCATGGCGATTCTTATATACTCTCCACCATGGATTGGAGATATTTTTATGCAAATTTAAATAAATGTAAAGTCCACTCTCGCTTGTAGGGAGAGGCTATCAAAACATTTGGACAGCGTGTATATCGTTCTTAAGTACCCTAACTTTGTTATTGTGGGCATTTTCTGAACTAATTAGTAAAAATTATACCTCTCGAGTTTTATGGTTAAACATTTCTACCGATTCCGATTAAGAATCGATTCTCAGGTCCGATTCTTCGATTCTAAGAATCGGATTCAAAAATAGTTGATCGGGAATCGAGAATCGATTCTTGTCCTCTATTACCATTCACTAATTCCAATATGATATATGGCTTCCGAGATTTGGGTCAATAAAATTATCTCTAAAATAATGAACTTTTCTACAATTTGAACATGTATGAACTTTAAATGCATTCATAGCAATATTTCCCCACGATATCGCGGAAATCATTAGAATACGCTTGATGGGAATGTTCTTTGCAGAATTCAATTATAACCCATCAACCCATCAATTTGGGAGTTTTTTCTGGGTGACCAATTTTGGTTGTTAAAAGGAGAAATTTTAAAACCAGGAAAGGACCCATGCGAATAAGAATTGTTAATAGCGAAGTATATTTTTTTTCTCGAAAAATTCACAAAATATCTATATAATCGTAGGAATGATCAAATCGGTCTCATAATCGTTTAAAAAGTAATACAAAATAAAAGTTTCTCATCAATCGTGGACCAGTTGTCACTATATTATTTTATCTAAAGTTACGTGTAGCCATAACTTGGCCCGTAGGCTACACGAGCAGTGTCTTCCGAAGTTATGGTTTTTAGAAAAGGTGGATAAGTCAGGCTGTCATCAGATTCATGGACTTGGCGACCCTACATTCAAAAACAGTCCAAGACTGCCACACATCTCTTCATGAGTTAGCCAAGCAGTTCGATCTTATTTGGTTGCCAGGGCATATGAACGTCCCAGGGAACTGTATAGCGGCCAAGCTTGCCAGATAAGGAACGACCAAACCAGTTCCACAGTAACTTACATGCATAGGCACATCCCTGTGGACATGAAAGCTACCGCTCAGGCTGAAGGCACTGGTGCTGAACTGCAAATAAGGTCTGGCCAAAGTGTGCATTCGCTTCAACTATTTCATTTGCCTACGTTGACTTCATTATTGACGTGATACTCCCTGTATGCCTAATACATGCCCATGGTCTGGGCATTGAATCAAACGACTTTTCGTGAAGCTGTGAGGGCATTTGAGAACGTCGAATGCCTTCTCTTTCTGTGTCCGAAGACGTTTAGTGACTAGGGTCACTTGGTCAGTATGGGCGTCGGCTACATAAAATGTTTCATTATCGGCGATTCCTTCGCCTCGGGCGATTTAGTCTTTTGTTTATCGGGCCTTATGTGAACTAGTAATCCGATTCGGGTCCTTGAATTAAATAGATTCATTCTCTGCTGCACTTGTCATACCACCCGCGTATAGTAAATTATGTGAACATTCACGAGTAGTTGTTGATGTTGATGTTTGCAGTAGCCAACTGCAAATAAGGATTCATTGAATTGAAATATACATGGCCATAGTTAACACTGTTTGGGTTGTTGTTTGCATCGCCAGTGTCACTCCTGTTGCTGGCTACCAACTATATTACAGATGATGTTGTTGCTGCTGCAGATGCTGATGCTGTTGGTGATGTTGATGCTACTTCATACTTGTGGCACAAATACGTGCCTGCCGTACATTGTTAACGGATCTCAAGGGATTGCAAGCCAAACAACGAACGACAACACCAACACCAACAAAAAGAACACAAATTAAATCCTTGTTCAACGGAATTTTATAAATGTTAAGGACTAAAGTTGTCAGGTGGCATGGCATGGTCTGGTATGGCGTATGGTCTAGGTGGGTGGGCGGATGCGTGAGTCCTGGTGATGGTGGTGATAAGTATGCCTGCCTGGAAAGAAGAGTTTTGGCGATACACAGTTAATTTGTGACTCGAAACTTTGAAATGGAAAATCTGTTGAAATGTGTTCTTATTTACGTTTTTGCTCAACGCAATCCAACCCAACCCCAACTAGCTCGACCAACTGACTGACTAACTGAGTGAATGGCAGGCATCCTTGCAGCCACCAGGAATGCTGGCCGACCGGCCCTGCTCTGTTCGGTTGGCTGATGGTGATTGTTTGCTTTCTTATTTGTTTGTGTTTATTTCATTCATTCGTTTGTTTGTTTGCCAGAACGATGTGCAGCAACTGTAATGCAAATACGAGCAAATGTTGTAAAGGATGAAGGAGTAGAAGAAGGTAGGAGGTGTAGAATTCTCCAGCCCACCAACCGACAAATGACCGGCTAATGCAACAAAAGGCCAAATTGATGAAGACGACGACGTGGACGTGGACGTTGACGATGCCGACAACAAACTAGTTGAGTGTTGGCAAGCATGCTCCTACTCCGACTGCCGCTGCTGCTGATGATGTGTATATTGCCTGTGCTCATAATAATAATGTGAGTGGAGCGTGAAGCCGTGGAGCTGTCGCTGGTGCCGTTCCTCATGCCTCATGCCGCAGACTCTGAGGACGATGACGACGTTGACAACTAGGACATGTTGAGCTGAGCCCACGACACAAATGCAAACAAAGTAAAACATGACACTGCATAGAGCACGTTCCTGGGATGTTGTTAAATGAACTGTAGTCCCATTACAAACACATTGCAGATGTTCAGAGCTCAATGACAGTGCCAGCCAGTCCTATGCCCCCGCCCCTGCCCCTCATACACCATGTCTACTCTATGCATTTGCATGACGATTGACGAGACTGCGAGACATTCAAATGCAGATGATGTTGATACAGCAGGAGTAGCAACCGCTCTGCGTAGTTTCTTAATGAATCTTTGTGGAAATTCAACGAAATCACGTTATTTCCCAGTATTGGATTTATCATTCAATAGATTACGTCGAAACAATCGTGATTATTGAACGCCTCGCCAGGCAAGGCCAACACTGTGTGTGTCCAACTATAATCGAAGAGTTTAGAGGTTTCCTTGGTTAGTGCGACGCACCTCAACCATATCCTGGCTATCTATACAAACTCGTTACGGAAACCGAGGCGAAGCTTTGAATACCTGCTGTGCCATAAGTCTTTCACAAGGTAATGCCGATGACGACGCACATCCATACAAGAGAAATGTCCCTGAAACCGCCAAAAAGGTTATGAGCGATTGTAAATTCAACGGCAGCGGAAAATGACTGTGGACATTTCAATAGGGAGCTTAAATTGGATTTTAACGAATTAAAGACACGTTTTCTCGCTATCGTTAGTAAAGGCAGGCGTGTCATATATGCTTACATAAAAGTGTTAGCCACACATGCAGAAAAATAGTGCAACCAGAGACCAAGGAATAGCCGAAACAATGATCAACTCCAGGCAAATTGGAACCTAGAAAGAAAGACCGTGCAGACTATGGCCACAATTTTTAAAGGGTTTACCATAAGGCTGAGAGTAGGCTAGGTTGCGGTAGCAGTCAAAAAGTAAGCATCCTACTTATTCAGACCACAAGAGGTCGGGCTCCCACGCCCCTCATCAGAACTAACCTGTAGAACTCATGAAATATTTTATCTTCCCGACGTATAAGTCGGCCTAGACAACAAAGATGCTGAGCTCAGTGTCACTGCATGTTTTCTGGCCATAACCGAACAGAGAAAGGGAAGGTCAAGCGCTCTTAATCTCCTCCTCGCTTTAAAACACCTTTTACAAAAGTAGTTTGACTCCTTGCCCAGCCTCCGAGCATACATATGAGCCACAGCCGTCTAGTCTATAGGACAGTGTCCCGTCAGTATTAAAATCAATGAAGACAATTGAAATCTTTCAAATGAAAGAATATCTTGCTCTGGCGCTCTGCATGCGTCTATGTCTGTCCATCTGCTGTTCACCAGCACCAGCAGTGGCTTCTGGCTGAGCATGACGACGCACAGTGGCACTTTGCTGGCTAAAAAGACATTTTCGACAATTAATTTTCAAAAATCTACTTATGCAGTTCTATAGAAAAGTGCTTCACTAGGAAATATCTATAAATAGTTTTAGTAAAAAGTAATATTTTGTTTTAGTTTTAGTAAAAGGAATGCAGCGGAGTCACTTAATTATTGAAACACGAAAACTGATGAACATTTTCATGCAACTCAGTATTTTGTACGATATTTCAACTGTTAACATTATAATGCAATTTTTATTGAAAAACAAGACCTTCGTTTTTTTATTAATAAATTTATTATTTCTTTGGATTGCATGGCTTTATAAAATTCAGCGTTTGCAGGTTTCCTTGGAATAAAAAGAAGTTGGTTCCGTCGGCCTGCGTCATCTTACTGCTACAGAATGATGCGGGATAATCTATTCTATAAATTTATGCAAAACATTTAGCCATTCGATGAACAAACTCGATGCAAAATTTCCAGACATTCGGACGAAAGCAAACAATTTTTAATGAAAAATCATTTTGAGTTATATGGTTGGTATGTGATAAGAGTGGCCGATGTTAATTAAATTTTCAGAGCTTTTTTATTTTGTTAATTGTAAACTTTGTGGAAAATGTAAAGATATGCAGAGTGAAATAAAAAAAATTGTCTGAAACATTAATTTTAAGTTACATGGGCGGCATATGATGGGCATGGCCGATTTTGATGAAACATCATATTTTCCTTAATTACGCTCAGAAAATGCTCGGTGCCAAGTTTCATCACTCAACGAGTACTCCTTATATTTTTTGCACTCTATTAGTTGAAGTTATCCCACTGTGCGACGGTGTATCCCTATGCAGGTCGTTCCTACTCTAGTAAGGTCGTCATCTTTCAAGTACCTTTGCCCTGGCACCAAAATAAGGTGAAATCGCACTATTTGGCCACCAGTATTTGACTGTTTTGGACTGTTCTGGAATTTAGGGTCACCTGTAGAAGCTATTTAGACGAAGAAGAGAATTCAGTTCAGCTCCTCTTGTGTTCTTGTAAAGCGCTGCAAGAGTACCAGCTCTCCTACTTAGAGTGTAGGCTCTACAATGACCATAGCGACTCAGCAGATACTCCTATTAAACCTATCGTCCGATTTATAGAGAAATCCTGAGACTGATTATAATATGAGATAACCACACCTTTCGTTTGACTCATCATTCACATTATCTCCTCTATCATCTCCTCTGATTTAACCCTTCATAAATCCCTTCTACCTGTGGGATTGACAAAAGGCCGAATTCAGTTGGCTCCGAGTGAACTCGTCGGTTGTGTTCACAATTGAAAGGCATCCCCTACAACCTGACCAAAGTAATGCTTTCTTCCGTTGGCGGTCATAGGCTGATCTTAATGTGTTACTCCTATAGAATACGTGGTAAACCGACTACGCAGAGTAAAGGTTTCTTGTGTTGTAGGTCTTCGGTCGGGATTAATGTTTTTCCCTCACCTGGGGTATCCTCTAAAATTGTATATTGAGAATGATGTCTGCTTTAGCTTAGCACCCCATCAGGGCCAACACTATTTGTGGATTTGAGATTATTCAAACTCGACAAAACTAAGGGTAAATCAATAACAGGGATTTCTAATTGACTCAATGCAGAAATATTATAAGGATAGGCGTCACTCGACCCATAAGATCGCTCTGAGTATGTCGTCGCAAAAAAATTTGGAAAACAATCAGCAATCGCCTGATCATCACCAAACTCTAAGCCATCCATTCTAATCCTTGTCGGCTTAGTTGAGGATCTACGTTTCAAATTCACAAAGTCATAAAAAGATCTAGGGTTCTTCCTAAAATCATTCCTTAGTTTTTCTAAGTAGATCCTATAACATATCTGAGACTCAATGCTATATTTCGACCTAGCAACGGAATATTTGACATAATCTGAATGCAAACCGGTCCTCTTAAATTTCTTAAAAAGTCTACTTCACGAATTCTTCATGCTAGACAACTCACGTGAAAGCCAAGGTAGTCTTCTAAAGTGCCCAACACGAGTTTTCGGTACTGATTGTGACAAAAAGTCATTCAAAATTTGATAAAATCTATCTACGACAATGTCAAGATCAGTATAGTGACGACAGCTACAAACAGAATTCCAGTCAACATCCTGAATAAGTGAATTAAGCTTTTCGAAATTGGTTCTCTTGAAACAGAAAGAGGTTCGATTATCTTGCGAAGTAGAGGGAGAAGATTCAACAACAATACAACATCGATATATTCAAGGTAGGATGATAGTTGTCCTCCGGGAGTGATATGGGAGGAACTCTACTGATTTCGAAGTAATGGGGATCATCGACAAATACTAAGTCTAGCTGCCTAGCATTTACATTTCCCACATAATTTATCTGAGACAAGTTAAGATCAGTAAAAAGTCTAACTATTTGCGAGGGACAATCATCCCTATCAAAAGTTGACGTCAACGGTGTTAAAGCCTCGGCATCTAGCAAGGTAAGCCAAGATACAGAGGGTAAATTAAAATTAAAATTAGAGAAAAATATCCCAGGGGTTAAATTACTTTTTGGGCCACTCCACACATCCTCTTCTGGAAATAACGCACTGTGTGAGCTTTTCTTGTAAAAACTTCCTTTGTACAGGTCCATATAGTACAATTGAGTTCGAGAAAGGTCTGCTATCATGAGCCGCCTTCATTTCGGAAGATATGGTACCCAACGATGATGTTTGACAAAATCAAATCAACGAACTGCCCCTTCAATAATCATTGCACAAATTCCAAATTCAAGGAATTCCTCGTCATATGTTTGACTACGATTAGAGGAGCATTTCTGCCGTGCCATGGTGCAGTTAGCAAACATTTTCAATTTGACAAATACAACATGACTTTTGTGGTTGCATACAAATACACCAAATACACATGCAAAGATATGGGTATCCATGAATGTATGTCGGTTTGTTCACAGTTTCATACAAGTGAAACGCATTTTGAATACTAAGTTTAGAATACTGGCGACAACGGGTGTGGAAGGACTGTGTGTACGTACCACTCCGTCGTACTGGTGCTGCTCATTGGTTTGACTGGCATTCGTGATAAGCTTTTTTCCCATTTACTCTCCACTGATGCGGAATAATTGGGAATTAGACTTAGTTTTGTGTGATGGGTTGGAATATGAAATGAATAAAAGTTCGTTACGTTTTCCACGAAATCTTTTGGTGAATTTCATTAATTAACAGTCATTTGTTAGTTTGACATCTGACATGAGATTCTGACTGCTGTTGTTGCCGTTGCTTGGATACAAAAATCATACAGAGGGATTTGAGTCGTAATCGAAAGGTGATGGAAATAACATATCTTACACAATAGTTGTTACGAGAATCGGACAAACATTCGATATATTGGAGGAATGGAAGATTGACACTTGGTTTTGGGCTGGCTTTTCTGTGAAGCAGGCCAATGATATTCATTACAAGTTTTTGGTGTCTTACATGACACGGTGTAAACAATTTGTTTGTCTATTCCAGTGTAACCTCTTGCGCGATTGATTCATGCGATGTCGACGAATATTCGTTTTGATTTGAAGTCACACGTATAGGGATGTCAAAAACCGGCCCTCTTCGGGAAACCGGGTTTCGGTATGTTCAAAAATTTACAATTTTCAAAAAATCGGTTTTCCATTTTTAAAATTTAATAAAACCGGTGAAGCCGGTCAAACCGGTTTTTATATATGATAAAATGGAGCTTTAAATATTATTTTTATAATTTTTTGAGATTATTGAACACAAAAACATTAAATCATAAGAATTCAAATACTATAAAAACAATTTTCTAATTTCATATTTATATTTTAAATGAAAGTTCTCTTAAATCGCCGATCTTATTTATTTAAATTACCAAAGTATTGTAAAGTTTCTTTTGAGCCTTCTTTTGGACATCAACCAACAAGTCTAAGTCTAAATCAGCGATGCTGTCAGAATTCAATATGAGACATATGTGCTTATAAATGTCATTTGCAAAGTCACATATTCGAAGATTAATTGTTTGATGGAAATATACAGGAAGTGTTCTCAAATTGTATACGTTTTCTTGCGTATTTTTATTGTAAAATATATCCACGAAATGCAAATGGTTTGTAATTTAAAAACTGGTTAACAGACATGAAAACACCAGTTTCTTCGGTACGTCGAGAAGGAAAATTAAAAAAAAACCGATGGACGGTGTCGTAGTTAACACTGGTTAACCGGTTTGACATGCCTAGACACGTAGTTTGGTAATTTCCGACCCTGGCGCTGAGGAAACATATTGGATTCAAGCAGGAAAAAAGGTTAGACTCATACAGCATATCGTCACTTGAAATGCAAAAGTGCGGAATATGGCAATTGAATTAGAATTTTTGAATTTGGAAATTGAATTTTTGATTGACCAAAATACATATCCGCACCAAAAATGACGACTTTATTAAGGAAATTCAAAATTGGTTAAAAACGTAACTATTATTAACCTCGTCTATTTTTCGGTCTAATTTTTAATGTAAATGCATTTTTGTGTTTTAACTGTATTCCGAAAAGTCGTTTCTGTAACCACAGCGGTTTAAAATTTTATTAAGATTTTTGCTGCTCATGTTATATTATCCCTTATGGGGATAACAAATTTCTAAAATAAATTCCGATTTGAATTCTCGTTGAACAAATTGGTAGTGGGTCGGTCAGTGAACAGGACTAAAGTCCATCCAATCAACATCTGCCAACCAAATACACAGGGGGTTATTGTTTTTTCTCCTTTTACAAAACCAATCTAAAATAAACTTTTTTTCACAGCTTACATCTCATAATCCTCCTAACACAATTCCCCCGCCGCTAACCCACCATTTACTAGGTACGAGAGATTTGTTATATATTTCAAACGTGGTACCTGGTAAGTATTTGTTTAAAAATGTACAAAGTGTAAATATTTTAATATGAACACAGACACATTCACATGAAGGCGGCGGCGGGCACGCCAACAAACAATAGTTTATTTTTTAATTAAAAATGTCGGGGATGGCAAAAAGAAAATTAATATAATGAACATTTATATACGTATGTATGTATGTATGTATGTATGAGTAAAGCAAATATGTATGGCGAATGAGAAAGGAAAATTCAACAAAAGGAATCCTGCCTAAAATATGAACACAAACAAGCGAACAAACACACACATACACTCAAAGAACATACATACATACAGACGCGGGAGTGAACTGCAAAAGTTTCATTTAACTATGTGCCTTTTTAAGTTTTAATTATATACACTAGAGCATGTATAAACGCACACACACATGGGCACACATATTCGTGGATGGTTCACTCATACTTGTAAGGCCAGACACATGGACACATACTAGTGTATGTCTACTCACACACACCCATAATCACGCTTAACTGGTTGCCTACATGCCCATAAAGCGAATTCGTATGTCTTTACAATACCAGCTTAAAACACTTATAGAATTGCACAACACTCATAAGCACACGTGTACAGTGTATATTAGGCGGAGTTTACTTTGGAGTGTTTTAAAGCTCACCTATGATTAAAAATGTGATCTAATATCAACTATGAATTTTCCATGTGTTATGGTGCCACCCAACTACTGAAAAATATTTGAAATTTTAATTTTATGGATGTGATTTTTTAATGTAAAAATATCGATTTTTCAAAAAATTGGATTGTCGGCAGTTCACTCAGAAAAAAGTGAACCCTATAACGAGTTAAAATGAACTAAAATTTAGGAAAATTAAACTTCGTATAGCACTAAAGCAATATTTCCTCATATCAAGTTCAAACTTTTCCTTGAAAGTAGTACATGCTTTGAACTTGATTCTAGTTCTAGTTCAATTTTCCTCAAACCAAAGTAAATATTTACTCAAACTAAGGAAATTTCCAGTAAGTTTTTCCTCAAACCAAGTAAATTTTTACTAAATCTAACTAAAATTTTCGTAAAACTATGTAAATTTTTACTCAAATCAAGTAAATATCTACTTAAACTGAGGACAATTTTGCCGATTTTTTCCTCAAAACGAGTAAATTTTTACTTTAACTGAGGAAAATTTTACTTGATACAAGAAAAAAATTAATTTAAAATAAGTTCAACTTATTCAAAAATAATTCAAACAAATGATTTTGCTTCAGAGTATGCAAAACTGGTAACAAATTTTGCTTCAGAGTATGCAAAACTGGTGCAAATTGGCAACATGAAATATTTCTCAAAAAATAAATTATACCTCTGCCATAAATAGTTGATCTATTATTCCATGATTGCTGCGAAGGCAAGATAGGCGGCTTCACAGTGCACACTGGTTACAAATCCTTTTTTTATGGCATAAAGTCGAAAAATAAAATTACAATCTTGTAATTTTGCACACTTGATATTACGAAAATTGAGTGGAATTAAAGATCTCGATTAAATGATTGTTGTGTGGTAGATACTAATTGTGATAATGAAATGGGAAATATTCAGTTATGACTATGTTCTCACAAATGGGCGATATGCCCCGGCCATGTGTTGCCTTACAATGTAAACAACACCAACGAATGTGACTGCTGTTGTTTACAGATGGTGGTGGCGGTGGTGGTGTTGGTAGTGTTATTATTAAAAAACATTTTCATAATAACTGTAATAACACAATTTCCTGGTACGTGGTAGTGTTGACAACTCATAAAACTTGTTAAAAGTACAACAGCAGCAGCAACAACAACGACAACATAAGCGGCAAAACTTTAGATAACTTTACACACATGCACGCACGCACCCACGCACACATCATCCTCATCCACACATACCGCACAGCCGAAATTACGATTCATCGTCGTCGTTGTCTGTCGTATTTAAAGAGACTTTTCTCCTGCATTCTTTGTCACTCTTTATCACTGGGCGTATATGTGTGTGGGTGTGTGTTTGTGTGCTCGTCATAGAGTTGTTGTTGCTGCCGATGCTGTTACTGTTGCTGTTATTGTTGTACTTTTGGGGATAAGCTTAATACAATTTTTGCTAATTTTGATTTAATAACACATTATGACATAAATCGCTTAGAATCCTAAACGAGTTTGAGTTTTGTATCGTTCGTTGTCGTTTTCATGTGTGGGTGTGTATGTAGGTGTGTATAAATGTGTCTCAGTTTACAGTACCCCCCGTCTATAGTCAACAGTCGTCTAGCAGAAATTCCCTGCCTCGGGATATGTGAATGTGCGTGTGAGTCTGTGAGACATCACCAGACGGGCTGTGAATGAGTTTGTTGGTGGTGGTGGGATATGGGGTGTACTAAGTAGGAGATGGTGCGTGGGTGGGCCTATGTATGCGAAGGCTGCAAATATTGTCATGTGTTTAAATAAACATTTCAATGTATACTTTTAGGCGTTCGTCTCCATATACAGACCAGGCCAGTGAAATGTTATTGATAAGATATATCGTAGATAGTAATTCTCTTATTAACCCATTAACGACGAATGTATAGAAAAATATTCCAAAAAATATTCTTCGAAAAATTCAGGCTAGAGTTCGGTGGGAATAAGGCCAAATCGGATTCCATAGGCATTTAGTGGATGGATGGGAATAAAAATGGGGCAGCATAAAACCGAATGTTGTGATTCTCTACAACGATTTTACTTAAAACATTATTCTAGATTTAGGGTATATTGTGCTATCAAATTCTATCATTTCGCCGTTAATAGCATTTTGCTTCTCAAGTTATCAGGGTGAAATAGAATAAATGTTGGCTGTAAAGTCAAAAATTGTGAAAAGTATCTTTAAAATGTCGACATGACAAAATAGATTTAAATTAAATCAAATAAAATAATTAAAAATAATAATTGGACAAGGGAATCGTTGGTCAGGATTTAGTTGGTAGGATTCCAAAAAAAAAAAAAAAAAAAAAAAAAAATCTTAAAAGATTGCTGAATTTTTCAGTTTCCAGCTACCAGCAGTAACTTTTTACATTAGACGGGGTCGTGAAAAAAGTTGCTGCGGTCGTCCCCAGAAATGAAGATGGGATTGTTAAATGATGATCTGCAACATATTTTGTATTGGTTCGAATCGTCTGTGAACTAAACGCTTCTGAAAACATCTCTAAATATCATACTTACCCGTGTTAATTTTGTCATTTTTGTCAAAATTTTTTTGTCTGAACTAATAGATCCTTGAAAACACTTTATATATAAATTTTAATTCTTGTCTTAAAATATCTTTTTGGGGGTTCTCATATTTCTTGGAAACATTTTGTAAAAGTTGTTATAAAAAATAAGTGGAAGGAATCAGTATTTTATGATGACTAAATGTTGAATATAGGACGAAAAATGATCTACAATTTTTTCATTGTTTTATACAAAAAACGGAGTTTCAGAGCCAACATTTACAAACTCTTTTAACAGTTTTCTGCCGATGTTCATCATTTAGGCATCATTCGATATGTATTGGCTGCAGCTCAGACAAGTGTAAAAATTTATATTTAAAGTGATTTCTGATAAAAAAATTTGGATAAAGATGCAACATAAAAAAATGACTCGGGAAAAATATGATTTTAGGGCCGTTTTCAGGAGCGTTTGGCTTACAGATGTAGCATAGTGCTAAGGGTAAAGTAAAATACTGTATGACATACAATTTGTTTATACTTCTGGATTGGTATTTTTTTTTTCTCAGAAATACTGGTGAAAATGTGTAAAAGAAAATGTAATAAAGATCGAGCTGCTAGAGATTCGGCTTCAGAGGTTTTGATAACTTTGATTTGAAGACTCTTTAACTATTTTCTGTAAAGTCCGAAAAAGTGTGTTTTTAATGAAAATTTACTTCAAAACATATCGATCAGATCATCAAGGACCTTACGGCATCGCTTTGAATATGATACTTCTAGAGTTCAGGGTATCAGTATCAGTTTTTCTAGGTTAGATTTCGTTTTGAAAGTTTTGCACGATTTAAAATTAGAACATCAAGAACCCGAAAAAACGTTGATTTCGTCCATTTTCGACCATTTATTGTTTTTATAATCGTTTAAATAACGATTTTAAATGGCTGGGCCATTTAAAATTTTAAATTTGGACTACCGATTACTTTGACCTTCAAAACTAGAATAACATTAATTTTTATTTTCAGGTTTATGTTTGACATTTGCAAAATGGAACGCTATACGCTCGATCAATATTGGGAAAATATTAAAAACTTACTTCCAAGGTAGTGAGTCTTTAATGCAAACTGTAAGAAATTTACGTGTACAATTTTCTAGAAGAGATCGGCCTTCAGTTCAGCCTTCATGAAGCTCTTTTTTTTCTCGGTGGCTATGTCAATAAGCAAAATTGCCGCATATGGGGTTCAGAGAACCAATACGTGACTATTGAGAAGCCAATGTATCCACAACGAGTCACTGTTTGGCGTGGATTTTGGGTTGTACTGAAAAAGTTCAACCTTTTCAAAAAACCCAGAAATTTTAAAAAATAATAAGTACTTTTTTATAATCAGTATACTAATTTAAAGTTTTAAAGGGCCCACCCTATATGTTTGCAACAAATATAACAGCGAAAGAGTAATATTATCTTCTTGAAATATAACTCATACGTCACGCCAACGATAATTGTTTATTTATTCAATTGTGGCAACACGGTAGCTATTTTTAGAACTCTGTTGCTCAGTCACTATTGCACCTAGAGGGTCATTCTGTAGAGCTTAAACTTGTCAACACTATATGTGTGAAATTTCATAATTTTTTTCATTGCCCAATGTACACCGTGTCTCACATAGCCATTCGAACATTTTAACACGACCATGATGATGGAATGTGTTCTATTTGCAAATAAATTAAACAGGCCCTTCTCAATAAGTGGATTTTCTGTTACTAAAACTTTACCCACTGATAACAACATACATAACAGTGTCAATGCCTTGTCCCTAGACTGTAAATGTCCTCAGTTGCTTCGAAGCAATGCGAGATATTTGCTGACATTCATTTTCTTGAAATTACATTTGAAGAAAATTTTTGGAAAAGCGCTTGACGTTATTTGTTGTGGAGCTTGTTGTTGTTCGTAAAGCAAATGTTTGTTGCTGCCGTCGCTGGTATGGTATGTATGTGTGTGCCTGCAAGCACAGTATAGCACAATCAACCGTCATGTGGCTGTGCCACTGTGCCATCGACGCAGTCATTGTTGCTGTTGCTGCTGCTGCCATTGGCTGTCTGCTCAGTGTCACAGTTATTATTGTCAAAATTGTTTCTCGGCTGCTGAACATTTTGATTACTTATGTGATTTTATTGTGATTATTTATTATTAATGAAAACAACAATGACAACGACAACGACACACAGAGAACAGCAAACTTTGTCGTCTGTTCTAAAATTTTTTATGAATATTATGTTACTTTTTCCACTTCGGGGACTGGCGAACGACCAGAGTTTGGAGACGATGGGGTTGAATGTCTATGTGTGTGTGTCTCCGTATGACTGTTTTGTTTGTATTAAACAGCCTTTAACATTTATGACTTTCGCGTTTGGAGTGTTACAATTCACTTTCAATTGTATTTTATTTTTCTCCAGCATTAAATTTTATTGTATTTTAAAGATTTTATGTTTGTTTGTGCACATAAGGCTTAATTATTTTCCATTAGCATCCCCCCATCTCTCTTCGCACTCCCCCACACACAAGAATACAAGGATAAATGTTTGTGTGAACACATTTATTTTATTGCCGGCGCAATTGTTGTGTGTCCTTCGGTTATAATGAACCCATATTCCGAATTTGTTCTGCTCCATCTTCCTTTGGTTTGTTGGTTGTTTTCATGTGAAATCATTGTCACCGAATGGCACATCTGGTTTGTGATTCGGTTTGTTCACACCGACGAGGGTTTCAATTAAGACTACACATTCAGCATAGAATGAACTTTAAGTTGAATTTTAATTTAATTAAAATTTAAGGAATTTGATCTTTTTACAGGGCTAATGAAATTTTGAGGTCTAATCAAGTTCTTGATTTGAATTGATTTTGATTTAAGTTAAATTGTATTTCACACAATTAGTTTCGTATTTCAAAGTATGGGATTTAAGTGAAACAACGATTCAAAAAAAAAAAATAAAACTGACATAGAATATTGAATTACGTAGTCCCAAAGGAAAAATGCTATAGGTGTGATTTCAAAATTCACCGGTCTGAAAGATGAAATTAATCCATTACTGAATTGTTTTTTATTTTCAATAAACCATGAAAAGGCTCACCGGAATTTTTACTGAAGAAAAGTCAACTACATAAATGACTCCCTGACACATAAAACCGTGCGACAATTTTTTCATTGGAGCCGCACAAGGCCATATAGTAGGCCAAAGAAGAGATCGCATAAAGGAAAGCTATGTGCTCAGTTTTCCGTTTGGTGATCTTTTCTCCTTTTTACAGGACTTTTAATTTTCAAAATATATATAAGTTTAATAATTTATTTGTATACTTTTGCAAGTCATACAGAGGCGACATGAGTACAAAATGAAAGAGAAAAATATCTGTTAAAAATACTTCTAATTGCATACATCTGTCTGTATTAGTTCAGCATTGACAATCATTTCTTAAAAAGTTAAACTCTATTTATTTTTAAGGAGAAAATTTGAAATGATTGTTAATTCTAAACTTATACAGATAGAAGCGTGGCATTTGAAGTATATTTAGCTGACATTCTTCTCTTTCATTTGACATAAATATCACCTTAGTATGGCTGGGAGAAGTACGAAAATAAATTATTAAAACATATATATCCTTTGTAAATTAATGGAAAACTGAGTATACAGTGGAAATGGAAAACTGAGTACACAGTTCACCTACGTATGACGTCTAGTTTCACGTGTATATGGTCTTGTTCAGCTCGAAACAGACTCAAATATTCTTTGTTAAGAAACTGTTGTTAATTCACATTTAACCCATGCAGGACCAACGGTTTAAAAAAGTGCTGT
Organism: Polietes domitor; assembly: GCA_947397865.1. NCBI lineage: Eukaryota > Metazoa > Arthropoda > Insecta > Diptera > Muscidae > Polietes > Polietes domitor. Next base: position 99,622,983 of record OX377622.1, on the reverse strand, counting down.
CCTTAATGGGTTAAGAAGTTCACACACAAATCATAATTAGAGATCAATGCCTCTCCAACCAACCTCTAAAGATACAAATTGAACTATAAATGTAAATTTATTAAAAATGCATCAAAAATAGAACAAAAATCATCAAAAACTGGTCAAACCTGGAATGGGGAGATTTATGTGCGAGTTACAAAAAAGGGACGTGGCAAAAACATAATATAAAATATAAAATCAGTTTCAAATATAACATTTCGACCTGTCGCATGGAAGTTATATTGCTTTTATTTTAACCTGAGATTTCTACCTTTTGTGGGGGAGGTGCCAGAAGGAAAGTGTCAATCTCAGCCAAGAGATACTAGAAAGGACATGGTAAAAACATTCCAGATTTTGTACCCTTATAGCGATTATAAAATCATTTTCAAATATCAAATTTCAACTGATTTCGACTATCCACATGGAAGTTATATTGTTTTTTTTTTTTAAACCTAGGATTTCGCCCATTTGTTGGCGGAGGTTAGACGATAGCGCCCATATTCCACACAACTGCTACGACTATTCACATACTGTCAAATACCAAATCACAAAAATTCTGATCAACCGCATTGAAGTTATAAATACTTTAGTTTTACCTAGGTTAGGGTGAGTTGTGTGCGAGGTATTAGAAGGGGTGTGGTAAAACCCTCCAGATTTTGTACCCTTATAGTGATTATAAAATCATATTCAAATATCAAATTTCAATTGATTTCGACTATCCGCATGGAAGTTATATTGGTGGTACCTCCCCATTTGTTGGGGAGGTACCAGAAGCGGTTAGACAATGGCGCCCATATTTCTTGCAAGTACAACAACTAATCATATACTGTCAAATACCAAATTCCAACGTCCACCTCACGAACGGACAATGATGAATGGGAAATATTTTGGTAGAACTCACCAACCATCACTTTAGTTCGGAACATCGACAACATTTGTTTCCCTCACAAAATGATCCCCTCTAATATATTAGTCGATTTTTGTGCGATTTTTTCCATCTTGGAACGATGATATCTCTTAACTCTTTTTAACACTTTAAAGTGGGCCTACTATTAGTTCCCGTTTGTGTAGAAAATTTCTTACTCTCCCAAGTACGCTATTCAAGTGTAGACATCACCCGAGTCGTTACTGCCGCTTCGAAATTATTTTCAAGGGCCTGCCACTACTTCAATAAAATTTGCAGGCAGGGGAAGGGAGCGCTTTACATTTCTTCTGATGGTGGATGGCGAATTGAAAAAACATTTCTGCCAAATGTTGTGTGTTTTTTAGTGTTTCCTTTTGCGTTACGATTTTCGTTAGTCCTGTTAACATTTCTTCGATTTGGTTTTGCATCACAAGCAGCTGCAAGCCATAAAAATGTTTGAGGTTTCAATTGTCCTGGCCATGGCGGGAGAGAGAGAGAGATTTTCCGACTGTATTACATGCTGACACCGAATAAAACAAAACAGCGGCGGCGGAGGAGGACAATGTCCTTTTTTATTTGCCACAGCAAATATAAATGGTCGACAGGAATTGCTTTCGTTGTTGTTGTGTATTTCTTGCCTTTAGCAGTTTTGTTGTTAATAAAATTGTTGTTTGTTTCTCTTTTGCGCTCGTCCTCTTTGGATGTGTGTTTTATCGCGGTGGTTATGGGTGTTTTACAAGCAATTTGCACTGACATTTCCAAAGTGATTCGGTCGGTCGGTCGGTCGGTGGTGGCCTTTAGTTTTCGGCGACATTAACTACTGCAGCCATGTTGGCCATGTCATAATGTTGTGGTAATTATTGAGAGGGGGTGGTTAAAGGCAGGACTAACCTTGGTGACATAGGCACAGCACGGGGCCCTAAGGGTAATGATTCGTATGTCCAGAGGTGGGTGGTACACGAGCCCGATTGTATTATGGTAGACTAACAAAAGCAAATCTATTGTAGATGAGTAATACAGGCACAGGCAGATAGACAGATTTGTAGATCGTTTACAGTAGTTTATAAATTAATTATTTACAAAAATTAATTGTTTTCTTTACTAAGGTACAAATGCATGAACAAATAATAAAACTGGTAAATAAGTTTGAGTTGTTTAAAGATACTTAGGGCCTGTTTCTGTCTCGTATGAGGCGAACGATCCAAAATCACTCAATTATTACGAAAAATCTATAAGCCACAAGAGCGTATAATTCGTCGTGACTATTGAAAATCACGCAAAGTGGTCGTAGTCAAAATATTTCTTATCTACGTTTTATATAATTTATGTAATAGTTGAGTGATTTTTGATCGTTCGCCTAAGACGAACGAAAATAAGTTACTTACATGAGTAAGTCAGTTATTTGGATTTTACATGACCGAATTTGTTTGTTTGGAAGGGACGTGGAAATGTGCTAATTATTTATGTTTATACGAAAAATGTAAAAATATTATCAAATATCAAGTCATAGCGGATTTCGGGCACAAATGTAAAATATATTAACTATTTAATTTCACCTAGAATGGGGACATTTATGTGAGAGTTACAAAAAAGGACGAGGCAGAAGCATAAATAGTTTGAATGTTTAGTGTGATTATAAAATCATTTTCAAATATAAAATTTCAGCTGATTTCGACAAGTCGCGTGGAAGTTATATTGATTTTATTTTAACTTGAGATTTCGACCTTTTGTGTGTGAGGTACCACCAGAAGGAAAGCGTCAATCTCACCCATATTTCACACGAGTATAATAACTATTAAAACATTATGAAATACTAAAATCACAGAAAATTCCCATCATCCGTATAAAAGTTATAAGTATTTCAACTTAGTTAAGGGTGATTTGTGTGGGAGGTACTAGAAGGGGCATGGTAAAAATCTTCAGATTTTGTACCCTTATTGTGATTATAAAGTCATTTTCAAATATTAAATTTCAATTGATTTCTACTATCCCCACATGGAAGTTATATTGTTTTATTTTGACCTACAATTTCGGCTATTTGTGTGGGAGGTACGAGAAGGGGTTAGGCGATTGCACCCGTATTTCATACGAATATTACGATTATTGAAATACTACTACAACTACCAAATCGCAAAAGATTCTGATCAACCGTATAGATGTTATAATTACTTCAACTTTACCTAGATAAGGGTGATTTGCGTGGGAGCTACTAGAAGGGACGTGGGTAAACAATCCAAATTTCGTACACTTATAAAGATTAGAAAAAATCAAATCAAATTGCATATTTCAATTGATTTCGACTATCCACGAGGAAGTTATATTGGTTTTATTGTAACCTAGGATTTCGCCCATTTGTGTGGGAGGTACGAGAAGGTGTTATGCGATAACACCCATATTGCACACATTCTGTTAAATACCAAATCACAGAAGATTGAGATTAATCGCATGCAATTTATAAATACTTTAATTTTGCCTAGGTTAGGGTGATTTGCGTGGGAGCTACTAGAAACGACTTGGTAAAACCCTCCACATTTTATAAACTTATAGTGATTAAAACATCATGTTCTAATATCAAATTTAAACTGATTTCGACTATCCACATGGAAGTTATATTGGTTTTATTTAAACCTACAATTTCGCCCATTTGTGTGGAAGGTACCAGAAAGGGTTTGGTAATCACGCCCATTTTACACGAATACAACGACTATTAAAATAATGGCAAATACCAAATCATAGACGATACCGATCAATGGAAGTTATGCGTACTTTAATCTTACCTAGGCTAGGCTGATTTGTGTGGGAGGTACTACACTGGGTGTGGCGAAATCCTCAAATTGCATTCTCTCATGATGATTATAAAATAATTTTCAAATAGCAAATTTCAACTGATTTCGACTATCCATATGGAACTTATATTGATTTTATTTTGACCTAGCATTTCGCCCATTTGTGAGGGAGGTACTAGAAGGGACGTGTCAAAGACCTTCATACTTCGTAAACCCAATTTAAAAGTGAAAACTTTATTAAATACCAAAATATAACTGATTCTGAAGATTATTTTTGGAAGATACTTTATTATTTTAACCTTAACCTTATTAACCTTAACCTTTTTATTATAAAATTCTCTCTAACAATATAAAAAGTTATGAAAGGAATTTGGTTGAAACGTGTCGTAAGTCACTCCTGCGTTACACTTTCTCTCCCAAATCATATATAATCTCTCATACCGTATGATGAAGGCCTAAATGATCTAATTTTTACTATGTTCCATATTTATTTCACATTAATTTTTAAGTTTTTTTTTAAACCCAGATTTTTCTCCAGATTAATGACCACCTCATTTAAACTACTGAACCGGTTGACAAACACTGTTTGGAACAATACAGACAGCATTTGCTACCGAGTGACCATATGATTTTCTGAACACAACAAGCGATATTGAACATACTTGCCTAAATAATCATTGACATTGACCATTGGTCTTTGAACTTCTTCGTCATTTCACTGATTAGTCTGACCTTATTTTAATATGACCGGATGCGGAAGCATTTTGAAGTTGCCTTAAATTCTTTTTTTGCTTTTAAACATTAATTAGAGTGGCTGGTTGTCGGCTTTCGGAATATGAATTTGAATTTCAAAAGCCAAAAACAAATTGAGATTTTAATAGAAAATCTAAATCTGCATAATTTGTATATCCTTCGAAATAAGTCGGCATAATTCAAATGCCGGTTTTTGGATAATTTCAAATTTATTGTTAGGCAAGACATTCGGTGGTGTGTGAATGCAGTGCATCTAATAAAGTCCTTTTTTGTGCTAAATACAAACAAGACACAGAAAAGAAGAAGAGTAAGGCTGGCAGGACGAGAGCGTGGGCGGGTAAGAGAAAAGGTTTTAATCTTAATCAACTTTTAAATTATTCATATTTAATACAATATTGAAATTAACATAATGAAATTTCCTTTTTTCTGTTTGAATTGCAAATATTGTTGCCAAGAATTTATCATTCATGTCTCCGCCACCTCCCCCTTCACCATAAATCTTGCGATGTCCCACCACTCAGAAGAAGGCTGCACCAAGAAATTCTGAGCTAAAGAGAAAGAAAGAAAGCTTGCTGTGTGCCGTGGCATGGGAACTTTTGAAAGGATACATGTTATTTAACATTTGGGAATAAACACTGGAGGAGTTGCAAAGTCCGGGGACAAGAAATGTCGTGTAATATGTAAATGCTATGGAATAAAATGAGAAATTTGTTAAGGAGTAACTCTCGCACACACACACAGAGATGAACTCTTAGGAATACTCCAGTGTTTCAGGGGTTTTCCACAGAAAGGTAAAGTTTATTCCAGCCGAACAGTGGTGTGCTCTAATTTAGCAAAGTTTAGGAATTATGCGTAAAATTGGGACACAATTTAAAAATGCCATTTCGGATATTCCTACGAAGTTTTGATCATGAAAATATATATTTGGAGGTTTGGAAACAAGAGTAGTAATTAAATGATATCCACTAATCCGGAAAACTCGATTACGGATCTGCAAGCAATCATCTATGCAACGAGGTGTATTAGGTTGACGGATTGTAATAATATTACCTAATACCTAGGTTGACGCATTGAGAATGTGATCAGGTAGATCATAACACTCTGCAAAAATATAAATGATGACAACATGGTAACACAAGCACAAGTACAACTGAAGTTCCACTGATGAGTTATACCCATACTGGTTACGAAATGCGTATATGGCCAACTGTGAGTGTGGTTCTTTTCTTTTCCAAACCCAAAATGTCCTTCGTAAGAAGAAAAAAGGTAGGAATAGCTGCTATACGAATGTATTAAAAAAAAACTAAAAATGTATTAATTTATTTCTAGAAATAAATAGAGAAAACATTAAAAACATATTTTTTAATGTTTTCATCTATTGCTCTCATATCGGCCACACCTGTACTTCCAAACGCAGGTAAAGTTGGCATAATAGAGAAAAAGAAACAACCTACATCAGCGACAAGAAACAATTACACAACAGCGACAACGACAGCCACAGCGAGAACAACAACAACAGCAACTGCTTCAGCGTGCTATGTTAATAAACCTTTGACTTGGTAAACAATTTTCTTAACTTTGTTAACACAACTTGTTCAGCAAGTTCGTCTCAATCTTATTTTTTGCGTAGCGCCTTCTTGAGCCGCTGCTACATCTATTTGGCTTCATGAACATCAAACAGATGAATCTTGAAATCTTCTTTTCGCGTTCGTTTTCGCTTTCGACTATGGAGTGATGGCGGTGAGGGTCCAAGTATTTATAATTCTCATTAAAATACGAGTACATAGATCTTTAATGGTGTATAGCGTATTTTTAGGCATACGCTTATTTACATATGCAGATAGGTTTTGTCTATATGTAAATGTGTACACACGTATGTACAAAGTGTGGTAATGTTAATGTTAAATGGTTTGCAGTTGAAATTGTATGGGAAGTGCTTTCAGAGTTTTTTGCCAATTAAAAAATAATATTAAAATTTAGTCTGATGGAGTTGAAAATATCTACTATAGACATTGAATGAAAGCTTAAAACATTCAGATCTATTTAACAGATAAATCCATTTAACAATTTTCTATAATTTTAAAAGTTCATTTCAAACTTCGCACACTTCTCTAATATTGTAAAATTTATTGTTGTTTAGATCCGCACACAACTACGCCTACCTTCCATGTAGGATAATACGTAGAAACAACTTCATAAATTTCTTATTTTAATACAGATGTTAATGCAAATCATTACCAGTGATTTTTACAATTAAATGATTTTTAAATGCCACGCCCACATGCAAATTTTAATTTTTTACGATTTTTGCAATTTCTTATAAAACTCCTTGTATTTTTCAATCGATGGCAACCAGCTCTTATAATTTAATAAATAACTTAAGATTAATATTTTAGTCCAAGATTTGCAAAAAATCAGATGATAATAGCATACAGTTTTCTGTTAATTAATCAATCATCTATATATATAAAGGGTCCGCCATCTAACGTTTTTTTTCAACTAGTGCTTATTTCGTGAATGGTAATACTTAGCTCATGTCTGATTTGACAGATAATTAGTTTTATCCTTCCGCTGAACGAATATGTTTGTGTATACGCTTGAACGCTGGGAAATATTGCGACATTTCTTTGAAATTTTTTGTCCAAAAAATCATCTTTTCAGATGAAGCTCATTTTGATCTTGGCGGGTATGTAAACAAGCAAATTTGGGGCACAGAAAACCCGCACGCATACATTGAAAAGCCAATACACCCAAAACGTGTGACTGTTTGGTGCGGATTTTAGTCCAGAGGCATAATCGGGCCATTTTTCTTCGAAAATGAGCAAGGAGTGGCCGTTACAATCAATGGCGATCGCTATTGGGCCATGTTGAATGAAATTTTGTTCACAAAAATTGAAGAGAAGGATATTGGCAACATTTGGTTTCAACAGGACGGCGCTACGTGCCACACAGCCGAAGCTACACTCGATGTTTTGCGCCCTGTTTTTAAAGATCGCATTATCAGCCGCAGAGCTGATGTCGTTTGGCCACCTAGGAGCTGCGATTTGGCACCGTTGGACTATTATTTGTGGGGTGCCCACAAAGATAAGTGTTACGGCGACAAGCCAGAGATAATTGACGCTTTAAAGGACAATATTCGTGAAGCCATTGGTGAAATACAGCTGCACACAATCGATAATGTGCTTAAAAATTGGACCGATCGTGTAGGCTACTGCATGGCCAGCCGAGGCAGGCATTTTAATGAAATTATTTTCCATTATTAACCGGAAGGATTGTACTTTCAAATAAAAAAAGAAATTTGAGAAAATATTCAGTAGTTTTTTATAGCATTTTCAAAAAAAAAAGTTATTTGGCGGACCCGGTATATAGGGTGATTTTTTAAAAGCTATAGGAAAGTTTTTCAAAAAAAAAAAACACACATAAAATTCAGAAAAATGCATGAAATCTTTATTTGAATCGATAGTACGGTCCATATAATTTAATGTTTGAAGATTATTTCATGCAAATGTTGACCTTGACTGCGCCTCAAATGGTCCATCCGCTTAGTCCAATTTTGGCATTTCCACGTTTTTGAGTAACAGAGGCCCCATTGCTGCGAACGGCGACGAATCGATAATTGATGGTCATCATTAACACTGGCCGATACAGCTGCGATATTTTCTTCAGTTCGCACTATACGTAAGCGTGTTGGTGGTTTAATGTCCAACAATGTAAGTTTGGTGCGAAATTTAGTCACAATAGCCCGAATAGCCGCTTAAGTGGGTTCCATAAAATGGAAGCGCGCTATGAACTTTCTTAACGAAAAAGTCAAATCTGGAGCGACATTTGTATGGGGGCTATATCTAATTCGGAACCGATTTTACTCATTTTCACCACAGCTGGTTCTAGTTGAAATATAAGGTGTTGTGCTAAAATTTTTCACAATCGCTTAATTTATGTGGCTTTTAGAACTGAAAAAGTCATATCGGGAGCGACATTTGTATGGGTCTATATCTAAATTTGAACCAATTTGCTTCAAGTTAAATAGCGTTCATCCTTGACCCACAAAACTTAATTGTACCAAGTTTTGTAAGGATCGGACAATAATTGCGACGTGTATTTTGATTACAAGAATAGAAGGACGGACATGGCTAAATAATAAATATAGTTATATAGAATAACCTGTGGGTCTACCTTGCTTCCTTTTGGGTGTTACAAACCCCAAATAACCTAGTGGATGGTATAATAATAATTTCGCACACATCCCTCATATTGCCAAAGTGGATTAAAAACTGGTATTGCTTAAATACGCCCACAACCACGCCTATCGCCCATGTAAGATACAATGACAAGATAACCATTTACATAAAGAGTCCGGGTATTTTGTTGAAAAGTCGATGCGAAGCCACTTGATGAAGGCAATCATGATAGAGGTGCTATACACCCGAACAAAACTGGGAAATATTATAAAATTACTTCGAAAATAGTGAGTCTTTAAAGCAAACTATAAGAAATTTACTTGGACAATTTTCGTGTTTCAGATGAAGCTCATTTTCATCTCGGTGGCTATGCCAATAGCAAAATTGCCGCATATGGGGTTCAGAGGACCCACGCGTGACTATTGAGGGCTGGCGGCATCATTGGGCCAGGTGCTGCAAAATTGGTTTGATCGGATGAGGAACTGCCGAACCAGTCGTGGTAGTCATATGAATGATATTGTGTTCCATTATTAAATGACAAAGTTCAACCTTTCCAATAAAACCAGAATTTTGATAAAATAATCAGTACTTTTTTATAGCCGATTATAATTTAAAATTTTAAATGGCCCACCCTATATATACGCTGATACAAATCATTAACTGCAATTTCATTTGAGTCGACAATTAAATGAAAATTGTTAGTGTCACGCCCAACGCCCATGTACAAATTTTATTTTTGAAAATTCTTAAGCTTAAGCTTAATATGTCAACAGTTGCAAAAAATCAGAGGATAATAACTTAAAGTTTTCTGACAATTTATCAATCATTCCAGATAATTATATAATAGCATTACACTGGGTGTAATTTTTTAAGTCATGGAAATATAACCATATACGGACATCACTACGTAATAAAAGGCTAAAAAAGATCCATGTCTTCCAGTTTTGCCCAAGTCATGCACTTTTTTATGGACCCTCAAAGATTTGTCATAAAGAACAAAAATTGTGAAGGTATAAAATCAAGAAATAAACTTCATCTTCAAGGTCAAATTTGCAAATGCCGTCGAACAAATTTTATAGGCTGTAGTGTGTGTAAATTGCGTAGCACGTATACGCTACTTTATGGATAATATCACTGATACGCACCGTAGTCTGACTGACCATTAACAGAAAGAGTTCTGCAAGATATATTTTTCCTACCTAAACGGTGTTCAGAATCATTCCTAGGAAGTTCATATGTTCTAAAAAGTTATTTATTGAGATCTTGGATACATAAGCAGATTTTTCTTTTTAAAATGAATATAAAAGATTATCAATATTTACGAATGCCGTGGCATCGGCCGTCCTCGCGAATATAGATTTATGCTGAGAGCTACAGGCAGATAATAACAAAAACTAGAGCAATAACGAGAACACAGGCCTAGCAATGATCACACTGCAATAAGAAAATCAGTGTAATAACAGCGACGGACGAGAGTAGTGAAACTACGGTAGCATTAAGTTATACTATTTATTTTCGTGTTTTCTTTTATGTGTTTGTGTTGTTAGTTTTTGTATTTGCTTTGGTGTCAACAAAATGGACATTAATAATTAAATTGTCTGTAGGTTTATCTCTATTTTGTAGACCCTGAGGATGCACTTCAATGTAATTGCGAAATATTGAAAAAACATATTTAAATAAATAAAATAATAAAGGCCTCGAGCTCAAAAAAAAAAAAAATTCTATTAAATTGAAAAAGGTCGAAAAAAACACAAAATATTACAAAACTAATCATACTAATAAGTAAAGCCTTCAGGAAAGCGAAATAATAATTATATATATATTTTTCAATGCAAAAGAGCTCATATTTTCCATGAACTAAACGATACGATCATCATATTACATTGTTTTCGATATATTTACATTCCAATAAAAGAACTTCAAATATGATGGAATTTGAAACTATTTTAACATTTATGAACTTTAAATGCTTCCACAGCAACATTTAGTCGCGATATCGCTGAAATCTTTGAAAATATGATTTATTGGAACGTTCTTTGTAGAATTCAATCAACAAAGTCGATTTGGTAAATTTTGTCCCAGCAGAGTTGTTTCAAATTATTTTCCATTAAAAAATTGGAATATCGTTAAGTTCAGGATTTTGTCCATTTCACAGTTTGTTAGTTTTCTTTCTATTTTTCAAAATTCTTATTCCTATTTTATTTTATTATTTTTTCAAATTTGAGACCGTTGCTGAAATTCTATCCTGCTATCGCTCACTCAAGGAGGTTGTGATGGATACCAGATCTAAAACATCACACCCAGGTTGAGTGAGTCAAAGCAAGACAAAATATTTTTATCAGAAAATGGAAACACTGGAAACACTTCTTTGGACACTCTGGAACACTTTAATTAATTGTATCATCCCGAAGCAAATCTTCTTTTCTTGAAGATTTATGGCTCAGTATTTTATTGGCCACTTTTTTCAATTTAATTGTATTTTCTCATTTCACCACATTTGGACAATTGTTTGGTAACAGCAACAACAACAGCAGGTCCATTGGATCGTCGGAATCCTTGGCATTTCATTTGGATTTGTGTCAATATTTGCCATAATTAAGATTGACATGGGTTTACATTTTCTCTATTCTTGCTCTGCTTTTTATTTCTTTGGCTGATGTTTAATGTTTAATAAAAACATAAAAGGTTTTTCTCGTCTTCATCTTCTGCTTCTTCTTCAGTTTCTCTTGGTTCTGACGACGTTATCCCGAAAACCTAAGAAGGTGGTGGTGGTGGTGGTTGGTTGGGCTGAAATCATGCTGACAGCTGGAAATTTTTATTTAATGTTTCTGCCTAAATATCAGTATCTTCTAATCTGGTATTCATAATTTGTATGAAACATGTTTGTATCCTTTTTGTTTGCCTCTTTGCCTTTGCCTCTGCTACAGGATGCTAAATAATTGATTTATGATTTGCATATTCTTTTGCTGGCTTCAATAAGGTTTTGGCTACAAATTTTAATTTTTATGACAGTAATTTTATTGCTCGGAATTTTATTGGTTGGCATAATAAAATGACCAAGAAAAGGGTCAACGGGTCGATGCAGGGCAGTGGTGTGTGTGTGGTATATATGTATAAGGATTTGGCTGAGTCTCTTGTATATGAGGCATTATAATTTGTGGCACATATTTCTAGAGTTTAGAGAGGAAGCCTTCGGGTATTGGGAAGTTCCATAATAAATGTTACCTTTACGATGTCATTATCCTTGATATCGTATTTGTTAAATAATTATAGCTTACCTGAAAAGAAAAGAATAAGATAATTATTAGTAATAGTTTGGATGAATGTCTTAAAAGAGAGAAAATTCTTAAATTAGAGAAAATTTTAGCAAGTACGCGTAGAAAGGCTGGGATGAATTTATTCACTCTCCAGCAAATACAAAATTTCACTTTATTATCGGTCACTGGAATCAAAGATATACATGACAGTTTTGATAAATCCGGTATAAATTGCATAAATTACACGATGGATATAGACAAGTCTGTCAGCATTTGAATATATAAATCTTAAAATAGTTTTCAAATAAAATAATTCTTATTTCGTTATTTAACAGAAAAATTGTTTGGTTCATTTACCATTTCAATTTACTATTTATTAAATATATCTTCTTCTTTCACATAAATTTGGTGATTTATCACTAACTGCAAAAAATGATTGATTTTAATCTTTTACTTGAGCGATATTTACAATAGACCTCTGAAACTTCTTCCCGCAATATCCTTCTTCCGCAAAACTATTTAAAATTTACGGCAATTATTTTCCCATATTGTTGCTGAAATTTTTCACTCCACCAACGCGGTGATATTACTTTTTGACCTCGATAACACATGCGTACGCCATGCTGCGAACTTCAAAGGCAAATCGACTTAAGATTTCATAGGGATAAAGATAAAGAGTTCAAATCCGTGTTAATATAATTTGACACCAAATTAAGAAAATAAACACTCGTGCTCGCACATTTAGCAACGTTTCTCACATGCCCCGCTGCACGGAAATTTCTTCTAACTTCGTTTGTTGATTTCTTCATGCCTCGAAGGTTTTTCTTTATAAATAAATTTGACAATAAATATCAAGGACGGGGAGACGACACCAAATAAACAACAACACTAACATCCAGATAACAATATCATTTACTGTAATGTCGTTAGAGTCACAAGAAACAACGGCAACCATACCAAAATATGAAGGAGGGACGGATGGAGAGAGAGAGGGAGGAAGGAAAGGAAAGATTTGTAGAACAAGGCATGAAGGATATCGTTGAGAAACTCACGTTATTCATTGTTGTCGTACATATTTTGCACTTATTTTCCGCTTCCCGTCCGTTTGATTTTCACACAACGAAAACACACACACAGACACTCAGCCATAAATTCATTCACACATACACATACACAATGGATCCGTGCTGGGAGTGTGATACGCTGCGGTCCTCATGCCACACACAAATCACGTTTGAAGGAAACGTGTTAAATTTTCACACTTGAAAAATGTTTTGTAAATTGGGATTTGATTGAAAAGTGTTTGAGTCGAAGCTATGGAAGACATACATTAACCGGCCCATGAATTGGAACGAATGTAAGTGATAGTTAAATAGTTAAATAGTTAAATAGTTAAATAGTTAAATAGTTAAATAGTTAAATAGTTAAATAGTTAAATAGTTAAATAGTTAAATAGTTAAATAGTTAAATAGTTAAATAGTTAAATAGTTAAATAGTTAAATAGTTAAATAGTTAAATAGTTAAATAGTTAAATAGTTAAATAGTTAAATAGTTAAATAGTTAAATAGTTAAATAGTTAAATAGTTAAATAGTTAAATAGTTAAATAGTTAAATAGTTAAATAGTTAAATAGTTAAATAGTTAAATAGTTAAATAGTTAAATAGTTAAATAGTTAAATAGTTAAATAGTTAAATAGTTAAATAGTTAAATAGTTAAATAGTTAAATAGTTAAATAGTTAAATAGTTAAATAGTTAAATAGTTAAATAGTTAAATAGTTAAATAGTTAAATAGTTAAATAGTTAAATAGTTAAATAGTTAAATAGTTAAATAGTTAAATAGTTAAATAGTTAAATAGTTAAATAGTTAAATAGTTAAATAGTTAAATAGTTAAATAGTTAAATAGTTAAATAGTTAAATAGTTAAATAGTTAAATAGTTAAATAGTTAAATAGTTAAATAGTTAAATAGTTAAATAGTTAAATAGTTAAATAGTTAAATAGTTAAATAGTTAAATAGTTAAATAGTTAAATAGTTAAATAGTTAAATAGTTAAATAGTTAAATAGTTAAATAGTTAAATAGTTAAATAGTTAAATAGTTAAATAGTTAAATAGTTAAATAGTTAAATAGTTAAATAGTTAAATAGTTAAATAGTTAAATAGTTAAATAGTTAAATAGTTAAATAGTTAAATAGTTAAATAGTTAAATAGTTAAATAGTTAAATAGTTAAATAGTTAAATAGTTAAATAGTTAAATAGTTAAATAGTTAAATAGTTAAATAGTTAAATAGTTAAATAGTTAAATAGTTAAATAGTTAAATAGTTAAATAGTTAAATAGTTAAATAGTTAAATAGTTAAATAGTTAAATAGTTAAATAGTTAAATAGTTAAATAGTTAAATAGTTAAATAGTTAAATAGTTAAATAGTTAAATAGTTAAATAGTTAAATAGTTAAATAGTTAAATAGTTAAATAGTTAAATAGTTAAATAGTTAAATAGTTAAATAGTTAAATAGTTAAATAGTTAAATAGTTAAATAGTTAAATAGTTAAATAGTTAAATAGTTAAATAGTTAAATAGTTAAATAGTTAAATAGTTAAATAGTTAAATAGTTAAATAGTTAAATAGTTAAATAGTTAAATAGTTAAATAGTTAAATAGTTAAATAGTTAAATAGTTAAATAGTTAAATAGTTAAATAGTTAAATAGTTAAATAGTTAAATAGTTAAATAGTTAAATAGTTAAATAGTTAAATAGTTAAATAGTTAAATAGTTAAATAGTTAAATAGTTAAATAGTTAAATAGTTAAATAGTTAAATAGTTAAATAGTTAAATAGTTAAATAGTTAAATAGTTAAATAGTTAAATAGTTAAATAGTTAAATAGTTAAATAGTTAAATAGTTAAATAGTTAAATAGTTAAATAGTTAAATAGTTAAATAGTTAAATAGTTAAATAGTTAAATAGTTAAATAGTTAAATAGTTAAATAGTTAAATAGTTAAATAGTTAAATAGTTAAATAGTTAAATAGTTAAATAGTTAAATAGTTAAATAGTTAAATAGTTAAATAGTTAAATAGTTAAATAGTTAAATAGTTAAATAGTTAAATAGTTAAATAGTTAAATAGTTAAATAGTTAAATAGTTAAATAGTTAAATAGTTAAATAGTTAAATAGTTAAATAGTTAAATAGTTAAATAGTTAAATAGTTAAATAGTTAAATAGTTAAATAGTTAAATAGTTAAATAGTTAAATAGTTAAATAGTTAAATAGTTAAATAGTTAAATAGTTAAATAGTTAAATAGTTAAATAGTTAAATAGTTAAATAGTTAAATAGTTAAATAGTTAAATAGTTAAATAGTTAAATAGTTAAATAGTTAAATAGTTAAATAGTTAAATAGTTAAATAGTTAAATAGTTAAATAGTTAAATAGTTAAATAGTTAAATAGTTAAATAGTTAAATAGTTAAATAGTTAAATAGTTAAATAGTTAAATAGTTAAATAGTTAAATAGTTAAATAGTTAAATAGTTAAATAGTTAAATAGTTAAATAGTTAAATAGTTAAATAGTTAAATAGTTAAATAGTTAAATAGTTAAATAGTTAAATAGTTAAATAGTTAAATAGTTAAATAGTTAAATAGTTAAATAGTTAAATAGTTAAATAGTTAAATAGTTAAATAGTTAAATAGTTAAATAGTTAAATAGTTAAATAGTTAAATAGTTAAATAGTTAAATAGTTAAATAGTTAAATAGTTAAATAGTTAAATAGTTAAATAGTTAAATAGTTAAATAGTTAAATAGTTAAATAGTTAAATAGTTAAATAGTTAAATAGTTAAATAGTTAAATAGTTAAATAGTTAAATAGTTAAATAGTTAAATAGTTAAATAGTTAAATAGTTAAATAGTTAAATAGTTAAATAGTTAAATAGTTAAATAGTTAAATAGTTAAATAGTTAAATAGTTAAATAGTTAAATAGTTAAATAGTTAAATAGTTAAATAGTTAAATAGTTAAATAGTTAAATAGTTAAATAGTTAAATAGTTAAATAGTTAAATAGTTAAATAGTTAAATAGTTAAATAGTTAAATAGTTAAATAGTTAAATAGTTAAATAGTTAAATAGTTAAATAGTTAAATAGTTAAATAGTTAAATAGTTAAATAGTTAAATAGTTAAATAGTTAAATAGTTAAATAGTTAAATAGTTAAATAGTTAAATAGTTAAATAGTTAAATAGTTAAATAGTTAAATAGTTAAATAGTTAAATAGTTAAATAGTTAAATAGTTAAATAGTTAAATAGTTAAATAGTTAAATAGTTAAATAGTTAAATAGTTAAATAGTTAAATAGTTAAATAGTTAAATAGTTAAATAGTTAAATAGTTAAATAGTTAAATAGTTAAATAGTTAAATAGTTAAATAGTTAAATAGTTAAATAGTTAAATAGTTAAATAGTTAAATAGTTAAATAGTTAAATAGTTAAATAGTTAAATAGTTAAATAGTTAAATAGTTAAATAGTTAAATAGTTAAATAGTTAAATAGTTAAATAGTTAAATAGTTAAATAGTTAAATAGTTAAATAGTTAAATAGTTAAATAGTTAAATAGTTAAATAGTTAAATAGTTAAATAGTTAAATAGTTAAATAGTTAAATAGTTAAATAGTTAAATAGTTAAATAGTTAAATAGTTAAATAGTTAAATAGTTAAATAGTTAAATAGTTAAATAGTTAAATAGTTAAATAGTTAAATAGTTAAATAGTTAAATAGTTAAATAGTTAAATAGTTAAATAGTTAAATAGTTAAATAGTTAAATAGTTAAATAGTTAAATAGTTAAATAGTTAAATAGTTAAATAGTTAAATAGTTAAATAGTTAAATAGTTAAATAGTTAAATAGTTAAATAGTTAAATAGTTAAATAGTTAAATAGTTAAATAGTTAAATAGTTAAATAGTTAAATAGTTAAATAGTTAAATAGTTAAATAGTTAAATAGTTAAATAGTTAAATAGTTAAATAGTTAAATAGTTAAATAGTTAAATAGTTAAATAGTTAAATAGTTAAATAGTTAAATAGTTAAATAGTTAAATAGTTAAATAGTTAAATAGTTAAATAGTTAAATAGTTAAATAGTTAAATAGTTAAATAGTTAAATAGTTAAATAGTTAAATAGTTAAATAGTTAAATAGTTAAATAGTTAAATAGTTAAATAGTTAAATAGTTAAATAGTTAAATAGTTAAATAGTTAAATAGTTAAATAGTTAAATAGTTAAATAGTTAAATAGTTAAATAGTTAAATAGTTAAATAGTTAAATAGTTAAATAGTTAAATAGTTAAATAGTTAAATAGTTAAATAGTTAAATAGTTAAATAGTTAAATAGTTAAATAGTTAAATAGTTAAATAGTTAAATAGTTAAATAGTTAAATAGTTAAATAGTTAAATAGTTAAATAGTTAAATAGTTAAATAGTTAAATAGTTAAATAGTTAAATAGTTAAATAGTTAAATAGTTAAATAGTTAAATAGTTAAATAGTTAAATAGTTAAATAGTTAAATAGTTAAATAGTTAAATAGTTAAATAGTTAAATAGTTAAATAGTTAAATAGTTAAATAGTTAAATAGTTAAATAGTTAAATAGTTAAATAGTTAAATAGTTAAATAGTTAAATAGTTAAATAGTTAAATAGTTAAATAGTTAAATAGTTAAATAGTTAAATAGTTAAATAGTTAAATAGTTAAATAGTTAAATAGTTAAATAGTTAAATAGTTAAATAGTTAAATAGTTAAATAGTTAAATAGTTAAATAGTTAAATAGTTAAATAGTTAAATAGTTAAATAGTTAAATAGTTAAATAGTTAAATAGTTAAATAGTTAAACAGTTAATTATTTATTATATATGATGAAGCAACAAACCAAGCTAAGCCTATTAGTCGTCAAATGGGCTGTCGTCAATTAAAAAAAAACTAGGTTAAAAACTGTTATAATTTATTAACCTTACACTGTTAAGGAAATTATATGATGTGATTTCAGACTCAGCCTGGAAAACAAATTCAAAAATATACTCGAGCAGACCACAACAGAAATAATCTAATGATGTAAACGTAGGTCGATGGGTTGTGATTTCCCTGCAAAGTAGATAGTGCAAACAAGATAACCCCCTTTCCACCAAAAGAACAAAACTAGTCATAACAATAGGACGACGGCAGGTGAGTCCTTGGGTAACGGTGGAAGGAGAACGAAAGAAATACTAACAATATTTGCTAGCAGTGGAAACGTACGTTTTAATGCCACTTTGATATTGAATCCGTTTGTTGAGTCTCTGTGCTAGTGCGAATGAGAATGTGAAAATCATGACCCCGGAGCTCCTCCTTCGCCACCATGTGCTTGATACACATGATATGAACGTGTTGACGACGATATTGATGTTAGGGTGATGAGAGGGCGAGGGAGGGACGGAGGCGTTGGCAGGAATAGAATAGGTGTATTTGTTAAAAATTTATTGTGAGTGAAAAGTATTGACAGTTTTGGTTGAATGAAACCGATTTACGTTCGTTTTTATGATTTATTGTAATACAATTGTATACGGTTCAGTGTGAGTGAGTGTGTGTGTGAGTATGCCCCAGTCCTATTGTATTCCATTGTATCTGTCTGCAGCGAGGATATCTTCTGTGACAGCAGCAGTAGCAGCAACAGTATAACTCCTATGCTATAGTATCACCATATGTTGTTTGGTATGATTTGTACGATGCCACGGTGGCCAGGGTTGGTGGAGTGGGTGGTGTGCGCGTTGCTGTAAAAAAAGGAAAATATTCTGTTGAAAAACGTTGAGTTTCTAGTCCCACCCACGTCCACAACGGTGACAGGCAGGCGGCACACGTTATCGGAATACAAAGGGTTATCGAAATACGACTATTTATATGTAAAGGAGTGTGAGACAATCACAGAACAATAATGACGAATAATGAATACATTTCGATCACAATTCATCAAGAAATCTTTTGTAATTACTAATATAGATTTTTGCAAAATGGCTTCGTAAGTAGGTGAAATAGTAGCATTCGGTGATATGATGCCTCAACAGCTATTAGCGCGATACTATTACAACCACGAAGGATGTTGTTCTAGTAGACATTTTTGAGTTCTGCAATTCTTAGTCATATGTAACTCAATGAGATGCTTGTAAGATGGCATGTGTACTTTATTACTTGGTGCGATTTTTTAAACGCAAATTCGGCAAGTGAGTTGTGCTTCTCGTTCGTTTGTGAGAATCATATCCTTATAGTGGCCGGGTTTGATGTTGTAAATCGCTGCTAAGCCACTTGAAAAGACATTTGACATGGTCGAAATCATGATCGTGGTAGTCTGCAGCCAAGTAATAAATGTCACCATGCCATTTGTAAATAAATTTGCATTCTATTAAATATAGATGCAAACTGGTCTAAAAAATGTCCCTTGTTCATTTTCACCTTTTTCAGATTTTGAAAACTGAAAAAACGTAATTCCTTTTTTTGACTTAGTCGAACTGTTTCTGCACTCATTTTTTAGAAATTGATGGTTCTTAGCTTTATTATGACGCCAAAACAATGTTTGTGACAAATATAGTTTGTTTGTAATAAATATTTTAAAAATATATCTTTTAAACAAATGTCTGAATTTGGGCCAACACAACTTTTTTCCTTCAAAAGCCTTTTACAAAATATATACATGCTTGAAAAGGTTGAAGGGTTCGCCGTTTTTTCAGGGTAACTTTTTCCTGCACGAAATTTCCCCCTTGGAAGATAGGATACATTTAAAGCAAAAAGTCTGATTTTTTAGTTTATTGTTTTATTGATCGTATACCTGAATATCAATTAAATTATCCTCAATGTGTATGTTCACACTTATTAAGCATTTATTTTTTAATTATATACATTACATATAAAATAGAAATATACTTAGGAAGCTTTTAAAATTGAACTAGTTTTGTATAATTTTACTTTGATCAGTTTTGACTCCGACGTCAAGTTCTAGAAGTGACTTCTGGAATCACGGGTTTTATCCCCTTAATTCACAATGTCTTCTAAACGATAAAAAGTTTTATGTCTTCTAAACGCTAAAAGTTTTATTTTTATATTTTTATTCATAAATAAAAAAATTTTGAGAGTTTCAAACAAATCTTTTTTTTTAATTATTGTTTTTAAATTATTATAAAATTTTATTAAATTAAAAACGAACTCGAGGTCTTTGTTTTGTATTTTTAGTATTTATTAATCAATATTTTTATTTTAATAAAAATATATATTACTTATTTAATAAGCCTCTATGCTCGACGATATAAAAAACTGCACAAATATGTTTTCACTTTGCTGTCGCTGTTGTTGCTGTTACTATTGCTGCTGCTGTTGCTGACGTACACATTGATTTACATTTTGTGAAATGTGAAAATTACACAATGACAGTTATTGAGACATTGATAAATTGCAAGTGATTTGCATAACTTCATTCATTCATCGTTTTGTTGAAAGTGTCAATCCTGCCTGACGTTGCCGTTCCTGCTGTTCAGCGCGCCATTGTATTCGAATAACAGCGCAACAAAGCGCTGGCATTTACACGGATTTTTTGCAAAACACCAAAAACGCCAACCAACCAAGCGATATCGAACGACTGTTAAAATATTTGTTTATCACGTGTAATTGACACTTAAGTGTTTTGCATATAAAATTAAATTAAAATAATGGCATCGGGGGACGCCAGCTCTTAATGGGCATGGGAAACGAAACCTCTCTAAAGCGTGTCACGTTTGGTAGTTAATTTGGAGCAGCAAACTTCTCAAAGTATGCAGTATATGATGGGAATTGTATAATGCCTGGAAGTAGGCAATTTTTTTCGGGGAATTTAAAATCATCTTCGTAGCAACTAGTAACAATATCCTTGTTCAAGGGCATATTTATAGTTGGAAACAGAATGGAAAATAAATAAAATAAAATAACTTCTTCCCTAGAATAATGTCCCGCTCTATGAAACAAATGAACACCAAAGAAAAAAATGAACTAAATATAGACAAATTGAATGTAGTATAGCACAACGGTAATTTTGCTTGAAATGTAATTGTTTTACAAAAAAAAAAATGAATTATAGAAAAAAATAAATATTTAAAGGATTTTTAATGTATCATAAATAGTAACAAAATTTTACAAATTTAGTCTTTATTTTGGGAAATATTTGATTAAAAATGACAAATATTTGATTTGGAACCAGAAGGTATGCTGTTCCAATCCCTGTAGAAGTTGATTTGTTTAAATAAAATAAAATTGAAGTGAAGTGAATTTAATGAAATGCACTACTGAACTTTGCTCTACTGATAACTTTAAATGTTTCAAAATAAAAGACATTCGCATTCAACAACTCCATGTTAAATTCATTACAATTACAATTTTTCGATCCAGATAAACGTAATCCAAAAAGTAATGTTTAAGTTGAGAATCTTTTCATGGAGGTGAGTCAAAAAAAAAAAACACAAATTGCCAAAGAGATTTGTGGTTAGTACACTATCTTGAAAGTTAAACGAATCAAGTTTTGTTGACATTAAGTTTTATGGCAATTTTTAATCCACCCTCAAAATGAGCTACAAAATTCGTTCATATTTAATTAAATCCATAATCTTAAATTTGTAATTCACTGCATGTATTCTCTGTGATCGTAAATTATAACTTTAAACTTTTCACGTAAAATATTTTCATTATAATTAACATTCACACACAGTTGTGGCAGATATCTCTCAATACGAGGGTCGTTCAATAAGTCTGTTGTAATTTAAAATATTTAATTTGTATATTCATATTTTACTTTATTTTTTAAATTCCCAATAAGCACAAAGTCGGACTCGGATCCGATTCGGATCCGATTTGAGTCCGACATCTCGGTTTCTCGCTTTCTCTGTTCCGATTCGGATCCGATTTGAGTCCGAGATGTCGGACTCCGCTTTCTCTGTTCCGATTCGGATCCGATTTGAGTCCGAGATGTCGGACTCCGCTTTCTCTGTTCCGATTCGGATCCGATTTGAGTCCGGGATGTCGGACTCCGCTTTCTCTGTTCCGATTCGGATCCGATTTGAGTCCGAGATGTCGGACTCCGCTTTCTCTGTTCCGATTCGGATCCGATTTGAGTCCGAGATGTCGGACTCCGCTTTCTCTGTTCCGATTCGGATCCGATTTGAGTCCGAGATGTCGGACTCCGCTTTCTCTGTTCCGATTCGGATCCGATTTGGGTCCGAGATTTCGGACGCTTTCGATTCAGGTTTGCAGTAAAAATTTGGAGTTTTATTTTTATATTTATTAATGAATTTATTTATTATTTTGAATTTATTATTTAGTATATATGTGGTGAAATAAGCAACATTTAGATGAAAAGTAATATGACATTAAAATTTAATATATTAATAAGTATATGACTCACATGTAACAGACATCATATTAGTGTATAAGTGGTACAAAATACAATTCGTTTGTCAATTTTATTTTGAAAACCTTTTTTATATGTAATATGTTGTGCTCATTGGGCAAATCTTCAAACTCAATATTATTAGTCTTGAATATACAGTTTATATTAATGGTAATTGAAGAAGAAATGTCTTTGACTGATTTCAATGGATAGCCATGCACAATATAGTCCTATCAACTCGTTTGATATCAGAATTCATTTCGTTTTCGGATACGAAATCATTTGGAGATCGGATTCGAACTCATATCTATTTGGCTTCGAGAACGGGTCCGATTTCGGTCACGAGAACGGGAGCAATTCCCTCTTCGATATCGGACCGAGAATTGAGTCCGATTTCGAAATGATATCGGACCCGAACTCAAAACGATGTAGGAACCAACATCGAAGTGAGTTCGGATCCGATATCATTTCGAAATCGGACTCAATTCTCGGTCCGATATCGAAGAGGGAATTGCTCCCGTTCTCGTGACCGATCTCGAACCGAAATCGGACCCGTTCTCGAAACCAAATCAGAGAAGTCGGATCCGATTCGGATCCGATTCGGATCCGATGTGCTTATTGGGTTAGTACACTTAAGATCGATACAGTTTTGCCAACAATGTTGAGGCCTTTATCTTCTGCAAGTACTTGATCATTGAATATCAAGAGATTGAGTAGATATGGCTGTTGAATGAGCAACGCACAGAGTATTATCTGCGGCAGAAGCTCCCAAATATCAACTTAGTTGATTGTCATTTGCTAGGAACATTCAAATTAGGCATATTCTAAAATATGTTGGCGATATTGCGGCTAAATATAGCTGTGAATGCATTTAAAGTTCATAAATGTTAAAATGATTGAAAAGTTCATCATATGTATCGTATTGTATGGAAACAGGAGCTCTTGATATATTCTTTATATTATAAAAAGTTTATTTTCAGACAGTGGTTTACATGAAGGATGTATTTATTTAGTATGGCTAATTTTGTACAGTATGAAAGAATATTCGTGAGGCCGACCGATGCCTTGTAATTTTCAAATGTTGATAAACTAGTGTCTTATTTATTAATTTTAAAAAGAAAACTCTACTTATGGCTGTGAACATCAATTTAATTGTAAAGCCTTCTAAGCCAAAAATAAAGCAATATTACTCTTCGTTGTTCTCTCGAAAATGTGTTTAAAGCATACTTTAGGGATCCGGGGCATGCGAGCTCAAATTGAAGGTAAAAGGATATCCCTAAAAGTGTACCTTTAAAATAGCAGCATAATCTATATACAGTCGAACCTGGTTAAGTGGGAATCCTCTATAAGTGGAATATTTTTAATGGTATTTGCATACTTTGCACAAAAAACTCTTTAAGTGGGATTGGATTTTTCGCATTGTACCTCTGTAAGTGGGATATTCTACTCGTTTGCCTCTATGAGAGGGATTTCGCTCTCATTATGGACATCTATATGGACATAAATGGGATTTTCAATTGAGATTTCAAACTAGGAGATGTATTTATTTGTCATTGTGACCGATTTTCTTTCTCATTTTATGACTATTGAAATTTTTGTAGAACGCCTGTTGCAAGCGCTCGTTAAATTAAATATACCTTCGAAAACCTAAAATAATGAATACCAACGATAAATTGAAAATCATTCAAGAATTCCGAAAAGGGAAGAGTCAGATAGAACATCAAAAGACCTTCGACGTTCCAAGATCCACAATATTTTGTATGTTTCAAAAAAGTGACTTGATTTATGATGCTTTATTTGAAGGACATGGTCAACTGAAAAGATAAAAACGACGACTTGCCAGAAGTGAAAGGTCGTTTGGTGAAATGGATAAAAGTTTGTCAAAGTATAAATGTTCCAATGGGTGGAAATGTTATTAAAGGAAGACTTTACAGATTGCTACGTCTTTAGGTATCTCTCAAAGTGTCGCTACAATACCTCTTTAAGTGGGACAAACGGGAAAATTAGATGGATAAATTTGAAACTGGGTTAGCGGGAAACCTTTATAAGTCCCTTCAGCTTCACTTAACCAGGTTCGACTGTTGACTGATTAGTTAACAAAAAAGGATGAGCAAATGTTGAGCTGAATTATTAATCTTAAGTTGTTTATTATGTTATAAGAGCTGGTTGGTAACGATTAAAAGATATAAAAGTTTTTATTAGAAATTTCAAAAATCTTAAAAAATAAAATTTTCATTGTGAACTCAAACGAAATCATGGTAACGATTTGTATTAACGTATATATTGAAATAAGAACGGTATGGCGCTTTTTTATATTATATGGGAGGTATGAGTGGTGATCTAAGAGAAAGAGAGAGAGATCTAATTTGACAATATGAGGGATGTGTGCGAAATTTAAAGATCTCTATTCCTTCTATTTTTTGCCTCAGCTTGTATGCAAATATTCCACTGTGCGAAGCCTCAACAAACAACACTTCTTTCTCTGTGGTTTATTTGTACCAATATCTTGGTCTAATTTTCCGAAAATGTGTTGATGGCAGTGACAGCTTAAGTTTGCCATTTATCTTGAGTTTAGGAAAAGGACTTTCCTTCCAAAGCACAAGAAATTCCAAATTTATTATTTTTGTAAAACAAACCAATTAATAATATAAATATTGTCTGATATGAATTCATTTCTCGTAGGAAATGCCAAATTTCGAATTGTATACTTTCCATTTGGAAATTTTACATTCAAACGTATATCAGATATAGTGGATAAGCCTCATAAATATCTACATATGTATATACGATATTTAGTTTCCATTTCCAGTATTTTATTGACATAATTCGATTTATGGCATTGCTAAAGGTTAACACGGAAATGTTCATTCATATGCAGTTTTTTTTGTTTACAATTATTAGCATCCCTGTGTTTTTTACTTCACCTTCCACGCACAAACATTATAACCATTTGGAAAATATGTTTTCAGTCTTTAATCAATTTTGTTTTGTCCGATTTTGCAAAAACCATTTAAACCATTTACATTCAATTCTCTGCAGAATATTTGCATTTGCGGTTGAGAATGCAAAAAAACAACGATATTCTGATTTAAGGGAATTGGGATTTTCATACTTTGTTTGGTTTTATTTAGGAATATGTTTTATTAATATTTTATTGGCATTTCAGGCAAATGTCAATGTTTTCATTTGGCAACAATATTTTTTTGTTTTTTGGGTTTTGGTTTTCCCTTTTTAAGGGAATATGTAAAATCTATTTAATTCCCAGAATATTCACTGGCCACAAGGGTATCGTGTTAGCAGTGTCAGTATTTGAGTGTGTGTGTGTGTGGGCAGGAATACATAAATAAATAATTCTACGAATATTGTGTGATTAAATTGGCTTTAGTGGGATTTTAAATACAATTTAATATTTATGATTTCGCAACAATTATGAACCTAAAACTAGGCAGTGCTTAGTATTTAGTAGTGAAGCCCGTAAGTATGTTGTTCATTTGGTACTTTTAGGGGGCGTATGCAATTAAGATTTACCCCACTAACCGAAATCTATGGATGTCACCCTCCTCTTGTCCTCTCATTCGACAACTTATGTGCCGATTTAAAACAACAATTAACTACAGTACCTTCAACCAACAGTTAATTATTTTACTGAGCATTTCTAGCTCCATTTGCTTCGCTTTTCTACTAGAGAGAGCGCACACACACACACGCAATCATTTAAATTTTTATAAGTAAAAGTTTCTTAAACAATCATAATTGCCTGTTATTGCTTATTATCCTGCTCCATGGCGATTATCCTCTAGAGTTTTGAGCCCTATACAATGGCGCCGATCCGCCCGCGTGCTCAAGTGGTTTTATAATAAAATTCAATTGGTTAACTTAAGTGTTATTTAACGAATGTTGTTATGACTGCATAAATGTCGGTTTCAGCCATGGAACCGAGCACCGACCGCCGAACTCAACTGAACAGAACAAATGAATGAACAAAAGACTGAATGAAAGAATGAATGAACAAATGTACGTACGAATGAGTGTGCATGTGACTGTGGATGTGAACTTATTGCCACGTTATCTGCAGTTTTAATTGTTCAAATTGAATATCAACAGCAATAACGGGCATCATAAGGACACGTTATGGCATTTTGATACCTTGTAGCATGACACCCATGCGCCACATGCAGCATCATATACACATACTTGTAAACCCATCCACGCTCACACAAATTTATAACGCAGCATGCACAGTGGTTTGAATGGGGGATCGCTTGAAGCAAACTGTATGTAGGATGTTCCGACTGTATGGATGGTATATTTAAAATCATGGCGGTTTTTCTTAAAAATAATAAATAAATAAAAAATTTAAAATTGTCGCCAACAGCAATTAGATATTGTATGTATAAAAACAAATTTTGAAAAAATAATTTTGAGCTAAAAATGTTGGACTTAGCTTGGATAATTATCAAGTCATATTTATGATTAATGAGGCTAAGTCCAAAAAAGTCAACACAAAATATTTTTGTTGATATATACATTAGGGCGTACCTCAAAAAAAAAGTTCGCCGTACACCTTCGAATATGAAGTATTATTGAAAGGTAGTTTCAAAAAAAAAATTTTTATTTTTTTATGCCGAACGTAGGGGTCGCGCTTTTACATTTTTCTATATAACTTGTATTTATAAACGGATTTTAAAGTGTGATACATCGATGTTTTTGTCTCGACGAGGCCGATTTTTTTGTCTTTGAAGTCATTGAGCTCAAGCACCCCCTTCTGGTACTTACCCATCATTTCTCAGTTGCTACTACCCTAATGTACCACTCTAATAATCGAAAATTAAAGCTCGCATAAAATCATGAATCATGTTTGAGCTCAATGACTTCAAAGACAAAAAAATCGGACAAAAACATCGATGTATCACACTTTAAAATCCGTTTATAAATGCAGAAGTTATATAGAAAAATGTAAAAGCGCGACCCCTACGTTCGGCATAAAAAAATAAAAAAAATTTTTTTGAAACTACCTTTCAATAATACTTCATATTCGAAGGTGTACGGCGAACTTTTTTTTTTACTTGTAACCTGGTACGCTCTAATATACATGTATTGAAGTCGGCGACAATGTAAAAAAACAAGTAAGGAAAGGCTAAAGTCGGGCGGGGCCGACTATATAATACCCTACACCACTCCCTGCATATGTACCTCGTTTTTTTATGTAGTTCATATAAATTATACAGTTACTATAAATTCATTTTTAGTCATATTTAACGAATATGGTTAATAATATGGTAATTGATCCAATTATTCGACAGACAAATACAAATTATACATTTTGGCCCTGGTCCAAAACATGGGCCTATATATTTCTCATTCACGGCAGGTTTAAAAATATCATGGTCTGCAAAATTTGATGAAGATCCGATGTAAGATGTAGTTTCTAGAACTGTAATTGATTAGAATGTAATTGATTGAGTTATACCAAAGTATGGACATATGGGCATCTCCCAAACAAGTAAGGAAAGGCTAAAGATGGACGGACTTTCTATCTCATTACAATTCAATTCGGTAAAAAAGTGAAATCGGGAAGGATTTTTGCATCCTGTAAATGTATGTGTTTGACAAAAAATGTTAAATTGGAAAGGACATTTGTATGGGGGTATATTAAAACCTGGAACGATGTGACCCGCTTTCACCATGTATGTTTATTTGTGAAATATAATATGTAAAGTTTGGCCAAAATCGGTTAAACATTCGAGAGCAACATTTGTATGAGGGCTATATCTAAATCAGAACCGATCTTACCCACTTTCACCACAGGTTTTTTTAGTTCGATTATAAAATTTTGTGCCAATTTGAAAGAAAATCGGGTACAATATGTGGTTTCTAGAGCGGAAAATGTGAAATTGGGAGCGACATTTGTATGGGGGCTATATCTAAATCTGAACCGATTTCCTCCAATACCAATACAACAATTGCGACCTGTAGAGTGCGTACAAGCTTAGATGGACAGCAGACGGACAGACAGACATCGTTAAATCGACTCAGCTGGTGATTCTAAGCCGATCGGTATACTTAAAGGTGGGTCTAGCTCGATTATTTCTTGGTGTTACAAACATTTTGCGCGAAACTAACTTATAATACCCTAGTCCACGAAGTGGTGTAGGGTATAATTATCGTTTGATTAACGTTTTTGTTGTCGCAGCTTGTTATGCCGGCTGAAAGAAAATTCTTGTTAAAATTATATCAATGCAACAAAACTTATTTAAAATTTTTATTGTTTTTGTTTTTAATGAAAAATAAATATCGCAAATTGTAACCATTTAGTTCTTATCGGAAAACTGAAACTCCACAAAGGATCCTTTACAACCAAATTTCTAAATATTTTAATGTGAGCAATGTATAAATTCCACCCCGAATCGCATATGTTTCATATTTGTTTTTTATTTATTCTTTGGGCCCAGTCCTTGTGAGACCAATTGCCATTTGTAAGGCCTCACTCTCTCTACCACACTCCACATATACCATTGTGGCTGTCGTTCCAATAGTTTTAACCGCTTTACTATTTTCATTATTTCTAATTCCCCCACGGTGCAATGTCCCTGTCCCTGCAAGAGTATGAATATGAATACACCTACTTAAACAGTTGTGAGACACACATGCACAATTATCCTTTTGAGCTGTTGGCGACGCAGGCAACGTTGTCTGTATCAGTGTCGGTTGGTTGGAGTGTGTGTGTGTGGCAGAGGCTGGGAGTGAGCTAAAGGGAATATCATTGTCGTTGTCATTTAACGATTATCTTTATTTAAAACGAAAGCACAAGACTTGCATTATTTTCAATATTGAATTTCACCTGAGAGAGTACTCCGCCGGTGATGCGTTCACCGAATGCAGTTGAGTGCAGAAGAAAAGAATCATTTAGCGCATATTGCGCTTCAAGGTGCCCAGCCACCCAGCCACCCACCACAAACCACTGCGCGACAAAGGCAAAGGAGTTTTTGTTGCTATTATTTTCATTTCATTTCAACGGGGGCATTAAGAAAATATCGTCAAATTGCACATGCTTCTTTTATTTGCCATGTGTGTGTGTGTGTGCGAGAGTGACACATCTATTAGTGTCTGTGTCAAATTAACATACACACACACATACATTCAAAGGGAACACCGAAGCATGTTTAAAGCCAGTATTAAAGCTGGAAAAAGGAAACTGGAATAACAACAAAGGCATGCAGTTGATATAATTGCTGTTGTTGCGAGTCCTTCCCCTGGCGCCGATCCGTGCATTGTCATTGTCCTTGTCACTGTTTGTTGAAGTTGTCGTGCGAATGCAGTGCTAACTTTATATAATCGTGGCTGCCTGCTCATTCGCTATACCCGCCCCCACCACTCGGTATGCTTATTCGAAATGCTGCAAAAGATTTTTTTCTTTCTTCTGGGGATGCTCGCTTTTCTTTGACTTTTTAAATGCAGATTGTTCTGAAGGTATGTTAACATAATCCACTTGCCGGTACCGACTAGATGTACAAACACACTTACACATTTAACACATGGCTAAGTACATACGTACGTATGCATGCGTGCATATGTACTCTGCTCACTGTGCTATCCGTGCACGCTCACTTCACGACATATACAAATACTCGCACTGACAACCTCACTTATCCACTTACAAGGGCAAACAAGGGGAAACGGAAACAGAAACATTCATGCAAACAAAGGACTAGGAACTAGACCCTACAATCATAGGGAAATGTGTTCTAAGTTTATCGTTGGTATAGCGTTCGGAAATGGTAGTTGTAGTTGTAGGGGATAATATCATAGAATAATGCAGCAATACGTGGCATTAACCGAAGGACATTCTGAGAGAAGGGTGGCCAAAAGTACAAAACTATTAGCAATTTGAAGACCGCCCATGTAATCCTGCTCCCTTTTCCAAACATTGGTAAGGGGTATCCTTGCAGTGTCATTCACTTATTAACTTGCAAAATTTTTGTGGGGAGTCTCGATTTACAATAATCGATCGGGTGAAATAACAACATGTCTATTTATCGTAAATATGCCGATTGGAATATCGCCTTCACTCAATCATTTCACATAGACATTGATTCATGCACCTTTTTAAAGCATACATTTAGGGATATGCAAAAACTCACACAGCAAACATAACATTTTGGAATAGATACCACATAAACAATTGTTAAGCGCCCTGGCCACACGTCAAACTTTTCGTTCAAACTCTTGTATGTATAGGTAATATTTTGTTTTCCTTATCACAGCCACACATCAAACTCATAGCAACAAACTTCATTTCAAAGTTGTCATAAAAACGAAAGGACGGTGTTTTTTGGACGATAAACTTCGATAAACTCCAAAATAAAATTTTTTTCTTCCATTTCTATAAAACTCGCGTCACCAAAACAAAACACTTATCGCTTCGAAAATTAAAAAATAAAGACAATTGACGTTTTTTCGTGCACACACTCAAACTGACTTCAAACAGGCTTCATATCTCTGCTGCGACGAAGCAAATATCTAAATGGTTTTGATTTTCTTCAAACTCACACAAACCTATCCGTGTGAGTTTTTTTTTACTAACACAATCAAAAAAATGACAGTTTGAAGAGTGAGTTTGATGTGTGGCCATGGCGCTTTAAACAATAAACATGTTTCATTCGTTTAAGCCGACTTATTTATAACCTCTTCCTCAGTGGCAAAAACGAGAAATGTTTATCTTTAATTTTAACAACATTGTATCCCGAAAGTATGCTTCATAATAATAATTCAACATACAGTAATATGGGGTAAAGAGTAGTAATTCTGAGATGTATTTTTTGTCATTTCTATAATTAAATTGATGTTTGCAGCTATATACAGAATTTTTGCAATGATTAATGTTTTTCATGATACTGGAGAAAAATAAATATACATAGGGTAGTAATAACTTGCAGGTAAATATTGTTTGAAATGAAAACGACAACAATATTTGAATTCTTTAGCACAAAATAACAAAATAACGAAATTCCTATATCTCACCTTGATTCTGCGATATATGCCAGAAGATGAACCTTTAATATTATGAACTTTCCAACTATTTTAATATTTTTATGAACTTTATAGACATATACATTCAGCAGTTTGCCACGATACTGCCAAAGCCAACCGCAGCTCACAATTCAATTCATAGGTCTCTGCCCTAAGAAAATAAGAGAGATTCGTCTCTAAGAAGTAAAACATTTTCAATAGCTATACTTTGACGACCTTTACCTCTGACATATCGTTTTTTGGCATTAATATTCCGTCATAGTGACCATTTTTGAAGTAGTTAAAATTTATTATAGAAATTCATATTATGAATGCCAAAAAGATTTCCTCGCATTTATTGAGAGTATCTAGTCCATGATAGAGAGCCGAATCTTATATACTTATCTTATATTTGGTATCAATTGCTACATCCGCTTGGTTGGTACCAATGTCAAAAGATATATTTATTGGTCGTGTCTAAGCAGTCAGGGCAATGTACACGTCCAATTTCACTACTCTAACTGCAGCCGCCTGTTTGGTAAAATTTGTATCCCCTTTCGTCCCATTTTCCGCCTAATAGTACAAATTTTGAAAAAAAAAAAACTTTTATATTTCGCGTCTACACAATCAGATGAATACATACACCGAATATCATGATTTCAACTTCAGTGGTTTGGTTGGTAATATTTGTATCCCTCTCCAATTGCGTCACACAAAGTAAAATTTTTGAAAAATTCATTTATTTTATAGGGATGTACACTAGGGCGGGTTGATTTGTATGGATGAGCAAAAAAATTAAAAATCGTATAGCAAAAACGTATTCTACATTAAATTCTAAGAATAGTCTCCGAAGAAACCATGGGTCTAATATCAAACCCTAATCAGCGAAAAAAATTTAGTGTAGGAAAAATATAAAGTGCAAAAGAATTACCTTACTAAACAATTTTATTCAGAAAAATCGATTTCTTTTTGGGAAAATCTATTTTTTCTAACATTTATTTTTTGGCAAATGCGGGCATATCAATTTTCAAGTCGAGAGGCGCGGATTAGGATTTTATTTTAGATACATGGTTTCTTCGGAGAATTTTCTTAGAATTTAATGTAGTTTACGTTTTTGCTATACGATTTTAAAAATAAAAATTAACCCGCCCTAATGTACACACCGAATTTCATATTTCTAGCTGTTGTCGTACCATTGATACCATTGATACCAATTTTATTACGAGAAATATCCTTAAATAGTCCAAATATTAGGTAGTATTTTCAGTCCTGGTTAGGAATGAAAATTTCCCTCTGGGCCGATTTCGCCCACTTTCAATCCTAACACATTTACGGAAAATTCGAACCTTTTAATTCAGATCGTTTGACAGCTAGTGTGCTTTCAACAGACAGACGGGTGACTAGATCGTCTACGACCCAGAAGATATATACTTTATTGGGTCTCAGATGAATATTTTAACGTGTTACAAACGGAATGACAAAATTAATATACCCCATCATCCTGAGAGAGTATAAAAAGGATTTGTTTAAATACGCCCACCTTCCCTGTAGGATAAAATGAAAAACTTAATAAATTTGTTATTTTAATATATAAGTAAATAATAATCATTACCTGAGATTTCATTTGAATTTGAATTGCAAGTGCCACGCACAACGCACACATGAAAATTTAATTTTTTATGATTTTTCAAATTTCTGATAAAACTGCTAGTATCTTCCAATATATGCCACCTACCTACCTTCCCTACTTGCTTTGCATTGAACCATACATCCCTAAATTATGCCTTAAACATTTTTTTTCCAGAGAACCACGAAGAGTAAATTTGCTTTATTTTTAAATCGATGTTTACAGCCACAAGCAGAATTTTCTTTTTAAAATGAATAAATAGGACACTAGATTATTGATATTTGTAATTGCCGAGGCATTGATCGGCCTCGTGAATATAGTTTTATACTGTACAATTTATTTAAATTTTAGCCTTAAATAAATACAACCTGTACAACACTGCCTTTAAATGAACTTTTAATAAAGCAAAATAACACCTAAAGAGCTCCTATTTTCCATTAATTAATACAAATTCCAATACTATGCAAGGATTTTGAGATACACCCATTAGAATAACCTCTGAATTGATGAACTCTTTAGCTATTTCAACATTTAGGAACTTTAAATGCATCCATATTAATATTTTTTGGAATGTGCTTCTATCAATAAAGCCTAGATTTGGGAGCATTAAATTTGGGAGTTTTGTCGCTGTGTTCCGCCACAGTGACATTTTTTTAAATGTATTGCCTGGATGCCTCTGTTTAAGAAGGAGTGACAATTTGTGCCCTAAAGATTGCATCAGCGAGAGCTGTATGTTATTTCATAGTTAAATAGGATGCATCCCTGTGCAACCTCGTCCTATATATTGCATCACGCGTATACGTCATTCTGTATAATCCACAACCGCAGCATAACCTCTCGCAACCTTAGCAAACCCCCCAATAATACGCACCAGCAACAGGATGAGCGCGATTTTTTTTGTGCAACATGCAAAAACTTTTCACCGCTCCAGTACTTCCAATGAAACGAAGCAATTTACATTTTGCGTGGAAGTGATGGCGGGGTTTCTTACCACAAAACCTTTAAACTCTACGGGAAAAAACTCAATATTTTCGTTGTGTTCAACATTACGATTCCAGGTGAAAGAGATTCCAACAACAACATTTACCAGATTCCGGTAAGCATCGTAGAAACTGAGGAGTTCAAACGGGTAAATGGTCTGTAGTGTGGCAAACCATTGACGTGTACATTCACCTAAACGTAAAGCGGGTAATAGGGTTACCCTTCGCATACCATGTTGGTCTATTTGTTTTGATTTTTTCCAGAAGGTTCCCTTTCAGTCTCCGCTAACAAAGGGAGGAGGTATTTTATGTTGCTCATATGTTTGGTAACAATTTGAAATAATCAACTCGGATCGCATTTCGATAAAAATGCTTATGAAAATGTAATGAACTATGAAATATGAATTTAAAAATATTGGATATGGTGGTATCAAATAAAAGGGGAAAATATTTGTTAAAAATAACTAAAATTCTATCTGTATTGGTTGAGAATTGACGACCATTTAAAACGGATATCGCCATTGTATCTACATCTACACATCTACGACCTTTGAAAATTAAAAGTCCTGTAAAAATGACAAAAACTATCATGATATGGAAATGTTTTGCTACTAGTTGCCTATAGTTCCACTTTTTTATAGTCTTATTCTTAGAAGGAAAACATTTGAGATTTGTCGCACGGTGTAATGTGTGGGCATCCCTGCTTTAGATTAATGGTCGTCCTTTAATAACCTCAGGGTTCGAACACAATCGGCATTCCACGCGTACACAACATGAACATGTAGGAGCATAATAACAAAGAGCATTCATTAGCTTTTCACAAAGAAGATTTTGGCACCCACTACTACTTCAGATGGATAGCAGGCAAATGGACGGTCAGACAGGCAGCGTTAAATCGACTCAGCCGCTAATTCTAAGCCGATCGCTGTATTAAAATGTCGACCTAGGTATTGTATGTAAAGGGTGTTTTTTATTGGGGTATATAACTTTAAGTTGGCATCACTTTTTTAACTGGCGGCCATTTTGTCAGCTGTCAAGTGATTAATATTTAGTTTGGTTTGCCATTTCATCATGAACAGGTTGACAAAAGAACAACGCTTGCAAATCGTGCAAATTTATTTCGAAAGTAATTGTTCAGTTCGCGAAGTTCACCGCAAGCTCCGTCCATTTTATGGTCGACATAATCGTCCATCAGAGCAATTAATTCGGTTAACCATGGATCGTTTTCGCACTACGTTTCACATAGAGTAAGATAATACGCATCCGCAGAGACGTCGAACAGTGCGCACCGAAGAAACAATTGCCGATTCGCCACCGTGCACAGCAATTGGAGCTTTGTCCATCAACTTTATGGAAGATTTTGCGCAAAGATCTTGGCTTGTGACCTTACAAGATCCAGCATGTGCAAGAATTAAAGCCGCGAGACCATGCAATGCGTCGTGATTTTGGTGTATGGGCCGAAAATGAGATTCGTCTCGATGCTGATTTTCATCACAAAATTTTGTTCAGTGATGAGGCTCATTTTTGGTTGAATGGCTACGTCAACAAGCAAAATTGCCGCATTTGGAGTGAAGAGAATCCACATGAGACCCTTGAGACGCCATTACATCCACAAAAACTGACTGTTTGGTGTGCTCTATGGGCTGGTGGAGTCATTGGGCCATACTTCTTCCGAAATAATGCTGGAGAGTCAGTTACCGTTAATGAAGACCGGTATAGAGCCATGATATCCGACTATTTTGTTCCCGAATTGGATGGCATGAATGTGGATGAGTTGTGGTTCCAACAAGACGGCGCTACATGCCACACAGCGCACGTCACAATCGAATTATTGAAGGAAACATTCGATGAGCGCATAATTTCGCGGAATGGACCTGTCAATTGGCCACCAAGATCGTGTGATTTGACACCATTGGATTATTTTCTTTGGGGATATGTGAAGTCGCTCGTCTACGCCAACAAACCAGAAACGTTAGGGGACTTGGAAGCCAACATTCGTGGCGTTATTGCCAACATACGGCCCCATATGCTCGAAAAAGTGGTTGAAAATTTGACCTGTAGAATTGGCTATATTCGAGCCAGCCGCGGCGGCTACATGCCCGAAATCATATTTAAACATTAATGGCATAAAATTATCCTTCCAATAAAGCCAAATTGATGGACATTAAAACGATTTTCTTGCGTTTTATTTCAATTCGAAGTTCTATACCTCAATAAAAAACACCCTTTATTTGACATACCACTTACTTGTACTACCCTGTTACACAATGTGTTGTAGGGTATACACATTTCTTTGTACCACCAAAAAGTGTACGTAAGCTCTCTGTTGGCATTTTAAGGATACTTTGTGTCAAGTGGAGATATTCGTTATTTTAATTCGAACATAATGTATTGTAGAGTACACGTATTTCTTTGTACCACTAAAGCTCTCTGTTGGCATTTTAAGGATACCTTGTGTCAAGTGGAGATATTCGTTATTTTAAATCGAACACAACACACTCGAGTTTCTTTGAAAGCTCCATCGCCGCAACGATGTAGGAAACTAACAAATACATGTAATAGGATTTTCCTTTTAAGGATAATAGTATACATTGACAATGATAACAAAACATACATTTTGAGTTGTTGGGGAGGGTGGATGGAATTCTTTCACAGTTTTTCCGGAACTGCTCTCATGCTGTCTTTAATTTCTTGCGTATGAAAATGTTCTTCCTCCCCACGGAAATGGAAAAGAGTGATTACAGGGATGAGGTAAGGAAAATAAAGTAGATTGACGGAGGGAGAGAGAGAGAGGGGAAGAGAATTATAGTGACAAAGTAATTGGAACAAAGTACTGCCGTCCGAGTGACTTTATTCGACGTGCTATAGGAGGTGGTAGGAATAAAATGGAGAGATTGATAACGTTTGATAAATTGTGATGAAATGTTGTAGCAATTTCAGATATATTTATGTAGATCCATAATTAGTCGATTTTTCTAGATTTTCTACAAGATAGCATTAGACATGAAACTTATTTACTCTCCACTACCCAACAACAAAATGGAAGACCTCCGCAACAATTGCATCTCAACATCCAAATGAGGCTTTTCCCGCTTAATATCGCGTAACATTTTACGGTCTCGTGGCTCGGGATTTTTCTCTTTTTTTATTATTATTACTTTTGAAAGCATTCTAGACACATAAAATAAACGGATTTTTCGAAATTCGTACTTTTAGGGGGTAAAATGGAAAAGGGGATACAAATTGTGCCACCCAAAAGTCCGCAGCTAGAATGATGAAATTAGGTGTATACATTCCTCTGACTGCGTAGACACGAAAAAAATGGTTTTTCAAAATTCGTACTTTCAGGGATACAATGGGAACAGAGAGATAAAAATGGTACCAACTAAACGACTACAGCTAGAATGATAAAATTCGGTGTGTACATCCCTCTAATACATAATCTAGACAAGTAAAATAAAGAGATTTTCGAAAGTCGTACTTTTAAGAGGTAAAATGGGGAAAAAGGAGATAAAAATGCTACCAACCAAATTGTCGCAGCTAAAATTATAGAATTCGGTGTATGCATTCCTAGACTCAAAAGGACAAGAAAAAGGATTTTTCCAAATTCGTACTTTATTTTCTTGTTTTTACGACAAAAAATGGTTAGAAAAATGAAATTAGGTTATCTTGCACCTACATCTACATGAGAATAATGGATTTAGAAAAGTTATACTTGTGGAATTAAAATAGGATGGAAAATTAACCCACTATCCCGTGATGATTGCTGCCTTTTATTAAATTTTTTAATTGACTTGGGGTATTATTTCGATGTTTATAGTAAAGAGTGATTTTTTTGAGGTTAGGATTTTCATGCATTAGTATTTGACAGATCACGTGGGATTTC
The DNA here is from genome assembly GCA_947397865.1 of Polietes domitor. Lineage (NCBI taxonomy): Eukaryota > Metazoa > Arthropoda > Insecta > Diptera > Muscidae > Polietes > Polietes domitor. The sequence continues at coordinate 99,585,186 of OX377622.1, read as the reverse complement.
AGACATGGTGTCAAAGAGAAAGATGCTCAGTATGCTTTGACATTTCATCATGAATCGTCTTACAAACGAACAACGCTTGCAAATTATTGAATTTTATTATCAAAATGCGTGCTCTGTTAAGAAAGTTCATTGCGCGCTTCCATTTTATGGTCAGTTTAATCGACCCACTGAAGCGGCTATTCGGGCTATTGTGACTAAATTTCGCACCAAATTTACATTGTTGGACATTAAACCACCAACACGCTTACGTAGAGTGCGAACTGAAGAAAATATCGCAGCTGTATCGGCCAGTGTTAATGATGACCACCAATTTTCGATTCGTCGCCGTTCGCACCAATTGGGTCTCTGTTACTCAAAAACGTGGAAATGCCAAAATTGGACTAAGCGGATGGACCACCTAAGACGCAGCCGCGGTCAACATTTAAATGAAATTATCTTCAAAAAGTAAATGTCATGGACCAATCTAACGTTTCAAATAAAGAACCGATGAGATTTTGCAAATTTTATGCGTTTTTTTTTTAAAAAAAAGTTATCAAGCTCTTAAAAAATCACCCTTTATAAACATCAACTAATTAAATTTAAAATATAAAATTAAAAATTAAATTTAATACAATTCATAGAGTTATGTTTACAATACTTTTATCTGTTTTGGTTTGGCTGTATTAAAAAATTAACATTTCCCTGTAATGTTACTGTACTTCTACGAAAATCGACAGCCTCTGTGGAATGCAATCCATGGTGGAGGGTATATAAAGTTCGGCCCTACCGAACTTAACACCGTTTTTACTTGTTATCTCTCCTTTCTTTTACGTAATTAGAGGAAAGTACAGGGTTTTCCAACAAGAGGTGTTATTTTGAATCACCCGGTATTTCGATAGCTGTCACTTTTGAAGCTTTTATTCTTTGACATTCGACAAGTAGAAACTACGCCATTACTAAAAATGGAACGATACACGCTTCAACAACGCATTGAAATTATTAAAATTAAAAACTAAAGCGTTTTTGGGTCGTTGTGAAGCACCTTGTCGGACCTGGAACTGGGAACTGGTGGACAAATTCGAGATGTGAACAATAAAACGCGCGCACGTTGCTCAAGAACAACTGAGAATATTGCTGGTGTAGCCCAAAGTGTTGAAGAAACCCCAGGTTTGTCCATTCCTCGTCGCTCATTGTAATTGGGCATTCCACAAACGTCATTACACCGTATTTTGCGTAAAGACTTGGGTCTTAAGGCTTATAAAGTTCAGTTAACACAACAAGTCAAGCCGGCCGATCATCAACAAAGTCGTGTCTTTGCTGACTGGGCCCTTGAGATGAATGAAAATGATCCGGAATTCCATCGAAAAATCATCTTGACTGATGAGGCCCATTTCCACATCGGTGGCTACGTCAACAAGCAAAATTGTAGCATCTGGGGCTGGGAAAACCCAAGAGTTATTGTTGTCCTCATCGTGTGACTGTTTGGTGCGGTTTATGGTCCGGCGGGGTCATTGGACCTTACTTTTTCGAAAATGAGGTTGGATCAACAGTTACGGTGAACGGATTGCGCTTTCGAGAGATGATTAATGATTTTTTATGGTCGGAGATCAATACCATCGATCTGTACAACGTTTACTTTCAACAAGACGGCGCTACGTGCCACACAAGCAACGAAACCATTGCACTTTTACGGGAAAAATTTCCGGACCGTGTTATCTCTCGAAGAGGTGATCACAATTGGCCACCGAGATCTTGTGATTTAACACCTTGCGACTTCTTCCTTTGGGGCCACGTGAAAGATAAGGTCTACGCCAACAGGCCAGCGTCGATTCAAGACCTCAAAGATAGAATTCGTGAGGCTATCGAGGACATAGGGCCGCTTTGTTTGATGTTGGTTTTTATTATTAACGGCATACCTTCCTCTTTATTGTGAAATAAACATCCGATCATTTATCTCAAACAGTAGAATTTTTCTTTGAATACCAAAATAACACCTCTTGTTGGAAAACCCTGTATATACTTAATCTAATTAGAAAAGAGGAATATTATTTATCTCTCTTTTCCTATTTTATCCCTTAAAAGTGCGATCTTCGCAGCTAGAGAGACAAATTTAATGCTGATTATTGTCATTTTTATCGCTTTGTGCCCCATTTCAACCCTTTATGAAAGTATTGAAATTAGCAAATATCAAATCTTCAAAAAATTTACTTAAAATTAGGGCTTATCCCTTAGCTTAGTCCCAAGTGATCTATAACTATTACACGTACTGTTTCTCTTTCCCCGTGAAATTTGTACTTACACACCATTTCATCTCCCTGGGAAATTAACCGATTCATTCATATTCTACACACATTCGTTCATATATATTTCAACGATGCTCCTTCATGTTGTGGATACAAAACCATGAAAAAAAGAAACAATTAACCAAAAGCATTCACATCCTCGGAAGCCATCTTAACATTGTTGAAATTGTTTATGTCCATATGGAAGGAAGTCGGGACACAAGACAAATAGGCGCTGCAAGAAAGCCTCCTACAAAGTCATTAGTGTGTTGTGGCTCCTCTTCAGTGTCCTCGTGGCTGTTTCAAATTCATTGGAGGCAAACGCTAGTAGTAGAAAAAGAAAAAAAAAACAAGAAACAGCAACAATCAACGTTCGAGAAGACAAGAACAGCAGTGCCATGCCATCGACATACATAAATAATGATTACAAAAGGGACACTTGAAACTTGACCAGCACTTGTGCGGTTTCCTTTTTCTACACGTCTGTTCAAGTGTGTGTGGGTGCGTCGGTGTCCCCTACTCTTCGCTATTAATTTATTTGCTAAATGTGCAAATGTCCTGACTGTGAACGTACACGGGACGACAAATGAGTGAGTGGGTGTCGTATGGACGACTCCGGCAACCGCTTACGGAATTGATGTTTTGTGTCACTCTTGATGTTGATGGCTGGTATATATGTAGCATACATAACGTGTATATCTTGTTTGTGTGTACATAGATATTCGTCTATATGTACGGATGTCTTTCAATTCTTATCAATTATCGATAAAATGTCTCAAATAACAGACTCTACTTCACATTACAAGAACTCCAAACCCAATATTCCACAGACGGTCACACATTATACCCATTATGACACACGTACATATACATTCATATCTATGTATATAAAGGGTAATTAATAAGGGTGTCGATTTTTAATCTGGCAGCAAGCAAGATCAGAATATAAGTATATAGTGGAAAAACATATGGAAGTTGTTGAAATTTGAATTCAAAGTGATTTCTGAAAAAATTGTGGCCGGTCTCCATTTTTCAGAGATATATTACAGTCCATTCGGCAAACAGAGAGATGTATGTTCATGCGAAATTGGCAAAAGAGGTGGGAAAACTCTCAGGTCAGTGGACTTTCAATGATCTCCAACATCGAAAGATGAATAAACCACAGTCATGGGGAGGTTAACTATAACACCGTGCGACAGAAGTTTTTTGATCTGAATAAGACCATATAAATATGAAACTAGAGATATCTGTGTTGGCAGTTTTTCATTTGGTGATCTTTTCTCCTTTTTACAGGACTGGCGATATGGATATCAAATGAAAGAGAAGAAAGTCTGTGAAAAATACTAAAAATTCCATGCCTCTACCTATATTAGTTTAGCATTAACAACCATTTAAAATTTTCCCCTTAAATAGTTAATGATGAATAAACTAAATTAATTAGGAGGACAATTTGAAATTGCTGTTTATACTCAACTAACACAGGCAGAAATTATATTATATTTAAAGTGTTTTTAATAGACATTCTTCTCTTTCATTTGATACCCATATCACCTTTGTGTGACTCGTTAAAGTATGAAAATAATTTAGTCAAACATCTATATCCTGCGCAAATCAAAAGTCCTGTAAAAAGGAGAAAGAATCGCAAATGAAAAATTGAGTACACAGTTTTTCTACATTCGATCTCTAGTTGCACATGTATAGTGTCCTGCTCAGGTCCATTAAAATAAATGTAAAATTGACGAAATGGAGGATGTAGGAGATATATATTGCTTTGCTATAGACACTTTTGATAATGCCGAGCATGTAGTAGTTTTTTCTGCCCGAGGTTCGACGAAGAGTGTAGAAATGAGAGTTCTAAGTTGGTATTAGTCTGTCCCAGAGAACATGAAGCTTATCTGTCAAAAGTGAGACATGAAGAAGTCGACGGGTAGGGCTCTGCCCTGCAGGAGCACTTGCACAGGGACTGTGGTAACAAGTCAAACGACTTTTGTAGGAGCTGCGAGGAAGAGAAGAAGATATAGAACATGGAGCACGTTCTCTCTCTGTCGGACTATAACACAAATGCCCATATTGATACGAGGAGGAGATTGAAAGCGTCGATTAACTCCTCTGTTTCTGTGTCTAATAGAGGTTTAGTGACCCTAGGATTAGTTTTCTTTGAGGACTTGTGTGACTTGGCTAGTGTAGACATCGCCATGAAGCTGGTCTGCCAAAACTGTGACATGAAGAGGTACGGCCCTGCACATGCCCAGAGGCTGGATATCGAGTCATACGACTGTTATACTGCCATCCTAAGAAAGAAAGACACAAGTGCCAAAATACCAAAATCGAGATAAAGGCAGATTCGGAAACGTGAATGAGTTTCTGATACTTGTGTAAAACTCATAAGACAGATTTTCAACTGTAATTGGCTAAATAGCGTTAAACAAAACGGCTATTTCTACAATTTCTTACCTAGATAAAAAACTGTTGCTCTGTTTCTGCCCAGGTAAGAATTGTAGAAGTTCAGTGCCATTGATTTCAGCTTTCTTGGAAGGCTTGAGTGACCAGTATAAACGACGGGAAGATAAAATGTATCGCGAATCGCATGGTTGGTTGGTTCCGATGAGAAAGGAGGTCCGCACTGAACATCCACTGGTTTATGTTAGTCGAGTGCTTAATTTTTGACTGTCACCTCAACCCAAGCTCACCCACCAGCCATTATCGTTTCGTTTTCATATCAAATTTATATTCTAGAGTTCTTCCTTCATAACCCTTTGGAATTGCATACATATGTCGAGGGCCACTATCTGGACCCACAAAGGCAACCCAAGTGAAGTATAACGACCAACAGTAACAGTGAACCCACAGCCAGCCAGACATACATAAATACATTACCGAGACGGTGACGGCGCTGAAGTGAGAAGGAGTAGCTTAATGCATTGTCACATAAAACCATGGCATAGAGAGAGTCTACACCAAGAAATACGACAACACTTGGAAAAGAATAAAAACCGATGAATGAAAACAATGGAGCCAAGACAAACACCCGGGACCAACAACAACACATAACCCTGGCATATGGATAGACACAGACGGACAGGCGGACACCACATCCATCAACCACCCACTCACGCAGAGCCAGTGTAAATGACCAACTCAAACACGAGGCGAATCCAGTCACCAATATGTATGTGTGTGTGTGTGTGTGGAGTGCAACTGTTCATTGTCCATTGTCCTACGTCCATTGTCCTTTGTGCAATGTGATGTCATCGTTTAACGACAACGAATTTGTTCAATAAGAAATCCGATACAGCTCCAGTAATTTAAGACTTTTGCTAAGGATTGAAACTCGAAAAAAGAGAAAAAAGAAAAGAACAACAGCCAACAGAATGGACAGAACATGAAATTGATTTTACTTAATTCATTTTACATGTTGTTCACATTTTTACGGGGCAGTGTTCTCCACAGCGTGCTGCTTTGTGGCTGCGGCAGGGTGTGCTTAAATCGCTGTCCGAACGATTATATCCGAGAAATACATTTGAAAGTTTCAGTTGATTAAGGAGGGATTTGAGTGAAAGGATACAGTAAACTGAGCTGCTTCGGTTGATAAAGAAGGGCGTTGGCGGCATTGGGAATGACCTAACTTCTGTTGTGGGAGATCCACAATTACCTTAAGAATGGACAGCGTTACTTATGCCCGTTCCTTGGAATGCAAGGACTGTTATCTCATGCAAATGTCCAATTAATTGGCAGTAGGATGGGATTGGGAGCATAGTTGAGAAATGGAGATGCACAGAAGTGTTGGCAAAATAAACGAATGGAAAAGCAGGCAACTGGAAACTGCAATTATATCTACGAAGAACGACATTATATGAATGTTTGTGGTCGTGGTTGTAATTTGCTGTGCGATCAATTCCACTATTAACTTAAATTTTATTCAGCCACAGTATTACAACATATATGTTCGTGACATTCGCGTCTGACGAAGCATTATAATACATTGCTTAATGTGCTTGAGTTTGAGAGACATTCGAAAGATATGCTGTAGTTCTCAATCGTTTGGTGGGGAACTTTCGTTTTCGTAACTTTGCTCTCTTATAAGCCTGTAACTTATTTGGTTATCAAACGATTTTATTTTTTTACTGTTTTAAGTATTTTTATTGATCTGCATTTCGTAAAATAATGAGAGATTTGCCAACATTCAGTAATAATAAAAACTTCAATAACTCAATCAATTACTAGCAGATTTTTAAAAACAAAACGGCGTTTTATTCCTTACTAATTGTTACAAGTGGTACGATTATCAGAGAAAACAATGTACAAAACCATTGCCAAAGTTGAACAATGGCTAAAAATGTGTTAGCTGGATAAAAGCAAACAGATTTCTTAAGTTTTCTTAAATAACTTATATATCGATCGAAAGCTCAAGATTTTGGGTGTGTCTGGCAAATTTCAAATAATGATTCATGTTCTACTCGACAATAACTACACGTAAAATAATATAATTTCCCAGAGTTTTATACTTTCTTCTACATTCTTTTTTGTAGCGCAGTGTAATTATACAAAATGTGAGTGGTAATGTTTACAATTATCACTTACATTTAATTACCTAACTTTTGAATCACATACTTTTTGTTTTATTAAAAATGATCTTAATATTTTAACTAGTACAGAATTTCATATTTAAAAAATATATATATTTATACATAGGTTTTACAGTAGCTCCAAATTCAAAATTATAATTTGATATATTCTAACAAAAAAACTTTATTTACAACTTCGAAAAAGTTGTGGGCCACGATTTCTATGTCAACTTTTGTAATGCAAAAATAAAATTTGAGTTGTAATCTTCATTTGTGAAATTCGAGTACGTATTTAATTGTTATTTAGGTGTTAAACAAAAAAAAAAAAAAAAAAACATTTTAAAAATAAACAAGTAAAAACGGCGTTAAGTTCGGCCGGGCCGAACTTTATAGAGCCTCAACCATGGATTGCATTTCACAGAGGCAGTCGATTTTCGTAGAAGTGCAGTAATATTACAAGAAATAACAATATTTTTAATATAGACAAACCAAAACAAATACAAATAATAATTTTATACATAAATACAACATTTTTTATTTCATGCCACGCTAACAAGGCAAGGCTACCAATACGTTTACACTATATATGTATATCGAAATAATACTTCAGTCAAGTCAATTCAAATAATAAATATTCTTATATAGATTCAAAAAAAACTTAAATACCATAAATATTGGTAGACAGTGGGTGCTACAGTTGGGTGTATATCCATTCTATTTTAATTCCAAATTACAAATTTTGAAAACGCAGTCAGAGGAATGTATCCCTCGAAAGTATGAATTTGGAAAAACGTTTTTATTTTTTGTGTCTATGACATCAGATAAATTTCATGACTCTAACTGCGGTCACTTGGTTGGTACTATGTTTATACCTTTTTTTCCATTTTAACCCCAAAAAGTACGAATTTCAAAAAATCCGTTTATTACGTGTCTACGCAATCAGAGGAATGTATACACCGAATATCATTATTCTAGGCGCTGCCGTTTGGTTTGTATCATTTTTATCCTTATCTTCCCATTTTATCCCTTAAAAGTACGAATTTGGAAAAAATACTTTTATATTATGAATCTACTCAATTAGAGGAATGTACACACCGAATTTCGTGTCGTTTGATATGTAACACTTGTATACCTTTTTGCCCCGTTTCACCCCCTAAGAATAAAAATCACCCTATAACAAAAACGTGAACCATAAAACGTTTTTGTTATAGGGTGAATGCGCATACCCAATATCAAGTAAGTACAAACAGGCATATTGAAAAAAAGTGCTTAAATACTCTAAAATATTAGTAGTTATTATGGCGTTCTTCAGTTCTTGTGAGTGAAAATTTTTTCCCTTTGGGCCGATTTCGCCCAGTTACAATCACAACCGATCTACGACTATAAGACGTATTTATGCAAAATTTGGACGTTCTAGCTCCTTTCGTTTAGATGCTAGCGTGCTTTCAACAGACGGAAGGCTAGATCTTCTTAAAATTTTATGGCGATCAAGAATATATATAAATTATAGGGCCTCAGGTCGATATTTCAAGTTGTTACAAACGGAATAACAAAGTTAGTATACCCACAACCTGGAGGTGGAGGGTATACAAAGAAAAGCATGAGTGAGAAGAGGTTATGACTATACACCATTTTGTAGCCCAAGGGATCATAAGTAAGTACTATATATCTTAAGTTGCAGATTTTTTTCAAAATTTTCATTAGAGCCTTTTTAAGTTACCCGTATTATGACAAATGGGTTTAGTTTTTTTCACTCAGAGAATGCCCATATAAATGCATCGGAAGGAACATAAGGTATTGGAAGGAGGAAATAGGGAGAGGTGTTTGTTGACTTCTGTTTTGAATTTCTTAATATCATAATTTGCGGGGAAGATATCTGCAGGAAATCGGATAGTAGAGGCGAAGAACGAATTCGATCCAATCGACAAGAAATGGTTCCTGGAAAGTCGCGTATCTCTACCAAACGTTCTCACGGGAGGTATTAGATCATGCCATGCATATCCGAAGAACAAACACCATGGAGGTATCGATAGAACAACGACGATGATCAAGGGGAACAATAGAATTGTCCGTCACCTATCAACACCATCGTCATCCTCTGGAAACGGTCAAGAGGCTCCAAGGTAGATCGTGGAGCCACTTGGTCTGATGAAGATAGTGCAGATATTGAGGAGATCAGAGGGAGAAAAGTATTTCTGACAGCGCTCTAAAAAGCCCAGACACTTGAATGCTTCTTTCGACACATCAAATACATGTTTGATCCAAAGAACATCACATTGTATTTTCATGCCTAGGGCATCAAGAGTATCTGATTGCTCAATATTCACATCGTTCATTGAAATCGACGAGACCGTTGAATCAGTGAATCACTTGTGATACAACAAGGAGCACTGGGCCTTACGTGCATTAAATTCTACTCTTTTCACTCGACTCCATTCGGAAATGGCCAGTAAATCCAGTCTGAGTGAGTCATCCATCAAGCGCCCTTAGTCCTCAATTTGCGGATGATTTGGTCTATGTCACTCATGACAGAGGTTGCTGTCATCCGCGAATGAGTAGATTTGATTCGAAGTCCGATCAAAGAGGTCGTCGATGAAAATGTGGAAAAGGGATGGGGTAAGGACAGAGACCTGTGGTACTCCTGCGATTAACCTATGCTCGTCGGATGTGAACCCATGCTCATCACATCAAATATTTTTCTCTACATTTTCCTAAAAATATTGCATATTCCTAAAAATATACCTTAAAAAATAACTAGAATGATTAATTAATAAACAGAAATTAATTAACTTACTAACCTCTAGTTAATTAAGGCCATTTTGAGTAGAGTGGGTAATACATTAAAAATAAAATAATTTATTCATTATGATTCACCATACAAAGAATATTGGCATGTGCATCACGATTAGTGATATATGATTTAATATAGTCGTCCTCGTACGACTTTGACCATTATGTACTTGTTTTTGATCTACCTTACTATAGCAATTAAGTAAATGGCATAGAATTGATTTAAGTGCGAAGTTCTGCGGAAACGCCATGTCTCCACTTACTGCCTGTCACCTTTGAAGCAATTAAAATGCATTTCGTTAAGAAGACGAACTCCAATTGTAGTTGTGCTGCCTGATATCCACAGCCTGGTCATTTGTTGTGGTTGTTGCCACTGTTGTTTATTTGCGAGCTGGACTTCACCGCATGGCTCTGTATGCAGATTACCAACTTAACAATGCAACACATTTCGCAATAACGAATCAACATCATTATCGGTGTCCTGCGGTTCCATAGCCATGTGCTATAGCAACACAGGGCCGACCAGTCCGCCGCCCATCAGAATAAACAAATGATCTCCTATTTATATGTGTGTGTGTGTGGGTGTGAGTATGTAATATCTATTGTTGCAATATCCATGTTCATGTTGATGTCCTTGTTCATGTTATTGTTATTGTTGTAATTTAATGTATGTTTTTGGTTAAACATAGTAGCATTCGCATTGTCACTGCCCTCCGGACACCACCCACTTTTGGGGTTTTTGTGGTGACATTTGCAAATCGTCATTTGGTTAGAATTTTGTGGGTGGATGGGTTGGTGCGTTGCAACATGGCGAGGGTCCTCGCTAAATTTGCTTATAAACAGGCCTTTTGGTAGAATAGGAAAAAGGCCCTGCCAAAAGACCCTAAACCTAATAAAAATTCCGTTAAGCTAACTTATGAAAAAACATTCATGAAAGTAGACCTTCTCAGACCCTTCTAAAAGGTCTTTTCAATATGTTCTCTTTCATTAAAGAGACATTCTTGAGTTATTTTCTGATTTTTCTATCCTTCCTAGGACATGTATTAAGTTGAAATGCAAATGGAATGATAAATCTACCTCTTTTAACTCTCCTATTAGACCAGCTAACAGGCATTTGGAGGCCCTCATTCCGCCCCTGCGTTGCAATGTGTTTTGTAGTGTTGCAGCCAAGTGTGGACTCGTATGTAAGTACATATTTATATTTGTATATCTGGCTGGGTGTGTGTGTGTGAACATTGTATAATGTTTGAACATTTCAAAGCAGATCATTATTTGAAATGCAAATAAAACAGGCATCCATCCAATGGGTCGGTCCGTCGTCGGTCGGTCCTTCCTTCGTACGGCCATTTCATTTGTTATGCGAATGTAACAGCTTTTCAGCAAATAATAATTGCATTTATCCTTCCAATCAGCAGCAGTATTTAATGGAATTAAATTGAAAATCAATTCACAGATACCAACAGCCACACCGAACAACAACGTCTAATGTATGCCACGGCCTGTGCCAGTATCTTCTGCATGGCTGTGATAATTCAGCACTTAAGATACAGTAACCCACCAATGAATTAATACTGATGTATCTCAACACTGAGTTCAAAGGCATGCCCCTACATTAGACTACTCAATTTTGATTTTCAAAATATCTTTTTCTATGCGGCGAACAGTGGAATATTTACATACAAGGTGAGACAAACAATTTAAGGAATCAGGATTTAATTCAATTGTTAACTAGAAATCCGCCGACCTCCGATGCAATATAAATTAAAAAAATCGTATATTCTTTATTTCAATAAATACTTTATTACAAATAATTACCAGTGATTTCACTTGGGCCAATAATTATGTGGAAATCGCCAGTGATACAGCCTACATCAAATGTAAATTTTGGTTTTCGAAATCTCAGATATCTTTTAATTGATGGTAACTGAAGCTTAATATATCAGCATTTGATAACAATCAACGAGTTAAGACTCTCAGTTTTCTGTTAATTAATCATTTATATCTTTAGGTATCGCCAATCAATACAACCCATCTGCAGTTTGTTTTAAAGTGTACTTTTGGAATAAATTTTTGGCTTAAATTTTAACTCACATATCATAAATCCTCACATCCCTAGAGTATGCTTTAAATACATTTTTTTCTTATAATAACAATGAACTGTAATTTTTCTTTATTTTTGGCTGGGAAGTTTTACTGTTTCTGTAATTAAATCGATGTTTGAGCTACAAAGTAGAATTTCCTTTTTACAAAGATTATCTAAGACCCCACTGTATCAATATTTGTAAATGTGAGGACATCGGTTGGCCGAGTTATTACTGTTTTATACTTGAGAAAAGAAGACATATGAGTCATTTCATGTCAAGCGGTACGATTTTTGACCTCGATAGCTGTGATTGTTTTGACATAAAATAATGTATTTTGACGAGTTATGACAAATTTAACAGACAAAAAATATTTTTTTTTTTTAAAGTTGTGTTCCTTCCATCGCCTGTAACTCCGGGAATACTTAACTGATTATAATGTGTTATACCTTGTTTTGAAGGTAATTTCACTTAATTCTAAAAGATTAAGCTGTAATGAATAGTCGCGTTTGGCATATTAAAGGTTTTAACTTTTTTTTCATTTATTTTGATTTACGATTTAATCCATTTTTTTGAAATTTTAAAGAAGTGTTCTTAGATGTCTTTTCTAACGATTGTGTGAGTTTGGTAGTAGTGAAATGATGGAATCTATTTTTACGATTTTTTTTTTTACCTCGATAGCTGTGATTGTTTTGACAGTTTGTGTATGTATTCTTCCCATAAAATATTGTATTTTGACAAGTAATGACAAATTTAACAGACAAAAAATATTTTTTTAAAGTTGTGTTCCTTCCATCGCCTGTAACTCCGGGAACACTTGACTGATTGTTTTGAAGGTAATTTCAATTAATTCTAATATTAAGGTGTAATGTATAGTCGAGTTAGGTATTTTAAAGGTTTTACAATTTTATTTCATTTATTTTGATTTACGAAATGATTACATTAATCCATTTTTTGAAATTTTAAAGTAGTGTTCTTAGATGTCTTTTCTAACGATTGTGTGAGTTTGGAAGTAGTGAAATGATGGAATCTAGTTTTACGATTTTTTATATTTTATTTTTGCAAAATCAACCAGCATTTCGGTGAAACATAATCAGAATGATAATTTTTTCATTAATTTATAAAAACAAGGTATAAAGGCAAAGAAAAGTCTAAGATTGAACGCACGAAATTAGTGTTTTTGCCGCTATTAACATTAAAATTACTAGGGCATCACATAGAAATTTCTACCTTCCAAAGAACTGAAACAACATCTAAAATTTCTTGTACTTTCTGAAATTCTCGATTGATTTCTGTCTAATATTTATTCCCGACAAATCACTTAATTCTAAAAGATTAAGCTGTAATGAATAGTCGCGTTTGGCATATTAAAGGTTTTAACTTTTTTTCATTTATTTTGATTTACGATTTAATCCATTTTTTTGAAATTTTAAAGTAGTGTTCTTAGATGTCTTTTCTAACGATTGTGTGAGTTTGATTTCTGTCTAATATTTATTCCCGACAAATCACCTTACTCATTATTGGTTCTTATCGTATAAAAAACTTAAGGGCGCGACGAGGTTCACTTTTGTATCACCGATGCGGTTACACTGCAATGCCTGGATGCTGTTGTCATGGATCTGTTGCAATACCACTCAATATTTACACACTTTGTATATTTATAATTGAACATTAAAAGCTGATTGCTGAATGTGTTACATTCAGATATTTTGTAATGTATACTTATATCTATGGATATTAAGGTGAACCGAAAAACGGAATGTATTCAAGGGAGGGGAAATGATTCCCTGGGAAGGAAGGAATATCAATGTCATTGTGGAAAAAAATATAAATCAGTATAATAGAGGGTGGTATATTAGAGGACATTGACAAAAGTGTAGTATGATATGATACAAAAAGAGAGATGACTATTGTTAAGGCGTACCCTATAAATGGGAGTAGCATATGGGTAAACAATTTTATGTTCAATAGTGGAATAGTGCCAAATATTCCCACAATATGTATGTTTCTCTAGATCAATGAGCTGTGTGCGATATAAAGGCAAATTTTTATTATTGACTAATGTTTTTGAGGACGTCCATGTTAAACCAACTGCTTGTTGTCGAAGTTCTTAAGATTTTGATGGACATGAGTGTATTTGTGTTGTTCACCGCCATTCAGAGGAATAAGAAATTAAAAAAATATTATAAATTATTTTTTGACAAATTTTAGTTTAAATTAAATTTATTTAATCTAATTATTAAGATACACGAAACTATTTTTAAAATTTTTGAAAGGGGGGGGGGGGCGGGGGGTGTGAAAGAAAACAGAAAATATACAAAACAATGACATATGTGCCGGGTTTCTCTGAAAGATTGAAACATTCTAACCTATTCGACAAAGACAAATACGACCTAGCATTTATTGTTAACAGCTTATTTAGTAGGACGAAGTCAAAATTGGAAAGCGTGGAAAACTCGAATGTAGTTTAGAAGATTAAATGCAATGGGGACAAGTCCAGCGTATGCCAGAACTAAGACTAAACTAAAAACTAGATTCTCATTTCATAAGAATGATCATAAAGCAATTAATGGACCTTTGGAGCAGAAGACTGCACTTGCAGCCCACTGTGGCCCAATTTTGACAATGTTGAAATACTGACAGAAGAGAAAAATTAAAGTAAGAGATACACGCTCGAAATGTTACATATTATTTACGTTCCTGCCAACAAAAGACTCAACTATAAATCTGACACAGAGAAATGCGCTATAATGTATCGCTAAACAGACGATCGAAACTGACTTCAGTTGACGAAATCACGCAAAACAACTCTGACTTCTGTTAATTTTTCATAAATGTAATTATTGCTTATTTGTTTGTTATTATAGTGTACTGCTCTTTACGTAAAATTTGTAATATTTATAATTTTGTACAGATATCCCTGAAGATGATTGAAGAATTCAATTGAAATATTGGTAAATAAATAATTAAAATTAAACCAATAACAACAGTTTTTTATAAGCCTTTAGTCGAACTAAAACATCATAAAACTTTGAAAACTTTATATTTTGTCAATTTCTGATTTGGTTGCCAACAGTTTCAGAGATATTAGCAAAAATTTAGAAATACAGACATGCTATTTTCTCCCGTATTATTTTACATTAGCGTTTGTACTGATGATCAGAAACTATTTTTTTAAATTATCAACATGTTCAACATATTGTTTTTTGCAATACCACATACGTTTCTATACCAATTCTATTATTATTTTTTTTGTATATTTAACATGGAATTTCTCGTTTGTGTCGATATCTCAAGAAGCATCGATTTTTTCATAAAGTAAATTTCAAATTATAAAAATATAACTTTTTAAACTTTTGGGTTTTTATTTGGTAAAAACTAACATTTCATATGCAATTCTTTCACATAACAAAACTTGGCTTGTTTAATACCCTCTTGCGAAATTTCAATATTACTGGGTTGCCAGTTTTTCAAAATGCCTATTGCAACGTAAAACCTATCCAGCAAATTTTCATCAAAATCGTAAGACCTTCGAAAATTTCTCGTTGACTTGACATGGAATTCCTGATTTAATCTAAAAATGATCGAAAATGGAATTTCTACGAGTTCTTTCATATTAAATTTAATTATTTTTTAACGGAATATCTATTGATTGATTTCGTGCACTTAACTTTTTTCGGTACACCCTAATGAAAGTGGTCTTACATATATTGCATTTGCAAATTTATGTCTGTATGTACGAAATACATCTGCACAATGGCTTCGGTATCAAATTCTAATTAATTGTACCGGATTTAAATGAGATCTTAGTTTTTGATGATGACGATGGTGATGATGGTGTTGGTGGTGAAGACGATACACATGCTCTCGGTCACAATGTAAACCTACGTTTGATCATATTTTATTTAAACACTAACTAAGTGTACATTAATTTGTATGTACCTTAGGTATGGATGTATGTAATCTTGAACATTAAAATGTCCATAAGGACATTATGCGCATTTGATGCTATCCACAGGACATTACAAGAGAGCTTGAGGTAGAGCAAGTGTTGTGGTGTTATAGCACTTCGAGTGGTGTTATGGCGAAAGTAGTTGTAAATACTAGATTTACAAAGATTTTGCAATTAAATATTTTAAGATGTTGTCGCTTCTTCTTCTATGTGAAATCATATCAAATTTAAGAATATTGATATCAGCAGTGTGATATATGTATTCACTAATGCTAGGCTTACCATTATTAAGGTATGTCTCAAATTTGTACTGAATTTTATCTTACCTGTAATTAAAAGAAAACAATTTATACGTTATGAGATATTGGAAGAGACAAATGCAATACATAAATTTAATTTTAAGTTTAAAACACATGTGTAATAATTTCAAATCAATTCAATAGATAAGATAATGTAATTTTCTTTCTAGGATTTTTTGTTTTATTTTGAATTATAAGTAAAAGTGCGAATAAAGCAAATTCCAACGGACTACTATTTAAGTTGACTATATCTGTCCTTTTTATTAAAAAATGCAACATTTTTATTTTTATATAATACCCAGCAAAAATTGTTTATTTTCGTATTACAGATTTTCGCTTTTTCAGATTTTGAGACTTGGTTGGCTGGAAGGACGGTTGAAAAATATATAAAGAGTGATTTTTTTGAGGTTAGGATTTTCATGCATTAGTATTTGACAGATCACGTGGGATTTCAGACATGGTGTCAAAGAGAAAGATGCTCAGTATGCTTTGACATTTCATCATGAATAGACTTACTAACGAGCAACGCTTGCAAATCATTGAATTTTATTATCAAAATGCGTGCTCTGTTAAGAAAGTTCATCGCACGCTTCCATTTTATGGTCAGTTTAATCGACCCACTGAAGCGGCTATTCGGGCTATTGTGACTAAATTTCGCACCAAATTTACATTGTTGGACATTAAACCACCAAGACGCTTACATAGAGTACGAACTGAAGAAAATATCGCAGCTGTATCGGCCAATGTTAATGATGACCATCAATTATCGATTCGTCGCCGTTCGCAGCAATTGGGCCTCTGTTACTCAAAAACGTGGAAATGCCAAAATTGGACTAAGCGGATGGACCACTTGAGGCGCAGCCGCGGTCAACATTTAAATGAAATTATCTTCAAAAAGTAAATGTCATGGACCAATCTAACGTTTAAAATAAAGAACCGATGAGATTTTGCAAATTTTATGCGTTTTTTTTTTTTAAAAAGTTATCAAGTCTTAAAAAATCACCGTTTACATACTAATGGACCACTTCCCTGCACTATGCAAATTCGATATTATTCTCATCAGTTGATGTTGACGTTGAGTCCTTCGAAATAATATTACATTCAATCACCTTACTTCCTTTTGTGATGGCGCATGATGTTTTCTCCTTTTACAACATAACGGTACTAAACATTAACATCAACTTTATTACAATCTATGATTTCTAAATGCTGAAATTACCCAACCCCAGTCATAAAATATACATACATCGCCTCAAAACAGAGGCAAATGATTTGATATCGCCATAGAATTCAATTGATTGCTACTAATGCCTGCCGCACATAAGAAATCCTTCCAGTCTTGCATTTATACCCTAAATGTTTATCTACATTTAGCCCTTTATAGGCTCCCCAAAACCAGGCCATAATGGAAATTGCAATTTGTTGCTTTTATAGTATTTGCATCGAGCAAATACAGTTTGTATGCATTGCAGTGTATATTTATGTGAATATGTACAGGGAAAAGCCAAATGTTGGCTAAATGCATGGATGTTAGTGTAGTGCACTTAAATGTACACACACATACATATAAATAGGAGAACTTATGCGTATGCGATTGTGATATTAGGGAGGGTCATATTTAATAACAAAATCAGGAAATAAATTAAAAAAATGTTAACTATCTGGTGGTACCGGTATTTTTGTATTTACAAATATTAGATGTTTTAATACATATTTGCTATTAATAGCAAATATTGTTTGAAGAATTTGTCCGTTGTTACAGCAAATTTGCTGTCATTACAACATATAATTTACAAATTTCATTTGTTCACCAAAAGAAAAGGAAAAACGAAAAGAAAGTTATGATAGTTTTTTTTGTGGAAATATTAGAATATGTTGGTGGTTGATGTGTTACAAGATTATAATTATTTTGAAATAAATTGTTGCAAAATGTATGGGATTTTAAAAATGCCACAAAGCAAACTTATGCATTATATTTTAATTTTTCATTAATTTTGTTATCAGGGGAAGGATAAGGTCACAGCTCCAGATTTTTACAGGGAAGCGGATACAAGATGAATATCAAAGTGTAAATTTTAATAATATAATATACAATTTCCGGTTTATGCAGCCGACAAAACACAGTTTTTGTTGTAACTCTTACTCAGGTTGAAGATCATTTGTTTTTGTTTTCTTAAACAGAAAACAAAGTATTTAAAAAGCAGTGTGTGACATTTAGTTGATTCGGTTGCTAGCAGGGCAGACGATCGTTTCAAGGAACGCTACTCCCCCTTATCAATACCCAGTGCAATGCAACAACTACTCTGGTTAATTATTGGTTGTATATCTGCCT
This sequence comes from Polietes domitor, assembly GCA_947397865.1. Lineage (NCBI taxonomy): Eukaryota > Metazoa > Arthropoda > Insecta > Diptera > Muscidae > Polietes > Polietes domitor. The sequence goes on along the minus strand of OX377622.1, from coordinate 99,566,906 downwards.
CGCAAACTCAACTGAATGAGAACTGCTTCGGACTTAAATATTCACCCAAAAATCCCAGTTCAGTAGTTACCGAAAACAAATAAATGTCCACAGTTCTTCTCGTGTGTAATCGCAATTCGCGAAAAATGCACACAGTGTTTTGTTGTTGCTATGTTCAAGCAACAACATGTTTAAGTCGTACCCCACTTCATTTCATCTGGTTTTTTGTTTTTATTATTCGATCTTTTCTTTTCATAGTTTTTGTTGTAACTCTTACTCAGGTTCAAGATCATTTGTTTTTGTTTTCTTAAACACAGTTTGCCTTTAATTCATTGCAATCCTGCTGCATAAATGGTTACAGTTAGCCACTGGAGTAAAAATAGTATCCGCTGTCCACGAATAATGTATGCTGATACAAGTTGGCTGATTCTGCAAACTGAGTATGCTGATTCAACAAACAAAGTCTGCTAATTCAGCTAACAAAGTATGTTGTTGTTGCCTTTTGAAAAAATGTCCGTCTGTGTCTCTTTTGCAACAAAGAAATTCTGCTCGAATTTTCTGAATTTAAATTTAAGTTCAGTCAGCAAAGAGCAAACAAAGAGAAACATACAAAATATAGCTGCTGATTTAGCAAACAAAAAAGTCTGCTGATGTAACACACAAGTCTGCTTATTCAGCAAAGAAGTAGTGTTGATTTTGGAAACAAAGTTCGTTGATTCAGCAATTTTGTTGTTGTTATCTTCTGCCCGCTGATTCCTGACGATTCGGAAAATAAAAATTCCAAACTTTACTTATTGTTGCATTCCAAAACATTCCGGAGTAAAAATACTGAACAAATAAGGTAGCATGATATCAAAAAAGTCTCCAAATTTAGCCAAAATGTCTGATGATTTAGCCGATTCAGGAAACAAAGCCTGCTGATTTGCCAAAGTTTTGTTGTTATTATCTTATGACTTAAATAAAGGGCTCAGGGAAGGCTAGGACGTGGTCAATAAATAAAGTTTAGATTATTTAATGATGATTTGCAAAATATTTCGTCATAAGGTCAAGACTTATGTGAGCTAAATAAACCCACCTGAAAACATGTTAGTTTTTATGTTGTATTTTTGTCTCGTTTTTTTTCTGAATAATTAGACCATTGATAACACTTTGAATATAAATCTTTACTCTTATCTTAGGATAGCTTATTGGTCCAATTATTAGGCGTTTATCGTATTTTTTATGGTTTTTCATAAATAGCTGTAATAAATGATTTTCGAATGATGGTTAAATATGAACATCGGAATGAAATTGAATTGAAGGTTGGATCTGAAAAACCTTTTATATTTTATCTTAAACTATTAATAGGGTGATCGGTGTATTCATAGAGGTGGAAAGCTCTCTGATTGTTATTCACTAGGGAATAGCCAGAAGTGATTCCTTTATTGAATACTCTAAGTAGCTCACTACTTCCAGTATTCCCTGGTAATGCCGTACAGATATCCCCGTCTTGTGGCATCGAGAGAAGGCGAACGCCCAGCTGAGTAACCTGAATGGCATGTTAACACCGAAGCGTCTCAGGTAATTAGGTAGCAATTAAAACAGTGAACTACTGCAACTCAGCTACCAAACAATAGTCGCATCTCGACTAGCCTGCCCAGAGGCTGTTGGCAGCCCCAACACCGAAGGTACCTTTAATATTTTTACTCTTATTTGGAAATATAGTTCCGACCATACCCGATTATATGTTCGATTAAAGGTAATAATGATGATGTTGAGAATTTCACTTTCACGTGGAAACAGTGGTTCAGGAAAAGTATCCAAAAAAATGAGAAGAATAAATATTTTTTTCGAAAAGAATAAGTCTAGCAGTTATGACACTCTCTGTAGACGCCAAAAAGATATAAAGCGAAAAAGGCCCTTTACAAGTTAGCATTTGATTTTATTTTTGAAATAACTGGGATTTTAGTAAAGAAAACAAGTTCAAGTTGAAAAATTATTTGGATTAATGTAAAAGTTGTGGCCTTTTTTATTTTTTTTTAATTTAAAATCATATTTTTTGGGTTACCAAGAGTGTCGTAAAATCTACATTTACCCATAGATCTTTAACATGTATACTATTCTGCTATTTTTAGCTATTTTGTATATTAAACTATTTCGCGCCAACATTTTGTCGAAATAAATCATTTATCACATTGTTTCTACATGAGAGTGAAATTTGCAATATTTGTAGTCATCACAATTACCTTTAATTGGACATATAAGCTGGTGTTAGCGGACCTATATTTCCAAAATGAGAGTACAAAACAAAGGTATCGTTCGAATTTTAGTAAAAATATCAATATTTTTTTAAATATCGGTTTTAAATTAGAAATCCAAAATACATCAGATAATGTTATTTTTTTTGTTGCACATTGTTTGGCTCGAATTTGACTTAAAACCGTCGAACGATTCAAAATTGGAATTTTCTCCACCCTAGTGTACATATATACAATACACAAACATATATACTTATTTTTAGGCAGTTTTAATGATTTTCCATGCCAATCCCGAGTCGGTGCACAGAGTGTGCATGCATCATAAGGCAGCTTTTCGATGCCATGATTCAACATGTATACGAGAATATGTGTGTATGGATGAATGTGCAACTGCACACACACAAGGGAACTTGTCTGAGCGAGCACATATAAATGGATATACACATATCTATGTATGCTTGTGTGTGCCAGCATAAAATATTTTGCCAAAATTGTGGCTGTGTTAAAATTGCACATAAAAATTCAATTGTAACGAACCATTAACTTGTGGTAAATATGATACGACCAAGTCGGCGTTTGCATAATGCCAACTCACACACACATATATTGTAGGATTTCAGTGGGTCATAAAAAGGATGTATATGGGCGAGAGAGAGCGCTCTGCTTCTGCATAGATATATTAAAATTTCAAAATTAGTAAAGTTGCAAATGTAATCAGGAAATCTGCTAAAGGCAGCGCATGTATTTGCGTTTAAGAAATAGCGAAATGTGGCTTAGACGTTAATACTTCGTGGCATCCACCACATTCAAGCGGGATATATGTAGTTGCGAAAATATGTGTGCTTCAGGAAGAGGGAACGTGAACTGTTATTGCATATTAAGATCGGTTTTAGTGCAAGACATTATAGTTTTGAGTACGGAAATTGAATTGAAAGTGAATTGTTGTATAGACGACATTATTGTCATACGATTTGGATTGAAATTATCCCATAAGTAAAGCAAATATAACGTATCTTGGATTTAAGTCACTTTTGTAGCAGCACAATACGATGGTATTGTTGGAAAGGTAACAAACCTGGATTTGAAAATACACTTGTCAGGAGTATTTTAAATTTTGTGGAAATTCAAGTGATTATAATACTGCAAATAATTGCTTTGAATAGACACGTGTGAGATATTTTTAAATTCTCATATTTGTTTGTAAGAGTCAGGGAAATCGTGATGGTGGTAGTGTGCAGCCAAATAATAAATATTTCAGAGATTTTCAGAAAAATCTGAACATTTCTGGTCCGCTTTAACATGGAATGACTCACACAAAGTTTGCATCCTTTTGAGCTAGCACATATCTTGCTGCTTTGAAATTGAACCTTTATTAGGTTCGATCATTGATTTCTGTATCATTTTCGATTTTTGTTTTCAATACAAATTGAAAATTTAAAGAAAATAGTTAAACATACGTACGAATTTATTTTTTGCTCGTTTGAATTTGAATTCATTCGTTTGTTGGTGGCGGCGGCCTGCTCTATATTCTTTTGGTAAAATTGAAAAATCCTATTAACATGTAATTTACCCCGGCTGACCCTATCAAAAAGGCGTTTGTTTGCCTGGCTTACTGTTTCATTTAAAATTCAAAGTGATCCTGCATAAACGACGTTTAAATATTCTTTGAAATTCCATAAACAGAAAATGCCCTGCTGCCTGGCTACATTGAAAATCTAATTTACATAATTTCCTTAAATAATATGTGCAGGTGTAGACAAAAGGGTTATCAAAGAGGAGATATAAGTATAGGAGTTGTAAAAGATGTAAAATCGTCATCTGCAAATAAAAACAGGAAAAGCATGTAATTTTCTGTGTATTCATGTCTTCTTCTCTCTGAATGATAACACTATGCAACAATATTTTTACCCAAGGGCAATGTATAATAGTTTCTGATGTGTTTTGGCTTTTAACCTTGAAAACGATATTAAAAAACACAATTTCCGCAGAAGGTGCCATTAATATTTGTACTCTCAATTTTGAAACACAGTGAGTTAGGAACTGTCTCCTAAAAATTGAGACTAAATTTATTTTTTAAATAAATTTTGCTGAAAAAAAAAAAACACAAAAATAGAAAATAAAATAAAAATAGTTTTGTTTTATCTTTTAATAGTCAACATTTTGTCGAAGAAAACAATGTGTGTTACATACAGATTTTTGAACAAATATAGAAGTTATGTCCCTCTTTGTAGACGCAAAAGATTTAACAAATCACGATTTTTTAATTGTGGGTAAATAGACATTTTTCAAGAAATTCACTAGTCACCACACAAAAATAAAGTTTGGATTGTTGAATGATGATTAAAATATCTCGTTCCGACATCAAGCTATCTGTGAGCTAAACGCTCCTAAATACAACCCTTAAAATCACGTCTTTCCCGTGTATTTTTTTGTGTTTCATTTTTGTCGAAAAATTGATTCTGAAATTATAGACCCTTGAAAGCACTTTAAATATAAATTTTGATTCTTGTCTTAGAGTAACTTATTAGTCGAATTATTGGACGTTTTATAGAACTATTTTTGTGTTGTTTTCTTAGTGACAACTGAAAACTTTTTCGTATCTGATGGTAGTATTTTGTAAAAAATAAAATACCATTCTAATACTTATAATGCATAAAATATGAACTTCGGAAGGAAATTGATGCCACAGTGCTTATTTTTGTAAACGTTTTAAAATTTTGACTGTGAAAATCCATTTCCTGTATTAAATTATTTCACAAAAATGGAGTCAGTGACTTCACTTTTCGTCAGATTTTCTTCATTTATTCTAAAACGGGGAAAATAAGATCAGAAGAAAAAATCATTATTAGCAGCTATGTCCGGGTATAAATTCAATTATTACTTTAGCAATCCTTCCTTTGGGTTTCAAGGAAATTATTGTTCAACTAAATTATTTTCGCCGAAGAGCGAATTATTTCTCCATCTCTGCTTCGTAAATAGTCCAACTAAGAGAAATTCTCAAAGATTTTTTCAGAGCAATAGTTTTTTGGACTTGAGATAGTGATTTTGTAGTTTCGTTCGTGAGTAGTTCAAAAATTCATTTTAAGTCGGAACTGAATATTATTATACTTTGTGAAAAACAAAGCAGTGGTACGAATAATAATTTTTTCTATATATTCAAAATATGATTTTCAATTAATTTTTATATATTTAAATTTTAAAGTTGAATATTTGAAAAGTTTCCAATTTTTGGTGGTCATGAAAAAGTCCAACTAAGAGAAATTCTCAAAGATTTTTTCATAGCAATAGTTTTTTGGACTTGATTTTGTAATTTCATTCGTGAGTAGTTGAAGGAAAATATTGTTCAAAAATACGTTTTAAGGCCGAATTGAATATTATTATACTTTCTGTATAGCTGAGGTGTGGTACTAATTATGATTTTCACTATAGTTTTCATAACACCTTTTTAAAAATATTTCCCAGAAATATGACTTTAAGCTTGCACTATAAAAACCACAAAAAGCAATCAAAACTTCTAATAATACGATCAATGACAAGAATACAAATATTAATTTAAAGTGCTTTCAATTCAGAAAAAAAACTTTGCAACATAAAAAATACACTGGAAAAACATGATTTTTAGAGGTGTTTTCAGGAGCGTTTAGCTCACAAGCGAATAATTTTGCAGATCATTAAACTTCAAATCTTCATTTCAGGGAGGTGACCGCAGCGATTTATTTTCGTGACCTATCCTAATGTACATTAGGCTGGGTCGCCGGCCATACAAATGGAAAAAGAACTTCCAGTCACACCACGAAAATAAAGTTTGGGTTGTTTAATGATGATTTGCAAAATATTTCGTTCCAAGATCAAGCCATCTGTGAGCTAAACGCTCCTGAAAATAACCCAAAAAATTACGTTTTAATTTTTTTTGTGTTGAATTTTTTCCCAAAATTTTATTCTGAAATAATAGACCCTTGAAAGCACTTTGGTGAACGTTTTTTTGTGTGTGATCATAATTTAAAAATATGAGTGTAATATCCGTAGATCTTTATATGTAAACGTTGTTTTCTTCGTTAGAATGTTAGGTATTGCAAAATTAAACAAAATTATTTTTGAAGATATTTTCCTATTACTACAACGTACGACAATATTATAAAAAAGTCGTTACACTTGAACTGGATTATATACGTATGAAACTACAGGCAAAATGGAGTTACTTGGCGTTTTTAGTTTTTCATTTCCTCATCCTTTTGCCCCTCCACAGGACTACAAAGTTCCAAAGGATAAAATTAAGAAAAATATATTTTATATACTTGTTGGCACCCTATGATAACGGAGTTAGTGTAAAATAAAAAAAAATTAAAAATACTTCAAATATCATGCTTCTATATGTAACAGTTCAGCATTAACATATATTTCAAGATTACCCCTTATTTTTTTAGTTTATTCATTTCTTGCTTTTTAATACAAAACTAATACAGATAGAAGCTTGAAATTGAAAGTATTTTTGGCACATATTTTTTTCTTTGATTTGATATTTATATTTTTTGAAAAATTGTATCCTTTGGAAATTTGTTGTCCTTTTAAGAGATAACAGGATGAGAAAATGAAAAACTAAAAGCGCCAATTAACTCTATTTCCCCTATAGCTTCAGATGTATGTCAGTTGGTTCAAGTGTAATATGGGCTGTCGGACAGTGTTACGGGCTTTTTTTCGTGCCAGCAAAAACTGAATTTTTTGGAGACTATTCCTGAACTAACGTTTCAATGTGAAATTAAAACAATTGTAGCTATCAAACTTACCTTTAATTTGCTATAAAAGTGGGTATTTTCGGGCCTTTATTTCCAAATTGAGAGTATAAATATTAAAGGTATCTACGACGAAAATCAGAATATGAATAAAAAATTATCCACAAAATTATTTTGTGTTTATTTTTTATATTAGTATGCCTCAGTGCCAACAAAGAATATGTTTTAAGGTCTTGGACGTAAAACTTTGATTTTTTTATTGCATAGTGCTACCTCTGTATGCATCTAATGTGACTGTCAGTTGTGTATATGGCTTCAGAAGTATGGATACATAAGTCAAATAATCGCCCCTATCGCGAATAAAACTTCCCAGGGAACAATTTGTTCCCTTAAATTTCCAATCGTGATTTATGATTTTTTTCAAGTTTATTCTTCGATTTGATCACCTTATTTCTATAACAATGTAAAGAAGTGAAACATATTCCAAGGTTATAATCATATTACCTTCTTACGCCTGCAGAAGAATAGAAAAGTTCACGTGAATAAATTTCTCTTTTATCCCCGGTAAGGGTGAATATATCTTGTGGTGGATTTGTCCTAAACATACCGAGACTCCTAAGTTATATCTCTCTCGTGATAACCCTTTATCTCTCTGCCACGATAACCCCGTATGTTTGTTGTGATTGTTGCTCCGCATGCGGAGGCCTTACATGTCTTACACTCGCACTCACTCATCTACAGCCGAAATTCCTCACAAGATTTTATCCCTTTAAGTATTTCGATAGCTGACAAGAAAACGAGTTGGGGATGCCAAGGCAGTCGGCAGTCAGCAGCAGCCAGCATGGGAAGTACGACGAAGAGGATGTAAACGACAACGGCGACGTGGTAGAAAAACATGAAGATGAAGATTTAATGTAATTTATTTTATCTGAACGTCTCATAGGCAATTATCATGTGTCTCACCAGCAAACGGCAACAGCAACAACCAACAACAGCCAGCAGTTGCTGCTTGTCAGTCGGTTTCTCTGTCTCTCCATCTGTCTGTCTGTCTGAGCCTTCACTGTGCTTTTCTATCGGCACTGTGCTAATATGTGTGTATATGGGATTAAGAACGTTCATGTGTGTGAGTGGAAAATTTATTCCCTGATGTTATCATATCTATAGCGCACTATCTCTGCTTTATGCCTCTGTGTGGGTGTGTGTAGATGAGTGTAACTCTCCTGCGTTTTTAGTGTGGTCGTTGTCACACTATTTTATTTGTAAACACTCCGTTCGCAACCCCCCTACCACACCCCCGGCGAACGAATCACACCACAACATTATCATGCGTTTGTGATTGTAGCTCCCCTCCCCCCCTGTCCTTCCCACAACGTTCATCTTGTGATGTTTTGACAGTTGTGTTTGTTGCTATTTTTGCACGAGAATGACTTAAAGTGTTGGTAATCTTTAAACAAAGTGTTACTAATTTCTATGGCATCCCGTAAACTCTTACACACACAGGCAACTCGAACGCACACACACACCCGCACATCGCATTAATTTATTGGTTCGCACGAGGGTAATACTAAAGTTGTAGTCCTAAGGCAAATCTCGGTTGTTGCCTCTCTACACTACACGATGTGTTTGGTTGGAACTGCGGCGCTTTGGTTGGATGGGGTGTTCATAGTTTACGATTTGCCGTACACTAGGGTTGTACCATAATTAGTCTGTTGCAAACTTTGCATTAGGCTGGTTTTATTATAGATATCGATCAGAATTAAGTCGAATGAAAATTCTTGAATTGTTTTCGAAAGCATTTTAGTGAAACTTCATTTAAAAATCATAAAATTCCTGAAAAGGGGAAAATAATGTACAAAAATCATTTCTTAATTTTGGTCATGAATCGGAAGACAAAAGATATATTAGCAGCTATTCCGTGGATAAAATCCAATTATTATTTTTATAGTCTTTGCTTTGGGGTTTGAAAATTAATTGTCTAACTAAATTATTTTGCAATAAAATTCCTAAAGCGACAAAAATAAATAAAAATAAATAGTTCGTTGATCATAAGAATTTTTATAAATAAATTCCATTTTTAATTTGTAATCCGTGTTATGCGTTTCGAGAAATAATATTTTGACTAAATTATTTTCTATGAAAATTGGTCATATTCAAGTGAACCGGGTGAGCGAATAATTTCTGCATTCCTGGATTCGGTTATTTCCATGAAGTTGTATATATCTTTAAGAAGTTAGGTAGGGTCTTCTTAATTCATTCAATTCAAGTGGAGCACAGGGTCTCTTTTGAAATAAAAGAAAAAATACGAAAATCTTACCGACGTCCTAAAAGCCATATTTTCCAATCGATCTTAATGAAAGTTTTTACATGCCAATTTTTTTAACTCTGTTGTGTGTAAAAAATGAGGCTCGGCGGCCCTCAAATTCTGTAAGTGTCCATGGTATGAGACGTTTTCACACGTGAGAGGCAAATGTTTTATAATTTTGAAGCGGAAAAATACACTTTTTATAAAAAAGAGCAAGAGTTTTACTATTATTAATAGCGAATCAGCACAGAAAGTTTAAATACACGTAATATTAAAAATATTTAAAAAATATTTGTTTAGAAAAACAAATTCATATTGAACATTGCTTAAAGTATACAAATATCGAGATATCATAACGAAATTTTGGGATTATGTAGAAAAAATGCCTCCGTTAATAATGTCTAACAAGTTTATGCATTTTTGTGTAATAAAATACCCAAATTCCTAAAGTGGGGAAAATATGTTCCTAAATTTAGAATTTTTATTAAAATGGCCGCCTTTCTCTATTTACCGCAGGTATGTGATAATACTTTGCGAGTAAGTAGTCTACATATGGGGTTTAAAAATATGCTAAACATTTTGTATTCTTTACAAAAAATAGCAGAAATTTGCACCTGCAAAAAGAAACAAAAAATAGTGTTATTGATTCGAATTTTATACTCAATCTAACATTATGAGATCACAACGTTAAAAATACGAAACTAAACTCGTGAATTTTTTAACCCAAATATCTCTTTAACTACTTGAGGTATACACACACAAAAGCACAGGTATTCATGAGCACTACAACGTTTTATAATTTTGCTTTTGCCAATTATTTCCAAAATTTTCATGGCCAAGGTGACCAACTATGGAGGATAATTCAGTCTCCCCTTACACACTATCGATCTTTAATTTCGCAAATCTTTTGGAAAACGTATTTGCTCTCAACACATAAAATTTCGTCAAGATATCTCTTTCCGTGCAAAATATACATAATTCATTAAAAAATCGATTTGGAACTGCTGTGCACGGTTCTACCTACCTACTGCTTAGAGACTGTACCACACTAGGAAAACTTTGCCCATTTGGCAATTATTTTAGGTTAGTTGTACAAAAGATCGTGTAAGCATCTTTCCTTTATAATTTTTAATTTACAAGAATGTAGTATATTTTTATTCGTAAACTTATATGCCCACTTATTAGGCGGACACACATATCAAAATTGTGCTCAAATGCAGACATTTCACAAACAATATCTAAAAAGTTCCAGAAGTGCTTAAATACTCTAAATATTTGGGAGTGTTTTCAGTCCTTAATCTAGACCAATGTTGCCTTACAATTTTACCCTTATGGGGTTGTCGATGAATATTTCCAGGACCTTCGACCCGAATTCCTATTGTGGAAGGTATAAAAATATGTTCTTTTTGGGCACAAACAATATGGCGTATGATTAATATGTTGTGGTACTCATACGTCGGGGTGTATTTTTAGTCATACAAAATCTACTTGCACAAAATTCACCGTTCTATCTCCAACAAAATAGGGAATCATACTTGATACCTGGCTCTTTACTTCATCGTAGAGTTGGCTCAGGCAAACACTCAAGTGTCAATACAGAAATATCGCATACGGCCTACGTATGAGATCGCTACCAACCATCGGCAACGTCCACCCTCAAGCCGAACCCCAACCACGACCCCATAACCACGACCACAGCCATATACGAATAAAATTGTCGTCTCACATAAATTGTGTTGTACATTTTTTACGCCATTAAATTAGTTATGGTTGTCGCAAGCAACACGCACACGCACACACACATCCATACACCCACTCGCACAATACAATATTGTCTCTGAGTATGACTGGCTGTGTGCAAGTGATGAACGCTGGGTGGAGGAGGTTCGTTGGTATGAATTACTAAAACAAAGGAAAGTATATCTTAAAGCTTTGTGACAATCGAACCCATGCTATGCACATACAGATATAAATACACATACACACACGCGCGCACGTAGACGTATTCAATTAATTGAGAAAATGCGTTGAAGAAAACACCCAGAAAGTACTGCTAAGGTTGAAAGGAAAATAAATTGAAATTAGCACTTAATTTTATACACTCGTACACACAGAAACACACACACATACACGTTCATATAAATTAAAAGAAACCCCATTACAAAGGAATTAATTTAATTAAAACGTTTCGCATTAAATACAACTAAAAGCTAATAAAGTTGAAATTTCATAACAACAAATTATGACAGTCTGCGTGTGTGTGCGTGAGTGCAGTGATTAGCATTCTTAAGCCGTTCCTAAACGATTTCTATAAGAATTTTAATTTGCTTTTAATTATCAAATATAGTATGATATAAAAATGAGGGTTGTGAATAATATTATGGCACATTACTTGAGAAGAACATGGTCTAGCATTAAAATAGATATGTGTGCTGGAAAGTAATGTGTTATTCTTTGCGAAAAGCTTAAGTCGGACACTTTCCCTTAGACTGTGTTGAGTGATTTATGATGCACGACAAAAACCATGTTAAAAGTGATTCATATGTGTGGTATTGTTCCCTAAATTTAAGAGGAAGAGAAATTGGAATGGTCTAAAGCGAGGAGATAGATCGGATTTGCTAAAACGTGAGACGTAACCAATCGCTTTAAAAAACAGCCAATTCGTTCTGTGTACACTAATCATTAATGCCAATGCCCACTGAATGGAATAATTTCATACAAGCTCCAGCAGAAATTAAAATTAAAGAAGAGCTAGGATCTTGAAATTCGAACGCATCTCTCATATTGTCAAATCAGAAAAGTGTTTTTTTTTTAATCCATCCACAACCACGCCTACCACATACTATGTAACATAAAATAGAAAACGTCAAGTTTCTTATTTTAATATAAACGTTAATACAAATTAGTATCAGTGATTTAATTTGAGTCCACAATTATATGAAAATTGCTAGGGCCACGCCCAATGGCCATATGCAAATTTTTATTATTTACTATTTCGAAATCTCTGATAAATTTCCTTGTATCTTTTGATTGTTGTTAACCAGATCTTATAATTTAATAAATAACTTAAGCTTAATTTATCATCTCAGCATTTTCAAAAAATCAGGGATAATGGCTCACCGTTTTTTACCATTTAATCAATCATTCCAAATAACCATATTTTATACATTATGTATTATCATCAATCTGCAGTATTTGTTAAGGAACACTTTTGGGAATATCTTTTACCTTCAATTTGAATTCGCATGCCATAGAACCTTACATCGCTAAAGTATGCTTTAAACAAAATTTCCAGAGAAAAACATAGATAATTATTGCTATATTTTTGGCTTAGATGGTTTCACCATTTCAGTAATTATATCAATGTTTGCAGCCCTAAGCAGAATTTTCTTTTTAAAATTAATAAACAAGACACTAGTTTATCAATTTTTGTAAATACCGTGGCATCAGTCGGTCTCGTAAATACTGTTTTATATTATACACAATTAACCATACCAAATAAATACAACCTTTACATAAATCACGGTCTGAAAAGGATAGTGGAGTCATAATTACACTTTTTTTAATGCAAAATATCACCTCAAGAACTTCTGTTTTCCCTAAACTAAACGAAATTCAAATACGATACATGGTTTCCGAGTTACATCCCAATAAAATAAAATCTAATATGATGAATTTATGAAATATTTTAACATTTATGAATTTCAAATGCATCCACAGCAACAACAACCGCGATATCGCCAAAATCTTTTAGAATACACTTGAGTGGAATGTTCATTCGACAAAGGCGAGATTTGGGTGCATCAAATTTGGGAGTTTTTACCATATCGTGGGCTCATATTCCAAAGTGGCTATGAACAAAAACACAACTTTTCAGGAGAACGAAACAATGGATTTTCTCCTTAATTTGAGGAGTAATTATTAATGATTCTTCTATAGTTTACTCTAAAGAGGATTGCTAATTGCTACGATTAACAGGTTTTCAAAATTTCCTATTATTCGCGGTTATATAGTCACTTTTGCATGTTAAAAAATTAAGCACTTTGAATGTTGAAATAAGCACATAGCCATTAATGCCCAAATATGTAAATAAGATTTATTGCAATCTCGTTTTTAATGAAATGTTGGCAATGTTGTGTGGAAAACGCATTGTCTGGGATGTACAGGCCGAATTTAAAGAGATTGGTACCGTTTTTATCAATTTTTCCAAATTTTTTACAAAAAGTGGATATTGAGATAGGGCATGGTAAATAAAAAAATCTAATTGATATTTCTGTTTATTAAGAACCAATGTCGCTTGTAACATATATGTAGACAGTCGCAAAAATCGTTGCAAATGCTGACATTTAAACTTTCTCTGTCCAGGATTCTGAAACTTATCTGAAGCCAGTAATCATATGTCTAAAAATATTTTGATTTCTCTATATGAGGATACAGACATTACAGCCAACATTTATCCTATTTTAGCCTGATAACTTGGGGGAGCAAAATGATATTAACGGCGAAATGAAGGACTTGTCATGATAGCACGATGTAGCTTAAATCTGGAAAAATGTTTTAAAAATAATCGTTGTAGCGTATTACAACCTTCGGTTTTATGCTGTCCCATTTTTAAACTATTTTATTTATTTAATTTTTATATTTATAGCCAATTTTACAGCCACAAACTAGCGTGTGAGTGTATAGCCAAATTAGAAATATTTGAAAAAAAAACGGCTTTCAAAACAAATTTATCTTCAAATTTTCGAGAACATGGTTCATAGCCACATTTAGATATAAGCCCTCGATATACGGTACGATCCACCTCAGAGAAGACTGATAGCCAGAACAAAACTGGAAATGGTTAGGGAAATTAAAATATATTTTCTGAATATTTTCCAAAAATATACTTTATTTTAGGCAATATTGGTCTAAAATGTGAATTGTTTTGGGGAAAAGGAAAATGTTTGTCCTCACGAGCGTTCTACAGAGACATTGTTTTTATTTATTTTTACTAAAATTCCAATTTTCGTACTAATATTTGTACTCTCATTTTGGAAATATAAGTCACATCACACCCCCTTATATATTCAAATGAAGATACTTATGATGATTACAAATGTTTCACATTTATTTAGGACCAGTCTCCAAACATTTATTTCAAAAAACATTTTTTTTTCTGGTACAAAAACCTATAAAAATAGAAAAATATAAAAATATCTAGTATCCTATTCCAATTATGACTGTATATTGTCGTAGCCTATATATAATCATAATGTTCTTAAATTGAAGCTATTTTCAGCGACTTTATATTAACTTATAATAGATACGTATCTATTGTTTATTTTTGATTTGTTGGAAATTTCTCCAATCCTGCGAGAAAATGGTGATATGTCTAAAGCCAGAGGATTCTGAAAACTTTTCAAATTTGCACTGTAGAGAAAACTCTCTCCTTCTCCGTCCTGTTACGTTCTGTTAATTTTGGATTGTCTTCCGTGTATTTTGTCGTATTTCGGGGAATCTAGAACGATTGCATGCAACCTAAATTAATTGTGATATGGTTCAAACCTTGGCTACGATGAAATATTAGAAAAATAAAACCATAGATAGTTTTTGCAATATTATTTATTTCGATTTTTATTTTCAGTTTGGCTCCTCAGTTATTATTGTTTATTTATTATTAGTTATTATTTAATTTCCAAATTAAAGCCAGCAGATCAAACATTTATTTCCTTTCCAACAAACAGCCCAGGCACTGCTTTCGTATTATCATACATATATCATACATGTATAGTATACATGTATGATGTATGTACATTGTATACGTATGGAAGTATGGATGGTTGGTGCATATGTATGTATTTCTGCAGACCGACATAATGAATTTTAATAAATTCCACCACTACACACACATGGTTACACCTCCGCTCAAATATACACGGAGACACTTGCTTACGACAGAGAAGCACTCTTCACGTTGGAATATTTAAAGCAACAAAACAGAAATGACATTGGCATATAAATTGCGTTTGTTGTTGTTGTCGACGTTTGCTAGTGCACTTGAATTTCATCACGAGCACATTCTGGCCATCATCATAACATCATTCACAACACACACATACCCACACTTACACGAGCAACTGCAACTGTACTCTCAACCATGTACCCTAGAGCGTACCAGGTTACAAGTAAAAAAAAAAAAAGTTCGCCGTACACCTTCGAATATGAAGTATTATTGAAAGGTAGTTTCAAAAAAATTTTTTTTATTTTTTTATGCCGAACGTAGGGGTCGCGCTTTTACATTTTTCTATATAACTTCTGCATTTATAAACGGATTTTAAAGTGTGATACATCGATGTTTTTGTCCGATTTTTTTGTCTTTGAAGTCATTGAGCTCAAACATGATTCATGATTTTATGCGAGCTTTAATTTTCGATTATTAGAATGGTACATTAGGGTAGTAGCAACTGAGAAATGATGGGTAAGTACCAGAAGGGGGTGCTTGAGCTCAATGACTTCAAAGACAAAAAAATCGGCCTCGTCGAGACAAAAACATCGATGTAACACACTTTAAAATCCGTTTATAAATACAAGTTATATAGAAAAATGTAAAAGCGCGACCCCTACGTTCGGCATAAAAAAATAAAAAATTTTTTTTTGAAACTACCTTTCAATAATACTTCATATTCGAAGGTGTACGGCGAACTTTTTTTTTGAGGTACGCCCTAATGTACCCTCCAACTCTCAGACACTTTCACCTCAAACAAGAACACACTCGTAGTCACAGCCACTCCACTACTACTACCGACCGTGTGGTGTGGCGATGTGTGTTCGGTGTGACAACATCATTTTTAGTTGCTGGTGTTATGTCTGATGTGTGCACGGGTCTGTACATATGTACAAACGAATATGTATGTGTACAAAGTTTTTCTGACATTTGATGTTATTCATTTTCTAACGTGGCCTATTCTCTCCCTGCTCTTTCTGCTCACCTAGATCATACTCGACTCAATGCATACGAGCGTGCGCTTGTGTGTGTGTGTGTTTGGCATACCTATACTATTGAGTAGTGTTTGTGTGTCTAGGTATGTTATAGCATAGCTATGGAAGGATACGAGTGATGTACGAGGGCGGCGTTGTGGTTTTCTTTGAGCATAAAACTCCGTGTTCTAGGTGGGCTTATGTATGTGTGACACCGGCTGGAGAGCTCAACTTATTGACATATTGACACTGGAATTCCATTTGGAATTTCAAGTTGAATTCCATTGCCCGAATGATATGAATTGTCCTACAGACATATCTTTATTCAATTTTCATATCGAGGCAGTTGGAATGTTTGGCCGTGAGAATAACTTGCAGGAAACTGGTGTGAAAAGAGTTATTTACACTGATAATTTAAAGCATGCATGTTCGTTGCAAATCCTTTAATTAATCACATATCGCATATCATGAAATTAACGCTATCATCATACGACCCTCCTCATCCTAATGCATATTGATGTGTTGATTTTCCACTGTGTCGCAGTCCAAGTGTTTGTCTGGCAAATATTTTCCATGTAGTCTGCAAAGGTGTTTTGTCAAATGTAAAATGTTTGTTGTTGAAGTTGGAAGTTATTTGGCAATATTTCACTGCAACACTCTTATGGTTTATTTATTCAATTACATATGCGCATATAAATTAGGGTGGAACGATTCTACAAACACTTGACAATAAATGATAAATGACAATAATTTCAAAAAGAACTGTGTTAAGTATTATCTTAAAGGTTAAAGGTATGGGTAATTTTTATACCCTCCAGACAAACGGAATGATAAAGTTAGTATACCCAACTTCTAAAACTCTAAGACGATCTAGCCATGTCCGTCTGTTGAAAGCACGCTTGAGTCTAAACGAAAGGAGCTAGGACGTCCAAATTTTCCATAAATGTGTCTTATAGTCGTATATCGGTTGTGATTGAAACTGGGCGAATGCGGCCCAAAGGGAAACAATTTTCACTCACAATGACTAAAGATACCCATAAAAAACCCTAATATTTTAGAATATTTAAGCATATTTGTTCAATATGTCCGCTTGTACTTACTTGATATCGGGTATGCGTTTTGTTACAGGGGAATAGTAACAAAAACGTGCACCATAAAGTGATTTTTATTCGTAGGTGGTGAAATGGGACAAAAAGGGATAAAAATGCTACCTATTAAACGACAACAGCTAGAAACACGAAATTCGGTGTGTACATTCCTCTAACTGAGTAGAGACATAATATAAAAGTATTTTTGCCACATTCGTACTTTTAAGGGGTAAATGGGATAAGGGGGATAAAAATGGTACCAACCAAACGGCTGCACATAGAATAATGAAATTCGGTGTATACATTCCTCTAATTGTCTAGACACGTAAAATAAACGAATTTTTCGAAATTCGTACCTTTGGGGGTTAAAAGGGATTAAGGGGATAAAAGAAGTACCAACCAAATGACCGCAGCTAGAGTCACGAAATTCGGAGTATACATTCCCCTGACTACGTAGACACATAAAATAAAAGGTTTTTCCAAATTCGTACTTTCAAGGGCTACAATGGGTACAGAGGGATAAAAATAGTATCAACTAAACGAATACAGCTAGAACGATGAAATTTGGTGTCTACATCCCTCTAATTGCATAGACACGTAAAATAAAGAGATTTTAGAAAGTCGTACTTTTAAGAGGGTAAAATAGGAAAAATGGGATAAAAATGGTACCAACCAAATGGCCGCAGCTAGAATCATGGAATTCGTTGTATACATTCGTCTGACAACAAACTAAAAGATTTTTTTCAAATTCGTAATTTTTACTTCTACGGCAAAAATCGGTTGAATCATGAATTTAGGCTATTTTGCACTATGTACGTGAAATAATGAATTTTCAAAATTTGTACTTTTGGAATTAAAATTTAATGGAAATACAACCTACTGAAACACCCACTGTCTACCAATATTTATGGTATTTAAGCTTTTCGAAAATATAAATATAAAAATATTTTTTTTAATTGACTTGAAGTATTATTTCGATGCGTGGTTTGAAATAATAAAAATGTTATATTTATTTATAAAATATTTATATATATATTTATAAAATTATTTTTTCAATATTTGTATTTGTTTTGGTTTGTCTATATTAAAAATATTTTATTTTCCTGTAATATTACTGCACTTCTACGAAAATCGGCAGCCTCTGTATATAAAGTACTTGTTTTTATTTTAATAATTATTCGATCAAGTAATTTCTTCTTACAAAGGAAATTTTTGTTTTGGTAATGGAAAGGATATACGTATTTCATTGTCCTGTGTAGGGACAAATCATCAGTGATCCTTATGTATAATAATACTGGTAATTATGGTTGGTAAAAACGTTGTGAAAAAAAATATTTTTTTTTTGAAAAAAAAAACGTTTTTTTGTCACGAATTTGGAAACTTAATTTTATATTTGGGACTTTGCAGATGATTTTCTAATGTAAGTCTTTTGCGGATATATAAATTTTGTCCATGACATACATAACTTAAGGCGACATTTGAGAACAATTCAAAAAGCATTACGAGGGCTTATATTCAAAAGTGCCTATGAACTATTTTCTCGAAAATGAGTTTTTGCTGCCGTTCTTTCAAATTCCATCCTTCGCCATTAATTACATTCTGCTTCCCAAGTTATCAGGCTAAAATAGGATTAATGTAGGCTGAAAAGTCAAATTTGTGAAAAGTATCTTTAAAAAAAGCTGCTAACCTGCATTTATCATATTGAGAATACCAAAATATTTTTTGGCGTGTGATTGCTGACTTCATGGGGAATATTTGTGTTAGAAAAGTTTCAGAATCCTGGATAGAGAAAGGTAGAATATACGCAATTGCACCGATTTTTGCGACTGACTACATATATGTTACAAGCGACATTGGTTCAGCCGGATCCGTTGGATAGATCGCGAGAAAATCATAAAACAAAAATGTCATGTTTGAAAATCATTTTAGCCATATTTGCCGCGAAATTTTTCCAAAAATATGCTATTTGTATTTATTGTTTACCGTGCCCTACCGCAATATCTACTTTTTGTAAAAAAATTGAAAAAGGGATATAATGGTTCCAATCTAGCGGATGAAGTTGTAATCTTTAAATTCGGTGTGTACATTCCAGAAAATGTGTTTTCTACACAACATTGCCAACACTTTATAAAAAAACGTTATCGAGTCTTATTTATATATTTGAGCATTAATGGCTATGTGCTTATTTCAACATTCATAGTGTTCAATATATAAACATGCAAAGGAGGCTGTGAACCATAAAATCGCGAATAATAAGAAATTTTGAAAACTTTTTAATCGTAGCAATTAGTAATCAGAAAAACTGTTTTTCGCTCTCCTGAAAAGTTCAATAGTTTTGTTCGTAGCCACTTTTGAATATAAGCCCTCGATATGTTTTCTAATTTTGTGGCGTTATACACTAATGTGCTGGCAACTGTTATTGTGTACATATGTAATACATATTCATGTAAATATATACATGTATATATGTTTGCATGTGTCTGTTTGATGTTGACATGGTCGCTACATTTCATGTAAACTCTTAGGTGTGTATGAAGTACTCGTCACTTTTTTCATCCAGCCGTCATTCACTTGTAACGTTGTACATATTTACCTCGATTACATACATCAATATTGTACAGCCGTACATATAAAACAAAAACATTCACATTTACATTTTCATGGACATAAACATAGACATAAATTGATTGCAATTTAAAGGTAAACTTTGCGAAATACGATCTGGGCAAAGTACCTGAAGACAGCTCTTTAATTTATGAGGATATGCGCCAACATAAATGCCTACAAAGCGGTATTTTATGGCCGAACGTCTTGCGGGCAATTGTCTGAGCAATTCTTCTAACAGCCTTATTTATTATTTGGGGGTGGTTGTGGGGTGGGTGCACGTAAAAAAGGATTGTTATGACCAATCCTAAAAGTAGGCTATAAATCATAACCATACTTCACTTCAACTTAACGATTTGTGGGCTAAAATACATATTTTGATGGCCGCGTGTTTGTTGTTGTCCAATAAAATTGTTTACCAAATTGGCCGGCAGTTGTTGTAATGTGAAGAATCTGAATGATGGATAAAGAGTGGGCCATTGCCTAGTTTCTTTTTTTAAATTACATAATATTTCGACAAGTTTAAAGCCCAAGGAAAGTCAGCACAGTAACTGATAGGGAATGAACCCGATTTAAATAATAACTATGGAAAGTACAAAGAAAGACAGCAAAGTTTCGGTGCAGGGCGTAATAAGCTCAGTAACGGCGCTAAGTGTGTGTTATCAGCGCTAAAAACTCACAAGTTTGATGTGCCCCAATCTCTACCATTCTGCAAAGAACGTTCCAAATGATTTTAATGATATCGTAGGAAAATATTGCTGTGGATGCATTTAGAGTTCATAAGTGTTCAAATAACTGAAAAGTTCATTATTTTATTGGCCTATATCTCGGTATAGTATTTCATGTATAGTATTGTAATTTCGTTTAGCCCATGGAATACAATAGCTCTTGATGTGTTATTTTGCGTTATAAAAGTATGAATTCGTTTTCCTTTTCAAACATTGGGTTAACTGAAAGTTATTCTTACCCATTATAAAATATAACCGCGAGGCCGACCAAATATTGATATACTGGGGTCTCAGTTAAATATTGCAAAAAGAAAATGTGCTTATAGTTGCAAACATCGAATTAATTACAAAAAAGGAAAAAGCCGACCCGATGTTATTCATATTTGCTACAGCAAGAATGTATTTTTAAAGCATACCTTTAGGGGCAACATTTTTTCTTGACTTTATTTGTAATTTTAATTTTATTGAGGCTTTCATAACAAACAATTAAATAGATACATAGGAAATGTAGCAAAAGAAAACTTAAGACAATAGCGTATTATTTTAAATTACAGAATAAGTATGAAAAACAGCATCAAGCTTCATCAATATTAAAGTTAAATTTATAAATTTATTTTTTCAAAGAAAATCGCCCTTGCTCCCAAGGCTTACATGAGATCGATATAAAATTATTAAATCTAGGTCTTCATTTGTACTTTAAGATTAACAACAAAATATTTAAATAGCAAATTTATTGTAATCCTAAAAGTATGCATTGCAAAATACACATGTTCCATAAAGTCGAAAAGTTTATAGGAATGAATAAAAATAAAAATAAAAAATATTCCCTGATTGTTTCAGATGTTGAACTGATGTATTAAGCGTTAGTTATTTATTAATTTATAGGAATTTTATTTGAGATTTCGAAATCCTAAAAAAATAAAAAAAGGCATATGGGTATTGGACATGATTGGACATGACAATTTTCATTTAATTGTGGACTCAAATGAAATCACTGTTAATGATTTGTATTAAAGTTTGTATTAAGATAAGAAACATATAACGAAAGATGTGTACGAAATTTCAAGGTCCTATTCCTTCAAATTTGTTGCCGCAGCTTGTATGAAAATATTCCACTGTGCCGCGGTAAGTGACATACTTGTAGATCCCAAGCCACCGATATCCAGCGACTGCAAGAGCTCTTCTATAGAGGAGGTGTCTTGAACTCCGTAGTGCACTCCTATGGTAACCTAAGTAACAGAATCTCTGAACAAGAGTCCCAATTGGAGACTACATCGGAAGAACAGTAAAAAATAAGGGTTGTGACGAAGTAGTAGGAAGCATTCACTCCCGCCTCTTGGGAGGTAGTTAAGAGAGTCTACTCTCCTGTGGAGCAAATGCCGTCACTTCTGTCTCCCATGAGGTAAGGAAGAGAGCACTTCAATGAAGCTAAAGTGATCCCCGTCTGTCGGTAACGTTGTGACTTCTTTCTCAACTCCTTTAAAAAGAGATTCTCCGAAGGATATTATGATGGTGGGGAGTAAGAAGGAGTTTGAGGGTATCACTTATGAGATTCCACACTATTGTGGCAGTACTACTGACACCCCTGGTGTAGGGAAGAGAGTCCACTCTCCAGCAGAACAGAGCACTGCTGGCACTTCTTCAATGAAGGTAAAGTGATCCTCGTCTGTCGGCAAGATTGTGATTTCTTTCTCCATCCCGTTAATAAGAGAAGAATCTTATAGAGTTGGATAGTAAGAAGAATGTAAATACAGAGTTAAAGTGTATCATTCAAGAGAGTCCACTCTCTTGTGGAGCAAAAACCATCACTTCTGCCTCCCTGAGGAAGGGAACGGAGCCCACTCTCCTGAAGAACAGAACACTGCTGGCACTTCAAGGAAGTAACGTTATAACTTCTGTCTCTACTCCCTTAAAAAGAGACTCTTCAAAGAATCTTATGGAGGTGGAGTGTAAGAAGGATGTAAAAACAAAGTTGGAGGTTATCATTTCCCCGAAGCAGAGCGACTACTAGTTTCTATGTTAATTAGTCTTGCGGCTCATATAGTTGTTGGGATTTCTTATTAAAGTTTTTGTGGCTTGGACGGAGATTATTGGAGGCGTTATAGGCCACATATTATTTAACTCAATTCTAAAAATTTTATAATAAATTTGAACCTATGATTGGATTCGTGGAGGTGTATCCTTTGATAACACATTGAATGCAGATTGCCCAGGTGGCTGAAGAGATTAGTTCTGAGCCCAGTTGCAATATTGCAGCTGTTGTTGCTTACTCCTGGCATTTGGTCTGGATTTGGTAGTCCTCACGAGCCAATGTGTTTGTAATCAACACTGCATATACATGCATTTCATCAGGAATCACAGCATTTCATTCGAAATTCTATTCAATATCAATAAAAATATGTCAAACTTTAACATTTCGCCAATAATGACATATTTTGACGGGTCATCCACAACTCCACCCGCCTTCACCCTGGCACCGCCTTCTGTCCACAATAACACCGAATTGATGAATGCACACCAGACTGGCTTCGCATTCATAAACAATGGCCAAACATCAATCATTCATGGAAATGCCGATGTATACGAGAGTATGTGGAATAAATAAGTACGAGTGGATTTCGTATTAAGCGCCATTTGCAAAAATGCCAGTTGACATAAGTTTTACGCTCGTCCTTTTTGGCCATAAAACATTTAAAGTTAACAACGTACATACATAGAGACATAGGCATGTCAGTGTGTGTGTGTGAGTGGCGGCATTGTTAACTTCCCGTTTAAAGGGATGATTATGGCAACACTAGGTCCGTGCTAAGCCCGGCCGCCATATGGCACGATAACAACTGTCAATTACCGTTAGACACTGACTCTTAGTCAGTCACTCAAAAAAATGCCCAGACAGACGGGCAGTCAGGTCGATAGACTGGATGGATGGTTGGATGGCTGGAAGACAGGGACGGAAGGACATTTAGGACAGACGCCATTGACAGTCAATCAGTTGGTTTTAGTCATTTAGACTTTATAACACTCACACACACACACACATGGCGGCCATGGACGTAGTTACTCCAATTGGGAAATAAATTGCGATTCCATTCTATTATCCCTCCTCATTCGTGTTTGTTCTCGTCCCAGCATTTGTAGTTGTCATTCGTTGTAATTGCTGGTGGTTGGAGCGAAGGCAGTAGCAACAGCAGCTGCAGGAGCAGCTTGTTAAGTGAAATGACATTTGGGTGTTATACACACTCCGGACCACTGTGTTCACTGTCTGTTTTGTAGAGTATCTCTGTCGTTGTTGCTGCCGTCAATAAATCAGTGTTTGCATTTGTAATGCGATATAATTTTGGACAACAATTGCCACCAACGCCCATCATCCATAACCGCCGGCTGGGAGTGGAGGGGGGAGTTGAGAGAGTGTTGAGAGTGGGAGTTGCTGCCGCGATTTATTTTAAAATCAATTTTAAACTACCTAAACGTTCTACTTCGACCACAGGCGAACGGGATGGGCAGAAATGTTTGGTTTTTTCTAGGATTGTGTTTTGGCTCGCGAGCAGGTGTTGACTTTTTCGTTGAATTCGTTCAGAAATTGAAATTCCATGAAAAAATGTTGTGATAATTTGATTTGTTGGTCGGCACGAAATAGAATTTCAACGAAATGATTTTTATATGGGCTAAAAATTAACAGATAAACAGACAATCATGGAGGAAATGTCTTTTCTGCCCTGGAAAAGTGATAAAGGAACAACGTTTCCGAGAAACAAACAATATTTCCAAGAAATAATAATAAAGGTTATTTTAGCGAGTACATTTGCAATCGGCGTTGTCAATTTATATTTATCAATGACATTTTTATTTCGTTCTTGAATTATTTATTTAATTTCATAAATAGCAAAAGCATGCGAATTTTAGGGTTTTTAAAATTTCAGCTTTCTATTGACTTTGTGGAAGGGTTAATATCGACCTGTTAAACACAGCTGCATAGGTTAGATTGTGATGGCAGTCAGACTCTGCCACTTAAACCAGAATACACCACGGTCTATTAAGCCCCTCATCGGAGACAACTTGTGTGACAAACGAAAATGGTTATCTTACCGACTTCCACACTGGCCAAAACGCCCAAGCCTTCAAAGAAAACCGAACCCAGTGTATCTAAACTTGTCTTAACCATAATCGGACAGATACAGAGAAGGCGTTCGACACTCTCCTTCTCCTCCTCATAGCTTCTTACAAAGTGTGGCTCGATGTCCAGCCTGTGGGCATGTATGTCTATCGGGCAGTGCCCTGTTAACATCATATTTGAAGTGAAAGAGGGTATATCGACCACTTCATATCATACTTTGGCCAGGTCTGCCCACCTGTTAGTCACCAGACAGGTATAATTCCAGTTCCTTGCAGTTTGGAGCTGTCTGTGTAAAACTTGATATGCTGACTCCTGACAGGGTAGGTCATTTAATATTTTAAATTTGAACTATCGATTACTTTACTTTGGAAGATAAAATACCATTCACTTTTATTTTTATTTTCAGGTTTATGTTTGACTTTTACAAATATAAAACTTGCTTCCAAATTATTGAGTATTTGACGCAAACTGTAAGAAATTTACGTGGAATTTTTTTCGAGAAGATATCGGCCTTCAGTTCAGTTTGTGCGTCAATTTGTGAGCGAGTTCATGAAAATGGATTGTTATTAGACAAACCAACCCGCGTACATTCTCGTCCAGTGCGTTCAATCGAAAACATTGCTGCTGTGACTGAGGATGTCCAAGAACATCCATCAACATCAACTCGTAATCGTTCTCAGGAACTGAACATTTCACGCACTTCTTTGAGAAGAATTTTGCATAAAGACCTCGCTATGAAGGCTTACAAAGTTCAATTGGTCCAACAACTGAAGCCTCATGACCATCCAACGCGTTGTCGCTTCGCCCAATGGGCTGAAGATTGTTTGGCAGGAGATGAAGAATTTTACCGAAAAATCGTGTTTTCAGATGAGGCTCATTTGCATCTCGGTAAGCAAAATTGGCGTATATGGGGTTCAGAGAACCCACACGTGATTATTGAGAAGCCAATACATCCACAACGAGTCACTTTTTGATGTGGATTTTGGGCTGGCGCATCATTGGGCAAGGAGCCGCCGTTCTCGTCAACGGTGAGTGTTACTCTGCCGGGCTCATCGAATTTTTGTTTCAAAAAATGCAAGAGAATGACATGGACGACATATGGTTTCAGCAAGATGGGGCCACATGTCACAGAGTCAACGCAACCATCGCACATCGCACTGTTTTTGGAAATCAAATAATCAGCCGAAATTGTGATGTCAATTGGCCGCCTCGGAGCTGTGATTTGAGCCCGCCCTTTGGATTATTTTCTGTGGGGAGCCATTAAGGATAAATGTTACGCAAACCAGCTGGAGACAATTGAAGCGTTGAAACATGAAATCGAAGTTGCCTTGAAGATCGAGATGCCAGAACAATCGAAAATATACTGAAAAATTGGGTTGATCAAATGAGGTACTACCGAGCCAGTCGTGGTAGTCATATAAATGATATTGTGTTACATTATTAAATGAAAAAGTTCAATCCTTCCAATAAAACGAGAAATTTGGGAAAATAGTCAGTAATAATAATAGCCGATTCTTACTTAAAATTTTAAATGGTCCACTAGGGATTCCACCACGCTATAGTTATTGTCAAATAAAGCAACCGGCATGGTGTGGTCCACTCTATGTAATAGTGACGGCCATTGACGGGAAATTCTCATATGATCTATGTCCAAAGGGAAAGAGAAATGAGTCTAGTTGCCGCTCAAGCTGCCGTATGCTTGCCTTCTATAACGATGGCCATAACATGAATAATAACTTGCAAAACATCCGTACTAGTTGTCCTTATTGCACCGCTTAAGCTAATGCAGGGCATTCTATGCAAGTTTTTCAGCGTTCTCAAGTAACAAGTCTTCTCGAATACCATCGACCAAACCAACACTCCGTGCAGCAGAATCGGATGAACCACCGCTGAACGAAGCCGAGAGTCCCCAGCGAGCTCCGATAGCCAATATGCAGGTATATAGGGCGACGGTGGCTTTCTTCATTCGTCCCTTTATATATTCTTTGATGTAATGCTTTCTATCAAGAATGATGTCCAGATTCTTCGCACTGATCGAAACAATCAGCTCTGAGCCATTTACTGTGGGAGAGTTTATATGTGGTAAATTGATCATCCTCGTAAAGAGAACTAACTCAATTTTGGCCGTATTCACACCAAGACCATCTTACCAGCTTGTTTAGAATATTCTGTAGAATATCACTAGGAAACTTTCCACGTACGGCTATTGCAACGTCGTCCGCTTACAACCACCTCTATCCAAATCCAGAAAACATCGTTGAGTGCTATATTGCAGATAAGAGGCCACACTACAACTCCCTACGAGGTGCGAGGCGTTTACAAATCTGGTTTGTGTTGAGCAGACAAGACCTACAGTGATGCGGCGACTGGTTAGCAAGAAGTGAATCACATTTTAAATCCCTTGATTCACTCAGAGATTGGGCAATGCAGTTGTCGCACCAGAGTGTATGCTATTGAATGCAGTTTCTATATCTAGAAAGGCCGCCAATGTGAAATCGTTATAATATAGGAATGGTGCTCACCACGACTTGCCTCTGTTGCAAGCGTGTTGGCTATTCGATAATAATCCCTTGTCCAGGTGATCTCTAAGAAAGGCATCCACTAACCTCTCCGATGTTTTCAGAAGAAATGAGTTTAGACTGAAAGGCCTGAAATGCTTAGGTCTTGTGTGCGAGATTTGGGATAAAGATAACCTATGCGTCCCTCCAGTGCTTAGGTATCCATGTCAGGAGATTCGGAGCTCTCTCGAAAGTCTGCCCTAAAATTACCATCAAACAGTAAATCCAGTGATTGATCGCTTGAACAGAACTTTCCTGAACCTATCCGCATCGGAAACTTCCTAAATCATATCGGAAAATGATTGCTTCGGGCTCCTCTGAGCCTTTCGGAGTTCTTTCTAGAAGTGCTTGAGATGCTTCTTGTAGGTAGCCCAGTCACATGAAGATCTGGTGGCGTTCTTCTTATTGAACAACCTTCTCAACACATAATTTTCAGAGAATCAGTGAAAGTCTTGCTGACATTTAGACCATAGACAATAAAATGAAAGTACACTAAATTTGGCGATTATTTTTTTAGTTTTTGTAATTGGAAGAATATTTTTACCACGCTTTTAAATCGTTTTTTAACAACTCGTTTAAAAGTACTTATTTATTAACTTTTTGTAAGTGTGCGTGGAAGTACTTATTTCGTTACAATCCCTTTAGAAAAATGATTAGAAAGGGTAGTAGTAGTCGACTTTTGGTTTAGCCTTATGTCCAACATTACTGGGTAATTAGAGTCATTGCTAGGCTTTATTTTTTCTTTAGGAATTTCGAGGTCCATACACACTAAAGATCTAAAGCTACTGCTTATGTGTCTTAGGCATGTTTGTCATAACAAATAATATATTGCCTCGTATCCAGTAGGGTGACTGCATGGCTAACTAACCGCTAAAAGCATGAAATGTGTTCTCTTAACCGATTGTTAAAATTATCCTGTTAACAGCCCGTAAGGACCGCCGCATCTTGTCGCGTCCTCAGCTAATCGGAAAGGAACACATTCACATTGTTCTGGACACGAACTCGCTTGAACGAGGTAATTGAATTGTAAGTGCCACAAACTTTTTCCTGCCGCATTAATACAATCCCAATAGTTGGTGGAAGTTTTCCCAAAAAGTTTCGGCAACATTTTCAATCACGATTCGGCCATTCAGTCTCATAATAATTTGTACGTTTCCCCCACAGTGGCTTGGCTTTATTCACTTTGCCACACACACACACACACATTTCCATTTAAGCATTTATTTAATATTTAATGCCCGCCCGCCCATTGGTTTCGATTGTATGCAAGGATTGCTGTAGTCCTTATGGATGTTGTATCGTTGCCGTTGTTGTAATAGTTATTGTCAATGTTGTCGTCGTTGTCGTCGTTGTCGTGAGCTCAATACAAAATGGATTATTATTATTTTTTATTCATTTATTATTTATTTATCAATGTTTTATTTTCATGCTCTCGCAATGGCTTTGTGCAATTGTTATGTTTCGTTTGGACTAATATGGATTGGATTGTACGGATTGTGGATTGTGCCACGAAAGACATGGGAATGCATGAATGGGGTCGGGGCAGGATGGTATCGATAACTGGGGTTATGTGGCACAAGCAAAAAATGGATTTTTTATTTATCGTCACAACAGAGCAGTGTTGCTGTTGCCGTTGTTGTCGTTGTTGGTTGGCAGTATTGCCTGTCTGTCTGTCTGTCTGTCTGTCTCTCCTTTGTGACCTTTTTGTATCCTTGTCCTAAACAAAAAAGAAGACACAGAAAAAATAATACAACAACACGACACTCGTCAAGAGCACCATCAACAACTACAACAATGTGATAATATTGAATAGAGCCTCGGCTAGAGTAGAGCATCCCCAATGGGGCAGAGCCAGGCAGCAGAACAAAACCGGGGGAACGCAATCATTCATTGATTGAGAGCCTCAATGAAAAGTAAAATAGTCTTTTGTCCGGGGAATTCAATAAAAAATGATTTCACTGCAGTATCTTAAATTTCCAAGTGATTTATTGGTACTCGTATCTATCTCGACGACAATTCTCCGCTGGAAATTCTGGCAACTTTCGTAGCGAAAGGAATTTAACTTAGTGCAAAGGGGACGAATTTTTGGCTATAAAGAGCACGTGAATCATGCTTTAAATTAGCTATTTTATAGCGTATTGGGGTTGGACAAAGTGGGCGTGGTATTTACGCTGGTTATTGATTAGGGATCAGTGCTGTGGGAGGTCAGTGGAACGACACTGACAAATCTTGACTTTTGTAATATTTGGCTGGAAACTAGACATATTTCAAACAGACTTCAAACAATATTTATTTAGCAACAATTTGAAATATTCCTATTCTATCTGAGAACTTTGGGAAATAATAGCATTTCAAATATGACAAACATTACCGAAGAAGGTCGGCACTTTTTTAAAACAACTGTTGTGTTATTTGGCTGCAATATTATTCTTAAGATTAAACTTCGAGGAACAATCAGTGAACATTCTAAGTGAATTTGTAAATATTAGGCTGGGTCGCGGTCCATACAAATGAAAAACAGTTCCCAGTCACCCTACGAAAATAAATTTTGGATTTTTTAAAGATGATTTGCAAAATATTTCGTTTCTAGATCAAGCCGTCTGTGAGCTAAACGCTCCTGACAGTACCCCTAAAAATCATGTTTTTTTCGTGTAATTTTTTTGCGTTGTATTTTTGTCAATTTTTTTTTGAAATAATAGACCCTTGACAAGAATAGAAATTTATATTTAAAGTGCTTCCAAGGGTCTATAAATTCAGAAAAAATTGGAAAAAATATATAGTAAACATGGGACAAATTGACATCAATAATATAAAAACTGAGTCACATTCTGCTCTGGGAGACTCGGCTCCTCTATTTACAACAATAAAAGATTAGGTGGTGAAAATGAAAATTGTCTACATAGATTTTGATAGGATTGATTTAGTCCTCTGAGTACATCCCAAGTTTCTAGAAAACGGACTAATTAGAGACGGTCTTCTGCAAATACTAAGGGTAGACAATTACAGACCGCCGCACATTGGAGACTGCTGACTTGCTTCGAATTTAATTTTTTGATATCGTTTTAAATAAACTAAGAAAATTTCTCAAAGATTGCTTATTGGGTTCCAGGACGTTTTGCATGAAAAAGAAATTGATTTTGTAGTTTCATTTGTGAGTAGTTGAAGGAAAATATTGTTAAAAAAATTGTGGTACATTTTTTAATCTAAACATTTTATTTTTTTTTTCCTACATTTTAGTATGGATTGTATATCCATTTTGTCTTTTCTTGAAATATTCATCATAAAGTATATATTCTTTATATATATATTAGTCGTGGTAAAATTCTAAGACGATCGAGTCATGTCCGAATGAATTTAACTAAGATGTAAATTCTAAATGTATCAGTTGGGATTGAATGTGGACGAAATCGGCCCAGAGGGAAATTTTCTTCCCTATTAAGGACTGAAAATTTCTGTTTTATGTGCATTTTAAAATTTGTTCCTATTATAGCGAGAAATCACCAAAAAGAGGGATTTTTTGAAATTAGTACATTTAAGGGATACTATTGGAAAAGAGGTATAAAAAGTGTATCAATCAAACCGACGAGTATGAAATCATGAAATTCGGCGTAAACATTCGTCTGACTGTATATATGCGAAACATAAAGGAATTTTTCGAAATTTGTACTTTAGGTGGAAAAAGGGGATAAAATTGGTACCAACCAAAGAGCTGCAGTTAGATTAGTGAAATTCGGTGACTGACGTGAAAAATGGAGATATCTTTCGATATTCTTACTAATGGGATAAAACCGGATAAAATTGGTGCCGAGCACGTGGCTGTAGCTAGAATCATGAAATCCAGTATTTACATTCGATTGACTGCGTAGACGCGGTAAATAAGAGGATTTTTTCCAATTCGTACTTTTAGGGCAACAATGTAAAAATGTAATAAAACTGGCACCCAACAAAAGGCTGTATCTAGAATCATGAAATTAGGTGTGCAAATTTCACTGTATTTTCAAAGTTAGAAGTAGGCCCAGAGAGAAAAATGCTTCTGCATAATGACGAATGACAATACTCGTAGTATTTAGGGCACATTTTTGAAGATTACGGCCCTATGTTCACTTTTTGATTACCCCTGAAGCATTTTATTTATGTTGTATAGTAGAGGGTAATTAATATAATAATAATGAAGCATCACAATTTATTTAAAACACACACAAGTATGCTTGAAATTATGGACAAATATAGCAATTTGCATAAATTCTTTTTCCTAATGTGGTATTGCACTTATATGTGAAGTCGAATCTAATACTGTGGAATGTAATCCGTGGTGAAGGGTATATAAGACTAGACCCAACCGAACATAACACATTTTTCTTGTGTTTAATTAATTTTTATATATTAAAATTTTAAAGATGAACATTTGAAAAATTTCCAATTTTTGATCGCCAATCATCATATTTTTTATAATAATTTAGTTTGCACTTTTATCTTTTTATTTTAAATTTAAATTTTTTAAAAAAACTTTTAAAACTTTTTAAAAGTGTATTTTTGCTCGTTAAAATATGAAATATGGTTTCGCTATTTCTAGTAGGAAATATTTATTTCTTAATAAAAATATTTCCTTTGATCTGGGATATTCAAGACCATTTTGCATCTATATTTTATAGAATGTAAATTTATTTACAAACTCCCAGGTGACATTTATTACTTGGCTGCACACTACACTGATTTCAAGTCCATGACAGCGTTCTTCAGGTGGATTCGCGGCGACTTTTCTCTTTAAGTAAATAATTCACCCAAACGAATGAGAACCACAGCTCACTTTCCGAATATCAGTCAAAAATCAGCTTCAATAACCATATGCCCATTGATTCAGTAAAAAACAATTGAAACCGGGTTATTTGGGGCTACGAAAAATCGTCCAATGAAAAAAACGTCCAAAATATGTGACCAAAAACATATATGTGGTCAGTTAGTATGATTGTGGTCACACTTTATCCGTTTTGAGATATGCAATGGTTTATGTTTGAGTCAATAGAAAAAGCATAAATTTTTTTCTTAGAATATCCTACTACTATATTAAACTTTTATAAAAAATCGACAACGTTGAAAACCAATACTTTCAGAGGGTGCGCTGACTTAGACAACTTTCATTCTTCTCGAAATTGAAAAAAATTAAACAAAAAAGTATTTTTTATTTCGAAAAAGTAATATTTCCGTACTAAAAATGTATAAAATAAAAAAACGTTTGTTTACATCACCACACATCAATGCCAGTGAATATACTGTGACTTCCCAATAAGCACAAAGTCGGACTCGGATCCGATTCGGATCCGATTTGAGTCCGATATGTCGGACTCCGCTTTCTCTGTTCCGATTCGGATCCGATTTGAGTCCGATATGTCGGACTCCGCTTTCTCTGTTCCGATTCGGATCCGATTTGAGTCCGAGATGTCGGACTCCACTTTCTCTGTTCCGATTCGGATCCGATTTGAGTCCGAGATGTCGGACTCCGCTTTCTCTGTTCCGATTCGGCTCCGATTTGAGTCCGATATGTCGGACTCCGCTTTCTCTGTTCCGATTCGGATCCGATTTGAGTCCGAGATGTCGGACTCCGCTTTCTCTGTTCCGATTCGGATCCGATTTGAGTCCGAGATGTCGGACTCCGCTTTCTCTGTTCCGATTCGGATCCGATTTGAGTCCGAGATGTCGGACTCGGCTTTCTCTGTTCCGATTCGGATCCGATTTGAGTCCAAGATGTCGGACTCCGCTTTCTCTGTTCCGATTCGGATCCGATTTGAGTCCGAGATTTCGGACGCTTTCGATTCAGGTTTGCAGTAAAAATATGGAGTTATATTTTTTATATTTATTAATGAATTTATTTATTATTTTGAATTTATTACTTAGTATATATGTGGTGAAATAAGCAACAATTAGATGAAAAGTAATATGACATTAAAATTTAATATATTAATAAGTATATGACTCATATGTAACAGACATCATATTAGTGTATAAGACCAGCGGAGCAAAAAATACTTCCAATATGCAATGGACAGATTTACGAAAAAAAAAAACAAAATATAACAACCCAATAAGCACATCGGATCCGACTTCTCTGATTTGGTTTCGAGATCGGGTCCGATTTCGGTTCGAGATCGGTCACGAGAACGGGAGCAATTCCCTCTTCGATATCGGACCGAGAATTGAGTCCGATTTCGAAATGATATCGGACCCGAACTCAAAACGATGTCGGAACCAACATCGAAGTGAGTTCGGATCCGATATCATTTCGAAATCGGACTCAATTCTCGGTCCGATATCGAAGAGGGAATTGCTCCCGTTCTCGTGACCGATCTCGAACCGAAATCGGACCCGATCTCGAAACCAAATCAGAGAAGTCGGATCCGATTCGGATCCGATGTGCTTATTGGGTTAGACCACTCACACAATAACACTAAAGACAATTTTAGTGTGCATAAAATGAGAGATGATATTGTAACGGTACATTTTTTATAAATCTCATAAAGAAAAGTTCTTCATTTTTCTTTTTTGATTTTTGACTTAGACCACTATCATAGTAACTGGAACATATGGGCTATATATCATATGAAAAATGAGTCTTAAGGGAGGGACGACGAATAATGGCACAATGAATTATTGCCCAAAAAAGTATACAGAAATGGACGGTATTTTCCGGGAAATCTTGTGTTTAATTTCTTCTCTTTGAGCCATTGTTTGACTCACTTTTTGCCTTGTCTGTGTCTTTTGATCGATTTTTCATATTTCATATTTTTAGCCTCCTAGGAATAATATAAAAAATAAAACAAAATATTTTTTTTTAATTTTTTCCAATTGTATGGGTTTCTTCATGCTATCAAAGGAAGTTTTTTCGGAAAGTATTCCTCGATTCACAAAAAAAAATAAATTTTTAGGTGTCAGACATAAAAGTTTTATTTTTGTTGCATAGCCTTATATTGGTAGTACATTTTTCAATTATATTCTGCAGTTTTAATTATTTTAATAGCTGTTTAATATTTATTTGTATCGTGCATTAGTTCAAATTAATAAATATTTTGTTAAGTACTTGGAAATCAGGTATTAAACGTGATTCTACCAAGTGCTGTGATGCTCTTCTATGCCTTCAAAAGTGATATCAAGACATATGCAGATGTATATTATGTCGTCCATTGGGGCAAAATGTAATGCATTCTAATTGAAGTTCAACACTTCTCCACTCTATGAAACGATTCGCTTTAAACTAACCCCACCTACCCCTTTAATTTGAATTTGAGTTTTCTATTGTGCCTGCTCTTATGAACGCCATAGTTCAGTTCCGTTCCGTTCCGTGTACCATAAATAATGAGTTGTTGCTGTGCGTGTTGTGCAAATAGCAATTACTCTATTTTCCAATTTCCTTTGTGTTTAGTTCAAGCGCCAGATGTGCTATTGCTATTGACAATAATTAGGCATTGGCTAAAGTAACAGCAGCTCAGATCTGAAATTATGCAATTCAAGTGTAGGTAATTATCTCTGGCCCAAATCTCAGAGGGGCACAAATCTCCGAGAGTAGGTATCTTCATTTACATTTTAGAAATTTGGCTTACGTTTGCCATTAACTAATGCCCTGAGATGAGCATGCTTATTAACTCGTATATGGTGTGAGACATATACATTAGAGCGTACCAGGTTACAAGTAAAAAAAAAAAAGTTCGCCGTACACCTTCGAATATGAAGTATTATTGAAAGGTAGTTTCAAAAAAAATTTTTTTATTTTTTTATGCCGAACGTAGGGGTCGCGCTTTTACATTTTTCTATATAACTTCTGCATTTATAAACGGATTTTAAAGTGTGATACATCGATGTTTTTGTCCGATTTTTTTGTCTTTGAAGTCATTGAGCTCAAACATGATTCATGATTTTATGCGAGCTTTAATTTTCGATTATTAGAGTGGTACATTAGGGTAGTAGCAACTGAGAAATGATGGGTAAGTACCAGAAGGGGGTGCTTGAGCTCAATGACTTCAAAGACAAAAAAATCGGCCTCGTCGAGACAAAAACATCGATGTATCACACTTTAAAATCCGTTTATAAATACAAGTTATATAGAAAAATGTAAAAGCGCGACCCCTACGTTCGGCATAAAAAAATAAAAATTTTTTTTTGAAACTACCTTTCAATAATACTTCATATTCGAAGGTGTACGGCGAACTTTTTTTTTGAGGTACGCCCTAATATACATACATATCGGAGATATACTAGGGTCGTGTAATAAGTATGGGATGGCAAGTGTTTGGATATTTGCGAAAAATAAAATCTAGTAAAAATCCGCATCAATTTCGTTCATGTTCTGGTGTAGTTTTCATCATCTATATATATATAAAAGAGTTGCGTAATTGACTGACTGACATTGATCAGCGCCCAGACCAAACTTCTGAAGCCAGCGTCATGAAATTTTCAGGGTAGTTCCCAAATATGACGCCGACGCGGGATAAGAAAGGCTTTTATGAAATTCATACTTTTAGGGTGTAAACTGGGATTTGTACTTTTAAGGGAGGAAGGAGACAAAAAGGGATAAAATTGGTACCAATTTAAGGAATACAGCTATATTTGTGAAAATCGATATTTACATTTCTCAGACAGGGTAGACTTACTATATAAATGGAAATTTTGAAAATTGTACTTTAAAGGGTTGAGCGGGACAAAAAGGGATAAAATGGTACCGACTGAAGTGTTACAGCTAGAATCGTGAAATTTGGTATGTAAATTCCTCTCATCACATAGAAGCGCAATATAAATGCAGTTTTGTACTTTTAAGGTTGAGCGGCACAAAAAGGGATACAAATTGTACCAGCTAAATTATTGCAGCTAGAATCGTGAATTTTGATGATTTTGCTTTTAAGGGGTGAGCGGCACAAAAAGAGATACAAATGGTACTAAATAAATTATTACAGTTAGAATCGTGGATTTTGATATGTAAATTCCTCTGACCATGTAGAAGCGCAATAAAATTGGATTTTTCGATTTTTTTTACTTTTAAGGGGTTCGCGGGACAAAAAGTGATCAAAATAGTACCTATTTAAGTATTGCTGATATAGTTGTGAAATTTGGTGTGTAAATTCCTCTGACAACGTGGAAGTGCAGTAAAACTGGATTTTTCGAAATTTGTACATTTAAGTGGTGCGCGGGACAAAAAGGGTACCAACTAAAGTATTACAAATAGAATCGTGAAATTCGGTACATAAATTCCTCTGATCACATAGAAGTGCAGTAAAATTGGATTTTTTAAGGGGTGCGCGGGACAAAATGGGATAAATATTGTGTACAGCCATTTAATTACGTAAACGCGAAACATAATTGGATATTTCAAAATGTGTTCTTATAAGTAGGACGAGGGGCGAAAAGAGATAAACGTGGTACCAAATAAAATTCATGCTTTTAGGGGAGTAGAGAGAACACATGTTACCTATTGTGATTTTAAAAAGGTGTACTTTTTGGGAAAAATGTGCAAAAAGTTATAAAATGGCCGCCTGCATCTAAGAAACATGAAAAAGGTTCTGCGGTTGTAATTTTTTGTTGAAAATGATAAAAATATATACCAACCAAAAGAAAATTCAGTAAATACTATCCAAAAAAGAGACGGATAAAACTGATTACAAATATCTGACTTTTCTGCGTGCGAGTTGTCCTGTGAAATATATATAGTTTCCAAATCATTAAGTAATTCTCAGACTAGGTGATCCTTATATAATTATATAGTATTTATTGATTTTTCTTTTGGTGGATATAGATAAATATAAAATAGTAATTTAGGAACATCCCATTAGATAGCACTCATGTACAGTCAAAGGAATATGCCTGTCGAATTGCACTATTTTAGCTGAACTACCCTCGTATGTATCACTTTTAGTATTTTCTACAAAAAAATACTACCGCAGAGCCTTTTATATTCTCGATCTCATGTTTCTAGATGCAGCCGGCCATTTTATAACATTATATATTGTTAAATTTCTGATTTCCGCCAATAAAAAACTAAATTCAAACCACTTATCCCGAAAAAAAATGTGTTTAGGAGAGCCAAATTACATTCCTCTTTCTAGTAAAATTCGTAATAATTAGTATTTTATATGCAGGAAAAATACATTAAAATAGATCATATTCAAATATTTTTAAGCATACTGGATAGAACTTTTTCATTAAAATCGAAAAATACCAAGATATTCGATTATTTGTGAAAACCCCAAATTTAAGCTTTTTTACTTTTATTGTCACATATTAAAACTCTTGTCCATTCATTCCATAACACCCCCTCGATGTTGACAAGCAGCCATCGCTTCATTTTAAATAACAGATGTTTATACATATCAATTACGACGAATGAATCCTTAAGTGGACTTAACCGCATTGCAGCACCTAAATCAGAATGTCAATTATCCCCAGAACACAAACCAAAATTACGTAGATATTCGGCAGAGAGCGTAGATGCTGGCAGAAGATGCAGATGCCTACACACACATATACATATGTGTGTATATAGTGTCTCTGGGCATTTGTGGTAGGCAAAGTAACTGCAGCAAGACCACCAGCACTACCGCCATCACCATCACAAGCAGGAGGCCTACGACACAAAGACGAGTACCAACAAATGTCATACATCACTAACACTTGCAAAACGACAACTATCACTACTACAACTACCGCTACCGCTACAGTTCCAACTACAGCTGATGCTACATACATATGCACATACATACATGCATAAAGTGGAGTCTAACACCAAAGATATGAATAGCAATCGTGCCTAAACACAGTGGCTTCAAACAAAGAAATTTCCCACAATCGGTCATTCTAACAATGTTTAAAGAGAACATTTTGACTATTGGTCAATCTCAACTGAAGACACGTTGGCCATATACGCACATCATATCCTGGGTGACTGGGTGTTGGTGTTGCCATTTTGTCATAATTTTTGCAAATTTGCTTAAATGTTATGTATATGGGACATTCAACGGCATATCGGACAGTTAAACAAATTGATTTCCTCCATTTTTTATATTTTCCAGTACCCATTAAAAACACATCAAGGTATGCTCTGAGTTTATTCTGATTACTCGTTAAAAAGATATAACCTTTTTAAAAAATTCAAATTTTCAAAAAATTATAAATTAAAATTATTAAAAAAATTAAATTATAGGCCCACTTTCAACCAAGGCTCAAAATTTACAGAATAAATAGATGTTTAAATAAAAAAGCGAGAAAATCGAAGAGCACAAACAATTAAAAAAATAAAGTGTTAATTTAAAATATTAAAATTTGTATACAAAAAACTGTGAATATTTTTTTCAACATTTTTTCTGAAAAGTTTTTCAAAAAAATATTAAAAATGAAATATCCAACAATGACGGTCCGATTATTGAGGAAGTTGTGAGCAAAAGACTGAAAAAAAGAACTACTATTTAACGATTTTTAAAAAAGGTTGTATCTTTTTAACGAGTATTAAGAATAAACTCGAAGTATAAGATGAGGTGTTTTTCAATGGGTACTAAAAATATAAAAAATGGAGGAAGTAAAAAATATTTTTTTAACTGTCCGATTTGTCGTGAAACCTCACCACAAGGCGTTTTAAAGAGTGTTACCTGAAATCATTCGCATTGACTGTGGGGAGATGGGTTTTCAGCTTTATCTCCTTAAACGTATTACAAATGATTGGCAAATCTTTGAATAATTACTTGATTTGATCCTCGTCTAGCCCTGATATTTATAATTAGGCATTTTTATAACTTTTGCCGCCTTGCAACCACTGTGCGTCCATTTCACAAGGAAACGACAAAAGGCAAATCTGTTGGGAGGAAAAAAGTGGCACAACAACTTTAAAATGCATTTGCCAAATTTACAAACATCTGAAAGAGTTGCTAAGTTGCCTTAACCAAATATTCGCATTCAATCACAGCACACAAACACATACACACTCATATATACGAGGACATGTGCAAACGGATTTGTAGCTACGACTGTTGTGTTGTTGTTGCCTCACCGAATCAATCCCCTGATCTACTGGATCGCAAATGGCTCGAAACGAAAAACGAACAGCAAAAACAAGACAAAGCCGAAATCCAATGTGAAATCTTGTGGTTTATGCATATGTGAGCGGAAGTACGTTCATACACACAGGCAAACGCTTGCACACACACACGTGTGTGTGTGTATCTGAACATGGGAATAGATAAAGAGTTGGGCTTAAAAGCAGACAATAAGCATACTTGAAAAATTTATGTAGCATATTAAGAGGCGTCGTTACATGTCCCAGAGATTATTTGCCGAATATACGAGCGAACAGTAGTTGTTGCTGTGTTCTTCTTTTCGTTTCCTCTTCCGCTCCTGGTAGTGGCAGCGTTTATTTCTTGGCGCAAAAAAATCGATGTATTCGAATATTGCCTTTTATTGGCCCGGCCCGACCATGGTGCAGAAGGAAGCAAAAACATTGAAATTGAATTGTGTTGCCAATTGTATGGCAAATGGATGAATTTTGAAACTATAAACTTTGTACTCGTGTATGTGTATGTGCGGCTTGTCGTCATGCCAGTGGGCTGCAGTTGCACTGTTTGTGGGAGGCTAAGCAAAGCATAGTTTTTAGCCAAATGACAGCGACAACAAACAATAAACGAAGGCGTTGCAGAAAGTTTCTGGCAACTTGCTGGCCACAGTAACTACTTGCGTGGTTTAGCAATAGCAAATACGCCCGCAGTGGTGCGCCAACTGATTCTTTAAAGACATGCTGAGTTTCATTCGTGGACATTTACTGGGAATGGAATAAAGTTAAATGCTCCATTGCTTGGAAAAACTCAACGTGTTTGGGGCGATAAACACATATTTTGTAAAGCTAAGACCAAGCGATGTAGAAATACATATTTCGATATCAAAACATCCGCATCTATGCAATTATTCAATTGTTTACTTACATTTCACTTCAAACAATACAATCGTATAAGAAAACGGGTACGTACCTAGAACGAGAAAAAGAGAAATTGTTAAAGAAAATTCGAAGCACAAAACTGTTTTACACAGATGAATGATTAAAAATTACAAAATTACATGATTTCAAAAATGCCTCAATAAATTTAAAATTACAAAAAAAATACAAAGTTTTTGCTATAATCGTAAGACATTATGATAAGACATTTCTAGCCTCGAAAGTGCTGTTCGATATTCGTGATCTGCGACCATTTGCTATTTTGCTGGGAAAAACAGATCTATACTATTATTTGCAATACTATTTATTTGCAAATTATGTATTTAACGTAAAAAAATATGATTTAAAAAAATGTACATTAGCGAAAGAAAAATTTACAAAGCGAAGTAGGTTCAGGATGTATTGCAGTTCAATTAAATTTTCCAACGATCAAAAAATAATTAAATATAATTATATATATATACAATACAAATACAAATATATATATATACAAATACAAATACAAAAAATCTAAAAATCGCTTTCAGTTCGACTTCGCATGCAGTCCGATAAGGCTATAACATTATTTGCACCCTCTATACAGAATAGATATATATATGCACATCAAATCAATAATATATATGTCAAGCGGTACAGATTTTGACCTCGATAGCTGCGATTGTTTCGAAATTTTGTGTATGTATTCTTCTCATTGTATACGTATTTTTGGAAAAAAATTGAAAATTTTATTCACGATTTGTGATCAATTTAACAGTGAAAAAATACTACTTTTTCAAAACGGCGTGTTCATTCAATCGTATGTAACTCCTTATATAGTTGACCGATTTTAATGTGATATACCTTCTTTTGAAGGTAATTTCAATTACTTTTAAAATTTTGAAGTGGTGTATTATAGCCTGGGTAGATTTTATAAAGTTTTTACAATTTTAGTTCTTTTATTTTGATTTTCGAAATGATTACATTAATCCATTTTTCTGAAATTTTGAAGTAGTGTTCTTAGGTATCTTTTTAAGCACTGTGCGAGTTAGAAAGTTGTGAACTGATGGCATCTTTTACGATTTTTTTACAAAATCATCCAGAATTTCTGTGAAAAATCATCAGAAAATTATTTTTTCTACTAGTTCAGAAACACAAGGTATAAAAACAATGATAAATTGAAGACAAAATAGGTTATGGAAAAATTATTTTTTTCATTTTCTTTGTAGTGTGCGATGGCACCATCAGAAAAAATAAAAAAATATATATTTTTCTAAAACCTATTTTTTCTCGTTTTTAACATACACAAACTTTCAAAACAAGCGCAGCTTGCCGTGGAATGATTCATATGGTAAATTACCATATTGAAGGTAGCTGACTCATATCTAATTAAAGGTGATATTTCTTAAATTATTTTGCTACACTCTACAATGTTATAGTGCAAAATGTGCGAATATATAGATAGGTTTCTGCTCAATGCCAGCGGGAATCCCGTACAATTCGGGAAATAGAAAATATGATAATTCCCGAGATCTATTAAGTCTTATAATACTCATTTGAATTCTTGTTTAAAAACGTTTATTTCCGTGATAACCTAAAAATAACAAAAAATGCATAATCCATATCCAATCTGTTTTTCATTATTAATCTTAAATATTGTTGGTTATGATTTTCCAAATAAAAACAAGTAAGAAGGCGTTAAGTTCGGCCGGGCCGAATCTTATATACCCTCCACCACGGAGTGCATTCCATAGTATTACCAGCAGATTAAAGGATGTCGCCTTTACATAGAAGCACAGTACCATATTACGAAAATTGTGATATTTTTATGCACTGTAATTGTTTACTATTTCAACCTATAATATATACTTATGCGCACTGTTTAAAATCGACTACTATATATAAATAAAATGCTGTAATTGTGAAAGTGAAAGTGTGCCTAAATATTAGGCGATTGCAAGTCGGCATTAGGAAGAAGCATTTTCAGATACAGACAAAGTGATAAGAAAAGTATAAATTTTACAGATATCCCCATTCGCCCCATTCTCCGCCCAAATGTACAAATTTCGAAAAAACCCTTTTCCGAGTCTTCATAGTCAGAATGTATACACCGAATTCCATGATTCTATCAGCGGCCATTTTGTTGGTACCATTTTTGCCCCATCAAGAGTACAGCTATCTAAAATCTCTTTATTTTACGTATCTACACAATTAGAAGGATGTACACACTGAATTTCATCATTCTAGCTGTATTCGTTTAGTTGGTACTATTTTTATCCCCTGTAGCCATTGTATCCCTTGAAAGTACGAATTTGGAAAAAACATTTTATTTTTCGTGTCTACGCAGTCAGAGGAATGTATACTCCGAATTTCATGATTCTAGCTGCTGCCATTTGGTAGGTACTATTTTTATCCCCTTTTTCCATTTGAACCCCAAAAAGTACGAATTTTGGAAAGTTCTTTTATTTTACGTGTCTACGCAATCAGAGGAATGTATATATCGAATTTCCTTATTCTAGGTGCAGCCGTTAGGTTGGTACTATTTTTATCCCTCTATCCCCATTTAACCCCTTAAAAGTACGAATTTAGAAAAAATACTTTTATATTATGTATCTAGTCTATTAGAGGAATGTACACCCCAAATTTCGTGTGTCTATCTGTTGTCGTTTGATAGGTACCATTTTTATCCCTTTTTGTCCCATTTCGCCCCCTACAAATAAAAATCACTCTATGGTGCCCTTTTATGCTATAAAGGGAATGCGAATTGCAAATATCAAGTAAATACAAGCTATTATGTTCAAAAAACATGCTGAATTACTCTAAATATTAGGGGTATTTTCTGTCCTTGTGAGGGAAAAATTTTTCCCTCTGGGCCGATTTCGTCCACTTTCAATCCCAACCGATCTACAACCATAAGACACATTTAGGAAAAATTTGAACCTCCTAGCTCATTTCGTTCGGCCGCTATCGTGCTTTCAACAGACAGACAGACGGACATGGCTATTTCGTCTTAGAATTTTACCACGACCCAGAATATATATACCTTATGGGTCTCCGATGAATATTTCAACGTGTTACAAACGGAATGACAAAGTGAATATACCCCCATCCTGGAGGTGGAGGGTATAAAAATAAACAGAAACATTATTTGTCTTTAATAATGTTGTTTAAAGGCCTTGCAATTAGGAGAGCATTTTATGAATCTATATTTTATTCATTGTGGGGAAAAACGGTCTGATGCTGGTGTACTTGTCGAACATAACAAATTGTACGACTTGAATATTAAAAGAGAATT
Organism: Polietes domitor; assembly: GCA_947397865.1. Classification (NCBI taxonomy): domain Eukaryota; kingdom Metazoa; phylum Arthropoda; class Insecta; order Diptera; family Muscidae; genus Polietes; species Polietes domitor. Next base: position 99,523,380 of record OX377622.1, on the reverse strand, counting down.
TTTTATACCATCATCATTATAGAATCCTTTTTAGAATTTTACATTGTAGCTAATTAATATTCTTATAAATTAACGCCGCAAACTAGAAACACATTTATTGCTATATATAGGGTCCGCCATCTAACGTTTTTTTTCCAACTATTCAACCGTTTGACTATTATTTGTGGGGTGCCCGAGGCAGCCATTTGAACCGGAAGGATTGTACTTTCAAATAAAAAAAGAAAGTTGAGAAAATATTCAGTAGATTTTTTATAGCATTTAAAAAAAAGTTATTTGGCGGACCCTATGTATATATATTGCTTATTCCTTCAAAAATATAGCCGAGGTCTACAATAGCAGCCATTTTGTGGACCTTTGTCGTTACCAAAAAAGGTTCAAGTGACAATTTGGAAACTAAAACGTCAAAAATAATGTAAAACAAAAAAGCGGGAAACGTGGGACTTAAAAAAATGCGGGATAATGTGGAATGAAAAATTTAAGCGGGATTGGGCATCAAAAAGTTGGATAATCCCGCGAAAAGCGGGATTTTATGACCCTTATTGTAGTAGTAGCTGCCGTCTTCGTAAAACTTTTAATGTCGTTTTCGAGTTTAGAATGCCAAAATACGCCAGAAATAGTACTTCGATAAATACAGTGTTGCATAGTGTAACCAGATAATATCATTAGGTATCGACAATTTTTTAAGGTAATTTTATTTTTTAAGTTTAGTAATTTTGCTTTATTTTTGCTGGGAAGGTTTTATCATTTCCGTAATTAAATCGATGTTTGCAGCAATAAACAAAAAGTTATTTTTAAAATGATTACAATGAGACCCCGGTCCATAATTTCTGGGGGAATTCCCTATTGGAGAATTTTTTAATAGATAGTGGAAAAGTTTTCATCTACAGAGTTTTCCAATAGGTATGGTTAGATAATAAAATCAATTAAAACAAGTTGGGTATGAAATAACAACGAGTCTAGAGGAGACAAGTTAAAAAACAAAACAAATTGCACTTTATAATAATTTATTTATTTGGCAGGGACTGCCATCTGTCTCAATACAATGTGAGTTGATAACTAAAGAAACCAGAAACCCAACCATCAACACCAGTGATGTGTTTTTATTTCGAGATGTAGGCGGCGCTGACTGATCATATGATGGATCGTCAACAATGTTGTTGTTTTATTTGAAAGGCACCGGTAGTGCGTGGCATATTGGCAAGGTCCAACGTAACCAAATCGCATGATATCGGTGGAATTTTAAGCGATGAGGCCCTGCGGTTCTTAGAACCCCACCAGGCTATATATGAATTAGAAAATAATGCCCCACATCCACACTTAAACAATCCGAAACTTTTACTTCAACCCTCGTTGGTGCCAATGAAGACACTTCATAGCTCAATAAACGACTTGAATCGATTTTTGATGTTGTTGTGTTCACAAATGAATGCATTTGTGGCAGCAGGCAGGCAGCCAGTCGGTGTATAACACACTCCAAACGAATCTTGATGTTTTCGATGATTTGTCGAAGATGATTTTTGTGTACCCGGCATACGGCACCCATGTTTTATAACGATGTTCTCATGTCTTCATTGAAAGATGTCAAGTGTGTGTGTGAGGAGGGGGGAGTAAACAATTTTTGCTTGATTGGACATGTAATTGATCGTTGTAAATGTAATGCTTTGCTGTGAGACAATAAGTTGGATGGTGTACACATATACGCACACACACACGCACCTATTGCGAAACACCCTTCAATCTTAAATTTAGTGTTTGAGAGATGAGAGCGGGCGGCATCAAGGAGCGGGCGGAATCAATGGAGACCAGAAAAAATCCGAAGAGATGTTAAGTACCGACACATCGACACTTTAACACATGACTGTTTGATGTTAAAAGTAAATCTAAACGATTGTCTGTATGGCTGGATGACTGTCCGTCCTTTCCCAGTGAACAATTTGTTTCGAATTCGGGAAGAATTGGAGAGCAAATCGCAAACAGTTGGCAATACTGAAGACATCTTACAGAATTTGAATTCTAACAGATTTGTCTGGTGAAAATCGGAAAAGTATCTAGAGTTGTCGGACAGATTGCTGACAGAAATGCGTAGGGAACGAACTGACGGGCTTAAGTCTAACAAAAATACCGATTCAAACTTTTCTTAAAATAATCGAACATTTTCCAGCGTTTTCCACAAAATTTTTCACATGTGTGTCAACCGGAGAGTATGTAAACAAAAGTAATAACTCCCATTTTGCGCAACATTTTTTTATTTGAGACTACAGTCGTCCAACTTGTTCACTGGGTTGCTTCGTGTGCCGTTGTAATTCTACGCAAAGACTGATAACTAAGTGTAAATGTGTAAGCGTATGTGTTGGAGAGCATCTGTTTTAGTGTGGTTGTGTGTGTGTGCCTTTTGGCAATTTGATGTCTCGTAGTTGCACAGCTAATTGCATTTTGCTTTTAAATGTTTTCTCCCTGCTGTCATGTCATACCTTCATTTAACACTTTCAGTGCCCTCCTCCCCCAGAGGGGGCAGGCAGACTGTTTCCTCACAACTACTACTGCAAACTAGTAACTATTACAATAAAAATAAGCTTTCCTTTGTGGGTGTATTTGTGCATTTGACTGTGTGTGTGTGCAAACCTTATAACTGCATTGTGGGCGTGTGTGAATGCTTTGTTGCATTGCAGTAAACATTGCGTTTTTTGCTTAAAAATTGCAAAATTGTAAAATTGACAAGACACAGCAAAGCTCAACTCAACTCTGCTGAACTTAAGTGAACAGAACTCAACATTCTGAACACACACTCACTCAACACACATTCGTTTTGATGTTTTGAGTGGTACGTGTAAAGTATTTTCTGCTGTAACGTTTCATGTATTTTATTATTGTTCAAGTGCGAGCATCAAACATTTACAATTGCATGTGTTACACTGTATGCAACACTGGTCGACAAAATGAAAAGGGATGCACCTCAGTTTCATTCAGCACGAGGGATTTATGAAGAGTATTCGAGGTCATCTCGATCTGATGGACCATTTTTGGTAGAACATCTCAAAATAAGCTGAAACTATGAAATAAATAAAATGAAAAAGAAGTTCTCACCCAGAAGAAGAAAAGGCCTATTCGAAAAAAAATCTATTGATAAATGAAAAGTAAGAAATATGAAAAATTTCTTAGAAATTCATTTCAGAGAGAAGGTTCACCGAAAATTTTAATTTTAGTATTATTTTGACATCTATCCAGAAATATTTTATAATATCGTTTTCGAGTTTATGCCACATAAATACATCAGACAATGTTATACACAGTACTTCCTTAAAATGGCTGTATATTAGTGTTACATTTACACTTAAAGCTGAAAGCATCGCTCGATGGTAAGTAATGTAAATAAAAAAGGTTAGTTTCTACAATAGGAGATTATGTCAAGGAGTCCTTTTTTATTTAGACAAAAAAAACTTTATTATATATATATATGATATAAACATAATTTTTAATTTTTTTCTACTTCTACACAGTTTTGATATTTACTCATTTTTACCAATTTGTAAAGGATTTATGAATTCATTCGCTTTTTGGATAACAAATTGTATAATTTGGTACCAATTTGTTATCCAAAAAGCGAATGAATTCATAAAGAAAAAAGAGAAAATAACATTTTTTGGAAAATACAGTCTAACAGTTTATTCGTGTGAAATCCTATGAATTTTAATTTTGGAAAGTAAAAGTTTGACTACTTCTAGAGAGAGTTTGACCTACTTCTAGAGAAAAAAATGATTAAAATCATTAAAAAAAATAATATATTATTTATTAAATTTTTTATTGTTATTGTGTATTATGCCCCAAATGGAGTTAGACCCATCGTTTATTATACAAATCGGCTTAGAATCACTATCTGTCTGTCTGTCTGTCTTAGAGTTTGCATTTTCCCGTACTTTTTATTTCCCGAGAAACGGGAATTATTTTTTTAATTTCCCGGGATCCCGGGACCGCACGGAAATCGTCAACATACTGTTTATCATGAGTTAAGCTTATTTTTTCCAATGAAACATTCATATTTATTATAGTAAAATAAATATATTTTTTATAAAGCGCAACGTGAAATTAATGCAAACATCATTTAAAGTTTTAAAATTAATTAAAGATTAGATATATCTTATTTGATTGGAAAATGTCGACGCGACGGAGAACGATCGTTCACATTAATTGTGAGTAGAGCATGTTTGTTCTTTGTCCTGCCGCTTCGAAAACATTAAATTCTTTATTTTTGGCGTTCGGATACACGCCCGAAATCTATTTTTCCCAGATTTTAATTTGTTTCATAACAAATATTTTGTCAGCCAACTACAATATTTGACATACCTGATTAAAAGCTATGTGATCTAAATTTTTATACAACATTTTTAATTTTATTGTGGAAATGATGGAAAAAATATGCGAAGAAATATGTAAAATTTTCTACTGAATTCCCGTACGAATTTCCCGGGATACGGGAAATGAAAAAAGTGTGAATTCCCGGGAATTTTCCCGCGGGAAATCCCGGGATGCAAACCCAAGTCTGTCTGTCCATTTATTGTTGTAATCAAATTACAGGTCGCAATTATAGTCCGATCTTAACAAAAATTGGTACAAGTTGGATTGGAGCAAGGACGAACGCTATAATTTGAGGCAAATCGGTTCAAATTTAGATATAGCCCCCAATACAAATGACACTCCCGATTTGACTTTTTGCTATAAACCAGATTTTCTTTAAATTCTGCACAACGTCTTATAATCTAACTAGAAACACTTATAATGAAAGCGGGTTAGATTGGTTCAGTATTAGATATACCTCCCATACAAATGTCGCTCCCGCTTATTATACCCCACCTATTATACCAGATTTTCTCTAAAATTGGCACAGCATCTTATAATCCAACTAAAAACACTTATGGTGAAAGTGGGTAAGATCGGCTCAGATTTAGATATAAATTCATTTATATATATAAAAATGTCGCTCCCAAATGTTTAACCGATTTTGGCCAAACTTTTGTCACATCGTTCCATGTTTCAATATACCCCCATACAGATGTCCTTTCCGATTTAACATTTTTTTCAAACACATACAATTACAGGATACAGAAATCCTTCCCGATTTCACTTTTTTACCGAATTGAAATTGTAATAGGATAGAAAGTGAAGTGTATCATATAGTCTGCTCCGTCCGACTTTAGCCTTCCCTTACTTGTTTGTATTAAAAATAATTTTTATAAATTCGCAAGAAAATACCTTTCAAACTAATCTTCGCGAGACAAAATATCTTAACTCTGTCAGAAGTTATGGAATTTTGAAAACAGTAGCCTCTATTGCTCACAAAAAACTCCGCCCTCCCCGCGGGATGCGCGCAAATGGCGCTTGAGCCCCACCTGCAGTTACACACATTATTTCATACTTACATAAACTTCTAAATTGTGCAAAAAAATCGAGAGGAACAATTTTAATTTTTATCCGTTTTGCAGAGAATCCCACATGTGGAGTGGCAGCTTTTTATAACACTCTCTAACAATTACAAAAATGTAAATAACAAATTCCAAATAAATAAGAAATTTCAAAAAATCGCAATTAGCGATCAGAACCTTTCCAGCGAGCCCTTTCAAACACAAATCGGACCAAAAATGTGTAAGTTATTGCAGTGTTTATACAAATTTATTAAAACAGCACTAAAATCATAAAAAGTGGCTTGTACACGAAAGTCGGCAGTGAAAAAGCCAAATATAATTAATTTTAGTCTAAAACCTCCAGAGCTTTTCTGAAGCCAGTAAGTTATTTTAATTATCGCTATTAAATATTTTTAAATTCGACTGCAATCACGTTTATAATTGTTGTAGAGTAAGTACCAGCAACTCCGTCATGAAATTTATGGTGCGTCTTACTGGCATTATTAGCTGTACACAAAAATTTATTTTAAACAAACGAAGAGAATTTTTTTTTTATGATTTGAAATTTTTTTATAAAAAGATTTTGCTGAAAATTCGACTAACAATTTTTATTTGTATTTCATACCACAAAAAAGTTACGAAGTTTTAAAAATTGCCTTATGACAAAATTCATTATTTTCGATCCGCACCAGTGACTACAATTTCATATTTGGTGACAAATCGGGAAATGCAGCTTTATTCGACTTATATAAAAGTAAAAATTGCAAATTTTGATTAAAATCGGAAAACACTAGGAAAATGTATGTTCCGTATTTACTAATTAACTAAATAAAATCACCAATTAAATATATTTAAATTAAATAACAAAATAAAATAAAAAAATTATACCTAAAAATAATTGAAAAAATGCACAAGAGATACATAATTGAAAATATAAACAATATTTAGCCCATTATAATTGTAAATAAAGGCTATTTGTAAAGGTGGTATGAAAAAAAAAAACAGTATAAAAAGTAAAAATAGGAAAAATGTCTGGAAATTAGTGCTATGAGTTTGTTAGAAGCCTTTAACAAATTTGAAAAAAAATATTGTAAACACAACTCTACGATAAACCACCAATAACATGAAATTTTGTCATTTCCCTTCTAAAATAATATCAAAATTCGAATTTGCCAGCGTGCGATAACTGTACTAGGTAGAACTTTCGCTTTGCATTCCTAAGGTTGTGTGTTCGGCCGTTTCCAAGATTTTGTTCTGAAATTCACATGTGGTTACTTGATGCAAATATTGACTGAAAGTACTTTTATTTTTCGCTGGGGTACTCTAAACTAATTATAGATATATATAATAAAATTCTAAAATGCTTTTAGGCTTATGGTTTCTTCAGCAAAAAGTGTTTTACTTTTCACATTAATTAGAACATCGAATGGTTTATTTAAAAGTCAAATGTGAATATGATTATTTTTCATAGAGCTCATGGAAGTAGCCTATCGTCTCCTACGTATATGTAATTTTCAGTTATAAACGAGAGTTTGTGGTTTAGCTTATTTGGTTTTATTTGAAAAAAGTCGTCTTAGAATTTTATGACGATCAAGAATATATATATACTTTATAGGGTCTCAGGTCGATATTTCAAGGTGTTACAAACGGAATGACAAAGTTAGTAGTTAGTATACCCCCATCCTGGAGGTGGAGGGTATAAAAAGACTGGAGATATTTTTTCGAAATCCGAAAACCCAAACGAAAAAATCCTAGCTCATATAAAACCTGTAAGAACGAAAAAAGGTAAGAAAGTAGTACCGCCATTGTTTTGAATATAAATTGCATTAAAAAATTCACATGTTATTTTCAGTTTTAACGAAAATGTACACCGAGAAAAAATACGATATACCTAGTACAAAGATGTGACGCAGACGATAGTTTGCAGTCGTTGACACTTTGTTGGGAGAGTAGGCCAATTGAGTGTCAATACTTTTTGAAAAAAAAAACAGATCAACTTTTCCACAGGATATTGTTGTAATGGCTTGATTTTTTGTCCAATAACTTGCTCATACCTCTAAGTACACATTGCATTTCCTATTTCCTGACACATTCATAACACAGTCAGCTTTCCGCTCTTTTAACGACAATCGTTTCCCTCAATTTCCCCTTTTCAGTGATTGGTACAGTCGGTATCTTTTGTTGGACCGAAAGTGCTTTGGCATTCTTAAAACTATTCGCATTTAAGTTGCAGAAATTCAATTTATTTTATTGGCATCATTTAAAAGTGATTTCGGAAACAAAACAACGATTTTATCTTAACACACACACACGCACACTCATATTACTGTCCAACAACTACCACCACACCCGAACACCCATCCCAGTCATGCATACATATACATAGCCATGCACACATCCGCATTGCATTGTTTCCCGTATGAGAAGCAACATTAAAAACTTTTCACCCGGTCGGAGATGGAGAACTGTAAGGGACACAGGAAGAAGACAAAGAAAAAATACGAAAACGGCAACGAAATGTTGTTGTTGTTGTAGTTGTAGTTGAATGTTGCAAAAGTTACGTTACGTTTGAAACGTAGTGATTTCAACAGTGCCAGCAACGGCAGCCAGCAATCAATTTATAAATGTCATTCAAAATGCGGTTCGCCAACGTAAAAGTAATTAATCGATTTTACTTTGTGTATAAACTCTCTCGCTAGATTTCGTATGTGGATGTGGATGCGGGATGTGCGCGTGTGTGCATGTGAGTGTGTGTATGTGTTTGAGTGTGTCAACGAGAAATCCTGATGGCACTTTCAGGCACAGACTTACTGGCTTACCCGTTCATATTGGATGTATGGTGGCTACAATCATGGCCAGGACAAAATGATTACCACGACAACAGAAAGGGGTTATATAAAAGCTTTCCGTGTGTATGCGAGTGGGTATTTATATACATACATACATGAAAATGTGTGCACAGCACAAGGCCATTGAATTACAGATTTATTTTCAATTTGAAACTAAAAAAATGATTTTCAACGTTCGATAATACGACTAATGAGTTATTCTAACCCAAGAATAAAAAATATATTTAATGTGCTTTCGAAGGTCTTTTAATTCAGATTTTTTTACAAAAATGCAAAAAATTACACGGGCAAAACATGATTATTGAGGTGTTTTCAGGAGCGTTTAGCTCACCCAGCACCGAAATATTTTCCATATCATCATTAAGTAACACTGTGGGTATACACACGTGGAAATATATCCATACACGGACACCACTACGTGATAAAAGACCAACAAAAAAGACCCGTGTCTCCCAGTTTTGCCCAATGTAATGCACTTTTTTGTGGGCCTCCAAAGATTTGGGGCCTCGGTGTCATTTTTGCAAAAAAGTGATCATTTTCTCAGGCTCATATCTTGCAAACCGTTTGGAATTTCGATTTACTCTCTGAGGCAAAGTTGTAGCTCATGTCATAAAGAATGGAAATTGTGAATACAAAAAACTTCATCTTACTTAAACTTAAAAAAATTCGATTTTTTAACCTCTTTTCCCATGTTCAGATTCATATGTAGCAAACCGTTCAAAATTCAAGGAAGCAATCAACTACAAAAATGTACCTCTGATTCCAATAAACAATTTTCTGGAACATATGAACTTCCTAGGAATGATTCTTAACACATTTTAGGTAGGAAAAATATATCTTGCTGGACTGTTTCTGTTAATGGTCAATCCGACTACAGTGCGTATGAGTGATATTATCCTTAATCAACAGCACGTATACGCTACCTACATACACTACAGCCTATAAGATTTGTTCGTCGACATTTGCGATTTTGCCTTGAAAATTAAGCTTTTTTTTAATTTGACATGTTTACAATTTTTGTTCTTTATGACAAGAGCTATAACTTTGACTCAGAGAGTAAATCATAATTCCAAACGGTTTGCAAGATATGAGCCTGAGAAAATGATCAAAAAATGAACAAAATGCGACATTAAAAATAGGTCACAGACGGCTTAATCTAGGAACGAGATATGTTACAGATCATCAGTAAACAATCCAATCTTCATTTCTGGGAGGTAACCCACAAAAGTCCTGGGTCTAACTCACCCATACGATATGTCGTAATCGTAATGAGTTCAAATTTGTAGTCTAAAATATATAAATATCCATACAAAATATGAGGTATCAATTGGAATGGTTTCCAATGGACGATATCAAAGGAATAAATTTATACTATTTACATTCTTCTTCTTTCTTGTAGAAGAGCCATGGTAATAATGCACCTGACCGGTGCTGTCTGTGAGTATGATGTATGTTAGGAGTTATGAATGTGAATGTGGATGTCTGAGAATGTGTTGTGACAACGTGAGTTATGAACAATGCCCACAGTCGGAACATATGCCCACCCATCACTCCTTCCCCCCCAAAAATTCTTTGTCCAGCGAGTTCATGTGTCAGGGATTAGTTCCCGTTTCGTAGCACATTAGGAAAGTTTTGGGTTTGGTATGTAACTTATACATACTCAAACACACGCACACACATACACATGATATTTGTTGTAAACACATTATCATTTATTAAGTTTATAAGAAAATAATTTCTTGACCATTATTGACGAATCAACAAAAGAGGGTTTCACAACAAATTAAAACCACATTTTGGTTACCACCCCCTGCCCCCACCACACACCATCGTGTGGCTACAGACTCATAACTTTGAGGGGTTCGAGTGGCTTTATGGAAAAGGTCCTTTGTTTTACAATGAGCGAGCTCCTTGCCAGACCGAACAGCCACATGCACAAACATTCGGTAGTGTATTTTTGGAATATTTAAGGCGCACAACACAGGGCAATCCTTTCTGGGACGAATTTTAATCACTTGCTAAAATATGCCATGCGATGATGGAAATATGTCAAGTGTATGTGAGTGAACTCTTCATTAAAGAAACACAGCCCACACACACACACTTTGCTTAAAATTCTATTTCTATTGGGGGAGTTGTGGGTGGTGGTGGAGTGAAGAAAGTTATGCTTATCGGAATAATTTGTCTTTGAAAGGTCACTTGTTTTGATTTTAAAGTGATATCTTTAGATGGGGTAAAGTATACAACAGCAGGGCATCATCAGACTTGAAATTCTTCGTACGGGCAAATATACTGTGAGCGAGAGTTCTATTTTTATAATCTGAACCACTTTTGCGGTCGGTATACAGAATATAGAAGGGTTATGAGGCCATCGAGGACATATTTAAATTTCATAAGAGATTCTTATTTTAATTAATTATAATCACTATCATTACTGTGGATATTAGTGCCCCCACATTGGGAGATACAAATGGCGGACTGATTCATTCATTGACATAGGCCTTTAACTACAAGTAACCCTATAGGAAGAAATGTTATGGTATGAAATCAAATGATACCCCTAGCCAATTTTTTGGTCACAGAAATCAAACAGTACCAGGAGAAGGAAATGTTTCATGCGGTAATTATAATATATTTTGATACGAAAAATATTTTTTGACACGAAAAACCTAATTTTAATAGATTCTATTCTAACGAAGGAACCAATATCTATTCGTAAAAGATTTTTGAATAAATGTATATGTTATCATCCTCTTTGTAGACGTATGACAATTTTCTAAACATATTGAGATTTTTTAAGTTTTGTTTAAATGTTGTGAAATAATCCTTTGCAGTATAAAAATGGAACAGTTTGTTGTATTTTAAGAACTTTAAAGTAGAACTTTTAGCAACGACAAGAAGGTCTATATGAAGAAAATCTTTGAAGTTATGTCCTTTTGAATACCAAAATTGGATATTTGCAAATCTCGGTTTAAATGTCAATGTGCGAACTCGATCACGATCATTTCAAGTCTAATGCCAATGTATATTAGGCTGGGTCGTGGTCCATACAAATGGAAAAACAATTTCCAGACATCGTTCCTAGATCAAGCCGTCTGTGAGCTAAACGCTCCTGAAAACACTCCTAAACATCATGTTTTTCCCGGATAATTTTTTATGTTGCATTTTCGTCCAATTTAAAAATAAATTTTGATTATAGTCTTAGAGTAAGAAAAGAAAAACAAGCAATTTAGAGGTTACTTCGAATCCCTCTAGCTACCCGAAAGTAAATTATATACTTTATAAGTCGTCTTTTATAAGCATTCTATGAAAAAACATCTCTGTTTACTAAATACTGTAGTCGAAATAATTTGGGGGAATTAAAAAAAAAAAAACATATTTTGTTTTGCGACCCGGTTTAATGAAATAAAATAATGAAATTACATACTACATTTCGAATTGAAAGTTGTCTTTGTTGAAAATATAATTGTTTCATTTGTGGCCGGTGTGGCTACCATGCTGCTGTTGAAAGAGTGTTGCTTTACAAAAGTGTGCTGAAAGTGTATCCCTTTCAAGACTGTGCGGTTTCAACAAGATGGTGCATCTCGTCGCGAAACCAAAACCTGTTTTGAAGCGATAATTCCCCAATAAGTTGACTTTAAAAAAATCAAAAATTCCTCCTTACCTTACTGCACTTGATTTTATCTTTTGGGTTATTGCCGACAGGAATTTTACTAAACAAAAACTTGGATGCTTTAAACTAATCTATTCAAACAACAATTGAATCAACTTCCACCACAACTCTCCAGTAGGAAATGGTGCACTGGATTGAAAATCGATTTTGAATTTTTCGAAAAACCATTTTCATTTTCGTTTCGATTTTCAAAATTGTTAAAAATAGAATTTTTCCTGGCCTATTAATTTCTATTTTTTATTTTATTTTTTAAGATAATATAAATTATATCAAGGCTCGCTTAAATATCAAATAAATACAAATCTTTTGAACCCAAAAATCGTTTTTGGACTAAAATCTCCAGACAGTAATGAATATGGCATGTAGCTCATACTTCACCGAGGAGCTCCTTAAAATTGTATTATTATTAAAAACTATGTATTATTAAAAAAAACGATGGAAAAGACATAATGAATATGCATTAGTTGAAAAGATATAATCATTTAAAAGATTGTAAAATATATTTGAATGTAACTTGGGATCAGCGTAAATCGATCGTCCATTGCATTCACCGAGTGTTTTCTTCAATAAGAAATTCCAAAAAATTACACAAATGAAGCGAGACACTTAAAACACAAATCGAGCCCAAAATGTGAAAGTTATTTCGGATTTCATAAAATGCTTTAAAAATGACACTAAAATCCATAAAAACTGGCTAGTTCACGAATGGACAGTGACAAAGCCGAAATATCGCATAATAATTTTATGACAACGCATATAACAACCAAATATTTATTTTAGATTTTCGGAATCATCCAGGACTTTTTGAAGCCACCTTAAAGTATGTTATTTTAATCATTTATATTATATATTTTGTTTATATATTATTTCGAATCTAAAGCATAAAATTTCCAGAGAATAAATAATAATGTAAACAACATTTTAAAAACAGATATCTAAATTAAAAATAATTAAATGCTTGTAAAACGTTAAATTGTGTTTTTTAAGTCAGGGAAATATAACCGTATTGGGACTCCACTGCGTGATAAAAGTCCAAAAAAAGAACCGTGTCTCCCAGTTTTGCCCAAAGTCATGCACTTTTTATGGGCCACCAAAGATTTGGGGCCTCGGTGTCATTTTTGCAAAAAAAGTGATCATTTTCTCAGGCTCATATCTGGCAAACCGTTTGGAATTTTTATTTACTCTCTCAAGTTGTAGCTCTTGTCATAAAGAATAAAAGTTGTGAACATATAAAATCAAAAAAACTTGATCTTCAAGGTCAACATCGCAAATGTCGCCGAACAAATCATATAGGCTGTAGTGTGTATAGGTAGCGTATACGTGCTGTTGATTAAGGATAATATCACTCATACGCACTGTAGTCGGACTGGTCATTAACAGAAACATTCCTGCAAGATATATATTTTTCCTACCTACACGGTGTTAAGAATCATTAATCATCATTAATTTTTTAAGAAAGGTCTTCAAGTACTACTGAACACCTCTCAAACAAAGCGTAAAACTTTCAAATCGGTTTTGTCCGTTTTGGCATGAACTGACTCATATCCATAGGGTGGGTACACCCTCTTGACTGAATATGATTTCTAAAAGTTAAACTGTCTACGCAACCTAACAGTTGTTTTTCATTTTGCTTAACCGAAGAACTTTTATGGCACGGTTGAAATCGATTAAAGTTATAAGGACAAAGTTTACCAACAACCAACCCCTTATGGAAAGGGTTCTTCCCCGAAAAGGAAAAAAACGGAATGCGAAAATAGACTTTCGCCTACACCACAATATGTCAGTGCCTGAATGTGTGTGTGTGGCTGTAAGTTGATGTAGGTGTATCTGTGGGCATGTGTTTTGGGGTGATTCCCTCAATGAAACTTAAGCATATGTTAATGGCACTTTGAAGGCTTCTGGCAACCCTCCTCCCAACTCCGCTCGTGTCAATATCATTTTCAAAGTGATTGTAGCTGTTGTCGTAGTCGTTGTCGATATTGTTGTTTCTGGAGCCATTGTCATTATAGACATCATTGATATGTGGAAAAGCTTAAATGAGTTTCTTGGCATGCAAAAGTTGTTGTAAAGGATTAACTACGACCAACACCACCACCATCACCATGAGAAACAGCAACAAAAACAAGAACATTATCGACAACACCCTGAACGAGGATATGTCGAAGTGGTAGTAAATGTTAAAGTGGCAACATGAGCCATTTGTGTGTGTGCGTGTGTGTGAGCAAACATTTTAGTTTGTTTGCCTAACTTAGTATCCTGTGAGTGGATGTATGCATGCATGTGCGTAAGCGTGTGTGAGTGGGTGTTGATGAGAATCTTAAGTTGAACATTAACTTCATGAACAATCTGGGCAGAGGTATGTAAATGTACAACGATAGATGTTGTCAGTATGTGTGCGTATCGCCATAGACATTTATTAATTCCTTGCCAAAGTAAGCAAAATAATATCTTAAAAGCACACCAGCAGCGAGAAGAACTATGCTAACATGACTTGGAACTACTCAACGACATATGAGACATTAACAATGGCTGTGTTTGACACTGATTTCACTTTCAACAAATGGCAATAATGTGGTAGAATTTCCATATGAATGGGAACTATAGATATTTCCTTATCCCCAAAATAGTAAACAAAAATCCCCCCTAGATCCCGAAAGCCAAAAAAGACATAGCTCATCCTTGAATCTAAATTTTGGTTTCACAAGTTTTCTAACTTAGAAACTAATGGACTAATGGCTAAAAATCCAGTTGGAACATCAAAATATCTTGCTTCATGTGCGAGATCGTCTTACACTTCAACATATGACTCCAAAATGGTAACTCGTTGAATATTAATTATTTCGCCACAAACCCTTGGACTTTTCCAAATATATTCCTCAAATTGTCTCGTCTGGCTAAAGGTCCTGTAGCCACTTCAACCAAATACACGCTCCGCAACCTTACCTTAAGACATCGTTTAATCAAATAATGTTTTTCTCTTCTACTTCAGCTAAACGAAAAGTATAATCACAGCACTTGTCATTATCATCGTCATCATCATCATCATTATTGTCGTCACCGGAAGGAAGCATTATCATCACTTTCATTATCCAGGGGCCCCATCATCATCCGGAGCGTTCTAAGTCTATTGGCGTGTGTTTAACGGTGCGCTTGCTGCTGTAGACATATTTATCCTTATGTTTATGTTTTTCCCTCGTCATCATCATCGTCATTTCATGGTTGAATGGTCTTTTCTAGATTGTATTGCCAAGGATTAATTTAATGAGTTTTAAGTGGTTCTAACTACACACACACACCCGTGTACACGGGTTGAAGTGCGGTATACACCCACTCGCGTGTTTACATGAACGCACACTCAGCCACAGATAGAATGTACCCAGCTGCGGAAGGAAGGAGTAAGAAGTCCTGGTTATCAGGCCTTCATTTTTCAGTTGGATGAGATGTTGTCATTAGCGAGAGAGAGAGAGTAATTTCTCTTCACTCAGAAGGTTTTATAAAATACATTTCAAGTAAAATTGTGATATGTCTGGAAAATTCTCATAGACAAAAAAAAAACTCAAACAAGAAGAGGCCATTCCTATAATCAGCGTCGAATATTAGAAGGAAGTCGGCAAATTATCATTCTGATGATTTTACACTGAAATTCTGGTTGATTTCGCAAAAAAAACGAACTTTCTATTTCAAACTCGGACAGTCGCTTAAAAAGAGTCCAAAGAACACTACTTTAAAATCAAATCAAAATTGTAAAAACTTAATAAAACTAACCCGGCTTAACATATCACTACAACATTGAAATTACCTTCAAAACACGTTAAAAGCACATTAAAATCGGTCAAGTATTTCAGGAGTTACAGGCTATTGAATGAACGCACCTTTTGAAAAAGTCAAATTTTGTATACCCTATACCTAAGGATGGAGGTATTATATTCACTTTGTTATTCCGTTTGCAACACTTTAAAATTTACATCGGATTCTCCATAAAGAATATTATTCTATATTTCTATGTCCGTCTGTCTGTTGTAAGCACGCTAGCTGCCGCACGATATGAGGTTCAAATTTTCCCTAAATGTTCGGTTGGGATTGAAATTGTGCGAAATCGGCCCAGAGGGAAAAATAAATTCCTAACAAGGACTGAAAATCCCCCCTAATATTTGGACGATTTAAACATTTAAACATGTTTTTGATTATTTTTGCTTGATATTTTGTATGCGAATTCCCTTTATAGCAAAACGTGCGCCATAAAGTGATTCTTATGTGTAGGAGGTGAAATGGGACAAAAAGGGATAAAATTGGCACCTATCAAACGACAACAACTAGAAACACGATATTCGGTGCGTACATTACTTTAATTGAGTGGATACATAATATAAAATTATTTTTTTCCAAATTCGTACTTTTAAGGGATGAAATGGAATAGAGGAATAACAATGGTACCAACCAAACGGCTGCACCTAGAAATATGAAATTCGCTGTATACTTTTGGGGAGTAAAGTGAAAAAAGGGGATACAAAATATACCGACCAAATGGCCGCAGCTAGAGTCGTGAAATTCCGTGTAGACATTCGTCTGACTGCCTAGACACGAAAAATTCGTACTTTTAATGGATACAATGGAAACAGATGGATAAAAATTGTACCAACTAAACATATACAGCTGAAATATGGTGTGGACATCTCTCTAATTGTGTAGACACGTAACATAAAGAGTTTTTGAAAGTCGTACTTTTAACGGGATAAAATGACCGCAGCTAGAATTATGAAATTCGGTGTATTCATTCATCTGACTGCACAGAGTAGCAAAATAAAAATTTTTTTTTTCGAAATTCGTACTTTTACTTTTACAAAAAGTGTACTTTTAGAATTAAAATATGATGGAAATACAACCAATGAAACTATTCAAGCCTTTTGAAGATTGCAGCCTAAAATTTACTTTTTGAATTAACATGAGTTATAATTTTGATATATATGTCTTATAAGCTTGGCTTACATTTTTTAGATTTTATATTTACTTATTCAATTAATTTTTCAATATTTTGGTTTTGGTTTGGCTATATTAAAAAATTAACATTTTGCTGTAATGTCACTCCACTTGTACGAAAATCGACAGCCTCTTTGGAATGCAATCCATGGTGGAGGGAACTTAAAGCCGTTTTTACTTGTTGGTTATTTTAACAAAACACGAGAAGTTGGTCATTATTAACAAAAAACGATTTGTTTGTATGTATTGTTGGCCTGTTATGTTGTATGTGTTGTCATTTATTTTGGTTCAAGACCAAAGGTTGTGAGACCTTTATTGTTGCAGCTGAAAGTTGACTGCGCAGTTTGTGAGATTTTTAGTGTGTCGACTTAGTTCGGTGGAATATTTTGTTTACCAGAGCTTCTCATTTGTCATATGTGACCGCTGGTACTAATATGAACCCTGATTTAAGTCAAAGACATACATTCGTTACGAAAGTTTTGACTGAGATGGGGTAGCGCCCATTGAAACTACGCAGTCAACTTTTAGCTGCAACAATAAAGGTCTCATGTTGCCGTTTTGTTAATTTTGGGTTCTGCTGAAGACTTCAGCACAACCTTTGGTCTTGAACCAAAATAAATGATAACACAAAAAAATCGATTTCTTAAAAATAATGAGGTAGCTTTTTTATATTATGGCATTATTTACGATTTCTAAACTTCAGATAAAGCCCATTGTATCTCGCAATCTATGGTAAACAGCTCTTATATTTTAAAAAATAACAAAAGCTTGATTTATAAGCTCAATATTTGCAAAAAGCGTATAAGCACATACTGTTTTTCAGTTAATTAACAAATCATTCCAAATATCCTGCAAAATCAGTGTATTTTTCTAATACATAATTTTGGGGTTATAATAAATTTACCATTGAAATCTTTTGTTCATGGTCTTACCCCTAAAGGTATGCTTTACACATTTTTTTCAATATACAGCAAGAAAAGGCATCCACAGCAATATGTTCCCACGATATCACAAAAACGTTTAGAATACACTTGAATGGAATGTTCTTGGCAGAATTCAATTAAAAAAGTAGAGATTGGAGCGGATATTTTTTTGATGCTGCTGATAATACCCTGTGCTGTGTACGATGACCACATGACTCAAGTATTATTAAAAAACTGTTAAAATTATCTTTCTAATAAAGTCAAATTTCGATTTGAAATTCGGACGGACATACGAACATGGTTGGTTCGACTCAGAGTTATTTTGAATACCTTATATATATCGTAAAGAGAATTTCAATGCACAGTGGTTCCGAATCCAAATACATCGGCAAAAAAACAATAGCTTTTGTTCTAGTAAAGATTTTTGAGGAGGACCCAAGGATTATCTTGAGATCTCAACATCGAATATCGGGCAACCAGATATATTTTAGAAGTAATGGGAAATATGAGTAATTCACGTTTTGGAACTAAAGAATCTGACTTTTGCACTTAATGTATCCTATCTTCCAAGGGTGGAATTTCGTGCAGGCAAAAGTTACTCTACAGAAACGTGAAACACTTCAAACGCTTTCAATGGAAAAAAGTCAAACAATTTTTCAAAAACATTATTTTTTTAAATGTTTATTACAAACAAACTTTATTTTGGATAATTAAGCTAAGAAACCGTAATTTCTAATAAAACAAATTCGGGTGCGACAAGAGATTTTTAATGTGATAGAAACTGTTCGACAAAGACGAAAAAAGCAATTACGTTTGTTTAATTTTCAAAATCTGGAAAGTCTGTAATAAAAAATGTATGAAAAAATACGTAAAATAATGTTAAAAAACATAAAAACAAGAAAATAAAAATTTTTCTTTACTTTCAATTCGAAAGTCAATGTTGTGCTAATTTCTAAAATGTATCCGATTTTCAATGTTAAAATCTAAAAATAATACTTGGGCTCTTGTCTAATTTAAATTTTTTCAGGACTCAAAAGTGTTTAGAATAAAAATTATTGAACTTAGGCCTATGGATTTTGATTCTGAACCACAGTGTAGCGTCTAATTTATCAGGTAATATTTTAGATTAACTGTCCAAATGAATGTGGCCAGCATCTAATATACCTAGAATATCTATTGGGTCATTTTAGAAGGCCCAAAATTATGTCCATGAAGGCCCTGTAATTGAAGGCATTATTTTTTAGCGCTGCTGCATTCATATAACTTCGACGATGGCTCCGGTCCCTTCTCAAGTGTGACTGCGTGTGATTTTCAATACTATGAATATTTATACGAATTAATCGTGTGCAGAGACAAGTCTTTAATTACAAGTTCTGGGCTATTTTTACATTCCTTCAATGGGACAAGCGTATAAGTCGCTCATACAAAGTGGCGGTAAATGTTTCAAAGACTTTGATGATTATACGGCGGCGCTATTAGCCTTTGCTACCATTCAATTTGGAGCCTTTCAATAATTGTGGCGGAGTATGTCTGCGCCTCCATTGATCAAACGCAAATAGGTCATCACTTCGATGTGGATTTCAAAGAATCACTGTTTGCATTTCTATGCCTTCTCGGTTAATTAATAACGAAATGGCATTAACTGAAGTGACAATATGGGTTCAGTTTGGCGCACTGCGATGTACAAGTGGTAGTTAACCAGAGAGGCTTTGAAAAATGTGGCTCCAGTGAAAATGGGTAACATTTTTGGAACATTTTTCATTACGAATTAAATTAAAATGTCTTAAATATTATTAGGTAGAAACAATTTCCGTCAAGCCCGATTTTCCCAATTTGTAATTTGTTGATCTCAGCTACAGCCTAAATGTCTGTACCCTTTTGATAGGAAAAGTTCTACAGCCGTTTCATTGTTCCCAAATTTAATCCCATTTAGATCTTGATGGTACGAATATCAAAATATCTCTTTATTTTTCGCGTCTACGTAGTCAGAGAAGTGTACACACCGAATTCCATTATTATAGCTGCAGCCGTTTGGTTGGTACCATTTTTATCCTCACTCGCCCCATTTTCCGTCTAAAAGTACAATTTTCGAAAAATTCCATTTTCAGCGGTTTGGTTGGTACCATTTTTATCGCTCTTTTCTAATTGTATCTCTTAAAAGTACGAATTTTAAGAAATCGCTCTACTTTACGCATCTACGCAATTAGAGGGATGTACATTCCAAATTTTACGTTTCTAGCTGTTGTCGTATCATTGGTACTAAATATTTTTATTCCTTTTTGTCCCATTTCGCCCGCTAAAACTTTTATTTACTTTTTTGTGCTTTCATGCTACAAGAGGAATGTACGCAATAAATTTCAAGTGCATATAAGCAGAAATTAAAAAAGATAAATATTAGGGGTAATTTCAGTCCTTGTTTGGGAAAATGTTTTCTCTGTGGGCCGATTTCGTCCTCTTTCAATCCCAACCGACCTGCAACCATAAGATACATGTAGAGAAAATTTGAACCTCCTATCTCATTTCGTTCGGCGGCTAACGTGTTTTCAACTGACAGACGGGCATTACTAGATCGTCTTAGAATTTTACCACGACCCAGAATATACATACTTTATGGAGTCTCCGATGAATATTTCAAGGTGTTACACGCGGAATGACAAAGCGAATATACCCCCATCATTAGGTGGAGGGTATAAAAACAAAATTATTTTCCTTACTCTATTACAATATGTTGAATAATATCTTTAAAGCATACTTTAAGGATGTGAAGTTACTTGTTATGGCAATTTACCATAAAAATGTCTCGGTTTATGCACTGAAGGTGAGGATATATATGATGATTTAACCGACTCAAATTTTTATTCTTGTTTATCAATTGTTAATGATGGATCACTTCAAAGGTGTTCGCCGAACATTTTTCATTTTGTATTAATTATGCAGTCCTAAAAGTATGCATTAAAAATGCTGCAGATTGTTTGTATTGATAGGATGATTGATTAATAAATCGAAAACGGCAAGTAAGACTACAAAAATAAATCTTTGTAATTTCTAAAATCGTTAAAATTAATGTATGACCGTGGGGCAATTTACATATCGTTGCCTGAAATGCAAAATGACGAAACCCACATTATCGTAAGTTTTTCAGATGAACCAAAAAAAGGGTCCAATTGCGAAATTCATATTGTGTTAATAAAGTTTATGTTTTTGGGCGTAGATGATCCCCCTAATTCTATGCAGATATAAAAAGAAATAAAAAATGTAATTGTAGTAGTCAAAATATACCAACTTTATGATAGTTTCGTTTTCTTGGCGCAAAAGTTTTTATCATATTTTGTATTTTTGTCAAATGTACAATAATCAATACAAAACTCGATTTTTGTTGTTACTTCTTTTTGCATTTCAGGTGACGATATAATTGTTTGCTCAAGTGCAGTCACTACTGGTGATTTGTATTTATATAAAATTTAAATATTTGAAACTTTTATTTTGTATATTTTATTTATTTTAAACAAAACTTAGTATCAATATAATTTAGCAAATATGATACAAGTATGCTAAATTTCTGGGCCCTAGCTCGACTCTTTCGAATTTTCCCCCCAGTTTGTGTGACTATATACCTCTGAGCAACGTCGAATTAGAGTATTTTGTAAACTTGCAATCCATTTCAACAAATTTGTGTGCGAATTCAATTACAAAATACTTCAACAAGCTTGAAAAATTACCCCCCACCAGAAGTGTAATAATAACGAAAAACATAAATACATAAATTTGGTGCTGGCATTAAATCATTTCCTCGGTGATGATTTTCATCATTTATCATTGTGCCAAATGTTGTCGAGTGCCTTACTCGAAAAGGCAGAAACAACAACAACAACAACAACAACGACAACGACAAAAAATGCGAATAACTATTCGGTTTAGTGGCCCTAAAAATATGCAATGAAAATGTAAACATTTTTACGCTTCAGATAAGCCTACAAACATCATAGACTAACCCCTTGTTTGGAAAAGCTACACAAACTGTTGACCACAAAATATGTAAATTTTCACAAAATTTGCATTTCTTGTTTTTCGGTTCGCTCTCACTGGCATGAAAGTGCTAAGCATAAGCTAGAAACCCTGAAAAATATGCTACACTATTGCAGTGGATGAAATGTGTGAGGAGGTGGCTGTAGCGAGTGTAAAGCGCCAACGTGCAAACGCTTTGAATTATGGCAAAAGATTTTGTTAAAGTTTTTTCCGGCGTTTTTTCCTGCTTTTCTCCCCAGTTTTTTGCTATTTACATTTCAGTACAATTTTGCTGGGCTTTCTTGTGTTAAATCATAATTAGCTTCGTAATAAAGTCGTAAAATATGCTTAAAATGTCATGAGTTCTTTTCCCTTGGAAATACATGTATTTTCACTGAGTTTTTTTACTTTTTTGCTTCAGTCGTTTTAATGCAAACAAGCGAGTGTATTTAAGACATCAGCAAAAGTTTTGCTTTGCCCTGCGAGAAGATTCAAAAAAATCTTTTTTCGCTTATCAACTGGGGGTGTGTGTACTGCTGGTTGTTCACATTCAAATTGAAATTGAAATCTTCTTAATGAACCTCAAAATTTGTGAATTGTTTGCCTACATTTGTATCCATTCCATTTAGGCTTGTTTGTTTAGCGACCACAAACGAGGAATGCCTGTGAGATTTGCTATGTTTTCGTTACTCTGCGATTTAATTACATTTTGAGAAGCTTCAAAGTTGTGTTCACACATAAGGGCTATTAGCCGAGAGATGATTTTATTTTCAATTTGGGGAAAACAAGTAGAAACAGCGGCAACTTATATGCAATAATCTGAATGTTGGTTCAGCGGAATTTACATTAAAAATATCATAATTTTCCTAACTTCCAACGTGTAAAGTAATAAAAGTCGTATCCCATGAAATACTGGGTTAGTCCTTAGCTATCATGGCTCATGTTCAACTATATACGCTCTATTATCTGCTTTGATAAACCATTGCCAAGTGGTGCACCGCTTACCACATTGTATTAACACATAAATTCAAGTGTTAATGTATTATTGACTTTTAAAGTAGAAATGAATCATTGCACATTTATGGGCTGACTGTTGGAGGCATAATGAAAGGATTTATTACCATCAAACGCTGCTCATTCTGGTTGTGACGCCGTTTTTCGTTTCCATTAATTAACATAAGCGTTTAAAGCGATTAAATAAACAATTGCCGCCTCATTACGGGCATATCGCAGTGATGTGCTTTGGTGAATGTATTTAAGAAACTTCTTGTTTTTGTTGTCTTTAAATTATGCTCTTGTAACAGTTCTTTTTTAATGTCATGTGCACTGCTTACGTTCATTATTATAAATTATGTTTTCTTATCGCTTGTGAAGCTGCTTAAAAATGCACAGAAAGAGAAGTAGAAGAAGAAGATGAAGGAAGAAATGAATGAAACAATCCAAATGCATGCAACCGAAAAAATGCATTGTACAAAAGAAGCGATGCAGATGAGGCTAAACTCTTAAACACACACACACACAAGCGAGCGCTCGTAATCATAATAGGTACAGTAAAGTGGGTGCGATTTTGAGGTGTTTTTGGCTCAACAATATTTGTGGCTGATTTTATCATCCGACTTCTAAATGGCATTAATATTCCATATTTTTATACCCTCCAAAGTGGGTATACTAACTTTGTCATTCCGTGAAATATCGACCTGAGACCCTCTAAAGTATATATATTTTTGATCGTCATAAAATTCTAAGACGATCTAAAATCCTCCCAGAACCACCTCCCATGTTAGTTAAAATGAAAAAAAACGTCATAAATTTCTTTTTTTAATATATATGTGAATACAAATCGTTACGTGATTTCATTTGAGTCCACAATTAAATGAAAATTATCAGTACCACGCCCAAATAAAAATTTTAGTTTTTTACGATTTTCGAAATTTTTGATAAAAATTGTTATATTTTTTAATCGATGACAAACGGCTATTCTAACTTTATAAATAACTTAAGATTAATATCGACCGAATATTTACATGCGCTCGCATGCCATAAAACCCTACATCCCTAAAGTATGCTTTAAATAAATTTTCCTAAATACATTAACAGAGAACACCGATGAAAGTATTGCTTCATTTTTAGCTTAGAAGGTTTTACCATTTCAGTAATTAAATCGATGTTGGCAGCTATAAGCAGAATATACTTTTTAAAATGAATAAACAAGACAATAGTTTAAGAATATTTGTAAATGTCGAGGCATCGCTTGGCCTCGCGAATATAGTTTTATACTGTAGAAAATTACCAATACTGAATAAATACAACCTTCAGGTAAACCTCTGACTGATAAGGAAACCAATAACGTATTTATACTTTTTTAAACGCAAAAAACACCTCAAGGCCTCCTGTTTTCTACCAACTAAATGAAATTTCAATTCGATGCATGGTTTCCGAGATATATTCCAATAAAATAACCGCACTATTATGAAATTTGCAACTATTTCAGTTTTTATGAAACTTAAATGCATCCACAGCTAAAATAGGCAAAATCTTTTAGAATATGCTTATTAGGAAAGTTCTTTGCAAAATTCAATCAGTAAAATTGAGATTTGGGCGCATGGAATTTGGGAGTTTTTGCCGCTGATAATACACTGTGCGGCGTCCAAAATTTCCATAAATGTGTCTTATAGTCGTAGATCGGGTTGGATTGAAACTGGGCGAAATCAGTCAAACGGAAAATTGTTTCCCTCTCAAGGACTAAAAATACCCATAATAACCCCTAATATTTTAGAATATTTAAACATTTTTTTTTCAATATGTCTGCTTGTACTTACTTGATAGTGGGAATGCGCATTTCCCTTATAACAAAAATGTGCACCATAAAGTGATTTTTATTCGTTGCGGGTGAAATGTGGCAAAAAGGGATAAAAATGGTACATATCAAACGACAACAGCTAGAAACACGAAATTTGGTGTGTATATTCCTCTAATTGATTTTTCCAAATTCGTAATTTGGGTAAAATTGGAATAGTGGGATAAAAATGGTACCAACCAAACGGCTGCATCTAGAATAATGAAATTTTGTGTATACATTCCTCTGATTGCGTAGACACGTAAAATAAGCGGATTTTTCGAAATTAGTTAGGAAAAAGGGCATACAAATAGTACCAACCAAATGACCGCAGCTAGAGTCATGAAATTCGGAGTATATATTCCTCTGACTGCGTAGACACGAAAAATAAAAGGTGTTTTCCAAGTTCGTATTTTCAAGGGATACAAATGGTACATGGGGATACAAATAGTACCAACTAAACGGCTACAGCTAGAATGATGAAATTCGGTGTGTACATCCCTCTAGTTACGTGGGCACGTAAAATAAAGCGATTCTAGAAAGTCGTACTCTTAAGGGGGTTATCTAGGAAAAAGGGGATAAAAATGGTACCAACCAAACGACCGTTCGTACTTTTTACTTTTACGGCAAAAATTGTTTCAATAATGAAGTTAGGTTATTTTGCACTACGTACGTGAGATAATGTAGTGTCAAAATTTGTAGTTTTGGAATTAAAATAGTATGGAAATACTACCAACTGTAGCACCCACTATCTACCAATATTTATAGTATTTAAGCTTTGTTGAAAATATAAATATAAGAATATTTATTTTTTGAATTGACTTGAATTATTATTTACCTTGCCTTATAAGAGTGGCTTGAAATAATAAAAATAATGTATGGGCATCTCCCAAAAAAGGTCTACCAAAAAAAAAAGAATTCAGACCACACTAATAGCTTTTAACTTTATTTTCCCTTATTTCGATAACTTTTTGTTTGTCCTCTTTTATTTTTATTAAAAGTTGAAGTGTTATAATGAAAATTACAATTTTTTACTACGAGTGGACATTTTTGTCCCGTCCGTCATAAATCTACGATCAAAATATATCCTCTGACCTTCATTTACATGTACATAAAGAAAAACAAAGTTATCAAAAAATCGCTGAACTTTGTATATTTCTATAAGACCTTCAAAAGTACTTTTGTTTTTGTCACGTCCGTTTCGATGTAAAATTGTTTATAATTTTGTACTAAATCGTGACGATATATTTTAAAATGTAGTACTCTTTAAGCGCTTTAGAACACTAAAAAGGCTGATCGACTTTTTCAGTTTCTTCCTTGTCTTTGGCGTAGTTTAAGGCGTGCGAATGTAGCGTCCGGGCAAGTGGGAGATGCCCATATTTATTTGTAAAATTATTTTTTGAATAAAAAATAAAATTATAATTTCCTGTAATATTACTGCACTTCTACGAAAATCGACAGCCTCTGTGGAATGCAATCCATGATGGAGGGTATATAAAGTTCGGCCCGGCCGAACTTAACACCGTTTTTACTTATTCATTTAAGATTTTGCTAGAGCAGATTATTACAATCCTATAATTTTTGATAATTTTTTAAAACTCACGCTAATGTCTAGACTTTTGCAAATGTTCTTTAAGCAACGGCGAGGTATTTACGTGAGCATGTGTTGCATAAAAGAAAAAGCAAAAATACAAAACTGTAGTAATAGTAGTAGGAGTAGTGTGCGTGTGTATGACCTCGTGCCTTTGTTGGCCATGTGTTGTTGTTTTTGCATTGTTAACTATGCATTTTCTAACACAATGCCCACTCTCCCTCTCTCTCTCTCTCACCCCCTCACCATCAAATGTTCGCACACATTCCATATGGCTTTTACAAATGCAATCATATGTTTGTGTTGCTCATTTTGTTGGACTGATTCGCACAAAGCAACTCTCCATTAAAAAATGGTTAATAAAGTCCCCGCACACACACGCAAGCACACGTCTTCATACAAAAGCACTCACTCATACACAAACACACACATGTACTCCGCACTCCTCTTTATAAGCACATAGTAAATTGTAATAATAAAGTCCTTTCTTTTTCTCTCGCTCTGTTCTCGTACTTGTTCTGTGGCATTGTTAATAGTGATTATGTTGAAAATGAAATATAAAGAGATGAGTGGAAGCTGGAGCAAAATAAAATAAAACTGTGAAGCAGAACATTTAGCTTCTAAAGAGTGATTTTTTTGAGGTTAGGATTTTCATGCATTAGTATTTGACAGATCACGTGGGATTTCAGACATGGTGTCAAAGAGAAAGATGCTCAGTATGCTTTGACATTTCATCATGAATAGACTTACTAACGAGCAACGCTTGCAAATCATTGAATTTTATTATCAAAATGCGTGCTCTGTTAAGAAAGTTCAGAAAGAAAGAAATTGTGTTCAGCGACGAAGCTCATTTTTGGCTCAATGGGTACGTAAATAGGCAGAATTGTCGATTTTGGAGTGAATATCAGCCAGAAGCATTGCAAGAGCTACCAATGCATCCAGAAAAAGTCACAGTTTGGTGCGGTTTATGGGCTGGTGGCATCATTGGACCGTACTTCTTCAAAGATGATGCGAATCGTAACGTAACTGTGAATGGTGAGCGCTACCGTGAGATGATATCCAACTTTTTTTTGCCCAAAATGGAAGAACTGAACTTGGTTGACATGTGGTTTCAACAAGATGGCGCTACATGCCACACAGCTCGCGATTCTATGGCCATTTTGAGGGAAAACTTCGGAGAACAATTCATCTCAAGAAATGGACCGGTAAGTTGGCCACCAAGATCATGCGATTTGACGCCTTTAGACTATTTTTTGTGGGGCTACGTCAAGTCTAAAGTCTACAGAAATAAGCCAGCAACTATTCCAGCTTTGGAAGACAACATTTCCGAAGAAATTCGGGCTATTCCGGCCGAAATGCTCGAAAAAGTTGCCCAAAATTGGACTTTCCGAATGGACCACCTAAGACGCAGCCGCGGTCAACATTTAAATGAAATTATCTTCAAAAAGTAAATGTCATGGACCAATCTAACGTTTCAAATAAAGAACCGATAAGATTTTGCAAATTTTATGCGTTTTTTTTAAAAAAAAATTATCAAGCTCTTAAAAAATCACCCTTTATTTCGTAAAAGAGGACGAAAACGACGAACATGACGCTGCATGAACGGAAAAAACACGTAATAAAAGGAAAACGTTTAGTCGGCTAAGGCAACGTGGACACACATACATACGTAAATACTAGAAATGGGCATGGTCAAGCTTTGTTTTTAATTTTTTATTATTGCCTAAACCAGGACACTAGCGATATTTTCGTAGGGGGTCGCTGAGATAAGGCGCCCGCTTTGTGCCCAAAGTGGATGTCGGTGTCAGAGAGACTCTACTGTGCGGGTTTTTGTAAGCGGAGTTCTTGGTAGTAGTAGTTAATTCAAATTTTACACTGAAACTACAGGAAGTTAACTTAACTCGTAGGTTACCCGATTTTTGCAGCGTATACTAAACCAAAGTTATGGCCATTAGATAAGCATCTGAGCGTTTGCGCCACAATTTTGTGTCGAACACTGGAGTCAACATTTAATCGGATAGTCGGATCCATGGACTTGGTGTCCTTATACAGGAACAGTCCAAGACTGCATCGTAGATGGGAAAACAGTTCGATATTCTCCATATTTTGGTAAAATGGCCTGGGAACATCTGGATGCTGATGAGCTTTCTAGATTAGGGGCGACCCTACAAGTTCCACAGTCGACATGTAAGTTACAGCTTAGGCAGAAGGCACTGGTGTTGGCTAATAGACCTAGACACAAGCAGAATCGCGAATATTGTCCGGCTAAAGTATGATATGAAATTGTCGAGCTACCTTCTTTTACTTGAAAATTTTCACAGGAAAGGAAATTCCGCGTAGAACATAAGTTCTGAAGAGCTGATGTATTCAAACCAATTGATAGATGGTATATGGGGAAACTAAAAAAATAATCTATTCGAACACATTTAAAATATTAAAATATCAATAAAATATTTGGTTACCCGCCGAATTGAAAATTTGCACTTTAGGAGATCTAATCATAGCCAAAAATACAAAATTTAAACATTCGAAATATACCTAAAAATATGCCCACAATTCCAAAAAAAAAACCAAAATCCCAAAAATGGGGTTTTTCATAAATTACGCGGTATTTTCGTTATTTATGGAACATATATTTTGAACATATGCAGTTACTAATGGACATATCTACAATAGAGAAAACGCCCGTGCGTTTTTTCTACTTAACCTTGAAATCGATATTTTTGTCAAAAATGTCAAAGTTCAGCGCATGCTGTGACCGCCACTGTAGCCATTTGGAAGTCATAGCTTGAATAATATTATTCTGCCTTATGTTATCTTTCAGTTAAATATAGAAATGATATACATTAATATGCTCTCTAAAAATTTTCTAAAAAAAAGAAAAAATTTAGGAAATTTCACAAATTTGGAGTTTAAACATCTGCCATTTTTTATATATAAGAGATTTTTTCCAGTTCATCTATTCAGTCTATTAGCTATACAAAACATATCCTTAGGTCTAAATCGGCCGTCATTTACCTTTTCTATAGCGTAAAAACTGGAAAAATCGGGGGAAAATAAAAAAATGATTCTGAATCGAATATCTCCCAAGCTATGAGAGATAATCTACACATGGTAAGCATGTTTTTTTGTACAGACGAATGCAAACATATACTTACTGTCGCAATCAACTGGATTCAGATTTATTTGAAGGCATGGGCGACTTGGTCAGTATAGACGTCGCACAGTGGTTCAGCATCAAAATCCATAACTTTTGTTTTAATAAACATTTGTGAGTTTATCTTAGACAAGGGCCCAAGGATTATCTTAAGATATTAGCAATGAAAATCGAACAATCGGATATATTTTACAAATTAGCCCAAAGTTGACTACTTTTTGCATTTTTCGATTTTAAAGAAAAGTGAAAAAATGATGCAAAATAAAGTTTGTTTGTAATAAATATTAAAAATACCAATTTTTGAAAAAAGTTATGAATTTGCACCAAAATAGCGTTTTCCCTTTGAAAGTCTTTGAAGAATAAAATACAAATTTAGAAAGGTTGAAGGGTTCCCCGTTTTAGCGGGTTAACTTTTGCCTGCACTAAATTAATAATTTTAATTTAAAAAATAAATTATAATTTATTTAATTTTAAGTCCCAAAACGCGAATTACTTATTTTTCCCATTAACTTTTCAAAGTGAATACGCAGCTAAAAAATAAGCAATTATCCTCAAGCTAAATTTTATGCCAATTTGCAAGAACTATGCCCAAAACTCCTAATAATGACTGATTTTGCAGACAAATTGAATTAATACGGGTAAACTGAAAACACAGGAGGTACTGTAACTCATTCAGTAGTTTACACTGACGTTGTTTTAATGTTCATATACATGAATTCACCTAAATGGCTCTGAAAATTCGTCTTCATTTATTGTATTTTGTTTAATTATAGGGTTTTTACCTCGGATCCTTGTCTAATTTCAATTTTTGCAAAACTCAAAAATGTTTACTAGTGCAGGGCTGATATTATTTATTACTTAATTGAGATTTTTAAATTGAACAACTGTCATGACTAGCAATTAAATCTAGACTAAACAGCGAGCATAATTCGACTTATGATGTTTAAGCAACAGATGTCTATCTTAAGCCTCACATTTTATTCACATTGTATTCAATATGGATATTGGATCTAAATATAATCTTATTTCTATTAGCTCCGAGTACATTCGAAGTCAAGTCCAATGTTCAATAGCTAATGATTTACAAGACTTGAGGAAAATTGTGAAATAAATAAAATTGGAGATTTTTCCTAAAGCTGTTTTAACAATTTTGTTCCGTAGTGCTGTCAAATGCCATCACTGCCATTTTTACTGCATTTTTGTGTTCCAAACTCTCAATACAATCTAGATCCGCTTCCATGAGATAAGTTTCAAGCCAACTCTTTCCAAACTTTTCACATCACCCTCCAACTCAAAGAAAAGTGTTTTTATGCAGAATATATATAGTACATATAAAATATCCTTCATACACTTGACTTTTGCTGGCACAATAGAGTTCGCTTGGCACAGCAGAGCCGAGCAGAGCAGAGCAGAGAAGAAAGTATGCAAACAAAAATTCAACAGCAATTCCAGTGAATGAAGGAAAGAATGGAATTTCGCACTTAAGTGATTTATGATTTTCCATTCATTTTTCACGCTGCTCTCGGAGCCACTGCAGTTTCCCACCGAAAAAACAACACACTCTCACGCGGAGAAAATCCGCCACTTAGGGCGTTATAACGCGTAAATATGTAGCCTTGTATGGGGAAGGAGTATATTTATGCTCGAAAACACACACACACACACATCTACCGACGTACTCGTGCATAAGTTAATGTAATGTACTTACTTATGGTCGCTGTCAAAACGAGGTTAATATGAGTTGGGGAAGCGTGGGATACCCTTCTTTGCGCTACATGTTTTTCCATGAATGACACTTACCTGGAAAAGAAAAACAAAAAGTGACAAAAGTAAATACAAAAGTTGCAATGAAAACAAAGAGGGAGATAGACATGCTATACGTATATGTGGGCAATATGTCGAGATAAATATACATTTTTGGGGGAAAATTGCATTAAAGCTGTGACAAATATTAATTGAGGTTTTAACATCTTAAATCCAGAGTAACCGAAGTGCTACGTTTTATCATGGGTAATATGGTCTGGTACTATTTATCTGCTATATATACTACACTATTTGTAGAAAGGGAAAAAATAAATGAAATCTAAACTGCATTCGGTAATGCGCGATTTAATATCGTGTTGAAGATCAGTGTTTCAGGATTTCTGCGTCAGACGCCGGCTTCCAGGAAGATGTGACCGATACAGCGTTCTACACTAATGCCATTATTTATAAATTTATAATTTCCGTTACGAAGATTATTTTACATAGTTGGTTCTGATGTCTTTTCAGAAAAAGCCGGTCAAACATGTTCGTTCCGACTTCTTTATAGCTGCAGCGTCCTTTAGGCGAAAGTCTTTGCAATTAAGGAAGCTTGTACAACTGATCTCACAGGAATCTTTATCTACAGCCAAGGTGCCCTTTTGACTCTATGATCTAACCGCATAATGTCTACTCTGATAGGCCAGAGCATTGAGGAACTGTTCAGACTGAGTAGTCGCTATGAAGTCATTCTTATAACGATTCCTGGACCTATGGGCTTTTATGGGAACGAACGACCAGACGAGATGGCGAGATATATTATATTATTCCATTAATCATTTATTTGAAAACAAAGAATTTCCAATTAATCAAATAATGACGTCGAGAGTTATTCGATTAATCGAACAATTGTCCACTTAAATAAAATATAGTTAATAAGAGCTAGACAAGATACGTCAGTTTACGGGTAGTTCAACTATATATTGAAAGTTTATTGCGTATCTGATTTTATTTAATTAATTTTAAAAATATCTTGTCAATTGACTTTTTCGAATATGGATCATGTGATTTATAACAGAACTGACTTTATTATCACGGTGTTAACTTCAATTTTGTTTGCTATTATCACTTTTCTATGAATTTACTATTCTTTAAATTTTAAATAACTCCGAAGCTATTGGTCAGTTTTTTCTATTTCTTAAATAAAGTTGAATAAATCGTTCACGAGTTATATTAATATTTGTGGGCCATACATTTCAAAAATCAATAAAATTGTGGTTATTGGATTTTATATTTGGTGTTTCATAGTTTTTTACCCAAATGGAGCAAACTGGCTATTCAAAATCGATTTATCATACAAAGCAGACGAAGATTTCATTAGTTTTTTAAGGCAAAACTTATAATATCGATTAATCGATTATTTGGGACAATTTATTCGAATTATTCGTTATTTGGAAATATGGTTTGCATCCCGGGATTTCCCGTATCCCGGGAAATTCGTACGGGAATCCCGCGGGAATTCAGTAGAAAATTTTACATATTTCTTCGCATATTTTTTCCATCATTTCCACAATAAAATTAAAATGTTGAATACAAATTTTGATCACATAGCTTTTAATCAGGTATGTCAAATATTGCAGTTGGATGACAAAATATTTTTAAGCTGCGTTCGGATTTAGACTCAAAATCCACTTTCTCGAATTTTTCCTCTCAAGCTCCATATGAAAAAAAAAATAAAATCCGGGAAAAATAATTTTTGGGCATGTATCCGAACGCCAAAAATAAAGAATTTAAAATTTTCGAAGCGACAGGACAAAGAACAAACATTACATTTAATGCTCTACTCACTATTAATGTGAACGATCGTTCTCCGTCGCGTTCATATTTTCCAATAAAATAAGAAAAAAACTTGAAAAGATGTTTGAATTGATCTCACATTGCGCTTTATTATACGAATTCTGTAACAGGTCCGTTGTGAAATATATATTTACTTTTCTTTAACAAAATGTGAATTTTTCATTGGAAAAAATAAGCTTAACTCATTGTAAACAGTATGTTGACGATTTCCCGTGCTGTCCCGGGAAATTGAAAAAATAATTCCCGTTTCCCGGGAAATAAAAAGTACAGGAAAATGCAAACCCCATTTGGAAATCATGATTTTTTCATTATTAGAAAAACTATTTGACAAAAAATATTCGATTAATCGATTATTTGGGACAATTTATTCGAATTATTCGTTATTTGTAAATCATGATTTTTTCATTATTCGAAAAAATATTTGACAAAAAATATTCAATTAATCGAATAAAATTTAATCGGTTGGATACCCTACACTGTAGGCTGCTTAGACCGAACTAATTTAATTGGAAGAACTTAGAGAAACATAGCATGAATACAACAAAAATAAAAAGGAATCTATCGAGTGTTATCGCAGTACTGACGGACCACTGGCGAATTGGAAACCATATGTGACGAATGAAACAAGAATTCTACGGTGACTGCCGAAGCTGTTGCAACGAAGAGGAAGAAAGGGCAGTCGAGCTCTTCTTATTTTTATTTAGTTAACACAAATTTAGTTATTTAGTTAATCAAGATATAACAGACCTTTCCGAGTGGTATGGTCTATACAAAACGGTGGCTTAAGGAACTACTTCACACTCATTGAGCGGCCACGTGAACAAACCAACTATACTTGGAAAAAATCATTATTTCTTGACATAATCTCCCTGATATATTATTTCTGGTGATATTCTATTGCTTCCTTCTTCTACCCTCATTTGTAGTATGAACCTTCCAGCTTTCCAAAATAGCCTCTAACCACAAATCCCACCTCTTCGTTGTTGGCAAATGTTTAGCATTTAGAGTCATTTTAGGTGAAAAAATAAATTAAACGTAGAGGGCTGAGACAATTCCAACTTTAATAATTTGATTTTGAGCATTGTCAGCTCACTTTTAGTCGGAGGATATCCAATACGATCCAATTAAGAAGAAAACATACTGGATGCCATATAAAAGATGGCCATTTTCACTCAATTCTATTTAAATTTTACTTCAATTTGGTAAAAAATGTTTAAGTATGCGAATGCTCGAAGAAAAAACCAGAATTCATGCCTACGCCACATTGACTCGGCTTCCCATTTCGCTGCACACAAAGAAATCCGCCTTAATCCAAATGACTATCTGATATAAATCTTCTGGCAAATAAATATTAGATTCATGACGATTAAATGAATGTGTCCACGACGAGTGAACTGGTTGGGCGAGTGAAGTGGTTGGGCGAGTGAAGTTATGTCTGCATGAATATTGGATATTGAACATGAGATACAGAATGAATCGAGAGAACTATAATTTTCGATAACATGGCTGATATATATTATGAATGGTTCTCAAACTTTATTTTAAGAAGTTTCAGTTCAATCGGGAGTCATATTTTGGAAAAACTACTGTAAAAAAGAATAGGAGTAGCTTTGGACTATTAGATTTCCGCTGCCAGCCAAGACAAGGGGCATGTATAAAGCAGAATCCTACCGGACGAACACAATTAAACCATCTATTAGCCAAGTCCTTAATGTTTAATTTGCTCTTGATGATCATCAACGTCGAACGACGATTGCTGCGCTTCCCATAAACAAACATACAAGCCCTTGTCTTACCTAGAACATGTCATGTGGTAACATTAAATCTTTCGAAGATCACGCCGATCGACGATATCGAACAATTTTGTTTTTGATCAGTTCGTTAAACATTCCAAACAGGTCATAGGAGGTATTCAGAAACATGAAATATAAACTGTGCAGTACTGCTGGGAAGAATTCAAGCTATAGTCTCCAAACTCCATGACACGGTCGAGAACGAGCTCCAATGAAGGTTAGGAAGATTGGCGCAAAAACTATTCGATGACAGCAGCATCTATTAGTATAAAGCATTGGATAAAAAGAAGGTAGTTGAATACTGGTCTCAAAATTATTTCCAACGGCCAGTTCGGAAGTCACCATATTTGTGTGCCCGTTCATAGTGACATAACAGAGAACAACAAAGCTGAGAAACTTGTCGGAGTCTGAACAACTTCCATCGATACTTTCATGAATATTTACATCTATCAATGTACAAGTTACAGCTCATTCAGAATACCAGAAGTGCAGACCTGGATCCATACAGAGTCATCAAAATATGAAATAAAGAGGATGACATTTCTACGTTAATTTCGCTATTGACAGGCCCATGAAATATACTTACACTTGGGCAAAGGCTAGGTATAGAGTCACATAAGTTCGTAAGACCAAATGAGTAATGAAGAGGAGGTCGAAAACGTCCCGTCTATGGCTAGGATACGCTTTAATAAATTGGGTTCGACTTGGTTGGATAGCCTAGGAATCTTGACCAGTACCAACGTGGGGAAGATAAAATGCTTCACTAACGGATTGGATCCGATGAGGAAGTATCACAGCGGAACTCTTCAGTATCACAGTGGATATAACCACAGTGGAACTCTTCAGTTGCCACTTGAGCTTGTACCTCAATGAAGGTTGGCACACTAACCTAAACTCGCAGTGTCAAACATGGAGTTCTCCAAGAGAGTTCACTGAACATACGCCGATGATTATGTTATTTTAACGTCGGGCTGTTCCATGGATTTTACTAATTTCTTCATCATGCTGAATATGCAAATATTCTATTCAAAGTTGCCTTTTAGTTTGTCCACTGGATGGATCTATAATAAACCGTGAGAGTCTATGTGGCATACCAGTGATGTAACCAAATGCCTTTGGTCACATTCAAAAGTTCAGATTCATGTCTGCTCACACGCCATAGCTTTCTGTAAAGTAGGAACAAAGCCCTCCAAGTTGGCAGAAAAGTAATCTTGTTGTCCTCCTATGAATAAAGCGATCGATGCGATGAGCGATGAATCGTCAGTTTGGTTGACGAACCTTAGTAATTGGTAATCAAGGGATATTCGGTGTTTCTCATGTTTTTTGGCGACCACCCCAAGGAAGAGAAGAATAGCTTGTACGAGCGGAGACCAACTCCACTAATTGCATTAGTAGAAGAGAGGCTGTCTTTTGCCTAGCCAAACCTACTTAGCTAGTTCTCGGGTACCTATAGACCAACCCCACTGGTTAGCAATGTTCCTAAGGTATCCTAATATAAATGCAGATAAATGTGTACCTACGATCGTGTTATAATCGCGATTCTTATGAATCGCCAGTTTGGTTGGCGAACGCGTGATCTTCGCTGTGGAGAGATATTCGGACCTGGAGGAGCTCTAACCTGAGAGGAGCTTCGGAGTGCTTGCGTCGACTACCTCAATGAAGAGAAGAAAACCATACGCGAGTATATGTTGAGTAAGCACGCCTATTAGTTTACGACGAAAGCCATCCAACAACTACTGTATAAATGTCATCCTCGGACACTAATTCAAGCAATTGCATCAGTAGTTAAGAGGCTATGGCGACAAAAACTAGTCGCCTCAAGTCATGTCGGCAGCGAATTGCTGATATTGTGCGAAACGTCTACCGTCCTCAAACAATCCGGGGCGACACGTCACACTACATATTTTCAGCTGCCTAGTCAAACCTACTTAATAAGTTCTAAGATCCCCATAGACTTCCTACTGCACCCTAATATACATATCTATACAGAAATATGTGTATGTACGTACGTACGTTCGTATTATAATTGCACTCTCAGCATGTGTCAAAATTTAACGCCATGTATCAAATTAAGCAGTGCTTCTTCATGTGTTTTGACATTAACTCATTTGACAGCCAACACGCTGTTGGAAGTTAAAATGTCATATGTTCTCCGACAAATGGATGCATGTTTATGAATGTATAAGTATGCATGTGTGCCTGGATATGTATGTTCGTTCGTTCGCTCGCTCGCATATGGGCGAGGTGGTCTCCATACTCTCGCCATCACTACAAATGTACATAATTTGACATATTCGGTTGGTGTTACTGCCTCGCGCCCGCTACTACTCGAATCCAGTTCTTTGCATAATAATGCGAGAGTATGCATGGCTGTTTGACGAGGACACGAATGACGTTGATGTTGATGACTTGGTTGTTATTTCCGTCGTTTTGTTGCTGTTGTTGTTGGCGGCGGTGGTGGTGGTGTCGGTGCTGGAGCTGGAGCTGGCATACATTTAGGCATTTTCGGCAAAGCTCTCATAAATTTATGTGACACAACAAAGGGAGACCTACTTGCCAGTCAGCCAGCCTGCCACCCAATCCACTCAAAACGAACAGAGAGTCACGCACCGTGGTGCGAGAAATAAGAAGAGTGCAAATAGTAATTGTGGATTTTCGAAACTACTGAGATGATGGATACACCATAAAGTGATTGAACGAAAACCAAACGATAGACTACCAATAACAAAATGATAAAATAGAATAAAATAAAAAATAGCGAAAATTATTATTTATAAATGTCGAGCTATGCTATATGAGTAGGTTTTACGAATTCGCAATTTGAAAAATTTTATAACATGAGCTATACTTCGAAATAGATATAGTGAAACGCATTAAATGCAGCGACTGCGTTGGCTACGTGCAAGTTCTCTTCCTTCTCCTGAATACCTTCTTATCAAACACGGTTGGCCTAAAGCCTACGAACTTTCTTCTGCATTGTCTTACTCCGAAGGTTCGAACAATGTGGAAGATATATTTATTACAGCTGCTCGAAGCCACTGTGCCACGATGAATGGTAAAATATGTGGAATATTTGCCAAGTTATTCGCTGGCGATGGCGTTGTCGCTGGCGCCGCTAAAAGCCTTTCAAACATTGTAAGTGACATTTATACGCATTAACTTGAGAAGCAATGCGTAAATATAACAGAATGCCATTGCATATTTATAGGCTGTCTTGTAAGAAAGCAAATGTTCAGGCGCACTTTTAAGGCGTAAATAATGTAATTCAATTAAACTTTATTTTGTCTCTCTCCCTCCCGTAGAGTGAGATTACCTAAAGCAACGAGTAAGTTGGAAAAGGCATAGAGAGGTGGGGGGAAGAATAATGGCAACAAACGTTAATTATCAAAAAAGGAAAGGAAAACGAGTATAAATGTTGTGAAGTAATTAAATAGCAATTATATAATTACTTCAATTTAAAAGTGGCGGTTTTAGACAGGCAACACGAACAGGAAAATGTCTCATTTAGCTAACAATTACTGTTGCAGGACATAGGACACACATAAATAGGATAAGGAGGAGACTTTTGTCATTAATATATTATGGTGCTGACCATTTGGGAGTCTTATGATTAATGATCCCCCGGGGGAACAAAGTACTGGATATCATCAAATAAATGATGGAAGGAACAGTTTTAGTTACAGTTGTTCTCAAGGATGGTTGCCTCGTGGACAAACATCACCTGCTAAAGTAAAATCTATCGGAACATTTTAAAGTGGCATTTCTATCATTAAAGAATATCTTTTATACGAGTCTTCATTCGAATTTTATCACAGCCATCGATGGTTCCAATTTTAATTTCTTTCGGATTCGTGAACGAGTAGGTTAGGTTGAAAAGAGGAGTCACTTCAACCGGAGGTGACTTTTACCCAAGGGTCTGTTGTGAGCTTTAATTAAAAACCCCTTTTTAGGACGTCAATATCTACCATGAGATGGGGAGCTCTTTCTATTCCTCCCGAGAGTGGACCATTTCCCAGCCTCCGGGGAGGTGTCTGGGAATATGGTTCCCGGTTCCTGCTCTTCTTCATATTTAACTTTGCCAGCTTGCGCTTTTGTGTCCCAGAGAGTTTTGTAGTGAGTCGAGCCATATTTTTGCAAACCTCATCGACCATTTCATTCACATCCATAGTTTTTGAGGTTTGGTGTGAAACTAAAACAATTAAATTATTTTCGGAATCTTCGTGCTCCCCCACAATGTAATGTAAATTTATAATAGGAACATGTTAGTTTATAATGAGAAATATAAATTCATAATGGGAATTTCTCATTTATATTGAGAACTATTAATTCATACTAGGCACATACCAATTCGCAATGAGAAATACAAGTTCAGAATCAGAAAATATGTTTCAGAATATATAAATTCATAATGAGAAAATATAAAATCATATTGAGAAAATATAAATTAATAATGAAAACATTGATAAATATATGATTCAATGAAAATATCCAAAGAAGAAAGTACATATATGTAATCGAAGCTATATAGCTTCGATTATAAATTTTACTGTTTCTGATTATGAATTTATATTTTCTCATTATGAATACATATTACCTGAATATGAATTTACATTTTTTAATTATCAATTGGATTTTCTCATTTTGAATTTATATTTCTCATTATGAATTTGTATTTTCAATATGAATTTACATTTCTCATTATGAATTTAGAGTGTTGATTATGAATTAACATGTTCCTATTATGAATTCACATTTCTCAAATTCAATTTATATGCTCCTATTATGAATTTAAATTTCTCATTATGAATTTACATATTCTGATTTTAAATTATATTTTCTCATTATAAACTTCAAAACGTGCAGTCGCTGGTGGTTAGGGACCAGTCTTAGTTATGTCGCAAATATTTAAAGGGACCGCTCCCTTTTACATGGAATTGCGATTGAAGGTCTGAATTGACCCGCTATGACATGACTTGGACATGTTAGATGTCTATTATATTGGTTGGTTGGTGGTTTTGAATGGAAAGATTGAGATATTTGATTAGATCTGGGTGCTTCCATTGGAACGGGTGTGACACCTTTGCTTAAATATCTTCCATATCCATTGACTGAGATTTTTACTATATTACCAATTGAAAATGTCGGGTTAATCCAAATATTATTGCAAATATAAATGTGGCTTAGCGTTATTACAGATATACCACAAACTAGAGCGTCACGGGTGTGACCTGTAATGTTCTACCATGACACGACTTTATTAATTTTCGCTAATCAAAAGAGCAGTTCATACACTTTCATCTGAGGCACATAGTATGACCGACACTGTACGAATATAGGAAATATAGGATATTTATATTGTAACGGGTGTGACATTTTGACGGAAATTCCATTACAACACCATTCTACATCTTGAAAAGATAATGATCAGACCTATTGTTGTCATTTTTTTTTTTGAAATATAGTCCAAAATATGTATTATGGAAGGTATAAACATTACGAATATTTATCGGTGTTGTTTTAATTAAAAAATTGATTTTGAAATTTTGTCGAAAAATGTGTCACTTTACCCATCTCTAATATAATTACGATACCTCGTCAATGTCGTGTAGTAAGTGCTTCCCAAAGGCCCTGTGCCGTGGACTTATTAGAGCTTGGCAATCGCATAAGAAGTGTTCGACTATCTGTTCTTCCTTCTCGTTGTCTCAGCTATGGTTTCCGATTGGCCTATGACTGTTCTATGCAACCTGTCTGAAACCCGATCTCAAAGGACATGGCCCACATCCAAAAAACATTTTGAAGTCTGTTCTATATGGTATATAATGTATAATGTTCTAAACTATTATTATGGATGTTTGATTGGAGAGATTAATCAATATTTTAACTAATATGTAATTAAAAGCCGTCTAACTTAATATATTTTATAAATATTTAAAACCCGAAAGACCACCTTGCTGCATATCTGCTATAAAATAGCCTCTGTCTAATTTAAGAATGTTTCACATTCCTCCACCTTCATCCGCAGTTTGTCAGCTCCAATTCTTCTTCTTTGCAGATTATGGCCAGATTTGTGACTATCTTTTCGCAACGATCCCATGGAAGGGCTGTATGTATTGTTTATGAATTTCTGATGTGCTGATTTGGATATTTTAATTAAAATACGTTGGAAATTCACTGCAGAAACAAAAAGAAATCCAATCTCTGCTTTACGGCTGTCAGTTAATCTGTAATCTGTTTTATGCCTTCTTAGCCAAGTTAAGTAATATTATGGGCAATTATTATTAAATATTAAATTCATGTTGCTGTGATTGAGTCTGCGTGAGCGAGCAGTTTCGGTGATTGCGTTTATTATTTTCTTGTTTATCTTAGCCCACATAAATATCAATGGTACGTACGTTCGTTCGTTCGTTCGCTCCTTCACGCTCCCCTCAAGTGTGCGGGGCTGTGTGTTGATTGTGCTGCTAAGCCAACCGGATGGTAACATTAAATGCCAAAATATACGGAAAATACTATAAATATTTATGTCTAACACAGCAGCAGAGCGAGAGGAAAGTGGGTGGGGAAAACGAAACGAAAGAAGACGACGACGAAGAAGAAAGACCTATAAGTGATTTTTATGACAACGATAAGATAACGATAAACAGACATCAAGCCATTTATGCTAAAGCCTAACCAACCTGCAATGAACTCCTACACGTATCCACGTATTCGCACTACTGTTGTGGCTATGTGCGTGTGAGTGTGTGTTCAAAATTAAGCCTTAAAACATTCACAAGGAAATGTCAAGCCTTAAAGTATGCCTCAAAATGTTTTTGCCTAGACTACACACATTTCCGTTTGTAGCTCCGTTGCCATTGCAGTCGGCTGAAAATTATTACATTCGTATTTAAAGTTCCTCAAAAGGTTTACTCGGAGTTGAAAGCACAACAATTTGTTACCAAACCGGAAATGCTGAAAATTGTACACACACACACACACACACACACTCAGTTGCCTACACATGTATGTAGGCATTCGTACACAGGGACAGAAAGAAAACAATTTCCTGAACATATTCATGCTTTCAGTTATTGCTGAGATAACAATGCAAATAATTGAATAAACACTTGTGCACTTACAGAAATTGGAAAAGACAAACATTTACATTGAATAAAGTGCTCAGCAGAGATAGCCCCTACGAATTGAAGGAGACAAAAAAATCATTAATTTGGTGAAACTTAATAGGATCGGTATTTAAATGTGAATATCATGGAATACTTTTGAGGATCTCCTTTAATGATTCTGCCTCAGTACAATGGCCATGCGTAGCTTCAGGGTGTAAAAATAATATTGCTTACAGCTTTCAGTTTATGAGAATTTATCCTTGTCGGAAATATTCGTGGGATTGCTTTCAGTATACAGCCGAACATGAATATGTGGGATCTGCATAAATGGGAATCCTCTATTTGTGGCACGTTTTTGATGGTCCCTGCACGGGATTGCATTTTTCAGAATTTACCTCAAGAGGGACATTTCACTATATTACCTCCATGAGTGGGAATTGGATTTCATTTTGAACCTCTATAAGTGGAATTTTGCAATTGCTTTACCCTCAGTTAGTGGGATTTCATACTAGGGAAGATATTTCTTTGTCATTGTGGTCGTTTTTTTGTCATTTTTGCTTTTTAACTTCTTCACTATCGGAATTTTTGCATGTTACAAG
This sequence comes from Polietes domitor, assembly GCA_947397865.1. Lineage (NCBI taxonomy): Eukaryota > Metazoa > Arthropoda > Insecta > Diptera > Muscidae > Polietes > Polietes domitor. Next base: position 99,480,884 of record OX377622.1, on the reverse strand, counting down.
CGCTCGTTGAATAAAATACGCAATCGTATAATTATGTCGAAACGAACGCTTAAAATATTGAATATCAGCGATAAATTGAAAATTGTTCAAAAATACCATTTCGTCGTTGCAAGATCAACCACATCACGTATACTTAAAAATTAAAAATAAAAAAATAAAAAATCGACTTCCCAGAAGTGGAGGATCGTTTGATGACATGAATAAAAGTTTGTCAAAGTGAAATTGTTCAAATAGGCGAAAGGCTACATCTGCAAAAACGTCGCTATCTCTACATTTTTAAGTGGGACAACAGACAAATTAGCTGGATAAATGGGAAACTGGGTTAGTGAGAGCTCCCACTTATCCAGGTTCGACTGTATATATTTATTATATCTACAGCTTTCTTTTGTTCGGTGACTTATAGTGAACATTGACGTAGAATATTTTTCCATGCACACCCTAAAATTCAGGTTTGTGGGAAAAAGTACGAAATTAACCATAAAATGAATTTTAAATTGTGACACATTTCTGGCATTTAAGTTGAGTTTTGAGTTTTTATGCATTCAGGTGCTTAAGTAAAATTTTATGGCAGATATTTTTGTAGAATATTTTGACCCGCTTATACCACGTTTTCGGGGTGTTCTCTACCCTTCTTCATAAAAGGGACCAAAAGAACCCTATACTATAGAGCTAAAGGGTTAAAATGTTCCACAAAAATGTTCCTCGCAATGTTTTAAGTAATATGGCTCAACACATCCTATACACCGATGTAAGGATCACAAGGTTTCATATGCCAATTCAACATAAACAATAGGGGGAAATATTGACCCCGCTCTGAAATGGCCACCGTACGTAAAGGTAAAATCCGACGATGCATCTATAATCATTTCATAGCCTCTCAGAATCTTTCACAAATATTTTTTTGTTTTACTCGACAACACCTACATGAACAAGCAAGAAAGCGTCTGTCTACCTACTCTCTCTGAGAAAATATGTATGGAAGTTATAATGACTTTAATCTATTAGTGCCGGATAATGTTTGTGGAAGGTGTTAGAAGGTTCGTGGCATATGGTCTCAACTTCAACATTCATAAAACGTTTGTAACAACTCGCTCAAATATCAAATCACAGTGGATTCCATGCGCCAGTATAGAAGTTATAAATGATTTAATTTTACCTATGGTAGGAATAATTATGTAGATCATTTTAAAATATCAAATTGTAATTGATTTTGACTATTTGCATGGAAGTTATATAAATTTTATTGTAACCAAAGCGAATATCTGCAAAAACATTGCCAAATGTTAGATTTCAGAGTATTCCGATCATCCGTTTATAAGCTATAACAGCTTTAATTTTGCGTAGGTTAGGCTGATTGTTGTGGCAGGTATAGGGTGGGCCATTTAAAATTTTAAACAAGAATCGACTATAGAAGTTCTGAACACAATATCATTCATATGACACAATATCATTCATATAACACAATATCATTCATATGACTACCACGATTGGCTGGGCAGTACCTCATCCGATTAACCAAATTTTTCAGTACATGTCCCAATAATGCCACCAGTCCAAAATCCACACCAAACAATGACTCGTTGTCGATGCATTGGCTTCTCAATAGTCACGTGTGAGTTTTCTGAACCACATATGTGATAATTTTGCTTATTGACATAGCCACCGAGTTGAAAATGAGCTTCATCTGAGAACACGAAAAATTTCCACAGAAATTTCTTACAGTTTGCGTTAAAGACTCACTACTTTGGAAGTAAGTTTTTAATATTTCCCAATTTTTTAAAGCGTATAGGTCCCATTTTGCAAATGTCAAAAAAAAACTTGAAAATAAAAATGAATGTTATTCTACCTAAAGTAATCGGTAGTCCAACGGAAAAGTCTCATTTCGTTTACAGAAAATCGAAATTTCAGCCAGACCTAAAAAATACGAATATTGAAAACTATTTTCGTTGGGATATTTTAAATAGCTTCAAAACTATTGCCCTGGTTAAATAATAACAGACACTTGGAGATAATTCCCAATTTCTCAATTTTGTTCGTCCCATTTTGCAAAAGGCAAATATAAACCTGAAAACAAAAATTAATGTTATTCTACCTTTCAAAGTCAAAGTAATCGATAGTTCAAATTTAAAAAGTTAAATGACCCACCCTATACTAGAAGGGGCGCGGCAATAGCCGCCAATATTTCAATACAAAGTAACTATAAAAACTTTAGCAAATAAAAAATTATGGCTGATTCCGAATATCCGCGTGCAAGTTACATTGGTTTTAATTTAACATAGGAATATAGGACATTTGTGTGGGAGTTGCCAGAAGGGGTGGCAATTTCGCCATTCTTCGAACTTAAACTAAGTTTGGGAATAATATTACCATTAGCAAAGTTTGAATTGATTCTTTTACTCTTTTCGTGTACACCAGTCAAACACGGACGAATGTGGCTCAAACAGCTAAAAAAGTTGTGCAACGGATTTGATCCAAACATGAATAGGGTCTTAAGTAACTCCTTCAATGCGTTACACGCTTTTTCTGTCCCAAATGATACATACCCACCTACTCTGTAGAGTGAGGGTACAAAATTAGTATCACTTCCCATTGTTTTTGTTTTCGTTGGACTGCCTCACAGTGCTAAGACAAACAGTCGCATTTTCCGAACTCAAAAACGATGCAAACTTTTGGCTGCAAGAAAAAATTACGAAACCACTGTGCGTCGTAGAGTAGATATTCAAAAATTCAGGATACACTAAAGCATAGACTTCTGCAGAACAGCCTGGATTTCGTTACAAACCACCTACAGCGTTTGAACACACCAACTTTTTCTACGAAGGGTTCATAGAAAACTAATGTTTTTTTATTCCCAAAAATTTGATTGTTTTTTGGTCCCAGAACAGATAATATTCTGATGAATTGCATTGTTTTACAATTCTTTAAAAATTTACAAATATTTACCGGAAATTGCCTTTTGGAATTTGTAAAGAAAAACATACATTTGTAGGCATGAATATTCACATTCATGAGCAAACATACAACAGTTGGCAAGCAATTATGCATTTGTTTAAACTATTATCTCTGCATGGGGAGTAGTATTTTCCATTTATGAAAAGAGCTGATGTGGTCAAGTGAATCTATTTAAAATTGAATACAAACTAGACTAAGGAAATGTCACAGAAGAAATGACACAGCAAATGTGGTATTGTTGTTGGCAGGACATCTTCAAACACAATCACACTCCGTCACATACAGCCTTTCAATTTAATGGCAGAAAGAAAGCTCTTTAAACTTTTTTATGGAAATATTTATTAAATTTTTATTAGAATTGATTTGAGCGGCGTCTGTTCAAGTTTTCTGGGTTGTAGCTGACAGTCGAAACTTTTGAAATATTTATAAACGTTTTCATTTGCTTTGTTCCTTTCGCAGCTGATTCTCTACTTGTTCTGTTGTTGGTTGGTTGAACTTTTTTTTTATTAATATTAAGCATATTTTGTATTGTTTGCATAACACTGGAAACGTGTTGGGAAATTTAAAACATGTTCCATGTAAAGCCTAAAAGTATGCTACGTTGCTATGTGGCTATGTTGCTAGGTTTTCGGGTTTCTTGCTTTGCCTTGCCCTGGTCTGGCCTTTTTTCTGTTAAATTAAAATACCTAAGATTATTTAATGGAAATGGAAGTGAAAGTATTCAAGAATGCAAAAAGTGTTTAACGATATTTTTGTTGTCTTTCCCTGTTCGTTATATATGTATGCATGTACATATTACAGTTAAAGAGGATATTAGAAATATCTGGGCCAAGAAAGAAGGAAGGAGATGATGTGTGTGATGATACTTGTACATATGTATATACATATGTTTAGACAACCCGCTGAAAAGGCACCTGATTCAATTTTCCGGAAAACAAGTCCGTTTAAGTGAAAAATATTTAAACAAATCCCGTGGAATCACTTTGGCTAACCACATCCTAATGAAGGCTTGTGACCCATAAACACCAGCCGAAAACTAGTTACAGTATGGCAGGCATACCACAAATGCATTAAATTAAATTATTCTATTAAAATGTTTCCACTGTGGAACATTAAAGAGGATGTGGTTGAGCGAAACTACTCTAAGCGGTTTGCTTAAATATACTTCACGTGCAGACTTACTGCTGCAAATGTAGATATCAAAGCAAAGAATCGCATGCATAATTTTAAGTGGACTATATTGGAGCCTACAAAAGAACATGGACCGAAAGGTGTACCATCTATTATGGTATGTATTTTTAAGCTAAATATATATAGTGATGACCTATATAAGGATAACAAGTGCAACACGAAAAAATATAACCATATACGGACACCACTACGTGATAAAAGATAAAAAAGACCCGCGTCTGCCAATTTTGCCCAAAGTCATGCACTTCTTTTTTGGGCCCAAAGGTTTTGGGCTTCGGTGTTATTTTTGCAAAAGTGATCATTTTCTCAAGCTCATATCTTGCAAAACGTTTGGAAATTTGATTGTCATAAAGAACAAAAATTGTGAACATAACAAAATTTATCTTCAATGTGAAAATCGCAGACGTTGTCGAACAAATCTTATAGGCTGTAGTGTGTGTAAGTGACGTATACGTGCTGTTGATTAATGATAATATCACTCATTTCCTTCATAAAGTATTTTTTATATAAAATTTCTTATAAACTTTTCAAATAGAGATATTAGGATTTTGGGTTCGATTATGAACAGAGACTTTGATCTGTCGCTACAATAACTAGCTATAATGGTCACCCAGCTCCTACTACTACCCAACGGCCCTACTACTCTAAAAGAAGATGTTTTCTAGAAAAAAAACTAGATTTTTGCTTGTCTACTTGTCACTATAGTAAAACATTAGAGTTTCGTTTTAGAGTTATTTCGTTTTAAATCACAAATCATCATTTTGAGATGGTAAACAGAGCTCATTTCTTCGTATCCCGCCCTAATGTACAGTCCCCATAATACATCCAACACTTTTCTATTGAAATAGTTTAGCCAGCGGCACATTTTTCCGTTTAAACATGTATGGCTGGCTTCCCCTGCTTCTGAGACAAAGTGTCAGTTTCGAACACAAAAGGATGTGTATGAGACGATTGCATCATTTAGATGCGATATTGTGGCTGTCGGTATGATTTTCAATTGAGTCTTTTTTGCATTTTGCATTATGACATTGTTTATGCAACATCTTGCTGAAGGACATTGGCCTTCGTCAGATCCATAAGGATTTGTGTTGTTCTTTAATTTTCTGCAATATGCAGATACAAACGAACATACTCAAACAAGGACCCTGTTTGTGTGCGAGTGTCACTTGTAATAATATACATAAATATGTGTTAGTGAAGTGCTTTGTTTTATACGCATTGAAATACTCTTCAATTCACAAAGAACAGAAAAGTTATTCAGCTCGGGCTCTGGAAAATTCCAGTGTGTGTACCATTGTGTGTGCCGCACATGGGAAAATTCAAATACATAGAATCCGCAAAAAAGCATAAATAAAAGCTCTAAAGCAAAATAGTTGTTAATACAAAATACGCTTAGTAGTGAATTTTTCAATCTGAATATTATTATAGAAATAACAAGTAAGGAAAGGCTAAAGTCGGGCGGGGCCGACTATATAATACCCTACACCACTCCCTGCGTATGTACCTCGATTTGATTACTAAACCCAGGTATTTAATGGGAGCAATTTTATGTAGTTCATATAAATTATACAGATACTATAAATTCATCTTTAGTCAAATTTAACGTATATGGTAAATAATATGGTAATTGATCCAATTGTCCGACAGACAAATTGTACAGTAGTTAACCAAAGTCATACCAAAGTATGGACATATGGGCATCACCCAAACAATTCTCATTGCAATTCAATTCGGTAAAAAATTGAAATCGGGAAGGATTTTTGCATCCTGTAAATGTATGTGTTTGACAAAAAATCTTAAATCGGAAAGGACATTTGTATGGGGGTATATTGAAACCAGGAACGATGTGACGCGCTTTCACCATGTCTGTTTATTGGTGAAATATAATATGTAAAATTTGACCAAAATCGGTTAAACATTCGGGAGCAACATTTTTATGAGGGCTATATCTAAATCTGAACCGATCTTACCCACTTTCACCATTGGTTTTTTAGTTGGATTATAAGATGTTGTGTGTACAATATGTGGATTTTAGAGCGGAAAAAGTCAAATCGGGAGCGACATTTGTATGGGGGCTATATCTAAATCTGAACCGCTCTTACCCAATTTTTGCATACGTGTTTCTAGTTGGATTATAAGATGTTCTGCAAAATTTAAAGAAAATCGGGTACAATATGACGTTTCTAGAGCGGAAAATGTCAAATCGGGAGCGACATTTGTATGGAGGCTATATCTGAATCTGAACCAATCTTACCCAATTTTTGCATAGGTGTTTCTAGTTGGATTATAGGATGTTCAGCAAAATTTGAAGAAAACCGGGTACAATATGTCGTTTCTAGAGCGGGAAATGTCAAATCGGGAGCGACATTTGTATGGGGGCTATATCTAAATCTGAACCGATCTTACCCAATTTCGGCATAGGTGTTTCTAGTTGGATTATAAGATGTTCTGCAAAATTTAAAGAAAATCGGGTACAATATGACGTTTCTAGAGCGGAAAATGTCAAATCGGGAGCGACATTTGTATGGAGGCTATATCTGAATCTGAACCGATCTTACCCAATTTTTGCATAGGTGTTTCTAGTTGGATTATAGGATGTTCTGCAAAATTTAAAGAAAACCGGGTACAATATGTCGTTTCTAGAGCGGGAAATGTCAAATCGGGAGCGACATTTGTATGGGGGCTATATCTAAATCTGAACCGATCTTACCCAATTTCGGCATAGGTGTTTCTAGTTGGATTATAAGATGTTGTTACAAATTTAAAGAAAATCGGGTACAATATGTGGTTTCTAGAGCAGAAAATGTCAAATCGGGAGCGACATTTGTATGGGGGCTATATCTAAATCTGAACCGATTTCCTCCAAATTCAATACCGATGGTCCTTGGTCAGAAAAAATAACTTCTGCCAAGTTTCCTGACAATCGCACAACAATTGCGACCTGTAGAGTGCGAACAAGCTTAGATGGACAGCAGACGGACGGACGGACGGACGGACGGACGGACAGACAGACATTGTTAAATCGACTCAGCTGGTGATTCTAAGCCGATCTGTATACTTAAAGGTGGGTCTAGCTCGATTATTTCTTGGTGTTACAAACATTTGGCGCGAAACTAACTTATAATACCCTAGACCACGAAGTGGTGTAGGGTATAAAAACCTTCCTAGGGATGTGAAATATCGGATATTATTAAACTGTTCATTGAAATCTCATAGAAGTCACGATAGCATTTAAAATTCATAGCAGAGTTTGTAAATTTCTGAGGTACTTTTATTTTATCAAAGTTGGAATAACCAAAGTTTTTCGGGTTTATTTTGCAAAACAAAGTTGATGGTGATATTTGAATCATCAACATCATCTGTGACAGGAGTACAGTGTAAAAAAGTGTCAGTGTGAAGCATAGCCCGCTTTAAGGTACATATACATATTCACATTTCCAACGTCGATGAAAAGAACTGAAGAATACATATGTACGCATCTGCAATTGCAGTTTTATTATAAACCATCTCTATCACCACCCAGACATTTATATGTCCACACAGCCATAAACATTGGACTATACAATTCTCGCAGAGGAGTAAAAGGACCTCTCATTGTCCCCGCAGTACTCATTTATGCTGCAACGCATTTTATTTGTTACTTGGAGACCACTGCAGACGTTTCTTGCTGTTCATATATTACGATTACTTTATTTCGTTTTTATTTCCCTCCGCCATAGAATATTATATTCGCTTTGTTATGACGTTTGTCACAACAAGGACAACGCAAAAGCAGTTAGGAATCTATACGAAATTATTGATCATGTAGGGTGGGCCATTTAAAATTTTAAATTTGAGCTACCGATTACTTTGACGTACTTTGAAAGGTAGTTTATGTTTGAAATTTGCATAATGGGACGCTATTTGCTCGAACAAAATTGGGAAATATTAAAAACTTACTTCCAAAGTGGTGAGTCTTTAACGCAAAGTGTAAGAAATTTACGTGAAAAACTTTCGTGTTTTCAGATGAAGCTCATTTTCTTCTCGGTGGCTAACAAAGTTCAACCTTTGTAATAACACTAGAAATTTGAAAAAATAATCTGTACTTTTTATAGCCGATTCTAATCTAAAGTTTTAAATGTGTCCTCTATGGGCCCCTGGGAAGCAAAATCTAATACTGAAGGTTCTAGGTATTTTAGAACTGGATATGACCAGCCAGTTTTGAAACAGTAAAACCTTGTTAGCACTACATTAAAGTAAACATTGCTGAAACTCTGCATGACGTGGATGTAATAAGTTCATCCATAAGCTGATAATTGCAATGGAGCTAAATCTCTGAAAGATTTAGTTGCAATAAACCAATTACAACCTCTCCAAATCAATACATCTTTCTCTGTAGTTAGAGCATATCTTCCTTGCTAACATGTTCCGAAAAGCAGTATTTTTTTAGCAAAGTATGTGAGGATAAATACATCCCAAATGCGAGCTGCACCGACTCAGGGCTACCTTCTTGTGGAATATATGCTTGTAATATTGTAATAAAGGGTGATTTTTTAAAAGCTATAGGAAAGTTTTTAAAAAAAAAACACATAAAATTCAGAAAAATGCATGAAATCTTTATTTGAATCTATAGTACGGTCCATATAATTTAATGTGTGAAGATTATTTCTTGCAAATGTTGTCCTTGACTGCGCATCAAATGGTCCATGCCAAAATTGGACTAAGCGCAATTTTGGCATTTCCACGTTTTTGAGTAACAGAGGCCCAATTGCTGCGAACGGCGACGAATCGATAATTGATGGTCATCAATAACACTGGCAGATACAGCTGCGATATTTTCTTCAGTTCGCACTCTACGTAAGCGTGTTGGTGGTTTAATGTCCAACAATGTAAATTTGATGCGAAATTTAGTCACAATAGCCCGAATAGCCGCTTTAGTGGGTCGATTAAACTGACCATAAAATGGAAGAAGCGCGCGATGAACTTTCTTAACAGAGCACGCATTTTGGTAATAAAATTCAATAATTTGCAAGCGTTGTTCGTTTGTAAGAGGATTCATGGTAAAATTATAGACCAAACTGAAGATGTTTGACAGTGAAACAAAACACGAAACGTGCGTCAGCTGTTTAAACCAGTGTTGCCAAAAAGATAATAGCTAAAAAATCACCCTTTATATCGCACAGTGGTTCCAAATCGATTTTTCGGATTTAATTCATTAACTTTTGAGCGGAGAGAAATTTTAATGAAATTTCACATGCTTATAGCACAGATGTTTTCTAGACGATTTTCAAAAATCAGTATCTCTAGTGGGTATGGGATACCACTGGATGGATCTCCAAACTTAGTCAATATTTGGGTAACAAGAAAAAGTTTTCATATTTTTTGGTTTCATATTTTTAACGTTGCAATCTAAGTTAATAATGATCTCAAATTGTTTATGTAAACTATATAGTAAAAATTAATAATAATTTAGTTTTTTAATACTAATAATATTTTTATTTTTATACCCTCCACCTCCAGGATGGGGGTATACTAACTTTGTCATTCCGTTTGTAACACCTTGAAATATTGACCTGAGACCCTATAAAGTATATATATTCTTGATCGTCATAAAATTCTAAGACGATCTAGCCATGTCCGTCCGTCCGTCCGTCCGTCCGTCCGTCTGTTGAAAGCACGCTAGCATCTAAACGAAAGGAGCTAGGACGTCCAAATTTACCATAAATGCGTCTTATAGTCGTAGATCGGTTGGGATTGAAATGGGGCGAAATCGGCCCAAAGGGAAAAATTTTTCCCTCACAAGGACTAAAAATACCCATAATAATCCCTACTATTTTAGCGTATTTAAGCATGTTTTTTGAATATGTCTGTTTATATTTGCTTGATATTTGGTATACGTATTACCCTTATAGCAAAAAACTGCAGATAAAGTGATTCTTATTTGTAGGGGGTGAAATGGGGCAAAAAAGGGATAAAAATGGTACACATTTAACGACAACAGCTAGAAACACGAAATTCGGTGTGTACATTCCGCTAATTGAGTAGATACATGATATAAAAGTATTTTTTTCAAATTCGTACTTTTAAGGGGTAAAATGGGAAAAGAGGGATAAAAATGGTACCAACCTAACGGCTGTACCTAGAATAATGAAATTCGGTGTATACATTCCTCTGATTGCATAGACAAGTAAAATACACGGATTTTTCAAAATTCGTACTTTTTGGGGTTAATATGAAAAAAGGGGATAAAAATAGTACCAATCAAATGACCGCAGCTAAAGTCATGAAATTCGGAGTATACATTCCTCTGACTGTGTACACACAAAAATAAACTGATTTTTCGAAATTCGTACTTTTTGGGGACAAAATAGAACTAGTAAATCAAAAAAAAAATTTTTTTCAAATCCATGCTTTATGCAAGCAGAATTCTATTGGGCCTAGAAATTCTTTTTTAGTTATCTTTTGTAGAAGGAAAAATTACTGCGTTATCAGGAGCAGAAATAATAGATTTTTAATTTTTTAATTTTAGGCGCAACTACGCACATTGATGCTAGATGCACTTACACAAAATTTGAGCACTTTACGTGTCATAGAACTGACACTATTCGATAATAAGTTTTAACTTCGTATGGGAGGTGGTACGCCCACTATTCCAATACCGCCCATTTTTGGCAGAACTACGCACATTGATGGTAGATGCACTTACACAAAATTTCAGCACTCTAGGTGTCATAGAACTGACAATATTCAATAATAGGTTTTAACTTCGTATGGGAGGTGCCACGCCCACTTTTCCAATACCGCCCATTTTTGGCACAACTATGCGAATTGATGCTAGATGCACTTACACAAAATTTCAGCACTCTAGGTGTCATAGAACTGACAATATTCAATAATAGGTTTTAACTTCGTATGGGAGGTGCCACGCCCACTTTTCCAATACCGCCCATTTCTGGCACAACTATGCGAATTGATGCTAGATGCACTTACACAAAATTTCAGCACTCTAGGTGTCATAGAACTGACAATATTCAATAATAGGTTTTAACTTCGTATGGGAGGTGCCACGCCCACTTTTCCAATACCGCCCCTTTTTGGCACAACTATGCGAATTGATGCTAGATGCACTTACACAAAATTTCAGCACTCTAGGTGTCATAGAACTGACAATATTCAATAATAGGTTTTAACTTCGTATGGGAGGTGCCACGCCCACTTTTCCAATACCGCCCATTTTTGGCACAACTATGCACATTGATGCTAGATGCACTTACACAAAATTACAGCACTCTAGGTGTCATAGAACTGACAATATTCGATAATAGGTTTTAACTTCGTATGGGAGGTGCCACGCCCACTTTTCCAATACCGCCCCTTTTTGGCACAACTATGCACATTGATGGTATATGCACTTACACAAAATTTCAGCACTCTAGGTGTCATAGAACTGACAATATTCAATAATAGGTTTTAACTTCGTATGGGAGATGCCACGCCCCTTTGTCCAATTGGTCAAATTTTTCCATTTCCTTGTATTGTCATCGAAAATGATTAAGTGTGCAAAATTTGAGCAAAATTGGTTGAGAAAAAAGCTTTCAAAAATTGATTTCAAATTTTGTGGCACACAAACATATATAGAAAGTAACCTTATATAAAGCATGGAAAAAGGGGATAAAAATAGTACCAACCAAATGACCGCAGCTAGAGTCATGAAATTCGAAGTATACATTCCTTTGACTACGTGGACATGACTGCGTATACACGGAAAATAAACGGATTTTTCGAAATTCGTACTTTTTGGGGACAAAATAGAAAAAGGGGATAAAAATAGTACCAACCAAATGACCGCTGCTAGAGTCATGAAATTCGAAGTATATATTTCTTTGACTACGTAGACATGAAAAATAAAAGGTTTTTTCCAAATTCGTACTTTCAAGGGATACAATGGGTACGGAGGGATAAAAATGGTACCAACCAAACGGCTACACCTGGAATAATGAAATTCGGTGTATGCATTCCTCTGATTGCGTAGACACTTAAAATAAACAGGTTTTTCGAAATTCGTACTTTTTCGGGTTAAAATGAAAAAAGGGATAAAAATAGTACCAATTAAATGACCGCAGCTAGAGTCATGAAATTCTGAGTATACATTCCTCTGACTGCGTAGACACGGAAAATAGACGAATTTTTCGAAATTCGTACATTTTGGGGTTAAAATTGAAAAAGGGGATACAAATAGTACCAACCAAATGACCGCAGCTAGAGTCATGCAATTCGGAGTATACATTCCTCTGATTGAATAGGAATCGGAAAATAAACGAATTTTTCGAAATTCGTACTTTCAAGGGATACAATGGTACAGAGGGATAAAAATAGTACCAACTAAATGACTACAGCTAGAATGATGAAATTCTAATTGCGTAGAAACGTCAAGGGGGTAAAAATGGTACCAACCACATGGTCGCAGCTGGAATTATGGAATTCGGTGTATACATTCCTCTGCCTGCATAGACACGCAAAATAAAAAGTTTTTTCCAAATTTTGTACCTTTTCTATTATGGCAAAAATTGGTTGAATCATGAAGTTAGGTTATTTTGCACTATGTACGTCTGATAATGGATTTTTTTGTACTTTTGGAATTAAAATAGAATGAAAATACAACCAACTGTAGCTCCCACTATCTACCAATATTTATGGTATTTAAGCTTTTTGAAAATATAAATATAAGAATATTTATTTTTTGATTTGAAATAAATAATGGTTTGAAATAATTAAAATATTATATTTATTTATAAAATTATTTTTTCAATATTTGTTTTGGTTTGCCTATATTAAAAAAATTATATTTTCCTGTAATATTACTGCACTTCTACGAAAACCGACAACCTCTGTGGAATGCAATCCATGGTGGAGGGTATATAAAGTTCGGCCCGGCCGAACTTAACGCCGTTTTTACTTGTTTTAATACTAATAATACTTTTTTCTTTTGTTCCACGATCGTAAGTAATGAATGGTGGCCATTTTGTTGTAAAAAATCACATTTTGGATTTATTTTCCCCGTTTTAGGAATTGTGGGATTTTTATATGAGGTATATCCAACGGACATATATTTCTTATTATCCATGGTCGAAATTAAGCAATGGCGGTCATTATTATAAAAAACAAATTTTTGGGATTTATTTCCCCCTTCTATGAATTCTGGGATTTTTATATAAGGTATCACAAAAGTGTGTTTTAAAAGTAATACGATTACAAATTTATGCATTGTTTTCAAAATCAATTTTTTGTACGTTTTATGAAAATCCCACAATTCCTAAAGCGGAGAAAAATAAATACCAAAAATGTGATTTTTTAGAAAATGGTCGACATTTTCAATTTCGGTCGTGCGTTAGAATGATAAAAATTGGTTGTTAGCGGTTATGAATAAAGTTCAATTATTACTTTTGAAATCCGTGTTTTGGGTTTGGAGAATTAATTGTCTAACGAAATTGTTTTCTATGGAAATTATGCATAGTTATGGCCATGGTCATGTTGTTCTTCAACCGGAAGATATACATTTGAAACTATAGTCAAATAGGAGTTAATTGGCGTTATCGGTTTTTCATTTCCTCATCCTGTTGTCCCTTACTGTAAGGTTTCAAAGGATAACATTTTTCAAAAAATGTTTTAAATACTTATTCGCACGCTACGATACCGAATAAGATTATCTGTTAAAAATACTTCAAATTTCGTACTTCTATCTTTTTTAATTAAACATTAGGCACGATATGTGATATTTTGTTGAAAAGTCGCTGCGTTTTGTAAATAAATTGCATTCTATAAAATATAGATGCAAAATGGTTTTGAGCCATTCTCTTGGCCAAGTTTAAATCAAATATTGATATTGAACAAAACAATACAAACGACAAAAACTAAAATTTCTGATTTTCTTTATTTTTTGTGTAAGAAGTCAACACATGCAGCTAAAAAATCTATTAAACATATTCCAATCGGTGCGATTGAGAATTTTTGAAAATTAAAATTTATCATATTGAAAAATTATCAATTTTGGAGGGGACCTACCAGGGTGAATCTTTGACCGAAATATTCAAAGATGGCATTAAGACTTCTGAATTATTTTTGCAAAAAAAATGGGCCAAATAGTCTGACATAAAATTGGTTACGTCGATTTTTTTAATTTTTTAATGTGTGAATTCGGGTTTCAATTTCGAAATATGTTTTTGCACAAAAGTTCGCTATCTACTTCTAAAATATTAGAATTATGGGACGATAATCATTGGTGTTCTAAATAAAAGAAAGACTCATTGGGTAAACTTTACTAAATCTTGATATTCTGCAAAAATGAATATTGGTTGTCTTCCGTTAAATATAAACGTTTTTTATTCAACTTAGTTGACCTTTAAGCTGTAGATTATACCGACTGTTTCCCACGATCTCTTTATCAGATTTAATTACATTTCCCTTATTTAGTTCCGCTTATGAGTTTCGACTGTTACTGTTATTTCATTATAGTCTTCTAAATACTTGTCGAATGGGAAAATAAATTATCCGTCCACCAAAAAAAAGCTCATCGTTTGAGTTTGAAATGACTTTGACATCTATCGTAACTACATTCGTAGAATTAATAAACGTTTTTCGTGGAAATCATTCTAAGATTTGTTTACTTTGTGAGAGTCAGTTCTTCGAAGTGGTTGCTGTCTGCCACAGATACCCCCTAAGCAAGTATATAATTCCGGTCTTATCCACCAGCCCGCACAGCTTCTTTTTAAGCTTTTCGGATTTAGATTTGCGCAAAGGCGATTCAACAAGAAAAAGTCCTTTGAATTGTACTCTCCCCCCTTCCAAACTTCTGCCGGCCTACTCACTACCCAAAACAAACACACACTCTCAGCTGAAGTATTCAAGGAATTCTGGTAAATCTATTTCGGTAAATTGAGCATTATCTGGATTCTCATAATGCGGATTTATCGGAATTTGTCAGCTCATAGCATTGTTATGGACATGGAGATACCTGCAATCAGTACACCATCTTGTGGCGACTCTGTGTGTGTACTGTCGGGGAGATATGCTTGTTGCTTGGTTCCATCATAAGGGGGGGGAATTGTATTGTGAAATTACACACACATGAAAAGATAAGCAAAATATATTATTATAAATGCAGTTAGACGAGGGACGAGTATAATTCACATTTCGCATTGTAATTTGAAATATTTTTATAGTTTCTGATGTATTTTGGATTTTTAATTTCGAAAACGTTATTATTTTTTAATGAATCCATTTTTTGAATTTTTATTAATATTCTAAAAAATGAAAAACACGGAAAAAATATTTTGTGCCATTTTTAATAGCCAACATGCAAGAAACAATGTCAATATATCAATGGATAAATTTAGTAGTTATGGCCCCCTTTGTAGAAGCAAAAGAATTTTGATGATCATTATGATATTCTAAATTTGTGGTTAAATAGCACAAGAAAAATAAAAAAAATAAAAATTAAATAACAGAATATTTAGTTTTATTTTATAATAGATGTAATATTAACGAAGAAAATGGATTAATTTAGTAGTTGTAGTAAGAATTTTCATGGTAAGAATCATGATTTTTAAATTATATAACAGAATATTTAGATTTATTTTATATAGGGTTCGACAAATAACTTTTTTTTTGAAAATGCTATAAAAAAACTACTGAATATTTTCTCAAATTTCTTTTTTTATTTGAAAGTACAATCCTTCCGGTTAATAATGGAAAATTTCATTCAAATGGCTGCTGAGGGCACTCCACAAATAATAATCTAACGGTTGAATAGTTGAAAAAAAAAAAAACGTTAGATGGCGGACCCTATAATAGCTGTGATATTAACGAAGAAACCCTGGCCTAATCTATAAATAAATGTAGAAATAATGGCTCTTAATGTGGGTTAGTGCGAATACCGAAATCCTGGATGGACGAAGAAACAACATGACAGTCCAAATACTGGCGCTTTGATAAACATATTCGGAAAGTGAGCTGTGCTTCTCATTCGTTTGCGAGAATCATTTACATAAAGAGGCCGGGTATGTCGTAGAAGTCGCTGCGAAGCCACCTGATGAAGCCTAATAATCCGGAGAGGAGACTCAATGTTTTCTTTCCTGCAAACAATGCTGATTTTCTGAACTCTTTGGTTCAACATTGCATTTCCTAGCAAAAAAATCATTAAAATATATAAATTTTTTGGCGTTTCAACAAAGGATTAATATTTTGCAGCATTATACTGCTTTTTTCGTTGTTTTTGCGAATAAATCTTCTTTTAATATTAATCAATAGCTTTTGATTCTCATCATTTAAATGCATTCAGGACAACTTTGTCACTTTACTTCCATGACAACCATCGTATCGTCAGAGGACATCTGGTACTCATATGATGGTCATAATAATGTTAGGTGATATTATAGCGTGTCTTATCACATCATACTATCGTCATATGATTATGTTCATATTAGAATATCCCTCATACACCATTTATACTTAGACTACACGGGGGGATAGATTGGACGAAAATGCTTGTACCAATATTTCAATACACTTCAATGTTCATCTTTTTGGTAAGACATTTTTATTACACAAAAAAAACATCATGTAGCATGAGGTAAAAAATACGATAACGGTATATCGAAAATCGAATAATTTTCAAAGGATTATACACTTGAACACTTGGAGCATTATTTTGTTATCAAAGCATAAAGTGTCTAGTCACTGCTGTAGGAGCTGATTTGATCCTTGTTTTAAGGAATTTATGATTTGGTTAAAGATTGATGTTGTTGTTTGACCAAGAGGGGTGTCCTTCTGTAAACATCAATCCTTGGATTTAACTGTGAGTAACATTTAAAACACATCAAATTCACTCCCGTAGCTGCGATGGTAAAGAGGAAGGAGAGATTGATAGAGGTCGAATACTTTTTTCTTCTCTACCCAGCTATAATAAACCCGCGGGACATCGCCTTCGGGAAATAATTACAATAAAATTGTTTAGCTATGTCGTACATAAAACGATTACGAAACTTGCACAATACAATATGGAAATAGCTGTGTGTGCAGGTGTTGGATTGGAGCGATTAGATTATATATTTTTTTATTAGATTAGAATTAGAGAACCGATTTCAAAATTGAAACTTTTAGCGAATCAGCAAAAAACAACCGAAACTACAATATTATGTGGAGAAGTAGGATGACAAATAGCTTGGTTCGGCGCTTGAGTGAAACACCTACGATTTTATGTGTTTTTAAAAACTGTTATTTTTACTCATACATAAATATATGTTATCTACGTTCTGGGATAATTCTACATAAACGGAATCAAAGTACTTTCATACCTTCATATTCAATTCTTACAGCAGGCGTGATTCAGACATAATATATATTGATGACCCAGGATTGTACAAGCTGGAAGTTTTATTTTATTACTTTTCCATTGTTAATATTTGAAATATTTACATACAATCATTCTTTCGACATCTGTTTCTCGCTCGAAATGGTATGAACGGGTCATCCAGCGTTCCCTTCTTAAAAGGCAATTTTTATTATTAATTATTAATGCAACAAAATTTCATCCAAGCTATCTTTACTGTAGCCCTTCTTGTCATCCCCATTCTTCAGTTGCAGTTTCATGAACACTTTCCACAAATATGGCCTACAATTTAAGTTGAATTCAGTTTCCATTGAAATATATTATATATCTCTTCGCATTTCATTTATTTATAAATGGAAAACAAAATAAAAATGGGAAAAGGTCATTAATATTAGATTACAAATGACATCATTAGCTCTAAAAGATTAAAAATAAAAGGTTAAATTTTAGCTCATATTAAAAAACCCGGTTTTGTAAAAATAGAAAAACCGAAAACCGTTTTTTTGAAACTTTTCGAACAAACCGAAAACCGTTTTCTGGAAAGGGGCGTTTTTTGGCATCCCTAGAGGTGAGAGGTGCCTAAAGAGGTGGCAATCTGTAGACAAAATTTTATCCATGTCACCAAACGATCTTCCACTTCGGGGAGCCCTTTTTTTAATTTACCTTGTCCTTTAAATGAATAATCACTCTTTTGAAGTATACGTGATATGGTTGTTCTTGGAACGTCGAAGGATTTTTCCACTTCTATTTTACTCTTCACTTTTTTTGGAATTCTTCAACAATTTTCAATTTATCGGCTAATATTCAATATTTTAATAATTATACGAAGGTGTAATTTATTTAACGAGCGCTTGCAAAATACGTTTTGCCAAAATCTCGATAGTAAAAAAATAGAAGAAGAAAAAAACGACCACCATAATAAAGATATGAGGTAAAAGAATTAAAGCAGAGGCAAAACAATTAAAAAATTCCACTTATAGAGGTCCACAATGAAAGCGAAATCTAATATAGGTAAACGAGTAAAATATCCCACTTATAGAGGTAAATTCCGAAAAATGCAATCCTACTTAAAGAGTCACTTTATGTAAAACTTACTTTATATTAAAGGTACACCCCCACGCTGGCATATCGAGACAGCTCTGGTGCTGACGTAGAAATGTGCAGATTCGCGAACATCGTCGGGATAAATTATGAGTTATATTGATTTCAGTATTGATGGGACATTGAGTCAAACTAGTTTTGAAAGAGCATTGATGATGAAAAGACGTTTGGTGACACGAGATTCAGGTTTCTTTGAAGGTTTCGGGGCGTAAAAGCCCGTGGTATCCCAAATAATTTCTTCTGCTCGAAGTGACCCAGATGCTTACATTCGGACTGCCACCATAAACTAACCCAACACTAGTTAGATTCTACTATGAAGGGGCTCTGCTTCTTCGCCTATAACAACAGAAAATTAGAATAGGTTGTACAGACTGTGAAGATCAGCATCACATTGGTCTAATAATAGAGGGAGACATGCGAGGAATTGGAGAAAAATCTTCAAATCACAATCCTCAATTCAGAATCCTCTACCTCAAGTCCGCAGCCCTTAGCCATCAGTACTCAATCCACAGTTTTCAGTCCTCAATCCTCAAAAGTGAACACTATAGATAACCACTTTCTTTTGGACTAAAGTTGAACGATATGGAAGTGGATGACATGTGCTTCCAGCTAAATGACACATAGGGCCCGCTAGACTTTTTCTTGTGCAGAAAACCGTAATCGATCTTATTTTGGAATATCTACGTTATTCCGCGAAGATAATTTCCCTCTTTCTAACTCATATTGGATGTTGTGCACTAGCTTTATAATATTATAATACTGTTTTCATTCTTTTACGGGACAACCGATACTCATATTTCGATCAAGCAGATTATAGATGACAGGTATTATATAAATCGAGTTTTTAATCTAAAGTTGTATGCTTTGTATTGACAATTTGGGGCCATACGAATGGAAGTGAATTGCAAAGAATTCCCTTGTTATCTTTAACAATTTAAATTTGAAACGTTCAGGAAGGTAACATCTAATCTCATATGTAAAACCATTTAGAATTTTTTTCTGAAGGAGTTGAGTATTTCATTTATTCATCATCATATATGCAATAAGTGGTTGATTTCATATGAATATGTAGCGCCCTCTCCTGTGTGTCAACCAAATCATGCATCCAATAAATTCATGCTGTGATGCTGATGCTTCTGCTTCTGCTCCACGCTCTGTAAATATTTTCATTCATATTAATAACGCCGAAATAAATTGTTTGCAAATATATGAATATTAATGGATTCTTATATTCCTGAGCAACTTTTGAATTGTATTACAATGTTTGTAAATAAACTCACACATACAAACACAAAAACTTATGAATGTCTGGCTCAGGGTGTGTGTGTGTTTGAGGGTAACACCCAACAATTTAAATCCTTAATACAAAATGTTGACAAATCGTCAATCAACAAATTCGCACTTGTGTATTTGCTTTTCTTTCTGTCTTTTTTCTGTGTGTTCATCTCGATTTCCATTTTGGCCATGTTGCATGGCACAGTGTCACGTTAGCAGTCAAAAATAGGTTTATACAATTACAATAGTCAATAAAAACAATATTGAACGGAAAATATTAAGAGTGTATATGGTATACGAGTAAATATATAAGTCCAGTTGTAGGTGTTTCGTAGGCCCAGAGTTTGAATTTATTTAAAGTTTCTGATCCTCCTCCTGCTGGCTTAAAAGACATGACAGATCAGATCTTTTATTTTTTTATTATATTTTGCTTAAGATCACGATACTGTGCGCCACATACAAACACACATACAGATAAACAATTTGAACGGATGAGTGATTGCTGCTGTTGTTGCAGGGGAATAGACCAAGACCGAGAGTGAGTGACGGACTATCTCTAGATGGCATTACAACATTATCATAGAGAACTCCTCGCATTCATCGTATTCATGCCTTAAGGCTTTACAAATGTTGTTGGATGTTTTATTACACCATGAAATATTATACAAGGAAGAAAAACATCAGCATCAACAATGACAACAACGACAGCAGCAACAACAGTGTATACGAATTTCATTCAATTTCAGTTGTTGTTTTGCCTCAGCCAACGTCGTCATCATAAGCCTCCATGTTCTCATCATAATCGTCATCAGTGTTGCCCTCGTCGTCGTTGTCATCGTACTCGTCATCATCATCAGCAGCAGCATCATCAGCATCATCGTTGTAAACAGTTTGTGATTATTTAACTTCACTTCATTTCGGATGTACTCCACTCCACTTCAATTCATTTCGTTCATCATCCTGTGGTGTCTGTGGTACTACTGACTGCTCCTTACTCTATTCGGGAGCAGAACGGAAATGACAAAATATTTTGGTAACGGAAATGAGAAAATATTTGTTATTTCTTCATTCTCTTTCTCTGTATTCCTCTCTCTTTGCTTTTCTGCACATAATTTTGGTCGTTGTCTTATTTAGTTGAGGGGGGATTTAATTTTGAATCGTGTCTAGCCTCCTAAAATTTAGTAAATTTTTAAAGATTTCTGAACAAGAATTATGGGCAAGTTCACAGAAATGATTTGAGTGATATTATCACAAGACAGTGGAGAAATATTCTAATGTCAGTTGGAATCCAGTATTCCAAGGTATATGAGGTAGTTATAGTTAATCCGGTAACTATTGAGGTGAATACTTCTCTCTCTACTATGTCGAAGAGTTAGTACGCTCTAGTATAAATGGGTAGGGTATAGTATAGGATATTAATTAAGCCAATTCACTTGGACTTTTGCTTTTTAAAGGTTCCTTTTTCCAATAACGATTAAACGGAAACAAATTGGTCAGATCTGGCAATGATATCATCAACTCATGCTCAGTTTGTTTTGTCATGTCCACATGTATAGGCAGGCTAACGCATGAAAATTGTGCAAATTTATTTCAAAAATCTGTTTTATCTCAACCATTTCAGGCTCGTGTTTCTTCTCTTTGGAAATGTCATTAAGTAAGTAAAATTGTCTCATATGGACTGAAGAGGATCCACAAAGGATTAACGCCGAGTCTTGATTGTCGATTATTTCTTAGCCCTTATTTAACAATTTTCCCTGAACCAACACTCAGCGGATGTCTCCTACAAATGCAGTGCATTGTGTTGACGGAAGGAAGGTAAGGAATTGGAAGGATGAAAAAACAAATGCGTGTGCATTCCTGGAAAGTCGCGTATCTTTGTCGAAAGTTCTTACGTCCGAGATAATATCATGAATATCCGAAGAGCAAACACCATGAAAGTATCGAAAGAACTCTGACACACATCCCACATTACAACGGTAATCAAGAGAGAGATATCTACATCAACATCTGTATCTACACCGCTCATAGAAATCGGCGACACCACTTGGTCAGTGAATTGCTTGTGAGACAATGAGGAGCACTGCATCCTATGTACAATAAAATCTACTCTATTCAATCAATCCAATTAGGAAATGGCCAGCAACTCCTAGCTAAGTGACTCATTCATCAATTATCTTTTATCATCAATTTCTCGAAGACTTAGCCTATGATCAAATGAGTATAAATGCCAGAGGTTACTATCATCCGCGAATGATTAGAGTGGATGCAAAGTCCAATCCAGAAATCGTCGATGAAAATAAGCAAAATGGATGGAGAAAAGACAGAGCCCTGTGGTACTCCTGCGGTCAAACTATGTTCTGCAACAACACGTATAGTGCTATCTCCGAGGAAGCTCGATATAAATTGAGGAAGTCACCAAAAGTGATGATCCTAGATATGAGCGCGCCTTGCCAGGCTCTATCCAAGGCCTTGGATATATCTAGAGCAATGACATTACTCTCAACAAACAGATGGATGGATCGACACCATTGTTCTTACAGTAAAATGATCGAAGATCGATTCCGACGGAAGACATACTGTCTATTAAGTACGTTAAGTAGAGAGCTATCTAAATACCTCACAAGATGGTGAGGCAATCGGAAAGTATTTAACAGTGTTATTAGCCTTACCTTTTTTCGGCAAACATTTCAGACAATTGTTTAGCTTTGGTAACGACCGGTCATCGATTGACTGACCCGGTCATCTTTAACAGGAGCTGGGATAGATAAGGAGTTATCTCTTGCTCTTCTTACAAATAACTAAATGCTCTTACTTCCTCTGGGAAAAGAAATTACTTTGCCACTAAGACATGTTTCATGCAGAAAGTTTTCACGTCTAAGAACTCTGATACACATGGTTCTGCCTATATGTCATCAATATCAGTGGATGCATTTTTATTCAAACGCTATTTTATGAATGCTTCCTCTTTGGATCTTACAGAAGTCTTGTATGTCTGATTAAACCAACGTTTAAATAATCGCCAACGTTTGATGGATAAATTCGAGACGACTGATTCGGCAAACAATTAGACAAGGTACGCCAAAGGAACTTTGAATCGGCGGAGAACATTGCCGCTGTCCGTGCAATTGGGAAACAGTTGATTCCTCGCCGTACACAAGAACTCAAAGGAGGAACCCAAAGTTCATGCCCACAGACAAAACCGTTTGTTCGCTGACTAAGCATCGGTGCGTTTGGAAGAGATTGCCAAATGTAGACGGATACTCCCCGTTAGCGACGAGGACCACTTTTGAATAAATCGATATGATAACAAATAAATCGTTATTTTTTAATGGGGATTTTGGGCCGGCGTCATCATTGGTTCGAACTTTTCCAAAAACGAGATTGCGCTATAGATCAATGGTAAACAATCAAATTTAGTGATATGACCGGAGGCGAATGTCGTTCAGGATGGCAGACAAATGAATATTTTCATAAATATTTACTGTTATATTGTCAAATAAGATTAAAATTAAGCTTTTTTGAACTCGGATATTGCTCTGGCTCGAGACCTTTTTGCATTTATATTTTATAGAACTCAAAATTATGCACTATCATATTTACAACTTGGCAGTTCATTATCTATATCATGATTTCTGGAGCATGACGACATTCTTTAGAAGGCCTTACAGCGAAACATCCGAAATCATTAAGCTAGCTTTTTCCCCAAAGGAAAAAGAACCACAACGCACTATTCGCATATCAGTGTGATTGTGTAAATGTTAAGGAAAATCTGTTAAGTCGACTTAACAACAGTGTACAAACCGAATAATTTTCACTACAAAATTGAATTCGCAAGCCAATCACATCCCTAAAGTATGCTTTAAATAAATTATTCAACATATAGTTATATAGAGCACTGAAAATAAATTTTGATTGGTTCCTTTTTAACATTTATGTGATTAAATCGATATTTTGCAGTTAAAAGGAGAGTTTTATTTTTGCAAAGATTAGCGAAGATCCCAGTTTATCAATATTTGTAAATTTCAAGATCTTCATACTGACGCTAATATTTTTATACTGGAGAATATGATGTTTACTGAATATTGATAACTTTTAAGGAAAAGGAAAAAAATATATATTTTTAATGCAACAGGACAGTTAAAGACCTCTTGTATTCCATGAACTAAACGATACATGGTTTGCGATATATATGCCAATAACCCTGACACTTTTTCATATGGGCCTCTGCAATCGACCGATCATTCAAAGTCAACATCTCGCCCAAATTCAGTTGGACCTATGAGGAAGTCATTAAAAAATTAACCCCTCGGCTTAGCAGATATTTTACTGATGTCATAATGGCTTACACAGCTCTCACAGCTTATTTTAAATCCCTTTATAAGGTCGTTTCAATCGACTGAATTTCCTTGATTGCAATTCTTCTGTCAACTGCACGTAAATCGCCCAACCAATTGCAATACAGTCTCAGTTTATATGTTTTGTGTGTGTGTCGACATTACAAACTTATTAAAACACATATTTAATGTTGACAACCTCAAAAGGTACACCCTCCACTTCATCCATCCTCATGGTAAACACTTTGCTGTGTCCGACTGCACCAGTGGTCATGTGCCGTGGACTATAATTGTTTTGGGGCTTTCCACTTCAGTTACATGTAATGTTGTTTGTAGTGGTGTCGCATGTCTCGTGTCGTGAGTCTAATAACAAACAAAGGATTTTTAACAACTTTTTAATTTAAAAACATAACAGCAACAAATGGGAAAATTGGACTTCATGTGAAAAGAACACAAAAACAAAAACAAAAAACACAACCGACCCAAACTCCTTTCGGACAATTGAACAAAATTCGATTATTACTGCTGTTGTTGGCTGGCGTTTTTCCTCGTTTTGTTTTCTTGTAACAAATATACAAAAACACGTACCAATTGAACTTTGGCCATTGCAACGAACCAGCCCAGAATGCGGCTACGAAAGCACTCCATCCAAGGGCACTCGAAGCTCGACCACACCACACAGCAAACCACACTACACCGCACAGAGCAATCGAACGTATTGGGGCGTGTTTGGATAACAACTGCATTAACAGGACTAAGTAGTGTCATAAATGTTCTCCGGCAACGGCAGCGGCTCCACAAACCAACAACAAACAACTCAACTGAGCTCAACTCCATCGTTCGTTGTGGTTGTGGCATGGTGGCATTAGTTATGGTTTTCCACATAACACACTCACACACACACTCATTCCCTCATTCCCCGAGAACTTCTTTCGTTGTGTTGTGTTTCATATGTACAATTGTCCCTTAGCCAATCAATTGTTATTATCCTCCAGAGGAGAAGTCGGTGTACAACACTGAACAACATTAATGTCAAACACGTATGCGACAGAGGAGTCCTTGTTTGAGCAGAAGTGGCCCCGCCACCACCACCAGTGGCTACAGCTACAGCGCCAAAAAAACAAACGTGGAAATGAAAAGTTTGTCATGTTCATGCGAGTGAGTACAAGTGGTATTTTTCAAATGATATTTGAAAGTAAGAAAAAGTGTTCATTGACCGCTTCTTGTTTTATGCATAAAGTAACTGCAATCTGTGGTGGCAACGAATGCTGGGTGGATGGAAATATAGTGGACGAATTGGGACAATCAATAAACGCCATTTGTACTTTAAGGGATATTTCAAGAAATGGTTTTAGTAGATTTCTTAAACTTAAATGGAGCATGGAATTGCTTATGAAAAATTGCATTTTTCAAATATCCCCTTTTATCCAAGATTGATTCAATGAATAATGAGAACGTTGATTCGAAAACCGGGTTTCGTTAAAGCTAGCTAGTCGGGGTCCGAAACACTAAGTGCTCTCATAATTTTAAATTATTTTCCTTCACAAATTAGAATTTCTTTGACAATTGTGTCTCATGGCATTGTTTATAGGACATTATCCTAGAGAGACTACGAAGAATTGAAAAAGATGCTCATATTGTGATTCGGAAGTTGTGAAAATTGGGATCTTTACCAAAATGGAGTTGTTGTTCCTTTGAAAGACTTAACATTTAATTTTAAGTTTTTTCACTACTTTCCATTTTTATTTTCTAAAAATCCAACTCTACCAGAGATAAAATGGCGAAAGTCCAGGATGAAACTACATCACTTTAATCATCTCACCTGTCCTCTGTTGGTAGTGTTGAGTAAGTAAAGCAAACCATTTCTTATGTAGAATTAACAATAGGAAATTTAACTAAATATTTGTTTAATATGAACTAATATAAAAATATTAAATTAAATTACTTAATGCTATTTATTGATATTGCTACTATGTACTATTAATAATTAGTAAAAATTAAGTACATTAGTCAAGCAATAAATTTCTAAAATGTTTAAAGAAAACAATTTTTTTAAATAAATAAAATTACACAAAATTAAATGTTGTTTATTTCTAATAAATAATAAAAACAAAAAACCTTTGTTACCACACGAAAAATTCGTTCCCATTCACATCACTATTAGTTTACGGGATATTAACATACAACTTTTTTGGAAGTTGTTCAAATGCATTTTCTCAAATACGACAAATATGCAAATTGTGATTTAGGGAAGTCCTCCCACTTTGTTTGCTGTGTAGTGTCAGGAAAAGCTTCCATTATTGCAACAAAAAATAGAGAGACCTAAAAATATATATTTTTTGTGAATTTGTTTAATTTTCTTTTACTATTACTGCATTAATAATACAATTTCCGTCGAAGGTATTTGTACTCTCAATTTGAAATATAAGTCTAATCCATTTAAAGGTATTGACGATGTTGCGAAATTCACTTCCAAATAGAAACGATGGTTCAGGAAAAGTTTCCAAAAAATTTAACAAACAATTAGTTTTCGGTTCATTCGATTATATTCATTTTGTCATTATGTTTGCTACACCTTGAAATATTCATCCGAGACCATATAAAGTATTCTGGGTCGTGGTAAAATTCTAAGACGATGTCCGTCTGTCTGTTGAAAGCAAGCTACATTCCGAACGAAACAAGCTAGAAGGTTCAAATTTTCCACATATGTGTCTAATGGTGGGGATTGAGGGAATTTTTTCCCCTAACAAAGACTGCAAGTTCTCCCTAATACTTAAAGTATTTTAACAATCTTTCTGAAACTTTCCACCATATATTCAAATTTGGTAATTATATTTATTCCCCTTATACCAGAAACGCTAACCAAAGAATAGTTTTGCAAAATTCATTCCTTTTTAAGGGGGTGAAATAATTTTTAGAAATTGGTACTTTTTAGGGGGAATATATCGAAAGGGAATATAAATGGTACCAATCAAACAAATGTACCTAGAATAATGAAATTCGGTGGTGACGCCAATCTTACAGCGTAAGTGCGAAAAATAAAAATATACTTTGGAATGCACTCCTTGGTGGAGGATCTGGGCGAACTTAATGACGTTTTACTAGTTCATTTTTTGCCGAAACCAAAAAAAGAAAACAATAAAAAATAGAAAAAATTAAAAAACTATTTTGTTTTATTTTTTAATAGCCGAAATCCTAAAAATTATGTCTAAACGATCTATAAACAAATGTAGAATTTTTGGAGAATTTATGACCCATATTGCAGAAGTAAGTTAATTTTAAATATCGTGAATATCATATTGTGATATGTAAATCTATATGTACTTCTACAAGACGGGCCATAAATTCTATATTTATACATAGATAGACCTTGTTTTCCTATGAAAATGTGTTTTTCGTGATATTTTTGCAAAAATAAAATCAAGTTTCTTTTAAAAATAGAAGGTCTACATTTATCTATAGATCTTTCACTTATAGACATTCTTATCGGACTCATATTTCCAAAATAATATAGAAAATTGGAATTTTAGCAAAAAAAAAAAAATAAAAAAAAAACATATCTATAATAAATAATAAAATAATCGGAAAATGTTATACATACATTATACAGCAAATTACTAGATTAGATTAGAAGAGTGATAAAGCAACATTTTTGCACTTCCAGGTGGTAAATTTTTTAGAAAAGAATTTGAACGCATTTTGTAATGTTGCACTTTTATTTTCTAAATGACGCAAATGCAGTTTCAT
The DNA here is from genome assembly GCA_947397865.1 of Polietes domitor. Taxonomy (NCBI): domain Eukaryota; kingdom Metazoa; phylum Arthropoda; class Insecta; order Diptera; family Muscidae; genus Polietes; species Polietes domitor. Next base: position 99,452,918 of record OX377622.1, on the reverse strand, counting down.
TGCAAAGTGCAGACAAAATGACGCATTTTCTGCCAAAAACAATTAGTATACCCCACTCCCCGGCACGATGCTATACATTTAACAAGGCTTCTTAAAATCCTTAAAGAATGCCAATTATTTCATTTATGTGAGAAAATGGAAGGGAGGGCGATAGACATTAATGCGCATGGATATGTGTGCGTTTGCATAAGTTCATATGTATGTATGTGTAAGTAAATATCAACAGTGTAATGTAATTACATGGCCAAGACAATTAATCTTGGCCATTCATACAACAACACACTTCTCTATGGAGGTACAAAAGCCAAACCAAGGGTATGAATGTGGGTGTCCATAGGAATTTGTGCTTTTGAAATGATGCTAAGAGACGTGTGTACACACTAGGGCGGATCATGCTGTGTGGAACAAGAAATGAATTGTTGACAATTTTTGTAAAATTTAGCTTTTAGAAACACCTGCAAAAAAGCTACGAATTGTTGTTTATTTATACAAAATCTTTAGTTTAGGTTTTCTTTTGTTTTAAATTGTTTTTAAAAGGTAGACATTGATACATTTTACATAGAGTAGTCCTACCCTACTGCACACTCATGCTGTCTTAGCAGATATATACGGTTACCCAGCGAACATTTGGTTAGGAATTCGGACAGTCTTCGGCCAAAACTCCGTACAATATTCTGAGGGATTATCTGATCGAAGAATCGCAAGGAAGTCGTTCCAAGCAACTATCCGACTTTTGGAACGTTTTTGGGGCGATTTTACGGAAGTTGCAACAAACATCCGGAAATCGTCAGACATTTTTGTCCCTTTTCTCACCCTTTTTTTGACTGAACAAAAACATAGGAAATTGGTGCGAAAAGTCTGTCCTGAGTAAGGAAAAATAAATTTTATAAAAGTTTTTGTTGTGGTGATTTTCTTTTCTTCATAAAAACATAAAATCCATTTAGGGAATGCGTTCATGTTCCACACTTTTCGTGTGTAATTTGAAAGATTGGCCCAAATAGGGTGACGGAAGGTTAGACAATGTGCAGATTAAGCGTGTAAAGGTCTGAAGACATTTTGACTGACTACCAGATAAAATTGAAAAGAATTTGCAGCTGTTTGATATGTTGGGCAAATTGTTCACTGGGTTAGCATAGCCATAGAATTGACCGCTACAATTTATTTTGTGTTTAACAAATTTCAACTTAAACAATGTTTACTTGTATGTGTATACTCACATTCACATACACATATCCTTACATTCATTGTATGTATGCGTGTGTGTACGTATCTTAATTTCATTGTGCCAAAGAATATGCACGAATGCGACTGAGTGTGGGCATATTTATTTAGATGGACTAGGGATGTCGAACGGAATTTGGTTAACACACAAAGTCCTTATTCAAAAATTAAAAAACCTAGGAAATATTGTGGAGGTATAAAAATATTGTCTCAGAATTCTGAGACGATCTAGCCATGTCCGTGTATTCAAAGCACGCTAGCTTTAAAAGAGAAGGAGCTAGGAGGTCCAAATTTGCCAAGAATATGTAGATTGGTTGGGATTGTAAATGGGCGAAATAGTTCCAGAAGGAAAACATGTTCCCTAAAAAGGACAGAAAATACCTCCAATAAAAATATTTGGAGATTTAAAGTAGATATTTGAATACTTAATACTTACTTTTAATACTTACTTAAAATCTATAAAAAATCTACATGCGTAGAGTGAACGCACAAAAATATAATTCATACTTTTAGGGTGTGAAATGGGCAAAAAGGGATAAAAATTGTACCAATCAAACGACAACAGTTGAAAGCATGGAATTTGGTGTGTAGTTGCGTATACACTTCCAAATTCGTACTTTAAAAAGAAAAAGGGGGATAAAGATGACACCAATCAAATCACAAGGAACATGCAATTAGGTGTGTAGTTGCATAAACACGTTAAACGAGGGATTTTCCAAATTCGTGCTCAAAGTGGAAAAAGAGAAAAGAGGGATAAAAAAGGTACCAAGCAAACGGCTGCAGCTAGAATGTGAACAACATGTATTGTTCCTAAATAGTGCTTTTCAGTGGAAATGGACGAAATGGGAAAAAAGGTACCATCTAAAGGGCTGCAGCAAGAATCATTTCACAACTTAGCAGCGCAAAATAAAGATATCTTTCGAAAATCGCACTTTAAAGGTACATATAGGGGAAATATAAAAATGGTACATGCAGACAGAATCGTAAAATTCTGAGCATCAAATTCGGTGTGTATATCCTTCAAATTATGTAGGGGATTTTTTTTAATTCATACTTTTAAGAGCGATAATGGAAAAAGGGGGATAAATGTGCTACCAAAAACCGGCTGTAGACCGAATGAAGTTAGATGTGTTCATTCCTCCGATTGTGTAGATGAATAACATATAGGGATGTAATTTTAGTGGGAAATGGGCGAAAGTTCGCGCTAAATAAAGATATCTTTTGAAATGTGTTCTTTAAGATCAAAATGGGGAAAATGGTACCAACCAAACGGCTGCAGATAGAATCTTAAAATTCGAAGAGTATATTCCTCTGATACTTGGAAACGTAAATAAAATAATTTTTCAACATTATCGTTCCAAAAAAAGCAAATTAAATTAAAGGAATACAAATATCGTGCGAACACCATAATAATTTGTAATTTAGTCGCCCAAATATTACAAATAGTACCGTGGGCCGTATTTACGGGAAAGTATGAAAGATTTATTTATTTTGCAAAAAGGGTGTATTAAAATAAAATATTTTTCGATTTTTTCTATTCGAGGAAATTTCAGACTTTTTCTTCCAAAATTATAGTCCAAATATTAAAGTCGCCTCCCAAGAATTTTAGAATTTTAATATATTTTTAAAATTGTAGGTGGTGTTTTTATGCGGTCACATACATATATTTTGTTGTAGCACTGTGATATCGACAATGTCATCACTTAGATAAATTTATGGATTTGTGTGAAAGAATATTATGGAAATTTACTATCAGATTTTTTGCGAGTAGCTGTAACATACCTATATAAAGACGCCGGATAATTTTTTTATTAGTGGGCATAATCAAAAATACGATTTTGGCGAAGAAATGTATTCAAAATAATATTAAATTGTTGTGTATATGGAGGAGTATTTCCGAGCTACTTCTGTAAGAGGAGACTTTAGAAGATGACACGAATTTGGTTAGGCCTACATCTCCCGAAGATATTCACCATCGACATCCCTAACACCCATACAACTGTATACATTATTCTGTCAACATCCGGGGGGAACGGATGGTTTGTTAGAGCGTCTCTGTGGGAGTGTTTGTGTGGCTAATCGGCGGCAATCAATGCAAAAGTCTAAATTGCAATACACATTTGCTTAAGTATCAAAACGGCCCATTTTGCCGACATCAACAACAATACCATACCAAGAATGGCACACAGCGCCGCCATCCCTCATTCCAGGGCAGTGATTCCTTCAGTTCCCTGATGTTCAGTTGGTCGTTGGGACGTTCATTAATTTATTTATTTAAATTAATGAACAGTAGTTTGTGTTTTATTACATTAATGTTTGTTGCGTTATTGGTCAATTTCTTAAAGCGATAATTATTGTGACAATGATGATAATGATGATGACGATGATGTTGATGATTTGCTTGCGGTTGATGATAATCGGAATGTTGATGATGATGTTTACTGTGTGAAATAATGCCTTTAATTACTTTAAAGAGCTACAAAGGTGTTGTGGTCTATAACTAATTTCGGTATTTCATGCATTGTGAGGAATAGTTTTAGTCGATTAAACCAATTTATTTACAGCTAGCCCTAAGGGTACAAAACGAAAAATTTTTGTGTTTAAATTTGATATGTGCGGCGGATTTTATATTATTTTGCGAGAAAGGTAACCGAAGGAACAGAAAGCCAGAATTGTAGCAGGATAGTATTTCCATATTCATTTTGGGAAGGATGGACTGTTACACAAATCAGCTTTTATTCAGTTCGTATAGCTTCTATTTGAGCTACTACTAAAAACGGGCTAGTTATATGGGCGATACTCAAAGGGACGTGGCAAAAGCGTACATATCATCTATATTTATACCCATTTAAACATTTAAACAGTTATGGATGTCATACTCCACACAAACTGACAGCTATAACTGATGGTCCGAATGATTTGTGTGGAAGGTTATTACTATTATTATTATTATTAAGGTTCATGGCAAATGGTCCGCATTTATAAAACAATTGCAAAAACATGATCAAATAAAAAGTCATAGTGGATTCCTTGCAGCAGTATAGAATATATGAATAATTTAATTTTACCTAGGTTATAGATATAGATATGTTGGAGGTACATATAAATATTTGGTTGGTCTAAAGTGATTATAAAAACATTTTCATATATCAAATTGCAAATGATTTTGACTACCCATATAAATGATACACCGTTTTTATTTTAAACAAAGCTTATGTCACTTTGTGTGGTAGGTACCAGAAGGGGAATGGCAATATCGCCCATATTCCACGTGAATACAACTATATATTCTATAAAAGCATTGACAAATATCAAGCTTCATAGTACTCCGTTGTAAGTTGTAGCAGCTTTAATTTTACGTAGGTTATGGCGATTTGTGTGGGAGGTGCCCGAAGGTGTGTGCCAATATCGTCCGTATTCCATGCGAATGTATCTTCTATAAAATCATTGCTAAATTATTCCGATCATATATAAGTTATAACAGCTTTAATTGTACGTAGTTTAGGATGATTTGTGTGGAAGGTACTAAAAGGGGCGTGGCAAAACCCGCCATACTTTTCACACTTAAAGTGATTATAAAAACATTACCAAATACCAAAATAGAGCTGATTCCGAATATCCGTGTGGAAGTCGCAGTGTTTTAATTTAACATAGGAATATGGGTCATTTGTGTGGGAGGTACAAGAAGGGGCGTGGCAATTTCGCCGAACTTCGAGCTTAAGCTAAGTTTGGGAAAAGTATTACCATGTGCAAAGTTTGAATTGATTTTAACTCCTTTCGAGAGTTATCTTGTACACCAGCCAGCCAGACGGACGAAAACATACTTATGGTCTTATGTCACTCCTTCATTGCGTTACACTTTTTGTCTGTCCCAAATGATATATACCCCCTACTCTGTAGAGTGAGGGTATAAAAATGAGATTGACTTCATTGAGTCACTCTACGTCACTCTACATCTAATGAAACTTACTGATTTGGAATATATTTCATGATCGATTATATTCAATTCTTACCTGAAACGAAAAAGAAATGAAAAAATTATTTATAACTTTTATCAGAAATTTTTAGGAAAAAATTTAAAAAAAAAATTTATGCTTAAACTTCTGTATAAATAATTTTAAAATCTTTGAAGAAAAATACATTTTTTTGTACTGTTTTTATAAATGATCGGTAGGCATTTATCAAGGCAGCCGAAAAATATTTCTGATTATATTTTTACACTATTTATTAAGTTCGATGCTTTTAGTTATTGAAGTTCTTTACTATTAGTTGACTTGCTCTTTTCTAACAGACAAATTCTATTATTTCAGTTAACTTTTTTCTGCTGTTTCAACAAACTTTTTTGCTGCTGTTATTTCAGCAATTTTTTTGCTGTTTCAGAAGTCGTTTTGCTTTTGATTCAGCAATCTTTTTTTTTGTCACACACATATATTTTTGAGTATATGAAAGTATAAATTTTTACTAGTATTTGCAGGTAACGAAAATGCGCTTTTTCATTGAAAATTGCTCTGGTCATCGTCTGTTAGAAAATTGTACTTTATCGATTTCTGGCTGAGACAAGGAAGTCACTATGTAGACGATAATGCCATCACAATTCAAAACATACCTTCGTTTGTTGCCTAATTGTGACAAACCTCCGCACCTTTGTTGTTCTCTTAACTGCATCATCTATGTTTTCATTATGTTGCCAAATAAATCAAAATTATTCCTACTCATACACTAAAAGGAGGACGACCAACATTCGGAACTTTTATGAACAAATATCATCAGTAGTAATGACATATTTCGATATTTATATTTATCTTTTAACAATTCCAATAAATCATATCAGAGAGTTCGTTCCTTTGCTCTTTACAAGGAATCAAATACAAATAAAAAGCAAACCATAAATTCCAAAGTGCCCCGGGCCAAACGAAACGAATCACGAACTGAAGGGGAGAATATAAAAAGACGAAGAAAAAGAGAAACAAATCTGTATTTATGTTTATTTGAATTTATTAACTTTTAGCATCATCACCTCTGTGAAGGTATGGCAGGTATAAATGTGTTTTGTAGCAAAAATATATACAGGAGGAATCAGGAAACTGAAGACAATACTAATATGCCATAAAGTCGATACACATACAAATGCAGATACCAGCAAAACAAAGAGTAACGTGCCAAAGACAATGAGATCTATGCTTCTCCCCCCACCCGCTACACAAACAGGACTCATCAATAAAGTTGCCAAACAGACAGAGATCTTTAAGCAAAAGGCACTGGGACACACACACACATACACTAACAAAAGTAGCGCAACCAACTAAGTAGAGCTTCGTGAAAACAATCGAAACCATAAAACGTATCGATGATGATACCTGGTGGTTGGTAGTCTGGTGATGTTCTTCAAACAGTCTTCGAAATGTTGGCGAGCATAAAATTTATGTCCTCCGAACAAGCAGACAAACATCTCGATATATCCGCACACACACACACACAGAGACACACGCCGCCACCACCACAGCAGATACAAATAAATACACTAAACGCCATTTAAATTGACTGAGATTTAGCAAAACGTACGAAGGATAGATGTGAGCGCCATACTGAAAGTTGCTGGTCGTGACGATTGTGTTGTACTCTTCGCTGAACGAAGGCTATGGGGAAAACGTACAAGAAATTGCTTTCAATTCAATGCCAATTTCGAAGAACAAGCAAAAGATGGGCCACAGCGGAAGTCTCAATATGGCAATTTGCGCCTCAAAACAAACTGGTGACTCTATAAGACGGGGTTGAGGCTAACACTGCACGCATGTCCCAAAATCGCATGTCAAAAAATCGTATTTCCTGAATAATAAGATTTTGAATCTGTACGAGAATTAACAATATTTCGACAATAAATTCCTTAGATGTACCAACAGATAAAACGGCCACTCTAAGAAGGAGGTTTATGTCTGATATTTTGTAGGCTATAACCGCATTTTCAGTATCTTCCGATTTTTACGAAATTTGGTGAACACGTTTGGTATTGCAAAAAATTGTGTTAGACAATTTTTTTCCAATAATTTAAAACTGTGGCAACCCAGTAACGTTGAAGTTTTGCGAAATGGTGTTGATTCAATCAGTTTTGTGAAAGATATTGAGCGATTTTATGCATGAGAATTGTTGTTCTTCATTTGAAAACAAAATTTTTTAGAAAATAGTTAACCTTTTTTTCAGAAAAATATATTGTACTTTATTATTTAATTTAAAATTCCCTTTTTATTTTTTCCCTGTGTTCTACATACATTGTGATTTTCAGAGCGGGCTTTGCAGTAGTTTTTGAGATATCGCCAAAAATGTCGAAGTACTCATGTGATTTTATTTTTATTATTATTTTCCTATATGTATGCCACACATACTTCCGAGTGGGATCTTATATAGTTTCTAAGATAACGGCACATAAGAGGAATTCCATGTTAAATAAGAGACATTTTCGAAAGTCTTCATATTTTGATGAAAATTGCTGAACGTATGTGGTGTTGGAAAATATTAAGTTCGACAAATTTATTTTTAAAATTTTTTAGAAGACTATGGCTAGTGATATATTACTTTGAAATTTTTCATATTTTGAGCAAGAACTGTCATAACTTTTTTATAATGAAAAATATTAGTTTTATATATTTATTTAGAGAGATTTTTTAGATTTTACAAAAAAAAAAAAAAATAAAAATTTTAAAATAAAAAAAATAACTATGCGATACTCACCCTTCATAGTAGGATTGACAGTAGTTTCTGAGATATTAGCACAAACGTATGAGAACTCCAGTGGAAAAATAATAAAAGAAACTAAAAACGCATGAGTTCTTCTGCTTTAATTGCTGACATCTCAGAAACTACTGAAAAGACCGCTCTGAATTTTGCAAAGTATTTAGAGCACATATGTAGCTATTTGCGGAAAAATTAAATAAATATAAATAAGAAGGGTATTAAAAAAATTAATTTCAATATTTTTTTGATATGTGATATTGCCCTAACTCTAAACGCCATTTTGCATCTATACCTAGTAAAAATAGAAAACCCAAAGATGTGAAAAATATGTTCATCTTGTGATTCGGAAGCAGTGAAAATTGGGATCTTCACCCATGAAATTAACATGGAGTTGTCTTAGTAGGGATGTCCTTTATTTTTTTAATTATCCTTATTATTATTATTATTATTTATAAAAGTAATAAAACAAAAAATGTTTTTTCCTGAGCCACGATTCGAACCCTTCTGGGTTACCTCTGTGATCCCATACTAGAAACTCGTTCCCATTCATTTATAAAAATGCTATTCGTAAAATGTTATGGGATAATAAAATATTACCTACTTTTTCAGAAGTTTTTTAAAATATTTTTTTTATAAAGAGAAGATTTTGAGATTCCATTAAAATGTGCATCCTAGATATTTTGTAGAATGCTGGATATTTTATAGAATGCAAATTTATTACTTGGCTGCACACATCCTCTATCATGATTTCCGACTCCATGACGGCTTTCGTTAGGTGAATTCACAGCGACTTTTCGTTATGAGAATCATACATCTCTTTACAAATATCAGTCAAAAAACAGCACCAGGTATAAATACCCAGACATACTTTTTAGCTGTTTCGTGATCATTTGTCATAATTTTTCTTTTCTTTTATTTCGGTCTGTGATATTTGATTCGCGCTGGAATAATGTCCTGGCTCTAAACCAATTTACGAAATCTGGTGTGCATATTCCTCTAATTAAGGAAATACACAATATTAAGGTATTTTTTCCAAATTAGTACTTTTAATTGGGAATACGGGAATAGGGGCATGCAAATGGTACCTAGACTGCACCTAGAATAATGAAATTCGGTGTATACATTCCTCTGAAGAATTCGTAGACACGTAAAATAAAGGGATTTTTCAAAGTTCGTACTTTTAGGGGGTAAAATGGAAAAAGGGGATACGAATTGTACCAACGAAATGGACGCAGCTAGAATCATGAAATTCGGTCTGACTGTGTATTCACGAAACATAAAAAGGTTTCTCCAAATTAATACTTTCAAGGGATACAATGGGAGCAGGGGGATAAAAAATGATACACCCCAAACGGATACATCTAGATCGATGAAATTCGACGTGTAGACGTGTAAAGCAAAGAGATTTTCGAAATTCGTACTTTTATGGAGGTAAAAGGGGATAAAATGGTACAAACCAAATGGCTTGAGATAGAATCATGGACTTGGTGTATACATTCCTGACTGACTGTACAGACACGCCAAATAAAAAGATTTTTTATTTTTACGCAAAAATGAGAAAGGTGATAAAACAGGCAAATGACTTGAATCACGAAGTTAGGTTACCTTGCACTGTGCACGTAAAAGATAATGGATTTTAAACAACTTTACTTTTCGAATTAAAATAGGATAGAAATACAACCAACCAAACGGCTGTAGCTGAAAATACACCCAAAATTTAGGCGATTTAAGCTTTTTGAATATTGCTGCCTTATATACACTTTTTAAACAGACTTTTATTAGTATTATTTCCATATATATATATGGCATTGACATTTTGAGTCTTGACTTATAATATTTAAAATAATTAAAATATTATATTTGTTTAAAAAATTATTTTTTTTTTCAATATTTTTATTTGTTTTGGTTTGTCTATATTTAAAAAATTTAATATTTGATTTGAACTGGGATATTGTCATGGCTCAAGACCAGTTTACATATATATTTACATATAGTAATGATAGTGGTAGTCTGCAGCCAAGTAATAAATGTCACCATGTCAGTTGTAAATAAATTTGCATTCTATTAAATACAGATGCAAAATGATCTTGAGCCAGGACAATATCCCAGTTCGACTCAAATATTGATTACAGTCAAAAAAAATACAAACGAAAAACACTAAAAAAATAACATTTTCCTGCAATGTTACTGCACTTCTGCAGTAACAGGGAATGCAATCCATGGTGGAGGGTATATATATTTTTTCTCAGTCAATTGCCAGTCGAAAATATTCGCCTTTTTTGGGCTCAGAAATAAAAAATATTGTACGTTTTATAGGAAATGGAAAACCTCGAACATGCTTCCGCGTGCATGAACCTACCTTCACAATGGTTGCAACAAACATTGTGTTAAAACTTAACATGCCACCCAGCCACTCAGGTGGCATTTAAAAAAATCATCCACGGTGGAGAACACTTTTTGTAACAATGAACCAAAAAGCAATAAAAAAGTAAAATGTTTCATTCGTTCGTTCAAAAAAAGAGAGAAAGAATCTCGTGAAACACAAGCAAGGAAACCTTTTTGTAGTTAAAAGCTTTTTTTCGTTTCCAAATAAAATTACAACACAATATTAAATAACAACATTATCCAATGCAGAGAGTGGGGTGGGGTGCAGCAGGTGTTGGTGGTATGGCAAGGGAAGTATAGGGAGCTAGAAGGAAACAAACGTGTTGTGTTAAGGGGAAAACAAAATTGAAAATCATAAATAAAATTGCTGTTAGAAAGTGAGTAAAAGTTATTTATAACATAAAATGTTAAGTGATTTCACCTTTAACATATTATTATGTTAACATAATTCGTATACTTTTTTGTGTGTCGCTGGCGGCAAGAGAAAGAACAACACCAACAACACACACGCAGCCAAGGACAATGATGAAGAAAGAAAAGAAATTTCATTACTCAGGAGCAATAAAAAGGAGAATGTCAGAGAAAAAACCTGGCCAAAAAGCAAGAAGAAGAGACGGAAAACCAAAACCGTTAAATTGAACACTTAAGTGCATGTGGCAAGGGGAGTTCTCTCCCCCTTAACTATACGCACCCACACCTTCACGAATCGTCTGCAGAAGGGGCCCTTTCTTTCAGTGCATAAATCGTTGGTAGAGTCACAACACCTTTAAACTCCTTGGCATGAGGAGCACTGGCTCTGGTTTCTACGGAAGTTATTTATTTATAGTCGCATATGTTTATGTTTATTTGGCCTTTAACTTCTCTTCCCACTTGCGTTTATTTGCTTTTCTTTTCCTCCTCCAGGTGTCCTTAACTTAAATGTACGCACACGTACGAGTTACATATCTCACATTCACAAGCCAAAAGTATTAACTCCATTTGTTGGACTCTGAGGAAATTGTGAGACAAGTAATTGATATTTCAATTTGCTGTACAAGAATTTGAGCACCACAAATATGTAGTGAAGCACTACTAAAGAGAAGTGGAGTCTATTCGTTTGATTCATTGGCTTTGTAACAACTCACAGTGGTTCCAAATTGATTTTTTAAATTAATTCGGTTTTTTTTGAAGCGATAGTGATATCTTGACGAAATTGCGAAATACCATTGAGCAGAGGTATTTTCCAAATGATTTGAAATTTACGAACATAGTTTCTCCATATTTTTCGTGCGTGATATTTTCGTGAACAAAAATACAAAAACTTGTTTTGTTTTTTCAAATCCATATTTTTCAATCGATCTTAATGAAATTTTGGCCATATCACTTTTAGTTAGAATACGAAAAGTTATTTGGTGCAAAAATTGGGCAGATAGTTTTAGTGTTTGATATAGCTTATATATGTGTGTGACTTCCGTGATATGAGTTGTTTTTACTGAGGAAGGCAAATCTTATTATAATTATGTATTTTATAAAAATTGTATAATATTTTGAAAAGGACAGAACAAGAGCTTTAATAATATGTAAGAGACAATTTTTAGCGCATCACTTTTTGTTCTTCATTACACGTAAAACTAATAATTTCATAAAAATGTAACTTTTTGAGATAAACAAATTCATATTAAAAGTAGTAAAAACATGGACATATTGTAAGGAAATTTTCGGATTATGTGGAAAAAATGTCTCCGAATATAAAGTCTATCGACGTCTTCGCATTTTTGCCCAACAAAATATCCAAATTTCAAAAGTGGGAAAAATATGATCGAAAATCGAGACTTTTTACTAAGGGTCGTCATTTCTTTATTTACCGCAGGGATGTGGTAAAACTTACTGATTAAGAAGTCAACATATGAGGCTATGAAAATACTAAATATTATGATTCGGTGCTTTGCAATTTAAGAATTTTTGAAAGTATATTTGTTTGTTTTAAACATAAAATTATTTTTTTTAATTTCAAAAAAAAAAGAATTTTTATTTTGACTGAAATTTTAACTTTTTATTTAGGTTTTGATTAGTTATCCAGTCTTAAAGAAAAACAAACCTACAACATTCTTTTGTTCGATGACTTACAGTGAAATTTGACGAAGAATATTTTTTCCATACACCCCCTAAAATTGTGGGTCAGTTTAGTATCAATTCGGAAAAAGTACTAAATTAACCCTAAAATGAATTTTAATTTTCACTTATTTCTGTCATTTAAGTTGAGTTTTTGTGTAATGAATTCTGTATTTTGTGCAGTAGAATATTATGGAAAATAATTTCGTAGAAAATGTTGATGCGTTAAACTTCTGTTTAGGGCTGTGTTTACCCTTACGACCAAAAGGTAACAAAAAGACCTCTATATTGATGAGTGTTAAGATGTTCCACAAATTTCTTCTCCGTAGTGATTTATGTAATACTGCTTATTTGATCAGCATAAAAATGGGAGAATTACATAGTTTCTTGCCGATTCATTTTAAGAATGTGTGACCATCATTCAAAACGTTTTTAGAAAAAGTTTCATTGTTTAAATTAAATTTTAAAATTCAAATAAAATAATTAATTGATTCAATCAAAAATAATAATTATAAAACAACATTTTCTAGCACATATTCTTTGAAGACATTAAGGCAGTAATTGTACTTTTAACAATTATTTCAAAATTTCACATGGGCGAGGTGACCAGCTTTGGAGTGTCCCCGTGTGGCCCCCATACACACTAGAATTTAGCACATAGTTTTCCAAATCATCTGGAAGCATTCGCTGCCATAAGCTTGTGAAAGTTCATCTCAAGTATATCCCTTTCCATTAACAAGTTAATTACAAAATCGACTTGGAACCCTCTATAGAAATTATATTTAGACTAATACCAAGTCAAAGTATGACATATTTTCTATTATTTAGACAGTCTGTGAAATTTTGTAGATAGTTGTCTTGTAGTATCGGATGATTCTTCGTGATGTTTGATTTTCAATAGGCCTTTTTGACAGATCACGCATGACTCATATCAAACTGCTTTGTTATTTTTGTTCAGCATCGTTTGGCAAGTCATCATGGAATGACCCACACCACTACAGCGTTTCCAAATTGTTCAGCTGCATTACGAAAACAGCGTTCTGTGAGAAAGAAGATTGTGGCGAATTGATTCGATGTCGTTCTTTTAACGTATTCGACAACTTGGCGCAATTTACGACATTAAAGCGTAGTAAATTCAACTTGAGCTAGAATTGATGCCAGGCGACATAAATTTGCGTGTTATTTTTAGCGAATGAGTTTTCCAGTCGCTATACTCGAATGAGTCGCCCAAAATTGGACCATCCGACGTAGTCGTAGCCAACATTTACAAGATATCATTTTCAAACAGTAAATGCCACAAATTGTTCTTTTAACCGATATTAAAAATTATAAGTTCGCTTTCAAATTTATGTGTTTTATTTTACATAATATATCTAACCTCATGATGAATCACCCAATAGATGTAAGAATGTTTGGGTTTGTAGTAGCCAATATATCCAGGTTCATTTATGTAGTAGAACAAATTATTTTTAGATATTTTTTAGCACTAAAACACTTTCGTTATAGAGTAGTTTGATGATTGAAAATCCGCACAAAAAAGATAAATGTTTTGGATTGACTTGTTCATAACAGTTACACTTGAATTTTAATAAATAATTAAATTTAACTAATTTAAAGTTTTCTCTTGAGGAAATAACCGGAGAAAAAACAAATGCAGAAAAACGTCCTGTCGTTCAAGTTATTAAGCTTATGGTTGAACGGGCGGAAGTTTGAATCTTTTTTTTTCCCTGTGAGATGAATGATGATTACGAAACCAATTGAAATATTTTGGAATTTTTTGATATTATTTTAAAAAACATAACATCATTTATTTTAAAGTTAAAGTTCCCTGTTTTGCGTCGGTAACACAAAATATGACCATGGACTGATAATAAGTTCAATTCATGTACATAACTATTTTTCAATGTGAAGGCATTTTCAAAATTCCACTGAATCAGAGATTAATTGAAATCTTTAAAGTCATTTGGCAAAATACCTCGATTTTTTGAATTATGACGGTCTTATTGCCAATCCACGGTCACTCAACAACTTTTGTACAGACACGTCCGTCAATAAAGAATTGCAGACATGCCGGCCGACCGACCGAGCGAGAGAACGACACGCTTAAATTGAACATCATACGTAAGCAATTATTAACAATGACAAATAAATGTGTGTCCGTATGTCGTTGTGTGTAGTATTTATCATAAAAAGTTGTATTTTACGATAAACACACATGCACACACACCAATTTATATACACATACATCCATACGGAACAATTGATTGTCTTCTGGGTTCTACTCTATTTACATAAAATATCAGGAACCATTCCACTGGTTCCTCAGTATCGTTTGTTGCAGTAAACAATATATTTTTATTAACTATGTGCGATATGAGCGACATACGAGGGTCGTTATCAAGCTGATGCAAACTGTGAAGGTTTCCAGTAAACATGGACAATGGCGGTAAAAATTAATTGTTGCGTTTAAATTTTGAAATTATTTAGGAATGTTTTGCCTTCTCGAAATGCAAGGCACTGAACAAAAGTAAACATTTAATTTTATACCTTTATCCATATATTTTTTTGTTCTGATCCTCGATCGAAATTAAATTTTCTAAAAAATCACATTTGTGTGACTTATTTTTCCCCCTTTTTGAGAATTGTGGGATTTTTATATGAGTGATAGTGTTTCGTCTGCTGTCCAAAATTTAAATATCCAATTTTCGAATTTTTATATTCAAGTCCGATACTCCGTGTTCCTCTAAACATTTCCACTGCCCCTCGTATGTCCGCACAATACAAATGTAAATAAAAACTGTTGAAAAATCACATCAGTTTTTCAATTCGTGCAGAAGAAACATTTGTTCAACGTGAAAACTGCGATGGGACAACAACGGAAAGCGGAAAAGCAAATATTACGAAAACGAATCTGTGAATGTCACCCATCGACGTGTGAGTGTGTTTGTTTGTTTAGCATCGTTTTGCAAAGATTTGTCTTTTAGTCCTGCAAAAAGCCGGGCCAACATGATTGTCACAGCGTTGCGGCATGAAACAAAAGCCTTGCAGGCTGTTGTTTCAAGGTCCTCGGTCCTCCAGAGGAGTCTGTGTTACTGTTTGTCTCCCTCCCTCTGTCCATCTCGTTCGCCCTGCTCATGTAGGCCCTGTTGGCAAATATGGGGATTTATAGAGAGGGAGAGAGAGAGAGAGAGCAAGTGAAAAAAGGACCTGACACCGACTACTACTCTGCTATTTGTTCAGCATTTGTGTGTGCAAACGTTTTACTAATTTTACATATTTTTTTTTTGCTTCAATTCCTCCCCTCCGACATGTTTTCATTTCTTCGTTTTGTTTTGTTTATGCCAATGTTGGCTATGGTGTTGGTGTTGCTTTGGCTGGCGCTTCGTGATCGTTCGTGTCATACATTATGGAAGTTTAAGTGGTAGCAAAGTCATTTGTTGTATGTTTTGTTGTGGGGGGATTCCTTCCCCCACCACCGCTTTGTCTTGTTGCCTTTGGCTTGGGGAAACTTCAATATTTTTGCCATTCTTCTTTGGTTTTATGTTTTTGGCTTTAGAATCTGTTAAAATGTAGAAATAAGTATGACCCCTGCAAACATATATTTTAATGTTTTCGTTTTTTTTTTTCGTTTCTTTAAAGTTCAATATTATGGCAGACGTGACCTGTAAACTAAAATAGCTAAATTTATAAGGGGAGAGCAAATACTTAGGCGCACACACACGCCTGGAACGTATATGTGTGTGTGGTAACACACACACACATCGTTAATACGTTTGTAATGATATAAGGGATCTAAATACTTAGTTGCCAAACATAATAAGTATCTGTCTCAAATGTGACTGCGTGTGTCGCCGCATTTGACTCGATCCTTTTGTCGGTCTGGTGTGCCTGGTACAGTGGGACAGGACTGCGTTATAAATGAAGTTGTTTTTTTTTGTTATACCTACAGTATTTCTTTGAGATTACATGGGAAATCAGCCAACATTTAATTTAATTAGATAAACATAAAAACTTAAACTTTAACCTATTTTTAAGAAAAACTGGACTACGTCCAACTATTGTATTTATGTTCATCATTAGCACAGTACTTACTCACTATGTTCATTTTTGTGTAATAAGTTGTTTGAGTCTGCCCATCGAAATTGTTCATAGGAAAATATTTTAGAGTAGAAATATATGATAGACTATAATATATTTTAACTATTACTTTTATACAAAAACTTTTCAGCAATAAAAAATAATTTATGAATCAAATGTGACTTTTATTTAAATATTTTATTATTTAAATATTATTATTATTATTTAAATATTTATTTTCTTGTTATTATTTTAAGGTTTTATAATTTATCAGATAATTCAATATTTATACTCTGGTTACTAATCTGTGGTTATGGTTTTTTTTTTTCAGTTTAGACTTTTAAAATCACAATTATGGAAAATCACAGTATCTTTTTTCACTATTCACTATTTTTCAACTATTCAACCGTTGGACTATTATTTGTGGTGTGCCCTCAGCAGCCATTTGAATGAAATTATTTTCCATTATTATCCGAAATTGTACTTTCAAATAAGAAAAGAAATTTGAGAAAATATTCAGTACTTTTTTTATAGCATTTAAAAAAAAAGTTATTTGGCGGACCCTATATATAAAAATGAATCTGTGTTTGTAAGTTTGTTTGTTTGTTCTTTATAGCATCCTAACCTACTGAACCGATCTCTTGAAATTTTCACAGTATGTTCATGCTGAACCGGTGGTGAAAATAGGCTATATACATTTTTGATATTTTCAGTGGGCGTGCAATCTTCCATACGAAGTTAAAATCTATTATAGAATATATTCAGTTCTATGACAGCTACAATACTGGAATTTTGTGTCAAAGCATCTAGCATAAACGTGCGTAGTTGTTCCAAAAAATGGGCGGTATTGGAAAAGTGGGCGTGGCACCTCCCATACGAAGTTAAAACCAATTTTCTACCCATTTGAACCTGTTTTTGAGTATATTCGACACCGAGATTCCTATTGTGTGTAATGTCAGTTTTTCTTACGAATGAAGTTTTTTGTTTAGGTAATGGAAAGGACAACAAAAAATCAATTTCATTTTTGACATTTCTTCCATTATTCGCCGTTCTCCATGGATCTTATCCATTTCTTTAGTATCTCAGGGAAGTACCTTTATTATAATTGGTACATATATTACCGATCAGGAGAAAAATCAAAAAATGAAAGCAGATTTAAATTTTACCGTTGGTTGTTTTGTCTGGCGAAGCGGGCGGGGGTTCAGCTAGTATACTATAAAATCACAGTGGATACTATATTTAAAGACGGCGGGAATTCCCGGGAAATTTAAAAATAATTCCCCTCTCCTGGGAAATGAAAATTAAAAAGAAATGACTTTTTCGAAAATATTTTTTTTCGATGTGCATATTTAATAGAATATAAATTTATTTTATAATTTTTTAAAAGCGGTTATTCGACAAGTGAGTTGTGCTTCTCGTTCATTTGTGAGAATTATTTGGTTAAATACGCCGGACATGCTTTTGAAAAGTCGCTGGAAACCTCCTGAACGAAACCTTTGACAGGGTGGACATCTTGATAGTGGTAGTCTGCAGCCAAGTAATAAATGTCGAACAAAACAAAAACAATTTGTGAATGATTTGTTGATTCGAAAACAACTAGGGAATATTTTGATCATCCTTGTCGTGAACAAGCTCCTTATTTAACATTTAAAATTCGTTATAGACAATGAAGCGGTGGTCTACTGTTTATAATTTTTTTTTTAATTTGGTACTAAATTTGGTTCTAAAAATTTTATTCAGTTTAAGTACGTTTGTAATTTAAATGGAAAATATAAAATTGAATAAATAAGAAAATTTAATATAGGAACAATAACTAGAATACAAAATATGTACATCGTGATGTGTTGGATGAGAACGAATAAAAATTTTGAGCATCATTTAATTAATTTAAATTGATAGTATGGCTGTTTTTCTTTAAGACTGGATAACTGAGCTGCGATAACAAAAATTTATAAAAAAATTTTAAAATTTCACTCAAAATAAAAAATTCTTTTTTAAAATTGTCGCCAAAAGCAATATCAATGTGTGTGTGAAAACAACTTTTGAAAAAATAATTTTGTGTTAAAATTTTTTGACTTAGCCTGGATAATTATGGATAAGTCCAATAAAGTCGGCACAAAATATTTTTTTGAAAATTTCTTTTGATACATATATTTATATTGTGGTTGGCGACAATGTGAAGAAATATTTTTTTATTTTGAACGAAAAATTAAATTTTTATTAAAGTTTTTGTTATCGCAGCTTGTTATCGCGGCTTAAAGAAAAACAGACGTAGTATTAAATATAACAAAATAAAAAATAAAACAATTGTTTCCGATTTGTTTTCTATTTTTTATGTTTTTTACATTTTTTTAAATATTTATTTTTGCAATTTTTGGCGAATGTTCTTAAACCACTGTTTCTATGTAAAAGTGAAATTCGCAACGTGTGTAGCTATTATAATTATCTTTGATATCAACTGGGATATTGTCCTGGCTCAAGACCATTTTGCATCTATATTCAATAGAATGCAAATTTATTTACAAATGGCATGGTGACATTTATTACTTGGCTGCTGACTACCACGATCATGATTTCGGTAGGTATTATAATTATCTTTAATTTAACTTATATTCGGGTGATATAGGACTTATCTTCGGCGAAAAGTGCAATTTTAGTAAAAAAATATCCATACATTTTTTAGTTTTTTGTTAGTTTGGAAAGCCAAAAATACCAGCAAATTTTTTACAAACCTATGTATTCGGAAAATTTTTTATAGCAGAGTGATATCATTGTAATGCTGGAATTTTGGCATATAGCTGTCAGCCAGATGAATTTTTGATGAACGATTTCGTAGGTGTTTTACATATTATGCTATTTGAAAGTCTTTTTCTTGCAGTTTGAAATTAATCTAGTGTGTGTGCTATCCACAGCTAATTTCCGCCCTGTGCAAAAAAATATCGTCAGCGCTTTATCAACTCCGGCCCACTGTAGACCATGTGTCGAATATTTGTAAAGGCAAATCATTGACTTTAAGTTAAATATATGACCTTCCACATGAGTCATGTACGTTGGTGTACTTTTGGCACATGAACATTTGTACGTCTGTCTGTCCACAATCTCTGGCTGGAGTTACTGTGTCTGTGCCTACAGACATACAATGGGGGTTGGGGTGTATTACACAACAAGAGTCTGTGCCAATATGTCTAGCAAAACATGCAACAATAATGACTTCTTCTCCTCCTCTTCCTCATGCTCCTTGTCCTACAACTTCCAGAGCGTTTACAACGAGGGGCATTTGTAATCGTATTCAGCTTTTGATATTGAATACACGTAGAACGAAATGCCAGACTGAGTACGATGGTACAGGGAAGGGGTAGTACTCGTTTCCCCCCCAAAACATGCATATTTCTGTCCTGACTTAAAGCTCAGATGTTTTAGATTCCCCGGCAAGAATTTGCGAACCCATTGCCAAGGGAAACCAGGGAGAGAACATTGTCCATTTGCCGAACATTTGCACGTTTTTGGCTAAATTTTATTTGACTTTTATTGGGTTTACAAATTATTTGTTGATGAGCTTAGAACTCCACACAGACAGAGGGAGAGACCTACCACCCGCTCCCTTATTCCCGGACTTAAGGACGATGTTGTTTTGTGTTCGTAGCTCTAACATGCACATGTACATATGTGAGCTCTGACATCTGCATGTGTAGATGTGATGCTAGCTAGTCCTGTGCTGGTATTCCTGGTACTGCTGCTGATGGTGGTGGCGATGGCCATAAAACAGTTTGTTTTCCTTTCAAAGTGCTTAAGTTGAAGTACGCCAAAAATTCGCTTTTTATGTTTATGTCCTCAGTCGAGGCATTCAATTGCCCATCACATCCATTGGCCATGATTTTGTGTTCAAGTCGTAAGTGTTCCAGTTCCGGCTGTGATTGATATTGACGCATTTAGTAGCCAAACAACAACGGAAATCTATCCACAACCCACAACATTTAGCCAGTGTTTAGTTTGTACTGACAGTGGTCAGTGGCCAATGGCCGAGTGTAAAGAGAGCAGAGGAAATTGTTGCGTTGCCATTTAGACAAGGCCGGTAAAACTGAATATCTAAGTTTCATGCGTATGAGCGTTATTTACACAATTGTCGATGGAACATTTATTTATACCCATTAGCTGGAGATGTTGCAATGTACAGCACTCAAATGTCGCGTAAATATCCACATCAAAAAATACAACGGAATGAATTTGGGGAACAAACTTCTATTTTTCTAAACTTAAAAAGTAAAATAATTTAAACTTTTGAGAACAGGTACCTGAACAACAAACCACAAATTACCCAATGCAAAAACATATTAATATTTTCTGATGTATTTTGGCTCCCTAAATTAAAAAATACTAAACATTAAAATGTCAAAGGCAAAGGTGCCTTTCATATTTGTACTCTCATTTTGGAAATATAAGTCCCATAACACTAGCGTATAAGTTCAATTAAAGGTACTTCTGGTGACTAAAAATGTTGAGAATTCCTTTTTGACATAGAAACAGAAGCTTAGGAATAGAAATTCCGAAGAATTGAGATTTTTTTGGAAAAAAAACTTTTTTGCTGGCACGAAAAAATCATTGAAAATAAAAAATCGGTAGCTTTTATTTTGTTTTTCAATAGCTAACACTATAATATTGTCCACAATAAAAGATCTGCGAATAAATGTATAAGTTATGGCGCTCTTTAAAAACGCAAAAGAACTAAAAAAATCATGATATTCTAAATTTGTGGTTAAATAAGGCGAAAATGTCCTTTCTAAATTTAATATTAGAATATTTCATTTTATTTTATAACAGAAGAGAAGAAAACAAAAAAAATTGAAGAAATTCTTAAATAAATTCTTAACAATTAAATTAAATATAAGAATATTTCATTTTATTTTATAACAGAAGGGAAGAAAACACAAAAGGAAATTGTGTAGATAAATGTAGAAGTTATGGATTTACTTAAGAAAGTACATGTCGTCTTTACGACAAGAAAAGCTTCGTAACATGGTTTTTGAAAATCCCTTACTTCTACAATATAGGTCTAGATTTCTCCATAGATTTATTTTCAAAAAGGTCATGTTTTCTTCATTAAGATCCCAGGTATTATATTAATTTATAATAGTTTAGAAAATCATGATTTCTTTACTCCCTTTGCGTCTACAAAGAGGGTCATAACTTCTAAATCTATTCGTAGATAAATTTGTCCCTCACAATGACTGAAAATACCCCTAATACTTAAAGTGTGCATATTTATAGTTTTTGAATATGTCTGCTTATATTTACTTTATATTTGGAATGGGACAAAAAGGGATAAAAATGGTACCAATCAAAGGACAACAGCTAGAAACACGAAAATCGGTGTGTTCATACCTCTAATTGAGTAGATACATAAAATAAAAGTATTTTTCCAAATTCCTACTTTTAAGCTGTTAAATGGTAATAGAGGGATAAAAATGGTACCAACTAATTGACTTTACCTAAAATAATGAAATTCGACGTATACATTCGTAATTCGTACTTTTTGGGGTTAAAATGGGAAAAGGGGAAACAAATTGTACATGGCCGTAGCTAGAATCAAGAAATTCGTTGAATTCACGACAAATTAAAATGTTTTTCAAAATTCGTACTTTAAATGGATACAATGGAAACAGAGGGATGAAAATGGTACAAACTAAACGGCTACTGTTAGAATGATAAAATTCGGTGCGTACATCCCTCTAATTGTGAAGACACATAAAATAAAGAGATTTTCGTAAGTCGTATTTTTAAGGGGTAAAATGGGGAAAAGAGATAGAAATGGTACCAACCAAACTACCGCAGTCACAATCATCGAATTCGGTGTATACATTCCTCTGCAGAGAAAAAAACAAGATTTTTCAAAATTCGTACTTTATTTTGTTGCTTTTACGAAGTTTGGTTATCTGGCACTGTGTACGTGGGGGATAATTAATTGTCAAAATTTATAATTTTGGCAATTAAAATAGGATGGAAATACATCCAACCAAAGCATTTTTGAAGAATGCTGCTTTATATATATATATTGAATTGACTTGAATTTTTGTTTCGAAGTATGCGGTACAAACATAAAATCTATATTTATATTTATCCCAACAAACATTTGGACGATATATCACCAAGAAGATATCATTTTGAAGAAATTCATCAAAATAATTTTTTCTTGTCACCCTTGTTTTGAAGAAATATTGGCGATATTGATTTTGTTGTTATTGTTCGTTTGACTGTTTCGGAAATAATAAAAGAAAATTTCTGTTTCATTGGAAATCCGTGTTTCTTTTCATATTTTGTTGATGCATTGCAAAATGAACTAGCCCACTATAAGTAAAAGAGAAGCTACAAGTTGAAGTTCTAAATGAAATCAGTAGCAAGTGATGAAAAGCCAACTGTTAAGTTGATTATTGATAAACATCTTTCGGGTATAACATTTTATCTGACATTCGCTTTTTTTTGCGTTTCACAGAGGCTATGTTTTCAAAACTAATTGGAGTAGTGCCACGCAGTTTGGATAAGACGCGCTCTCAAAAAGCTTGGTCAGCAAATTTACTTGGATGGGAACCAAGGAGAAGCCATCGGCTCAAAATTATATAATTTCTGCATTTAAAGGTATATATATAACAGAATTTTGAATAATATAGCTTGTTTATATGCATTTTATTTGTTTTATTTTTAGGTATACGTTTTGGTTCTTTTCCAAACCCAAGTGCAAAAACGTCCACTTGATTAACCGAAAACAGCAGTGGTATAATATAAGCTTGATAAATAATGCATATTTCTCTGATGTCCATATAAAGAGTGATTTTTTTGAGGTTAGGATTTTCATGCATTAGTATTTGACAGATCACGTGGGATTTCAGACATGGTGTCAAAGAGAAAGATGCTCAGTATGCTTTGACATTTCATCATGAATCGTCTTACAAACGAACAACGCTTGCAAATTATTGAATTTTATTATCAAAATGCGTGCTCTGTTAAGAAAGTTCATTGCGCGCTTCCATTTTATGGTCAGTTTAATCGACCCATAGCCCACTGGCTATTCGGGCTATTGTGACTAAATTTCGCACCAAATTTACATTGTTGGACATTAAACCACCAACACGCTTACGTAGAGTGCGAACTGAAGAAAATATCGCAGCTGTATCGGCCAGTGTTAATGATGACCACCAATTTTCGATTCGTCGCCGTTCGCACCAATTGGGTCTCTGTTACTCAAAAACGTGGAAATGCCAAAATTGGACTAAGCGGATGGACCACCTAAGACGCAGCCGCGGTCAACATTTAAATGAAATTATCTTCAAAAAGTAAATGTCATGGACCAATCTAACGTTTCAAATAAAGAACCGATGAGATTTTGCAAATTTTATGCGTTTTTTTTTTTTTAAAAAGTTATCAAGCTCTTAAAAAATCACCCTTTATTTAATTTCTAACTCTTAGTTGTTTTGTGTTTACTTATCATTTATGATGTTTGTAATTATTAATTTTGAAAAATGAAAAACATGAAAAATATGGAAAATTTAATTTTTGTCTTCTAGGTGGTTATTTGGCTATATCCCGTTTTTATCTTCCAGGTGATATTATGCCGATATCATTCAGATTTCTTGTGGATGATAATCTGGAGATATCGCCGATTCATCATCCGGGTGTATTACTTTCGTATTGCCTTGGCGTGTCGCCCTGCCGCACAAACTTCTCTATGAGAGGTAACTTCCGCAATACGAATATGATTGTTGCCGCAGTATTATTTTTCTTCTAGACGATACGATTTCGAATCGTTTTCGTATTACTTTGCTTGTTGGGTATTATTAGCTGTTTTACCCTGCGTTACACGGATTCATTCCTCCCTATCCTCTAACTTCGTATGCTTTTGAATTCTTTTTTGGGCGCCACTCACGTGAATTGCGTGAATCACGCGTGAACGTGAGCAAAATTTATTTTACTCACGTGAGCGTGCGTGAACGTGAGGAACGAACAAATGTTCGTGCGTGAATGTGCGTGAGTCTAATTTCTGCGTGAATCACGTGATTTTTTCGTGAGTCGCACATGTTTATTAATTTTTTTATTTTCATTTAATTTCGTTTAAAAATGTGAAATTTTCCATTCAAAGTAAAAGTCATACCAATATTTATTTCTAAAACATAGTGCTTCAGTGTAGGTATAATATCTATTTTTTTCTATTATTTAAGTAAGCATTCCCTGCACCAACACTTGGCACTGAATTTATATCCTTAGTGTTAATTCAATTAAAAAACCACACAACTGGTATCGGTATATATGCTGTGTTTATTTTTACTTGGATTTTATGTCAGTGTCCGATTTCTAACTTATCTCGCGTTAAACTATACGGTATACCACACTGTAATATTGTATAACTATTTAAAAAATATGAATTTAAAACAAACAACGCAAACGTGGAGGTTTTAAATAATTAAATAAAATAATTTTTGGATTTGCGGGGCGTTACTCATTTCGCTTTAAAATGTATATCTTTGTGGAAATTGTTTGCGTGATTTACGCGAATCACGTGATTCACGCGTGATCGTGAGGAAAATTTATTTTACTCACGTGAGCGTGCGTGAATGGTGTTGTGGCATAGTGCTATTAATTGTTATTAATTTATATTGATATTATTAAAATGGGCTCCGGGGCTCTGGACAAGACTCGATCATAGAGTTCCAATTTTGTATGACTGTTGGATATCCTACATAATAATCTTGCTCTTAAGTTTAAAAATTAAATTTAAAAAATCATCCACGCTTTTTTGTTTTTTCAATTTCGAAAATTTTGTCTGAGCGAAGCGAACTTATGCCACTAAGTCGTTATTGTCCCTATGAAATAATATATACTAACCTACTCCCTATTCTTCAGATACCCAAGTAGAGGTTGGGCGATATGTTTGAACAATTTTGTACGCATTATTAACATTTAGGCAGGTATAACCTTAGGGATTTCGAGGGAAGTCAAAGCACTAAAATTACCATAATTTGCCGCCCTAAACACCTCCATTATTTGGGCAAACAATAACTAAAACAGGGGATCTTTAAAGCATTCCGCACTACATGAAGTCAAAAAGGGTTGTCTTCTACCGCTGCCGCCATGTTTGCAAAGTTCTTTTTTGTACGTACGTCCTAACAACAAAAAGCGTTCCTTCTTGGGACAAAAACTACAAGTTTTCTCTTCCGTTTGGTGTGTGTCTTGTTTGTTTGTCTTTTCCTTCTTGTCATTAACAATAATAATATATTTTAAGTGAAATGCTTTTTGCGACGATTTCGTTTACGAATTATTAGACAAGCACGGCAGGACACGCTCTCCTCCCCGGACGTACATGGCTGGAGGCAAAAATTATGTAACTACTTACAGAGAGCAGCAGAGTAGCAGCAACAACACCCTGCCAGGGAAACATCATTGAAACGTAGACAGACGAACGAACGAACGAAAAAAAAGCAAACAACAACTGAAAACGAAATGTGCACAAGAAATGAAATCATAATTGGAAACGTAATTACATTATGAAAATGCCATAAAACACATTTCACAAGTCACAACGAGCGTGAGCTCTTCGCTCGTTGGCCCCCTGCAATTTCGCAGCGAGAAAAAGGGGTAACAAAGGCAAACACACAGGAATTCGTTAAAATTGTGACAAGCACAACGAGGACAACGAAGGGAACACACAAAAAACATAAGGATCCAGTGAAATTGGTTAGAATTTTAATGAAAAGGAGGAACATTTTCCCCTTTTTATTGGGATTTAATGAACGTGTTGGGCAGGCAGGGCGGGCGTGTGGTGCCTGCAAATGGAATTTAAAAATGTGTTACAAATTTCCGTTTTTCCCTGTCTGTTTGTTTGCTCCCTTTCCTCGGCTGTCTGGTTGGGCTATGTTTGTTTGTTAGCAATTTCGTTAAGCGAGTTTAATTTTATTTGAATAAGGCGCGTAAGGATTTGTTAATGCATTTCCGGTGTCAACTGTTTGAGTGTGGGGAACGCGTGAACTGTATTTGCCTGGAGGTGAAACAAGAGATAGCTTGAGGTGCGTGTTTTTTTTTCAATTGGCACTAAAAGTGTCATATCTAGTGTGAGTTGTAGTGGTGGCGGCGAAGTTGCTAACGTTGACAGGAATTTCAACGAAAAGTTTGTACAAAAAAAAACTTCGTTATAATTTAGCATTAGAGACTACACTTGTCCGCCAACTTTAGCTGTTTTTTTGTTTTTTAAAAAATCCTTGTTGAATTCATTGCGCTCAGCGAACCACAAAAGTTTATAACTAAAGGGCAAAGCAACAATTAAAACAGACCAAACGCGCATTAGGGTAGATAGACAGATAGGACGAACCGTGGACACTAGGGTGAGTTTTTTTGTGTGTTTCAGGCTTACCTATCACACTATAGCCAAACCAATATCTATGGCGGATTCAAAGGAAAACATTTTCCGCGCAAAACAAATTTTCAAAATAGGTTCAAATTATGAACAACTACTTTTGAAACCATGATAAGGTAGTAATTATTTCGTACTTCAAATAATGCCGAATTGTAATGAGGTATCATTATGTGATAATGCAAATTGTAATGAAGTATCATTACCAAAATTTTTAAATTGAATTTGTGTGTATTCTCACAATTCAAAAATAGGGGTGGATGTTTTTCTTTATACCGGGATAACAATCTGCGATAACAAAAACGTTAATAAAATTTAATTGCCGCCAACTACAATACAAAAATTTGTATCAAAACTAATTTTCAAAAACAATATTTTGGGTTGACTTTTTTCGACCAAACCTCGATAACCATAAATTTGATTTATTCACTTGATAATTATCCAGGCTAAGTCCCAACATAAAACTAACATAAAATTATTTTATCAAAATATTTATATAAATATTTTATCAAATATCACAATGTCACGACAATTTTTTTAGATTTTTGTTATCGCATCTTAATTATCCAGTCTTAAAGTAAAAACCCTAATATTTCCCGCTTTAAAGAGAGGTTTTATTGCTATTGGGTAATCCCACAAGATTTCGACCCAGGGTGGATTTTGACTTTCTTTGATTTTGGTGAAATTTGGTAGCAATATTCTATAACAAGCATGACGTTTATCTTAGATCAAAGTAGTACGTGTTTCGAATTTTACAGTGATATTGGCATCTATTGAAATGTTTTCATTTCTTTTTCGCTAATAAAAGAGAAAAGTTATATATCCTTGTAGTTTAAGGCTCTCTAAATTACCACCATTCTTTATCCTTGAATATCCGGAGAAGGTATGTTTTATTTTCTCAATTTTGTTTTATGTATTTTAGCTTCAATAAAATATCAAAATTTCGTTATAAAACGACAAATGGTTCAGACATTCTAGCATTTGTTATAGTAAAAAAATCAGAAGAACAAAATTTTAGTTTTTAGAGTATTTGATAAAACTGTATACTCAGACTTATAGAAATTAAAAGACGCCAATTGATTTTTTGCAATGAACCAAAATGTTCCTCAGGTCAAGTTAGTTGCCGCACATAGATCATAATTATAGATTATAGTATCAACTTTGTACCACTCTAAAGCCCGAACTAAAGATAAACGCCACATTACCCACATGATTGCGAAGAATGTAGGGCGCAATTTAATAAAAAATCGTGGGTGATAAATGTTCAAAACTATAGTTTTTGTGACTCTTTTGATGCAATTACACTATATTCACATATCCCTTCGCGTGGACCCAGTCATAGTTGTCGTGCGAGTTCGATTATCGCAACTGCAGAGGGTCATAACTTCAACATTTATCCACAGATTTTGCTCGTTAGTATGTTAACTATTAAAAACTAAAATAACATTTTTTCTGATTTTTTTCTAGTTGCTATGAGTTTTTTCGTGCTAACGAAACAAAAAACTTTTTCTTTTCGAAAAAATCTATTTTTTCACAATTATTTGGAGACTGTTCCTAAACCACTGTTTCTACAAATATTAAAGGTACCTCGGCGAAAATTGGAATTTGAGTAAAAAAAAATTATCCAAGAAAGAAGCATAATACGCGTTAAGTTCGGCCGTGCCGAACTTTGTATACCCTGCACCATGGATAGCATTCATTTTTATACCCTCCACCTCCAGGATGGGGGTATACTAACTTTGTTATTTCGTTTGTAACACCTTGAAATATCGACCTGAGACCCTATAAAGTATATATATTCTTGATGGTCGTAAAATTCTAAGACGATCTAGCCATGTCCGTCCGTCCGTCTGTTGAAAGCACGCTAGCATCTAAACGAAAGGAGCTAGAATGTTCAAATTTTCCATAAATGCGTCTTATAGTTGTAGGTCGGTTGGGATTGAAACGGGGCGAAATCGGCCCAAAGGAAAAAATTTTTCCCTCACAAGGACTAAAATACCCATAATAATCCCTAATATTTTAGCGTATTTAAGCATATTTTTTAATATGTCTGTTTGGTATGCGCATTCTCGTTATAGCAAAAACGTGCACCATAAAGTGATTATTATTATGGGGCAAAAAAGGGATAAAAATGGTACTTATTAAACGACAACAGCTAGAAACACGAAATTCGGTGTGTACATTCCCCTAATTGAGTAGATACATAATATAAAAGTATTTTTTCCAAATTCGTACTTTTAAGGGGTAAAATGGGAATAGAGGGATAAAAATGGTACCAACCAAACGGCACCATGTAATGAAATTCGGTTTATACATTCCTCTGATTGCATAGACAAGTAAAATAAACTGATTTTTCGAAATTCGTACTTTTTGGGGCCAAAATAGTAAGAGGGGATAAAAATAGTACCAATCAAATGACCGCAGCTAGAGTCATGAAATTCAGAGTATACATTCCTTTCACTACGAAGACATGAGAAATGAAAGGTTTTTTCCACCTTCACACTTTCAAGGGATACCATGGGTACGGAGGGATAAAAATGGTACCAACCAAACGGCTACCCCTGGAATAATAAAATTCGGTGTATACATTCCTCTGATTGCGTAGATACTTAAAATAAACAGATTTTTCGAAATTCGTATTTTTTGGGGTTAAAATGAAAAAAGGGGATGAAAATAGTACCAATAAAATGACCGCAGCTAGAGTCATGCAATTCGGAGTATACATTCCTCTGACTGCGTAGACACGGAAAATAAACGGATTTTGGAAATTTTTACTTTCAAGGGATACAATGGTACAGAGAGATAAAAATAGTACCAACTAAACGACTACAGCTAGAATGATGAAATTCTAATTGCGTAGAAACGTCTAGAGGGCAATACTTTTGCAATTAAAATAGAATGGAAATACAACAAACTGTAGCACCCACTATCTACCAATATTTATGGTATTTAAGCTTTTTGAAAATATAAATATAAGAATATTTATTTTTGATTTGAAATAAATAATGGTTTGAAATAATAAAAATATTATATTTATTTATAAAATTATTTTTTCAATATTTGTATTTGATTTTCCTGTAATATTACTGCACTTCTACGAAAACCGACACCCTCTGTGGAATGCAATCCATGGTGGAGGGTATATAAAGTTCGGCCCGGCCAAACTTAACTCCGTTTTTACTTGTTTAATATATTATTTTGTTAATATAGCCAAAACAAATAAAATATTGAAAAAAATATTTTTTTTTTATAAATGTATAATTTTAATTATTTTAAACCACGCATATAAGGCATGGCCTTGTCAATGTTTATACAGAGTGACAGTTATCGACTATATATATTGGTTGCATTTCCATCCTTTTATTAATTCCAAAAGTACGAATTTTTAAAATCCATTATTCATGATTCTAGCCATTTGTTCGCTACCAGTTTTATCACTTTCCCATTTTTGCCATAAAAGTAAAAAAATCACGAAATTGGAAAAATCATTTTATTTTGCATGTTTATGCAGTCAGAGGAATGTACACACCGATTTTCATGATTCTAGCTACGGCCATTTGGTTGGTACCATTTTTATCCCTTTTCCTATTTTACCTCCGTAAATGCACGACTTTCGCAAATCTTTTTATTTTACGTGTCTACGCAATTAGAGGGACGTACACTCAGAATTTCTTCATTTTAGCTGTAGCTGTTTAGTTGGTACAATTTTTATCCCTCTGCCTCCATTTTATCCCTTGAAGTACAAATTTCGAACAATCCCTTTTTATGTGCCTACGTATATCAATATTCTAAGTTCAGCCGTTGGGTTGTAACCATTTTTATCCCTCTATTCCCATATCCTTTTGTATTATGTATCTACCCAAACTTAGAGGAATGCACACGTTTGATAGGTATCATTTTTATCCCTGTTTCCCCATTTCACCCCAGACAAATAAGATTCGCTTTATAGTGCACGGTTATGCTATAAGAGGAGCTCTTTTATGGCATGTGAACAAATATAAGCAGATATATTCAAAAACATGCTGAAATACTCTAGGGGCTATTAGGGGTATTTTCCGTCCTTGTGAGGAAAATTTTTTCCCTGTTCACCGATTTCGTCCATTTGCAACCCAAACCGATCTGCAACTATAATATCCATAATTTGGACGTCCTAGCTCCTTTCGTTTAGATGCTTGTATGCTTTCAACAGACGGACGAACGTGTACACTGTAAGAGGAATGTATGTACCAAAGTTCTAGATGCAACCGTTTGGTCGTCAGGGCAATGGTACAATTTCTACCCTTTTCCCCATTTTACCCCTTAAAAGTACGAAAATCCCTTCTAATAGGAATGTACACTCCAAACTTTATAATTCAGTCAACTTATCGCATTCGGGACACCTGACTGAGTGGTATATGACAGATACCCGGGAAAACTGCATTTGTGGTGTTGGGCAACAACAGTTCCCCAAACACTACGACCGCTAGACCTGCATATATATGTTCGTCATTAGATATCCTGTGAGACTTACAACTGTTGCATTTAAACATTTCAATTTATGCATAATGAGAGGTATTGCCCCCAATTTTCGTGGCAGTGTAAAGGTTGATAAGAAAACTCCAGTCAGTTGACTGTTGCTCACTTGGAGGTGGAGGGATGAGGAGTAGGATTCCACACAGTTTGCTCTTCGTTGGCAATGGCTGTTTGTGCTGTGTAATATGTACTTTTGTCAGACATTAAGCCTTTTAACGGAAATGTCACAAAACTTATGCAATTTGTAAGTGTAACATAGTGTTGCCATTCTTGCCTGCCACTACTATTCACTGCAATAACAACAGAGCCAGCCAACAGGAACAACAGCAGCAACAACATCACCAACAACTGGCAACATTCTGTCTCTGCTGCCAGAAAAGCAAAAGGCAACGACGACTAGAGTTTGTGGAGAGTAGAAAAGCGAACAGGCGGAAGTGTTAGAACTGCGTACTGCCGGTATAATTGTGGTATTCTTTGCTATGTTAGAGTCTGTATACATTTATGTGTGTGGGTGTGGTTGCAAGTTTATGGATGTGGGTGTGCGTCTGTTCGTAATTCATAAAATGTAGAATTTTTGCGCTAAATTACTTAATATGCCATTACGTGTAAAACAGCAAAAACAGAGTATTTAGAAAGCAGGGCTTTTGAATATCCTGAGCACATTTTCCGGGGAAGTGGGGTTAAGAAAGTCCCAGAATCCCAGAAGTCCACCACGTTATGATGGGATATAGTGGAATAATTTCTAACTCACGCGACTTAATTAAATAGTAATTGTGTCAATGAGCAAGAACTTAAAGGAATTTAAAGAGAAAGTTAAAATTAAGGATTCACGCAGAATTTATTATGGATGGCCCTTATGTCTATTCCATGTGGAGCCACTAGGTGGATTCCCAGCAAGAAATATCTGGATTTTGCGATAAAGTAAACATTGCTGAAACCCTGCATGACTTGGGTGCAATAGCGCTATTTAAAATCATCAGAAAAATGTAAATATGCCCAAAGGACAAAAGGGAGCTTCTCCCAATATGAGATATAAGCTCGAATTTATTGTCTATTCACTGAAGACTTTAGCGACGAGTCCAATTGGCAAATGTTTTTTTTTATTTGACAAGGCCCTTTACTGACAAATGTCGCCAGCCATCGGCCAAAACTCAATAACTTTTGTTCTATTAAACATTTTTGAGTTCTGTAAAAAATTTAAATTAGACAAGGACCCAAGGATTATTTTGAGCAATCGCACGTATCTTAGAAATTAGACTAAAGTTGACTAATTTTCGTATTTTTCGATTTTGTATTTATTTTTTAACATTATTTTTCATAAAATTATTTCAAATAAGCAAAAAAATATTTTTTTCGTATTGCAGATTTTCAACTTTTTCAGATTTTAAAAATTGAAAAAAAAATATTTTTTTTTCTAATTTTTCGACTTTGTCGAACTGTTTCTCTCACACTTTTGGAGATTTGTACTCGAAATTGTCTTATTAGAAATTGTGAATTCTTAGCTTTATTATCGCGCTGAAAAAGCGTTTGTGCCAAATAAAGTTTGTTTGTAATAAATATTTAAAAATAGCCTTTTTGAAGAAAAATATGATTTTGGACCAACAGATTTTTTTCCTTTGAAATACTTTGGGGAATAAAATACCTATTTAGAATGGATGAAGGGTTCCCTGTTTTTTCAGCACGAAATTGAACCTTTGGTGCAAAGGTTCGTTTAGTGCAAAAAGTCAGATTTTAAATTTCTAAACGTGATTTACTCATTTTTTTCTAATTAACTTTTGAAAAGCAAGTACACAGCTAAAAAGATGAGCAAATTTCCTTTATCTTCAACATGACTTTTGCTATTATCTCAAAATTATTCTATTTCATATCTTTATATAACTTAAAAATGTTTAATACACGCAGAAAAAAAAACTTGTGTAAAAATATCTAATTTAACTTTGTAAATCTGTTTTATATAGAGTTGACAGAAGTACGAGGGAAAATTAACATTTACTTGTCTAATTTTACCTCGTACATGTGTAAATTACACATGTGCTTCTTTTGTATAAATAACTAAGTTTACTTGGTAGGTGTTCAGTGCCTGTGTACCTTAAAATATTCCACCAAAGAACAGAACATGGTGGAGTTTAGAAATTTGTATCTTTTACACAAGTTTTTTTAATAAAATTAATTAGTTATTAGGATAATGGTGTATGTGTGAATATGTAAGTTGCCAATTTCATGAATTTTGCAGCAGATACTTGCAAAAATATACAACTGTGCGTATGATTTTGCAAGTCAATCTGGCAACAACAGAACCAAATTTTATTAAATTTTTCATCTTCAACAAGGTAAGTCGCCCAAATGTACAAAATGTTTATAAATATATTATTTTTAAGCACTTTAGACAAAAAATGCACAACAAGAACATAAAAAAAGAGGCAAAGGACTTTGGTCGAATAAATAATAAGGTAAGTGTGTGTTTTGTGACTTTTTGAAAATTTTCTCTTTAGATGCTGAACACGAAACTTCCAATAAGCAATATGGTCCAATTTGTATGTTTTTTCAAAAAGGCGACATAATTATATCGGTTGTAACAGCAGTCAGACGTTCGTGATATGTGACATAGTTCCCCTCGACCCATCTAAAATTGTAAAAGAAACTATTGATCGGTGTGTTTGTTCCTGCGTCTGTGACGTCTTCAACGCCTTTTAGTGAATATATTAATAAAATACGTTTTTGATTGGTAGGGAAATATAATGCCACTTAAACGATTTTTGGTCATTTATTTTATTCAATTTAGTAAAAAACAAGTAAGTAAACTTCAGTCGGCTAAACAGACTTATATACCCTCACTCTCAGAGAACAGATGTACGGAAGGTATAAGGAATAAAAGTGTATGTAGGGTAGGATAATTTGTGTGGAAGGTGCTAGGAGGTTCGTGTCATATCAACCCAGCTTCCACATTTATAAAACAATTGCAGTATTACCCAGGATAGAGACAATTGTGTGGGAGGTACAAGAAGGGGCGTGGCTAAAGCGTTAATATATTTTTTGTTTATAGTAACTATAAAAACATATTTAAATAAATTTTAACTATCCGTATGGATGTTATATCGGTTTTATTGTAACCAAAGTTTATGCCACTTTGTGTGGCATATCGCCCATATTTCACACGAATGTAACCACTATAAAGGCATTACTGAATATCAAATGTCACAGTATTCCGATCATCAGTGTAGAAGTTATAACAGCTTTAATTTTACGTAGTTTTGCGTGATTTGTGTGGGAGGTACTGGAAGAAGCGTGGCGAAACCCGTTATATTTAGTACACTTAAAGTGATTATGAAAACATTATCAAATACTAAAATATAGCTGATTCCGATTATGCGTGTGGATGTTATATGGGGTTTAATTTAACATTGGATTATGGGCTATTTGTGTGGGAGGTACCAGAAGGGGCGTGACAATTTCGCCCATCTTCGAACTTAAACTAAGTTTGGGAGAAATATTATCATGTGCAATGTTTGAATCCTTAACTCCTTTCGAGAGTTATCGTGTACTCCAGCCAGACAGACGGACATGGCTCAAACATCTTAAAAAGTCGTGAAACGGATTTGGTCTAACATACTTAGGATCTTAATTCACTTATTCAATGCGTTACACTTTTTTATCTGTCCCAAATGATATATACCCTCCTACTCTGTAGAGTGAGGGTATAAACATTAAAAGTTGCATAAATGAAACATGGAAATGGTAAAAATTTCCAGTTACTTGGGTTTTTTGTTGTGGCAATTAGTTGATTTATTTCTTCATTAGTATGTATTGAGAAAATTCAAAGTGCTTTGAAATACAGCCCCAAAAAACGTTCTGTTTGAACTTTTAAACTTAGGTAAATTGTACGGTTTTCTTGTATGATTTCTCACATTTTTTCTTTGCGTGTAGAACAAAAGTTATTGAATTTTGTATCTGAACCACTGTGCGCCGCTGATTAACGTGGGATGGTCTTACCAGTAGTTGAACCTTGTTTGTTGAGATCTTTTTTTATGTGTACAGAAAGGAATCAAGTTCCGGGGAATTTGTAGTTCAGCCGGAAATGAAAAACAAAACGAAATCCCGCGAAATCGTCCAAGGGCATTCCGACTACTAAACCCCTACTCACAGACACACACAAACTCTGGCAAGGACGCACAAACTTCGCTTTTCTGCTTCCCTGTAATTTCTCTACCGTGCATGCGTATGTCCGTTTGCACATCCTGTACACAGAACGTTTGCCGGGGTGGAAGGGGGAGGGGAACACGATAGTAAATATTTAATAGGATTTTTGTCCAAAGTTGCCGGAGCGCACACAAGTCGTCTTTGTTTTTCACTGGCATTCGGTAGACGGAAGTAGATTGTCAAGTGTCATTGTAACAAAATTTATAATGAATTAGTTCAAGTTTAATTTGTGCAACATATTTTCACATTTGCGCTGCAGTTTGCCCGTTTCGGCCACACAATTATCAGGGACAAAGTAAGAATGCGCAGCTTGTGGGAAAAAGCAGCAATTGCCATGGTAATGCAGCAATCGATCGATTACCGGAGCTTTCATCTGGTTTTCTTTGAACGTTTTCCTTTTTTCTTCTTCTGATGCATCGTTACAAAGTATTTGCATACTTTGCACATTTGTCTGCATCATTGCATTTTATGGCTTAAGCATGGCCAGGAGCAAGACCCCTGTGTAGTTCTTTGACGCTGTGTCTCCGGTGATGAGTGGTGATCCATCCATTTGTCCCTGCATGATTTCCCATTGTGCAGGAATGCTGAAAGGTTATAATGGACGAGTGTATCCATATCCATGTCCATGACCATGTCCATGATGTATCTGCTAACATATGAGCATTTTATTCTTATGGTTGTTGCACATTTTTCTTCAAGTTCCACACACACACAGACACACTCGCATAGACTCGGACCGAAAGCAGTACAAAGCATTTCCGCTGGGGAAGAATGTGTAAGGAAATCATATTCAGATGTATACAAATCGTCGGAATTGCGTATGTATCACTGTCATATCCGGTGCATATTGTCCGTACACGAGCATCATAAATGCATGAATTTTGCATCCTTTTCGCATATGCATTGTGTGTGCGTGTGTGGCACAAATGCATCATCAGAGTGACATCAAGTGAAAATGGATAGTTTATCACAATTTGTTGCAAATGCAGACAGAGTCTTTTTTAAGTATTGTCAGTAGTTTGCTCGGCAATCGTAGTTGGAAGGTCTCAGGCTTGCTTTATTTTGCAGTATAAGTTAGATATGCAATAGAAATAAATGTCATAGAGGGAAGACTTCGGGGGAAGTTTTGTGGTCTTTGCAAAGATGCCGAGATAAACCTAATTTACACTCAAGCGATTTCCACTCGGATGAGTCTACATCTGAATTATTTCAGAGCCATAATCAATTTTTTGGTGTTTTCGAATGTAAAACATTCGAATACCACCTTTTCTTCTTGCGGAGGAAATTTTGTTTGTTTTGGTTATGGAATGGAAGAGACTATACACACTGTGGCCATATACGCATTTCATATCCTGTACGGAGATACTCATCAGTAGACATTCTGTGAGTACTTGTGTTATCATGTTTGCATCAGGCGTATATGCAAATTTAAGTATGCGTTATATATGGGGCATTCCACGATAAAGCGGAGAATTAAACAAATATTTTTGATTTCCTACATTTTTTATATTTTAAAAACACTTCCTGGTATATTTTTCTTCTGATTACTCGTTAAAAAGATTTTACTATTTTAAAAAATCTTTAAATATCTCAGTTTTTTGTTCATAACTTCTTCAATAATGGTCCAAATTGGATATTCTTTGTTTTTAAGTGATTTTCAGAATAAATAAAAACAAGTAAGGAGAGGCCTAAGGTGGGGCGGGCCGACTATATGCATAAAGACTAAACCTAGGTTTTTATGGGGGCGATTTTATGTAGTTCATATACCTTATAAATGCATCCTTAGCCAATTTAACGAATATGGCAAAATTGATGAAAATCTTTTGCATTATGTTACTCATACAAGTGATGGGCCTACACACAAACAAAATCGGTATGATGCTATCTCATTGTATCTGATCATAGAGAATAATATAACTATTATTTTTATCAAGATCGGATGTAATAAGTTGAGTTTAGAGAGCTATGTAAACAAATCAGAAATTGATAATAAGTAGTTGAAATGTCATTGCGTAATGTAGTGATGTAGAAAATACGTCTATAATCGTATCAGAGGCCTATTTGTTCTACATCAAAACATGGTCCACTTCAACAGTTAGTGTTAGTGTGCTTGATGCAGATCCGATGTAATATGAAGGTTTTAAGGCGATAATAATGAAAATTGGTGGGACAGTTATATTTAAAACATTTGTCCAATTTTCCTGTAGGTATTTCAAGAGTAGATATAATATGATCTGGAAAGTTTACCCAAGAACCGTTGTCAAATGCAGATTTTACAGCGGTAATAGGATAACAATAATTGGGGGCTGTACCATCGCATGAACCTTTTATAGTTCTCATTCACTGTAGGTACTCCTAGTTGAAATATATCATGATCTGCAAAATTTGTAAACTGGAGCCCCATTTGTAAAGCGGTTATACCAAAATATGGACCCATATATTTGACTTTCATAGTAGCTATTCTTAGTCGAAACATAACATGTAAACTATGGATTCTAGAGCGGTAAAAAATGAGGGCCCTTTTGTAAGGGCGCTACAATAAAAAGTGGGCACTTATAGATCACTTTCAAGGTAGGAATTCTTAGTTGAAATATAACATGATCTGCAAAATTTTAAATCAATTCAGCTGGTGATTCTAAGCCGATCCATATACTTAAAGATGGGTCTAGCTCAATTATTTCTTGTTGTTACAAACATTTGGCGCGAAACTAACTTATAATACCCTAGTCCACGAAGTGGTGTAATTAAAAGGTAATTATCATGGCTATAAATGTTGTAAACACCTCATTTAGATGGAAACAGTGGTTTCTATCCAAATGTACCCAATATAATTGAAAAAATATTTTTTTACTGGCACGAAAAATCCCATAAAAGTAGAAAAAATGAAAAAAATATGTTGTTTAATTTTTTAATAGCTAACATTATAACGAAGAAGTAAGGGCCTTCTTTGTAGACGCAAAAGATTAAAAAATCATAATTTTCAAAATTTTTTGATTAAATAGTTTCTACATTTGTTTACTTCGCTAAGACTTAATATATTTTCGTATTTGTTTTCTATATTCTATAATTTTTTGTGCTAGCAAAAAAATATTTTTCCGGAAAAATTCATTTTTTTTAATTTTTCCTAAAGCACTGTTTCTATGTGAAAATAAAATTCACAAATGAGTGTACACAAATGAGAGGTACCTTTGACGCAAATTAGAATACTAATAACAAATTAAAAATGGATCCATCGATAAATTATATCGTTTTTAAGTTTATATAGAAATTCGGAAAGTATTATAGGTTGCCCTTCGGCAAAAATTTTGTTGAATAGTGTAATTAGTACATGATTTACCTTAAAATAACAGAAATTCATAAACACATACCTGAAATGGAAAAGAGAGAAAAGGAAAGATAAGCATTATACAATAAAATCTTTTAAATATCGAAAGTTTAGGTGTAATTTTTAAAAAATATCAACAGCTTCCGGTTATAAGGATTAAAGGATTTATGAAATATATATAACAATTTTGTTGCTGCTGCGATCCATAAGCCTCTGTGGCACATAGCCTACCTCCTGTGAGTAACAGAGATGTTATTAATTATAAAAATTGTAGGGAGGAGGGTATACCAAAGACCATCTGAAACTTATGGCGTGCCATTTACTTTATTAATTGCCAAACGTTTAAGACACACCGTGTTGTTATGAACTCTAAACTATGTATTAAGGCTCAATGAATTTATAGAGTAAGCGAAGGAGACCCAAAGGGACAATATATTGATAGATGCAAGCAGCATGTGGACATAGACACAAAAAAGCAATTAATATTTATACCTGGAAGAACAAAAATAACAGAAGAAAGACGAAAGTGTCCATGTCTCTAGTTTCAGTAAAATCGTTAAAGTTCATTGAGTTTTTCTGTCTTCTCAAAGGGCATGAACAAAAATAGGTTTATAATTTTCTACTTAATTATATTAATTAAGAAAACAAGTCTTCTTTTTTGTTGAAAGAAGCTTACCGCCAGTTTTTGCAAAAATATCTTATCGTCATAAAATATGTCTTTTAAGTCACACGAGTTATTTCTTCGATATATTCGCTTGTCCATCGGATGTGTAGAAGAATAGTCGCTATGACTAGAGAGTCAATTTTATAACGTCTTTAAAACG
Source organism: Polietes domitor (assembly GCA_947397865.1). Taxonomy (NCBI): domain Eukaryota; kingdom Metazoa; phylum Arthropoda; class Insecta; order Diptera; family Muscidae; genus Polietes; species Polietes domitor. The sequence goes on along the minus strand of OX377622.1, from coordinate 99,413,164 downwards.
AACATATATTACAAAAATGGGGGTTAATTTGCAAACAAATATTTTTCAATAAATTCGAGATTATTAACATTAAATAAATATTCCAATTAAAATACAATTTGGCGGGATGGAAGCTGGCAGGTCTATATCATAATTAGGCTTAATGGAGCATTTTATAAAAAAGATGTTTGCAATTGGAGTACTTAATTGTACTTAATGTCCTTGGCAATTGAGTTTGGTAAAACTTAGCATTCGTGCCTTCCTTTTGAATGAATCGTTGCTATCTTAAATTATATATATATTTTTTTTTGAAATACATCTTTCATGCCCTCGAAGCTACGCACTGCTATAAAAAAGGACTCCCACACACACGCTACCACTTGCACTGTTGGCAAAAATATTAATTATTTTTCGTTGCCATGGTATTCAAGGTAAAGTTTTGTTTTTCTTTTTTGTTAGTTTCCCAACATTAAGTGCTATTAAGGTTGCCTGCAAACAGCGAAAAACTGGCAACAATTCAAATTAAAAAGTTTCTCATGTCAACAGCACACTTAATTTTAGTCTGTTCAGGTTGTTGTGTGAAAAACATCGATAAGGAGCAGCGGCCAGCACCCTGTACCACAGTTTCATTAGAATATCATTTGATAATTGGGACACTTTCATTAAATCATATATTTACAATAGTGTGTCCTCATTAAGATAGATAATTTATTGGTCCAATAACACTGTGGAACACCAAAATAACCTGGTTCTGATAACGGGGTTTGAAAGTGGGTGTAAAAAGTGAATATACGTGTATCGGCGTTTTGAAAGGTTATGAATGGTGGTCATTTTAATGGGTGGCGGAGGCGTTAATAATCCCCCTTTTCACATTTACGCTACTATAGGGTGATTTTTTAAGAGCTTGATAACTTTTTTTTTTAAAAAACGCATAAAATTTGCAAAATCTCATCGAATTTCTTCGGAAATGTTGTCTTCCAAAGCTGGAATAGTTGCTGGCTTATTTCTGTAGACTTTAGACTTGATGTAGCCCCACAAAAAATAGTCTAAAGGCGTCAAATCGCATGATCTTGGTGGCCAACTTACCGGTCCATTTCTTGAGATGAATTGTTCTCCGAAGTTTTCCCTCAAAATGGCCATAGAATCGCGAGCTGTGTGGCATGTAGCGCCATCTTGTTGAAACCACATGTCAACCAAGTTCAGTTCTTCCATTTTGGGCAAAAAAAAGTTGGATATCATCTCACGGTAGCGCTCACCATTCACAGTTACGTTACGATTCGCATCATCTTTGAAGAAGTACGGTCCAATGATGCCACCAGCCCATAAACCGCACCAAACTGTGACTTTTTCTGGATGCATTGGTAGCTCTTGCAATGCTTCTGGCTGATATTCTCTCCAAAATCGACAATTCTGCCTATTTACGTACCCATTGAGCCAAAAATGAGCTTCGTCGCTGAACACAATTTCTTTCTTTCTGAACTTTCTTAACAGAGCACGCATTTTGATAATAAAATTCAATGATTTGCAAGCGTTGCTCGTTAGTAAGTCTATTCATGATGAAATGTCAAAGCATACTGAGCATCTTTCTCTTTGACACCATGTCTGAAATCCCACGTGATCTGTCAAATACTAATGCATGAAAATCCTAACCTCAAAAAAATCACTCTTTATTTATAAGTCTCTGAATACACCAAAACTCAGCATAAATCCCAGAAATAAGTGAAAACCTGTGAATATTTAATTTCCCTCTTTTTGGACATTCTTATGTTGAATCGTCATAAGAAACTTTGCGATCCTTACATTTTAATATCAGCGTATGGGTCTTTTTGGACCCTTTTGTGCAAAGGGGTAAGAAACACCCCTTAAACGGGGTTTTAGCGGGTCAAAATATTCTACAAGTGGCGATAAAAAGAATATATGTTATTGGCGTTTTGAAAATTTACATATGGCCGCCATTTTAGAGGGGCCTGAATATTTCCCACTTTGCACATTATTGTGATGAATCGGTATTGGAAATCTTGTGTCCCTTACATTTTAAGTGTATGATATGTTCAGCAGTATTACTTAAACATTTTTGTTGAACATTTTAACCCTCTAGCTGCTCTATATAGAGATCTTTTAGGCCCCTTTCTTGAAAGAGGGTAAAATCCACCACAACACTCAACCCATCCCAGTAATAAGTCAAAACTTAAAAATCATTTTAGGGTTAATTTTGCACATTTTTCCGAATTGGTCCTAAAATGTGCCGCAAAACTGACAAAACTAGAGGGGTGGTGTGAATGGAAAAAATATTCTGCGTCAAATTTCACTATAAGAACATGAACTTGTCTCGAGGTGAGCTTTAATACTCCGTATCGCGTTTGGGATTTTTTTTGTGACTCGGTCTATTGTATATCAATGAACTTGTTGTTTCCTGACTTCTCCTCCAAAAAATAATAATTTGTAATTTTACATAACAATTGTTGTGTTATTGTTTTCGCAAATAATTCATGTGTATCCATCTCATCTAAGTTTGTTAAATTTCTGTTTGTTTTTTTTTTAATCAAAAATTTACAGCGAGACATCAACCACAAATAGTGCTCGGCGTTTGTTGGCCATGGCGACTAAAGGACAGCAAAAACTAAAAGTTTGACTTTAGACAAATGTCATTCATTCGAGCTGCAACTTTAACTTATTTTTGGAAAACAATGAAAAACTCTAAAGCTAAAATTGTGGGCAAAGTTTCAACTTATCATTTTTCATCATTCGCAGCAGCATAAGCAACTCTGCCGCGGCCATAGCAATAGCAACAGCAACATCAACAGAGACGACATCATCAGACAACCGACCAGCCCTGTGGTATCATGGCAATGCCATGCAACGCATTGCATCGCATCGCATCACAGCATCACAACTTAATGACTTTAAGTTGTTGGTCAAACAATAGCACAAAAACAAAATGTTAGATTATAAATTATATAAACTGTGGACGCACAGACGAAATAGATATATTTAATATGGAACTGGAACTGCAACAACTGGAACCAGACAACAGCAACAGCAACATGAACGCCAACATCAACATCAGGGCGAGAGTGACAACAAAGTTTTGTTGCAGTGCCCTGGCCGCTTGTGGGACAGTTGAGTAAAATTATGGTCAGCATTTAACATTTAATGGGAAGTGTTTACAACTCAATTTGGTTGAGGGCTGTGGGCTGGGTGAAACTTTCCACATGTTTTGGCATCTATCATTGGATTGAGGTAGATGAATGAGTGGGGGGGGGGGGGGGTTTGTAGGGGGTGAGGGTGTGCACAACATGCATTTGTTTGTTACACTCAAAAAGAAGAGATGTGGGTTCATCGTGCCGATATCATATCATATCACATTTCATAGAAATGCGTAGACTTGTCAAATAAATGGAAATTTGGAAAGCAGGGATAAAAGTGGGTTGATGTTAAAATCCTGAAATTTGGTGTGTACATTAGAGCGTACCAGGTTACAAGTAAAAAAAAAAAAGTTCGCCGTACACCTTCGAATATGAAGTATTATTGAAAGGTAGTTTCAAAAAAATTTTTTTTATTTTTTTATGCCGAACGTAGGGGTCGCGCTTTTACATTTTTCTATATAACTTCTGCATTTATAAACGGATTTTAAAGTGTGATACATCGATGTTTTTGTCCGATTTTTTTGTCTTTGAAGTCATTGAGCTCAAACATGATTCATGATTTTATGCGAGCTTTAATTTTCGATTATTAGAGTGGTACATTAGGGTAGTAGCAACTGAGAAATGATGGGTAAGTACCAGAAGGGGGTGCTTGAGCTCAATGACTTCAAAGACAAAAAAATCGGCCTCGTCGAGACAAAAACATCGATGTATCACACTTTAAAATCCGTTTATAAATACAAGTTATATAGAAAAATGTAAAAGCGCGACCCCTACGTTCGGCATAAAAAAATAAATTTTTTTTTTTTTGAAACTACCTTTCAATAATACTTCATATTCGAAGGTGTACGGCGAACTTTTTTTTTGAGGTACGCCCTAGTGTACATTCCTATGACTGTGGGCTCTCGTAATGTAGAGGAATTTTTAGAAATTCGTACTTTAAGGGGCAACGGTGTTATTTTTTCAAAATTGGGACAAAAAGGGTTAAGGGTTTATTTTTGCAAAATTGATAATTTTAGGGTGTTGGGACAGCGTACTCTAGTAAATTGAGGGGGGATACAAATAATACCAACCGGATGTAGCTAGAATAATGAAATTCGGTGTGTACGACATTCTGAGCACCTTGACGCGAAAAGTAATGAGGTCTTTCCATTTTGTTAAAAGCTATGCTTTTAAAAAAAGTTCAATTAGTGTTGGAAAAACTCTCGGTATTGTTCACAGGCATAATCAAAATATTTTCTCTAAACTTGATGTAACAAATTTCCTTGAAAAATAATGGTTGAACTTGTTGTTTGAATTATTAAGGACTTGACATTTACATACATTCGTATTTCAGAGTTTTCTCTACACAAATATTATTCAAATATTTGCTTTGCATTCCCCACTGCTGGTTTCAGATTTAATCATTTTACATAACTAATTTAATGTTTCCTGTACTAATTTGTTTAAATACTCGTATCGCTTGCCAGTGGTACTGAGTACACAGTACTTCGGAGTTGAGTTGCTAAATGATTTCCATTTGAGAGCGTTGCACTTAACTCTTTAAAAAACTACTTAAACTTTGTTAATTGTAATAAAAACTCTCTGTGCCCCCGCCTCCGTCCGCCGCGTCTCACACACACATATATATACACGTAGTGTACAGCAACACATAGCCAGACACTTGCACACATATATTTATATTACGAAAAAGGATAGAAATATACTAGCAAATAACCTACATACATGCATATATGTTGTATACTAGGGTGTAATGAAACATGTTTTTCTCTTGGTTGGAATAAGGAGACACGTATGAGAGCTATATCAAAATATGGTCCGTTGTGACCCTATTTCATCATAGATGTTTCTAAATCGATTAAAATATATGCTGTCTAGAGAGGAATAAATAAAATTGAGATACTTATTTGGAGGTTATATCAAAATTTGCTCCAAATTCAATAACGCTTGTCTTTGGTCAAGAAATGTATATGTTGACGAGTTTGAGATTTTTATACAAGTGAATTTACTATATTTTTTCCTTTTTATTAAACTTCCAATTTACATTTATTGGTGCGATTTTTTAAACGCAAATTCGGCAAGTGAGTTGTGCTTCTCGTTCGCTTGTGAGAATCATCTCCTTATAGAGGTCGGGTTTGATGTTGAAAAGTCGCTGCGAAGCCACTTGAAAAGACTTTTGACATGGTCGAAATCATGATCGTGGTAGTCTACAGCCAAGTAATAAATGTCACCATGCATTTGTAATTAAATTTGCATTCTATTAAATACAGATGCAAAATGGTCTTGAGCCAGGACAATATCCCAGTTCAAATCAGGTAACTTAAAGAGTCATACTATCGTTTTGGAAATATAAGTTCAATTACAGCCTATTTTACATTAAATTAAATTTTGGTATAAAAACTCCATAAAAATATAGAAAAAATAGGAAACAACTTTATTTTAGCTTGTATTCCAAATAGGATTTGTTTTCCTCGTTGGGATCCCAGCTGTCATAAAAAACATAATATTGCGTTCTTTAATTTGTAAAGCGAGTTTTCGCGCTTTTTAACCGAAACTTAAAAAGAGAGTCATACCTTCTACATTTATTCATAGATCTTTTACATTTAGACACTGCCGTCTTCCTTAGAATTATAGCTATTAAAAAATAAAACAACATATTTTTTCCATTTTTTTTATTTTTGTTTGGCTTTTTTGTGAACAAATTATTTTTTTGAAAAAAATATTTTTTTTCTCAATTTTTAGGAGACTGTTTCTAAACCACTGTCTCTAAGTGAAAGTGATAATCGCAACATTGAGTGATCGGACCTATATTTCCAAAATGAGAGTACAAAAATTAAAGGTACCTACATCGCAAATTGAAATTTTAGTAAAAAATTAATGGAATATGTATCCATATTTTTTATGTTGATCTTATGAATCAGTATGTCTCAATACACACGACAAATATTTTTTTAAGTTTCGGACAAATTAAATTGCAAAGTATAGCTTATTATTTTTTCAAAATTCATTACTTTACTACAGAAGGAAAATCGCTAATCTTTAAAAATAGGAAACCCCATCAATGTCTAGACAAATAGAACCAAAGTTCAAATTTAATCAAAAAAGGATTTTTGATTTATAATCAACAATTATACACTTGTTATTTTATATTAAGAGTAGCGATCTCCTGAAAAGTTGCCAAAAAGGTGGGTCATGGTCAATACAAAATTTTATACTCATTGAAAGGAAGCTACTGTCTGGAGTCAAATGCTCAATGCATTTGTCTTTTTACTCATAAATGTCGCCAACATGACTCTAAATATGACAAAAATATTTATGTATATGTATTTGATGTTTGTTGTTATTCATTTTTAGAGTGATTTTAATAAACAACGAAAATGTCAAACAGTTCTCCTCGAGGAGACTACAAATAGTTTTGTGACCTGACTTTTGAGGTATTTTCCAAACTATTTAAATTAGAACCTATAAATTTGGAAATTCGATTTCGTGGTGGCACTTCTTTTGTGACCCACTCTAGTATCCACTCATAAACTAACGTGCACTCACAACACATACGTATATAAGCCAGACTGCAAAAATGGTTACACTTATATTTCATAAACGAGTTATGCTCTGAAGGCATGAAGGCTGCTGCCATAACACTATAAAGAGATACACACACATACATACAAATATACATGTGTGTTGGTGTTAATGTGTGTGCGTAAGAGTACGTGAATTTAGTAGTACGATGGTGTTTTTGGAATCTGAGAAAAAATTTAATTTGTTTTTCATAAAAAAAATGTGAGAAAAAATGCATTAAATTGCGGGACGTGTCTGATGTTGGCTACGTGTCTACTTCCACTTCGACTTATCGGTTCTTCTTTTTCTTTGCTCCATTCCGATGTTGTCATTCATTCCTTTTTTCTAATATCACTAAGAATATTTGAAAAAAGGTTAGAAAACCCAGACCAAAGTTATGGGTGGAGTTCACATATTTCCTCCAAAGATACGGACATCTTTTCTCGATATTACAGGCTTTCCGCCGTAGTGGATTGAATTTCGTGTTCCAGAATTTCAATGTTAATGATCTTTAAACGTTGCCTCATTTGCAAACTAATTGTAACAGTATGCTTTGGCGTTATTACACAGACACAAATTGGAATCTGTTTCTTCCAGTTCTCAATATGAACTAAATGGTAAAACCACCTTCGGAAAACCCAAAAGAATTTGAAATGCACATAATTTATATTTAACACTTAGGGTTCTATGTTCACGTTGGAACGTCGTGAGTAAATATGTACATATATACAAGACTAAAAATAGTCACATTTCTTACAGAACAAATAACACTGCGAAACAAATAAGAAAATAATTTTTTCCGGGACCGTTCTATAAAATCAAAATTTTTACTAAAATTCCAATTTTCGTGGAAGGGAATATAAATTAATTAAATGTTATTAAGGAATATAAATTAAAGGTTATTGAGAGAATTACAAATATTTCACATAGAAAGAGTGGTTTAACAACGCCGAAAAAAATGAGAAGAAATCGTGAATAAATTGGATTTGAACTGAGGTATTTCGCATCAGTGTTTTATAGAATGCAAATTTATTTACGGATTATTATGCTATCATATTTTGAAAATGATATCATTTATTCATATGATCTTTGCGGATTAATTTGCTGGCACAGAGCGGAAAATTCTATTTTATATGATTATCTTGCATTAGTAGGCCTGAATATTGCCAAAGGTTTCAAGGATACTACTCTCCAGCTGACCAATTGTTGTTGACATAAATCACGGCGACTTAATGCATTGTCAAAGAAAAAAGTCTAAGATCGCATTCTTAAAGAATACAATATTTATGGAGAAGTAGGGCGACAAATAGCTTCGTTCGGCACTTGAAGTGAAACGACGATGGTTTAGTTTTTAATGCGTTTTATATATATTCAATTTTGACAGCCGAGGTGATTCAGACATAGTAAATATTAGTGTGGCTATTGATGATCCTGTATTGTTCCATTCTGAATTAATAAAACTATAACTTTAATTTTACTACTGTTCTATATCTAATATTTAAAATATTTATATTCAATCTTCCTTTTGACAACTCTTTTTCCGCTCGAAATTGTATGGACGGATCATTTAGCCCTCCATTTTTAAAAAGGGTGTAAAAGGCAATTGAGATTATTAATGGAACAAAATTTCCACAAGCTATCTTCACAGTTGTCCTTTAATTCCATAAGCTCTAAAACATTAACACTAAAATAAAAGGTTACATTTTTGCCCATATTAACAAACCGATTTTGTAAAAATTGTTTCGAAAGATTATCAAAATCAAAACCAAACAAAACAAGTAAGGAAAAGGATAAACTCGGGCGTGGCCGACTATATGATTCCCTACACCTAATCACCTTGTAGTAGGGTATAAAAAGGCCGTTACATTTGATGTTACGTTACGGGTGATGTCCTAAACAGCTACAAGAGGAGTATATACTATAAATTTCATATTTTTATCCGTATTTGTAAGAAAATTTTAATGGGAGCTGTATATAAATCTAAACCGATCTGACCCATTTTTTGCATAGGTTTTCTAGTTGACATATAAGACGTTTTCCCAGATTTCATGGAAATCTGTTAAATACGTGGTTTCTAGAGCGGAAAGATTCAAATCGGTCGTCATTTATATGAGAGTTATATATAAATCTGAACCGATGTGAATCACTCTCGCAATAGATGTTTCTATTTGAAATATTTTCTAATGTGCCGAATTAGAAGAAAATCTGTTCAAATATGCTATTTCTAGAGCGAAAAAAATGTCGGTGGTGAAATTTGTATGGAAGCTTTATATAAATCTGAACCGATCTGGCCGATTTTTACCAGAGCTTTTTCTAGTTGAAATATATGGCGTTTTGCCAAATTGGAAGAGAATCTGTTAAAATATGTGGTTTCTAGAGCGGAAAGAATAAAATCGAGAGCAAATTTTGTATGGGAGCTATATATAAATCTGAACCGATGTGGCCCACTCTCGCCATAGACGAGCTGGTTTGCCAAAGTTGAAGTAAATCTCCTCAAATATGTGTAATATTTTTTCGCGAAGAATTTGAATTCATTTCCAAATTGGGCTATAGACATAATCAGAAAATGTATGACGGATTTGCTGCTATTTTGGAGTCTCGTTTGTTGTGTTAGTTGTATCCATATCAATACTTGGAACCAGAAGTATGAGTTCTCAGATGCATTTTCAGCTACAGCGGCAAAATTCACTCTGAATCATAAACCGAAGTATTTTACTGGCATTGATCGTTCAGTGTGAAGATTGTGTTGAAGTATTTCGTTTGAAGATGTTTTCTGGCTAGTGAAATGTTTTGCGAACACACATTTTCATAATCATCATTAAACTCTAACTTTTTAATGATGACAGACCCATACACAGTCAACATTCGTTGATAGCTACTGAAATTCCAGATTTACTTGCTATGAGAATTCTGCGAGTTTCTATTTCTTTTCACGTGATGCTGGGCTGTGTTAGAACTAATCCGTTTTTTTTTTTCAAGAAGCTCAAAACTATAACTTAACAGCTAACATTACACTGTGCAACATTTTTGAAGTCATTTCAAAATAACCATATACGGACACCGCTACATGATAAAAGACCAAAAAAAAAAGACCCGTGTTTTTTTTCCCCAAAGTCATGCACTTTTTTTTATGGGCCCCCAGAGATTTGAGGCCTCGGTGTAATTTTTGGAAAAAAGTGATCATATTCTCAGGCTCATATCTTGCAAACCGTTCGGAATTTTGATTTACTCTCTGAGGCAAAGTTCTAGCTCCTCTGATAATTTTTTATAATGCATCAGACAATAAGCTCACCGCCCCATCAAACTCCAAAGCAAAAGTTTTCCGTTCCTGTCGATTTCTGCCGGAAACGGGGAAAAAATAAAATTAAAAATCACTTTTGGTGCGTGTGTGTGTTCGTTCGTTCAGTTTAACGATGCTTTTGCTTCCTTTTCATTAAATCCGTATTTCATAATGGTTGGAACACAGGGCGACATCAATCGGTTAGCTTGCTGGTGGAGGTGGTGGCGGCGGGCAAATTATAATATTATTAAAAGTTATGATTGTTATGAATATCCGCCAGTAAACCAACCGGCAACAAAAAAAAGAACAATCTGTTAAAATCATACATTTAGGAAATGTTCGAAAACAAAATGCACACAGACTCGAAAAAATGCATTCATGTGATCTGATTAAATTAGTCATAAATAATGATGTTTTTAGTAAAACAATTTCTCGTTAATAAAGTCCTTTTTTAGCCTTTTCACTTTGGCCATGATAATGTGTTTATAATTTGTTGTTGTTGCCTTTTATTAAAACTGATGATTTATCACATTCATTTTTAAACAGATGGTTGGAAATTAATTCCCGGTGACTACGAATTTCTTAAACACTGCACATGTGCATTAAATTATTTACTATCATGAGTAGGATATTGCTCAAATATCTTAATAACGAGTAGGATGCATTATACCTTAAGGGTATCCTGAAATAAAAATACGTAAGAAGGATTCTTTTATCGACGACGGAGTACATCCACATTAGGCGGAATAGGAGAATAATATTTCTTATGAAAATACTATTTTCTACTATCACTCCCACACTTATAGGGATGTGATATTACTTTAATGCTGCTTTCGAATATATATATACCCAAAATCCACTATTAATATGTTTAATTACCAAAATATAAAGCACCTTTGTAGCTCTAAACTTTGATGTCTCTAAACATTGATGGCATCATTTGCCAATTTGATACAATTTTATTGACCACACACACAATAATAGGACGATGATTCAAAGACATTTTTAGTTATACTTACTTATTCCGTACCTCTTCTACCATTCATTTATATCTATCCCAATATTGGAAGAAACATATTGAAATAAAGTATATAAAGCAGAAAATTGCAAAAATGCTGTAAAAAACTCAATATTAGAACTCCTATCAGTGCTTGTGAGGCAAACTTTTTCTTCACTTGACGGAGTTCGCTCATTTCAATCCCAACCCCTTCTCAACTACAAGAACATTTGGAGCGTCATTGAATTAGATGCCAGAGGAGCGTACACTCCAAATTTCGTTATTCCAGCAATAGCCCTTTACTTGCCGCCATTTTATACCTTTTCCAGTTTTGAACCTAAAATATTGATTTGGACTAATCCTTTCGGATACAAACAGTTAGAGGAATGTATGATTCTACCAGTTGGTACGGGCACGATGTCGAAGTAAAATATAAGCTAACGGTAGCCAGTCCCTCACACTCGCCACAAAAACGACCCACTATCTTCTGACTTTTCATTCTCAAATCAAATCGTTGTCATACATTTTCATTCACTTTGTTGTCAAGCGAACTTTAACCTTCGAAATTGTGGGATAGGGAGATAAAGTACAGGTGAAGGAATGTATTCGGAAAATTTCATGATTTCAACTTAAGTCGTTTGGTCTGTACCATTTTTATACCTCTTTTTCAATGTTATCCATAAAAATAATGAATTTCGAAATACATATCCACGTACGTATCTACGCAATTAGAGGGATTTCAATGTACACATCAACTTTGTCGTTTGGTTGGTACCATTCTCGTTCTTTTTTTAAACCAGAAATCATTTTTGCGGAGTGTATTAGTTTTTTTCTCACTGGACCGCTTTCGTCCATTTTCAATCCCAACCGATTTCCAACCATTAGCTCCTTTCGTTCGAATGCTAACATGCTTTCAGCAGAATGCCTAGAACGTCGTAGAATTTTGCACGATCCAGGGTATACTTTTGGGGTCTATACGGAAAGAATGGAGGGTATAATAAGTAAGGAAAGGCCTCAGTCTCTTAGAAAGGTTTGATTATCATGTCGGTGAAAGTGTTGGTAAATTCAATTGCGTTTAGGTAATGGTAAAAGAAAATGAATATTTAACTTATAAATGATTGCAAAAAATCACCTAAATTTGAAACTTATTTATCTCAGTTCGACAGTAGTATTGATTAAGGCACTCTAGATTTAAGTGCGCGGCTTGCAAAACATTGATTGAAAATATTTTTCGCATTCTTTCGATAAAGGAATTCACATATTGATCAAAAAGGCTGCATCTCGTGTAGTATGTAAAATACAAATATAGCCGAAGCAAGCATCGAACTGGTGATGTTATGTTTGCAAAGGCGCTATCTTAACATCTTCTCCGTTATGGAGAATACAGTTTAAGCAGGTGATAAGGCGAAGGCGCGCATGTTTGTCAATTCCTTGAAATGTTAGAAATGAATTTCCAACTAAATGTGTAATTAGAAAAATTGTTTTATTGGACACTGTTTTCTTCAATGTTTTTAATTGAGTACTACATTTTGAATATAATTTTCAAAAATGTAAGTAAATATTTGTTTGGGCTGCATGCGTCATGGAAGCTATTCAATCGGTGATTGTTACTGGTGTTCGTTAGTGACCCAAAGAAGTGAAAGAGATGTTCAGCTTGTGATTCGGAAGAAGTGAAAATGAATGAATGAATTTAACATGGAGTTGTCATAAGAGGGATGTTCTTTATTTTGAAAGACTTAAAAGTTATTTTAAAATATTGAAAAGGAACCACTTTTTCGCTAGTTTTCATTTCTGTTTTAAAAAATCCACCGCTACTGGGGATAGAACAGCAGACCTTCTGATTGCTACTATGGTACTCTTAACATCTCAGCTATCCTCTGTTGTGAGTGCAGAATAACTAAAGCAAACCATTTTGTTCGTTAGAACTGACAAAGGAAACAAAACAAAATATTTATTTAGTATGAATTAATATATAACTCAAATAAATATTAAATGATATAAATTAACACTACTTAATTTTAATGATATTATGTAGTATTAAGAATTAATAAAAAAATGAAATATTTGAAGTACTTTAATAAAATTAAGCAAAAATGTTAATTTGTTAAAATTATACAAAATTAAACATTGTTTATTTATAAATGTACTTAAAAAAAGCTTTTTCCCGAGTCACGATTTGAACACGAGACCTTCTGGTTGCAAAGCGGACACCTCACCTCTGTGACCCCATACTAAAAATTCGTTCACATCCTTTTGTGATAATTCTATTCGCAAAATGTTACGGAATAATAATATATTGTCGACTTTTTTGGAAGTTGTTTAAAAGAACTTCCTCAAAAGCGGGAAAATGCACATTTGGATTCTGAGATGCGATTAAAATTTGCTTCCTACGGAAGTATTTCCACTCCTTTTGGCTGGGTAGTTATTCAGCAACTGAAGTCTGTTGATTCAACAAACGAAGTGTGATGATTCAGCATATAATGAGTGTTGAATCAACAACAAGACTGCTGATTTAGCAATGACAGCGTGCTAGTATGTATGTAGTTCCTGGAAAGTCGTGTATCTATTCCGAACGTCCTCACGTCCGACAGAATAGCTACACGCATCCCATATTACGGAGGTGACTAAAGCAGAGAAAATAGAATTTATTTTCCCACCGTCACCTAAAAGTAATAAACAAGTTAGTAAGCTTCAGTCGGCTACACCGACTTATAACATATATACGGAAGTTACAAAGAAAGAACTTTTATTTAGGGCAGGATAATTTGTGTGGAAGGTGTTAGGAGGTTCGTGTAAAATGCAAAAACATGATCAAATATCAACTCATAGTGGATTCCATTCTCCAGCATAGAAGTTATAAGGGATTTAATATTACCTAGGATAGAGACAATTGTGTGGGAGGTACAAGATGGGGCGTGGCTAAAGTGCAAATATTTGTTAGGTTTTAAGTGATTATAAAAACATTTTCAAATATCAAATTGCAAATGATTTTGACTACCCGTACCGTATGAATGTTATATCGGTTTTATTGTAAGCAAAGTTAATGCCACTTTGCGTGGGAGGTACCAGAAGGGGTGTGGCAATTTCGCCCGTATTCCATGCGAATGCAATCACTAAAAAAGCATTGCTAAATGTCAAATTTCATAGTATTCCTACGCTGTAGAGTGAGGGGAAAAAATCGAAAATCAATGATTTGATATAGCGTTCACATACTTGGCTTAGCGAATCGATCCCAATATTTTAAATAAGTTTGACAAAGTTCTCTACAATGCTTTTGATTATACCAGTGATTAAACTGGAACATATGTTATCAAAATATATAAATAAATATTCAATAACATTTAAGTGTTCAAGAGCTGGGGTCCGAAACCGAAAGTTGTAGATTGGATCTACCGGTCGGTAGTCAGGCCCATTACTACCTATGGCTGTTTAGTTTGGTGCAGTGCCATGATAAGCGGGAAACTATTAGCAAAACTAACTAAGACACAGAGACCAGCTAGCCTGAGCATCACAGGAGCCCTTAAAAGCACACCGCAGTCAGTATTGGATGTAATATTACACCAGCTGCCTCTGGATCATTTCACAGAGATGGCTGCTGCAAAAAGCGCTTTTAGGCTCAAGGAATCAGGCTACTGGAGAAACGTAGAGAACTTTCAGCCAGAACCAGTCTTCAATGAAGGTACTGACTATTTGGTACCGGTTCTGGACTTCTCAACAGTACCACAGATGATTATACCGAAAAGAGCAGATTGGGGCAATGGCGAGACCTTCGCAGGCTTGGCTGTCTACACTGACGGCTCTAAGATGGATATAGGCACAGGTGCGGGTTTCTACATTGAATCACTACAGATACGTAAATCTGTAGTGTAGCGATTATCAAGCTGAAATCCTTGCAATCAAAAAAGCAGCAGAATTTCTAGCGGAGATAGAAATTCCGGCGGAGACAGATATAAACTTTTGCATAGATAGTCATTAAATCAATCATGTCGCATAACGTCAAATCAAAGCTTTTACTGAGTTGCAAACGCTCGCTGGATGACCTCAGAAGCCATGTGGTCCGTCTCTGCTGGGTTCCCGGAACAATATCAGTGGGAACGAAATAGCAGACGGACTGGCCAGAAATGGTTCATCCATGGAAATCTCGCAAGCCGAAAACTCAGTAAAACCACCGATATGCGTTTTCTATAGACTGATTGAGTCACGCAGATGGGCAATGATGAACTCAACATGGACTAATTTATCAAGCTGTAGGATTGCTAGGGCCACCTGGCCAAAGGCAGACAAACAGAAAACCAGAACTTTATTAAAGTTAAACCAAACCAAAGTGTTCAAGTCTTTGCATTCAAAACATTGTAAAGAGGTAGAAAATGGCGGAGGGAATAAAATAGTCGATTTTACCCGACTCCGGCCTTTTTTACTAGTTTCAAGAGTTGTATTCCTTCTTTGGCCTGATATAGGAGAAAATCACATGTACTTGAAGTAATATTAGGCTTTCAAACAAGTTTTGATTGCTTGCACAATGTCCGTGTTTTGTAACAAATAACACTATTGTATTGTAGGGTATACAAAAGTCTGCATGTTGCAGAAGTCAAACCGTTTTTTACACTTACGTGATGTTATTTAAACAAGTCGAAGTTTATTATTTGTTATTATTTAATGTTAATATTTAATATTGTTTTTTTCTGTGATTTTACATTTGAACCCTATTCATTGATATTTGCGAACTTGATGGCTGACATTTTGATATGACTTTTTAAATATAGTTTATCTGTGCGTGTTTTACATAGAATTGTTATGTTTTCCGCATTTCGATATTGTATATTAGCGCAATAAACTAAAAAAACATAATAAATTTAATTTGTTTATTTGCTTGTTAGAATGTGAATTAATTAATGACATGTACAAGTTCGCGATAACATTTAATCGGAAACGAAAATAATAACAAACAATAATTGGTGTAAGTTTTCAAATATTCAATTTTTCCCACATATGGCCAGTTATCAGGATTTAAACTCCTCAAACCTCAAACTTAATTAAATATCAGCACAACCACTGGATTTCGGTTTTAACTCCAGCCGATGGTTGTTAAGAATCGGGTTTCAAAACAAATTTCAATTGAATTGTTAAATTATTGTCTAGAAAAAACAATGCAGGCAGAATTGCAAAAATCCATATTGGTTTAAAATTTTAATTGAATTACAAAGTCATGGCGGTCGGTCGGTCGGTGTTGTTGGATTGTGGCTTTGCTGCGTTGCGCAGTGTTGCTGTTGCTATTGTTGAAGTTGTTTTTGTTTCTAATTCAATTATGACCCACAGCAATTAAATATGAACGACGGACGGACCACACGGCTATGTCCGTGCTATATCCATGCCAATAGAAACACCACAACAATAACAACACGACGGCAAAAGTTTCATGGCATAATGGACATATAGCATGGAAAGCACTTAAAGCGGGGAAATAAACTAGAATTTGCTATTGTTGGATTTTGAAAAATTTAAATTCAAACGCATCGACGTGGTCGGGCGGAAGGACGAACGAACGGGAGGACACTCAGACATGTCTGTCGGAGTATTGACCAGGTTTGTGTTTTGTTCGTGCCTTATGGCTTCCCCAGAAGTGGCCAGGTTTGCACTGTATTCCCGTTAGCATTTCTTTCTTCTTGTTCAATTATTTATTTATTCCCCGTTTTTTTTTAATATTTTCTGTGTTTTGGCCAGCCAAACCAATTGTGGGTTTGGCTGCATAATAACACGGGCAACACTGAGCTGCAAGAAAAAAAAGCTAGCCACGGCGGACAATGGGACGGGGGCAACAGCAGCAAAAACAAAACAGCACATTGCCGGTTGGGCAAATGACAACAATGATGGTGAATTGCATGGTGGTCTGGCTGCCACCAGGATGGCGGTTACGTGGACGGTGGGTCAGTGGGTCGGTATTTGGTGGCTTGGCTGGCAGGATGGCTGTCGCATCGTTCCTTTACCGGGTCATCCATTCATTCATTTATTCGTTTGCCGCTACATTGGTTGGTGGTTCACGAGCGACAACAATCACAAGGCAACAAAGGAAAATGTTTTCCCATTTTGTTGTTGCTGCTGTCGTTGAGGTTTTGTTTTATGTATTTTTAAACGGGTTTACACAGCAGTTAACGCCTTTATTTTGTCAGTTGTTTAAGTTAGTTTAGCAGGTTGCCTTATATTGTCGCTAAGTTTTTCTCTGTGCGATTTAACGTTTTCGTATTTTCTTTGTTTGCCGACGAACACTCAAAGAAAGAAAGCGTAAAGGAAGGGACGAGGCATATACCAAAGCTATAATTCACATAGGCATACATATGTATGTATATATTTTAGTAATTTTTATTACTTTTGCCTGGCTAATTTCAAAGAAGAATTTTTAATTGTTGTTACGTTGTCGCTAACAATCACGTGAGGCATTCATAAGATATACCAAAATGTTGGCCTGTTGAGGGGAAATGCCTTAAAACTTTCTTTGAAAAAGTTATATATTTTGTGATTAGGCTGTAAATGCCACATGGTCCCCCCATCATAGGTTGGAGTGTAGACAAATTCGTTATTCAAATATGAATCCGAATATTTTCATACAAGCTGCGGCAATCAGCTACTAAAAGAGTAGAATCATTTACTTCGGGTATGTTGTTGAAAAGTCGCTGCGAAGCCACCTGACGAAGACTTTTCCAGGGTAGTGTGCAGCCAAGCAATAAAAGTCACCATGCCATTTGTAAATAAATTTGCATTCTAAAAAAATAAATGCAAAATGGTCTTGAGCTATGAGAATATTTCAGTTTAAATCATGCAATTAAAACTCTTCATACACTGAAATAAATTTGATACTGAAGCATACTAAATTTGTCTGCGAAATGTACTCAATCTAAGTACATTTGTAGTTAAAATGAGTAAATAAAATTCATTTTAAATGAATTTTACTTGATTTGAGTATGAACGTACTACAAACATGTAAAAAATAAAATTAAATAGAGTAAAGGCATACTGGGTGCCAAACGGATACCAATTTCCTTAATTTTAGTACATTTTTACTGGAAATTATTTCAGTCCTCACAAGGACTGAAAATATCCCTAATCATCCCTTATATAGGGTGTTTTTTATTGAGGTATAGAACTTCGAATTGAAATAAAACACAAGAAAATCGTTTTAATGTCCATCAATTTAGCTTTATTGGAAGGATAATTTTATGCCATTAATGTTTAAATATGATTTCGGGCATGTGGCCGCCGCGGCTGGCTCGAATATAGCTAATTCTACAGGTCCAATTTTCAACCACTTTCTCCAATTGCTGTGCACGGTGGCGAATCGATTCATTCGGGTCCACTTCAACACTTTGCTCTACAGCGGCAATTGTTTCTTCGGTGCACACTGTTCGACGTCTCTGCGGATGCGTATTATCACATAGAGTAAACGTAGTGCGAAAACAATCCATGGTTAACCGAATTAATTGCTCTGATGGACGATTATGTCGACCATAAAATGGACGGAGACGGTGAACTTCGCGAACTGAACCATTACTTACGAAATAAATTTGCACGATTTGCAAGCGTTGTTCTTTTGTCAACCTGTTCATGATGAAATGGCAAACCAAACTAAATATTAATCACTTGACAGCTGACAAAATGACCGCCAGTTAAAAAAGTGATGCCAACTTAAAGTTCTATACCCCAATAAAAAACACCCTATATTTATGTTTATGTGCTTATATTTAATTAATATTTGAAGCGTGCACTATAGAGAGATTCTTATGCGTAGAGGGTGAAAAAGGGATAAAAATGGTACCTATCAAACGACAACAGCTATAATTCAATAATATAAAAGTATTTTTTTCCAAATTCGTACTTTTAAGGAGTAATAGAGGGATAAAAATGGTACCAACCAAACGGCTGCACCTAGAATAATGAAACTACGCTGATTTCGTTGACACATAAAATAAAGGGATTTTTGGGAATTTGTAACTTTAGGGAATAAAATGATAAAAAGGGTATACAAATTGTAAAACCCAAATGGCCGCAGCAAGAACCATGAAGTTCGTGGTACACATTCCTCTGACTGCGTAGACACGAAAAATAAAAAGGTTTTGCCAAATTCGTAGTTTCATGGGACACAATGGGAACAGCGGTACCAATTAAACGGCTACATCTAGAATGATAAAATTTGGTTTGGTCTTCAAAGTCAAAATCGCAAATGTCGTCGAACAAATCTTATAGGCTGTAGTGTGTGTAGGTAGCGTATACGTGTTGTTGATTAAGGATAATATCACTCATACGCACTGCAGTAGTCGGTGTTAAGAATCATTCCTAGGAAGTTCATATGTTTGAGAAAGTTGTTGACTGAGATCTTGGTATATTTTTGTAGTTGATTGTTTCCTTGAATTGTGAACGGCGCTACTTATGGACCAGAATAGGGGAAAAAGGTTAAAAAATCGATTTTTTAAGTTTTTTTCTTGCGATTTTGACCATGAAGATGAAGTTTGATTTTATATGTTCACCATTTTTTTCTTTATGACAAGAGCTACAACTTTGCCTCCGAGAGTAAATCTAAATTCCAAACGGTTTGCAAGATATGAGTATGAGAAAATGATCAAAAATGAACCCGAGGCCCCAAATCTTTGGGGGCCCATAAAAAAGTGCATGATATTGGGCAAAACTGGGAGACACGGGTCTTTTTTGGTCTTTTATCACGTAGTGGTATTCGTATATGCTTTTATTTTTTTCGTGTTGCACTGTGTTAATATATAATAATATATTAAGTGGAAAATTCAAAGTAGAAGATGTGTTATTACCACGTATACTAAATTAGAGTAACATACTAAAACTTTCCATTTTTCTATAACCATAAACCACTCCCAATATTAACCAAGCACGTATGTGGTTAGCATTTGGAGAATTATGTATGCATTGTCCTGTGTACAAAAATTATTGCGACAAATAGAACTATCAAAAACAATGCATATTTGCTCAAATGCATCGCAAACTATTTAAGATAAAAATAAAACAATAAAACCCCTGACTAGCTACGTTATACTAAATTGTATGTTCGATCCTACAAATATCGTGCCTAAGTCAAACAGTCTGTGAGCTAAATTCATGTATTTTCCATTTAATTTTATTTATGTTGCTTTTTTCCAATTTTGTCTCAGTTAATAGAACCTTGAAAGCACTTTTAATATAAAGTTTTATTCTTGTAAATTATTTAACTGTAATTTATGAGATACGTGACAATTATTCTATTTTTATTTTTATATTATATTTATATTTTCATTATTCAGCAATAGCGAAGCAAGGCTATTGAGATAAAAAATTCTAAAAATAGCAATTACCAATTATTGCCTTTCTATCTAGCCAAAATTGTACCAATAATGTGTAGGGTGGGCCCTTTAAAATTTTAAATTAGAATCTGCTATAAAGATAAAAGTATGCACTATTTTTTTAAATTTCTAAGGTTTTAACTAAGGTTAAACTTTGTCATTTAATAATGTCATTCATATTCCTACCACAACTGGCTCGCGAGTACCTCATCCGATCAACCCAATTTTTTAGTACAGCCTAAACTCCACTCTAAACAGTTACTCGTTGTGGATGCATTGGCTTCTCAATAGTCTCGTGTGGGTTCTCTGAAACCCAAATGCGGCAATTTTGCTTATTGACGTAGCTACCGAGATGAAAATGAGCTTCCTGAAGGCTGAACTGAAGTCCGATCTCTTCTCGAAAAATTTCCACGTAAACTTCTTACAGTTTGCGTTAAAGGCTCACTACTTTGGAAGTAAGTTTGTAATATTTCCCAAATTTGTAAGAGAGTATATAGTCCCATTTTGCAAATAGCAAACATAACCCTGAAATATATGTTAAACATATGTTAATCTACCTTTCAAAGTCAAAGTAATCGGTAGTTCAATTTTAAAATTTTAAATGGCCCATCCTATAGAAGTTATTGCTGATTTTATGAAAAAAATAATCTAAAATATTTTTATTTATTTATTATCGTAAAAATTAATTTGATGAGTCATATTTTGTTATGATTTTATGTGGTTCGGACTAACCGCTAGCGGGGTTCTTCTCTATAACTATCACAGAGTAAATTTTATTTCAGAAATATCTGAGTGTTAATTGGTATTTTGGGGAGCGTCTATGAGGGGGAAGTATTTTCATTTGAAAAGATTTTCCACGAAATCTAAAAAGCACCAGCTCGCACAATATTGAACCTCCCTTTGGATTGGGTTATTTTTATGTTTTCAAATCCAACGTTAACTAACATTTTTCCCTCGTCGCCTTAATGGCCAATGTTTATTTGTTCAGATCGCTGATGTTGTCTGTTGTTACACTCTAATAGCGGCTATCATTTGCACCGTGGATTTGTGAAGCAAACCAGAAGGAGGTGTTGCTAGCCCGACTATGCAAATTTAAATTTCTAACAAAGAGCGGGCGGAGAGGAGCGTAAACAGAAACTTAAACAACAAGAATAGCAACCATTTTTGCCGAATGCATTGTGTGTTGATTTACAATGAATTTTTTGTTACTGTTGGCGATGCCCCGCTGCCGTTGTAGCGGTTGCAACGTAAACATTTGCCACTGTTTTGTTGGCTTATCCACGCATTAATGCCTTTCCGATGAAAAACAACATAAATAAACGAAAGTTAACCGCCGAACTTTTTCTTTTTGTTCTCTCTACGTTTGAGCTGTGTTGTGTTATTTTGATTGTGTTTTTTTCTGTTGTTGGAAAATGTTACTTTTTACTTGAGTAAGGCGGGGGAGGGGCTGCGTTTTATTTGCTTTTAGTTGTGAGTTTATCTTTGTTGTCATTATTTGTGTTTTTAGTTAAATTTATTGGTTTTTGTTGTCGTTGTTCTTTTCACTTGTATGGCTTCAAGTGTTTTGTTTTTGTAGTTTCAATTGGTTCATCCTTTCCAAAGAAGTCTTGTTTACAAAGTCAGTCGCCTTCCTTTTGACAAATGTTGTTGGCACAAATTTTAAATCGATTTAAGGGTAGACATGTGTAATTGAAAATATGTCCAACAAGATCCAAAGGTTACTTAGATTTACTAGAAAGGAAAGGCTCTTTGGTCATCAGCTGCTACCAATGTAAATTTAAAAAAAGTTTAAATAAATAGCTGTTGGACGAGAAAATAATATGCCAACACTGCTACTGGCTGATGTATTTTGATATTTTGATCAGGCTAATGTATACACTTTTGCTAATTGTCTCAATGGAACACTGCATGTGTGCCTGATGGCGTATGAGTTATATGAAGTTTATAAATAGTGAGCATACGGCACAGTAAACAGAACATAACATGATACTCATGAACGACTTATCCGATTTTGATGAAATATCACACAGCCATGGTTGGGAATTTTTAATTTTTGTGGTAAAAGGAGCTGCACAGTAGGTGTCTAAAGATGATTTAATGAATTGATTGCGATAAAAAGTACTAGAAAAGCAATAACATATAAGACTGTAACGAAAAAATGTCTGCAACCACCACCCAAAAATGAAGATTGCATTGTTTATAATGATCAGGAAAATATTTCGTCCCTGCGTCAAGGCGTTTGTGAGCAAAACACTCCTGAAACAACCCTAAAAATCACGCTTTTCTCGTGTAAATTTTTATGTTGCATTTTTGTCAAAATTTTATTCTGAACTAATCCCTTGAAAACAGTTTAAATAAAAATCTTTTTCGAGTCTTATTGGACGGTTAGATGATTTGTGGTTTTCCAACACAATTCAAAACTTCTTGGGATCTTTTTGTAAGAAAATTTTTTTAGAACCAACATTTTCAAACTGTTCTTACAAATTGAGCGCAGTGGTTCAGATTCAAATTCCATCGGCCAAAATTATATAAATTTTGATCTAGCAAACATTTTCAAGTTCTTTTAAAAATGAAATTAGCCAAGGACTCAAGGATTGTTTTGATGTTTTAATATTGAAAACCAGACAATCGGTATATTTTCGAACTTAGTCCAAAGTGGACGGACTACTTTTTTAGTTTTTCGATTTAAAAGAAACCCAAGTAGGAAGGTTAAAGTCGGGCGTGGCCCGACTGTGGTAGAGTATAAAAAGGTCGTTACATTTGAACCGGGTAATATTCGATACAGCTATAAGAGAAAATTATACTACAAATATCACACTTCTATCTGTATTTGTAAGAAAATTTGAGCACAAACTTTGAATGGGAGCTACATATAAATCTGAACACATCTAACCCATTTTTAGCATAGGTTTTGTAGTTGAGAAGCTTTCCCAAATTCTGTTAAATATGTGGTTTATAGAGCGGAAAGAATTAAATTGGGGGTTGTCATTTATATGGGAGCTGTATATAAATCTGAACCGATGAGAACCACTTTCGCCATGGATGTTTGAAATATTAGCTGATGTGCCGAATTAGAAGAAAATCTGTTCAAATATGCTATTTCTAAAGCGGAGATAATCAATTCAGTGGCGAAATTTGTATTGTAATTATTTATATATATCTGAACCGATCTGGCCCAATTTTACCAGAGATGTTTCTAAGTTGTTTTGCCAAATTAGAAGAAAATCTGTTAAAATATTTGGTTTCTGGAGCGGAAAGAGTCAACTCGAAGAAGACATTTGTATGGGAGCTATATATAATTCTGAACCGATCTGGCTTATTTTTACCAGAACAGTTTCTAGTGAAAATATATGGCGTTTTGCGAATTTGGAAGAAAATCTGTTGGAGTATGTGGTTTATAGAGCGGAAAGAGTAAAATCGGGAGCAAAATTTGTATGGGAGCTATATCTAAATCTGAGCCGATTTGCTTCAAATTATATAGCGTCCGTTCTTAATGTACAAAAATCATTGGTGTCAAGTTTCGTTACAATCGGACAATAATTGCGACCTGTATCGTGATTCCAAGAATAGATGAACAGACAGACAGACGGATTGATTTGGAGCGACCACTCCTAATGCCTTCCCAGTGTGGTATGCTATTTCACCCAACCCAGATCAGTTATATGATTTTTTATATATTAATATGTATGTTTAATATAGAAAATTGACATATTAATATTTTTGAAATTCATTTTCAAAACAAACGAAATCTAAATTTTCCATACATTTAATTCCAGTTGGCATGTTAATCTGGTACGATCGTAAACTTTATGCAGCTTAACGACAGCGGTAATAACTACTTATGTCCTGTTCATTTTCAGGTTTTAGTTATTCAGGGTTTGTCGAATGTTATCAAAATGTCTCGCCAAATCCTCCCATCGGTGGTACTCTGACAACTAATATTGCTACTCCTGGTTGGACCTATTTAAAGTTAATATTCCACCGCACTACTAGTATTTGCACAAACGCTTAAATGAGTCAAATACGCATTTTTGTCTATTAAATTCTAATACCTTATACAAACAAACAAAAGGAAATAAAAATGCCACAGAAAATGTCAAAACCATCATATTGCACGCTTCAGGAAGAAACCAACACTTGGGCATAGGATATTTTGCACAGAAAAAAGAATTCAACTCAAATTTACGTGAGTTGGCGTAACGAAAGTCATACCTTCACGTAGCCCTGAACATACCAACATACATACCCATTTAAGAGTATAAGTATGTCTATAGTTACAGCGGGGCAAGTCAAGGGGCAAAAACATCATCAATGATGATGAGCTTATATCCAAATAAACATTATTGCCACCCATCCAGCACAAGCACAAGAGTACACACGCACACACCAGCCAATATGCCACTAGTCTGGCCCGCGCGCACACACACAGCCACACCACTCTGATCGTGTTGCCGGAATGGAATTCTGAATTGAAAATTACATTTGTGGGTGTGTCGCTCACTAACGCCCGCCAAATGTATGTGCCACAGTAGGCTTCTAATACATTGTGACCGAAAGGATGTTTAGAAATATTGAAAGAAAAACAAAAGGATAGTGATTTTCTCAGAGGTTTATATCAAATACAGACACAAATCAGTAGACTGATATATGCAAAACTAATAAGACCACTGGTGCTTATGCTTTTTTAAATAAATTGTGATGTTCCATTAGCGAAATATTTATAGGGAGACACCGCCGAAACGTTTATACTCTACAAGACGGTCAATAATTTCTAAACTAGGTCGTATTTGCATCTCTAAAACTACAGCTACTACAAAATAAAATATAAATTTAAGGGCTATTTTTAAAATAAATTAAAAATAAACAAAGAGTATCATGACATCTACCATTTATCTATATATATTTTACATGGAGACATTGTTTTCTACGTTAGAATGTTAGCGAAAACAGCGTTAAGTACGGCCGGGTCGAACTTTTTATACCCTCCATGATGGATTGCAGAGGCTTTCGATTTTCGTAGAAGTGCAGTAATATTACAGGAAAATGTCAAGTCAATTCAAAAGAAAATATAAGACAACAATCTTCAAAAAAAACTTAAATTCCATGAATATGGGTAGGTAATGGTAGTTGGTTGTATTTCCATCCTATTTTAATTCCCTTGATAATATATTACGTATCATATATATATAATAATATATCACGTACACAGTGCAAGATAACCTAACTTCAAGGATCAACCAATTTTTGCCGTAAAAATAAATGAGTACCGATTTGGAAAAAATCTTTTTATTTTGCATGGCTATGCATTCAGAGGAAGATATACACCGAATTCTATTATTCTAGCTGCGGCCTTTTGTTTGGTACCATTTTTATCCCCTTTTTGCCCCATTTCACCCCCCTACGAATAAAAATCTCTTTATGGTGCTCGTTTTCGTTATAGGGGGAATGCGCATACCCAAAACGTGCTTAAATACTTTAAAATATTGGGGGTTATTATGGCTACTTTTAGTCCTTGTGAGGGAAAAATTTTTCCCTTTGGGCCAATTTCGCCCGGTTGCAATCCCAACCGATCTATGACTGTAAGACGCATTTATGGAAATTAGTTTATATGCTATCGTGCTTTCAACAGATGGACGGACGGCCATGGCTAGATCGTCTTAGAATTTTATGGCGATCAAGAGTATATATACTTTATAGGGTGTCAGGTCGATATTTCAAGGTGTTACAAACGGAATGATAAAGTTAGTATACTCCCATCCTGGAGGTGGAGGGTATAAAAATATAAAAAAAAAAACATTTTTTCTGACTTTTTTATATTCCTATTTTTTTATTATTCCTATGTGAAAGCGAAATTCAAAAAAAATTGTAGCCATGATTGGACCTATATTTTCAAAATGAGAGAAAATCTTAAATGTACTTTCGGCAATAATTGAAATAATTATATTAATTTAGAAAGCCAAAATGGGCAAATTTTTTGTTGGACTATACTCACCAAAATAATTAAAAAAAATCAAAAAGCGAAAATTTGCATACCCCAAATTTTAAGGATATTGGTTGGTTCTTTATCCCTTCAACCAATTGTAGCCTTTTGCATTCCTCGCCATCAGCACAGTCAGATGGGCCTACACACTTAAAATCATGGTTCCAGCTACAGTCGATTGGTTGTACCACTTTTATCCCCTTTTTCCATTTTGACCCTAAAAGTTCAAATTTGAAAAAATCTTTTATTTTGTGAGTCTAAGCAGGCAGTGGAATTGATACACCGCATTTATGATTTTTTATCCCTTAGTTCCCATTCCGCCCCTTAAAAGTACGAATTTGGAAAAAATGTCCTTTTTCAAGTCTACGCAATAGACAGAAGTACACCTGTTTGATTGGTATCATTTCCCCCTTTTTCCGTATTACCCCTTAAAAGTACGGATTTCGAAAAATCGATTTATTTTACGCGTATCTGCAATAAGACGGATACAAAACACTCTAGCGCCACAGGTTTGGTTAGTGCGATTTTTATCCCTCTGTTCCCATTTTATCCCATGAAAGTACAATTTTGGAAACATCCATTTTTTTATACGTCTACGCAATTAGATAGAAGAACACAACGAATTTCATTATTCAAGCTGTAGGTACCATTGTAGATGCTTGGTACCATTTTTATCCCTCTTTTTCCATGTTACCCCTGAAATGTACAGATTTCGAAAAATCTTCTTATTTTCACAGTCTACCCAATTAGATGGATGTCCACACCGAATTTCATTATTCTGTCTACCATTTTTATCTGTACCATTTTTATCCCTCGGTTCGTATTTCGAAAATATTTTTATTGTGGACGTCTACGCAGAAAGAGGAATGTATGTACCGAATTTGATGATTTTAACTGCAGTAATTTGTTTCTGCTCCAACTCAAGCCGTTTGGTTGGTACCATTTTTATCCCTCTTTTCCATATTTTTATAATTTTGCTCGATTACGCAATAGTTGGATGTGCACACCGAATATCATTTTTCTTGCTGCGTCCGTTTGTTTGGTATCGTTTTTATCCCCTTTGCCCCATATTACCCATTAAAAGTACGAATTTGCTTTTTTGTATCTACATTTTTATCCCTTTTTGTCCCACTTCAGTAAGTAAGAATCAATTTATGTTCAGCTTTTACCATATATAAGAGGAATGCACCAAAAACAAAAAATTTCCCTCCGATCTACAATCATCAGTCGTATTCATGGACCCCTAGCTCATTTCGTTTAGATGCTAGCTGGATTTCAAAAGACTGACGGACAGACCGAGTTCAACGTCTTTATTGTAACTTAAAATCTTCCTGGAATACGCCTTAAAACCGTGACTCCACTTACAGATGCCCATTGGATATATCACAATTCCTAGACTTGGCAAATTATTCAGATTTAAATTATCGCTTAACAAATTCTATGCTCTATTCAATTCTTATGGAAACCCAAAGTGATACCAAATCCAAGCACACACATCTCACCTTATGACTTGGCCCGATCACTGTAGCAGAGTCAACCCAACTTTTGCGAGATACATAGAAACTCATTTATCATTTATACGCTCATTTAGCGCAACCTCACGTTAAACGAGGTTTAGCGCACGTTGAACGTGGTAAAAATTAAACGTGAATGTTGTTACGTTATGCAAGCGTCCTCCTACGCAATAAAGCTTAACCGGCAACCATAACATCAACAAAAACTACCGCCGCCAACACATCCACTTTGGCATCCTCATCGTCATTCCTCCATCCCATTCCCACCATCCTCCCCATCATCCTCACGCGTATCGTCAGGCAGAACGACAACATCAACAGTGGCAACAGTGAAAGAAGTGTAAATAGCACAACAACAACAACAACAACAACAAAAGCACTGTCAATGTCAAAGGTTGCAGAACTTTTGGGGCGCCTTCGTTCGCACGTTCGTTCCGCCATACGTTGGTTGTTGGCGTTGTTCTTTTGACGTGCCAAGCAAAAGTTATGTTTAGACAATTGAGTAACTGTCAAAAAAGCAATAAATGACATTTTCTAATAATGGCGCTGCTGCTGCCGCTCATTTTTCCTCCTTCCACGGGAATTGAACGAAAAAAGAAAACATTTAATTCTCTAAATATCACCATCACACCTCCTGAAGTCTGCCTCCTTGCACCGCCTTGCCTTGCCTTTTCGTCACCATCAATTTCACGGCCAAAACCAGACGACGTTTTCACAATTATTTCATTTTTAAGGAGAAAAAAGAAGAATAATACTGTGCAAATGAGTTTTTTCACAACGCACAGTGGTTCATATTTATAAAAATGTGGTAATTATCGAAGGAAATGAACATTACTATTGTGTGTAGCTGTCACTGTCATAGGAGCGGAGATTCTTCTAGTCTTCTAACATCTTCTAGTCTTTACCATGGGGTAAAAGGCACTGTAGAGGCCAAAACCTCAGGTGCTATGATTAGGCCAGAAACTGTGCAGGTCATTCCACACATGTCTTATCTTATCCTGTGGAAAAACTATTTCAATATCTTCATTTCTTTAGAAGCTTCATATTTATTAGCATGTCAGCCTTTCCCGAATTTTGTTTGTTCTTGTAATTAAATATATAGACTGGGAACAATTTAACCATCAACCTATCTGGTTCGAAAGATAATCTTGATGGTAGGGTTGGGTATGAGCTGCATTGCAAGGAACTGGACTGTTAACCTAGCTCGTCGACTATGTATTTAAAAGTCAGATGTTTGGTTTATTAGAGAAGTTGCACATTAAGATCTGATATTAAGATCTACTCGGATAGTGAGGCAGTCATCAATTTCATTGACTTTGTAGCCCTAAATTAAAGAAGAGTCAAATACAACCGGGCACGTCTTCAGAAGAAGAGCATAAATCTTAGTAGTTTTTCAGATTAGGGAGTGACCCCATTTACAAGTTTCCTCGGAAGCTGCCTTTCGATATGCGAGCTACAGCTCAGGAAGAAGGTACTGATGCTGGTCAACATAAAAATGATAGGATAAAAAATGGCAACGTGGTGCCATTTTTCCAATTCTTTCATTTGTATGAATGAAGGCTGAGAATCGAGTGAAACGATTTTTTAAGAGCTGATAGGAAGAGGAGGAGATTGCGAACGTCAAATATATATACTGTTTCTGTCCGACTAAGGCTAGAATTTAGTGACTTGGCCTGTAAACGTTGAGAAGAGATATGATTGCTGCAACCATATTCGAAGATCAATATATTATGGTTGGGTAACCGTAGTATGCACTAATGAACATTTATTTTATGATTACCCCCAAACATAATTTTCAACCATAATGTGATGTCATTTAATAATGCATTATTTTTGACGTTGATTTGAAATGGTAGAACCCATATCATATACCAAATATATATCAAATGGAAGTGAGATAATTATAATGATAATTATACCAATCCACTAGAGATCACAATCACAATTAAATATATAAATAAAAATTTTAGAAATAAAACCCTCTTAGTTTGTTTCAATTTATATGCAATACAGTTATGTACCTATGTCCAAAATTTTAATAAATTTGTATACCCTCCACCACAGGATGGGGGTGTACTAAGTTTTGTCATTCCGTTTGTTACACCTTGAAATATCGAACCTATATAGTATATATATTCTTGATCGTCATACAATTCTAAGACGATCTAGCCATCTCCGTCCGCCCGTTTGTTGAAAGCACGATAGCATCTAAACGAAAAGAGCGTTAAAAATTAACATTAATAGGTCTTATAGTTGCAGATCGGTTAGGATTGCAAATGGGCGAAATCGATCTAAAGGAAAAAAATTACCACAAATATTTATATTATTTAAGAATGTTTTTGATTACGTCTGCTTATATTTGATTGATATTTGGTATATATTTGGTATGTCTAGCAAAAATGTGCACCATAAAGTGATTCTTGTTTGTAGAGGGTGAAATGGGGCAAAAAGGGATAAAAATTGTACCTATAAAACGGCAACAGCTAGAATTACGAAATTCGGTTTGTACATTTCTCTAATTGAGTAGATACATAATATAAAAGTATTTTTCCAAATTCGTCCTTTAAAGGCGTCTTGTTCAAAAACCTAATGGGAATAGAGGGATAACTAGGGAATATTAGTACCAACCAAATGGCCGCAGCTAGAATCATCGAATGCGGGGTATACATTCCTCTGAATGCATAGATTCTTACTTTATTTTTAAGCTTTTACTGGGAAAAGCGATAGAACTGAAAGCGAAGAAAAGGGCGAAAATTATAGAGTTAGAGTTATCTTGCACTATGTACGTGAGAGAAACGTATTTTCAAAATTTGTACTTTTGGAATTAAAATAGGAAATACAACCAACCCCCCAAAACTTACGGGGGATAGTGGTTCCATTGCTGCCTTATATTTACTCTTTGAATGGATTTGAAGTATTATTTCGATATATATAGTAGGGCTGTTTTTCTTTAAGACTAAATACCTAAGCTGCGATAACAAAAATCTAAATAAAATGTTACAAATTCACTCAATTCATAAATCATATTTGTATGAAAACAAATTTTGAAAGAAATTATTTTATGTTAAAAATTTTGGACTTTGGACCTGAACAATTATCCAGTGTAAGACAAATTGATGGTTATCGAGGCTAAGTTAAAAAAAGTCAACACAAAATTTGTATTGATACAAATATTTATATTGCAGTACAAACATTTTTATTTTGAGTAAAAATCGACTTTTTATTAACGTTTTTGTTATCGGAGCTTGTTATACTGGCTTATAGAAAAAAGTATAAACATATGGCCTTATAAGCGTGGCTTAAAATAATTAAATTATAATTTATTTGTTGTCATTTATTTTGGTTTAAGACCAAAGGTTGTGCTGAAGTCTTCAGCAGAACCCAAAATTAGCAAAAAGGCAAAGTGAGACCTTTATTGTTGCAGCTAAAAGTTGACTGCGCAATTTCGATGGGCGCTAGCCCATCTAGTCAGAACTTTCGCAACGAATGTATGTCTTTGACTTAAATCAGGGTTCATATTAGTACCAGCGGTCACATATGACAAATGAGAAGCACTGATAAACAAAATATTCCACCGAACTAAGTCGACACACTAAAAATCTCACTTTGCCAATTCAATGTTATGCATGTGCTCGCATCGTTCGGA
The DNA here is from genome assembly GCA_947397865.1 of Polietes domitor. NCBI lineage: Eukaryota > Metazoa > Arthropoda > Insecta > Diptera > Muscidae > Polietes > Polietes domitor. Next base: position 99,381,729 of record OX377622.1, on the reverse strand, counting down.
ACAATGCAAAGATTGTTGTTGTACGGTATGTCCCGTCTTCCCTGTACCTCGTGTGTATTGTTGTTGTTTGTATGTATAGTTGGTCTGTTTTGTTGTATGTATTGTCATTTATTTTGGTTTAAGACCAAAGGTTGTGCGGAAGTCTTCAGCAGAACCCAAAATTAGCAAAAAGGCAATTTATTTATTTATTTATAATATTATTTGTTGTGGTTTGGCTATATTAAAAAAATTAACATTTATCTGTAATGTTATTGAACTCTGTGGAATGCAATCCATAGTGGGTATATGAGGTTCGGCCAGGCTGAACCTAACTCCCCTTTTTTCTTTTCCAAAAGATTAAAGACATTTCCCTACAATGGAATGCTGGTATCAGTGGCTATGGCAATTCCGACGAGATCATTGTTCTAATCTTGTAATTAAAGTAGAGTTTGCAATCGGTTTTTGAGCAAGAGATTTTTAGCCAGGGACGAACACTCTTAAATATGAGATAATTAGATTTAAATGTATCCCCGATTTTTTGATAATTTTGATCGATCTTGATCTAGTTTGTCTGCTAATGCAATGTTTCACCCATGAATATCTTCCGCAAAATAAGTTCACATCGGTCTGTGTTTTGTTATAAATATTCTGCAAATATGTCATTTCCCTCTTACCATATACAAAAAAAATATTTAAAATATTTTTTTATAAAATATCGCACATTAACTTGTTGTGATGACTTAAAAGTAAAGTGGAACATTATCTTATATATACCCCAGAATTCGTTTCTTCCTCCCGGATTGCGAATGATGTCGACAATAAGTTTGAACACATGTAACCATATTTACTCTGATATGTGAAGACATCCCAGCTCAGTTTTGAGCTGATGTAGTTCGTGGTGCGACCTTTCTCGCTTGATTTCCTTGAATCACAACCACTGTGCAACGTTTATTTCGGCAGAACTTTTCCCGCAGTCTTCATTAGCACTTTTATTCATTTTATATATTTCAGCCGCACCCGGGCGTTTCGATAGAAAAATAAAACAGGTGTGCTAAATAGCATCCATTGTTATCGTCTGTGTGTACGTGTGTGGGTTTGTGTGTGTGATGAAAAAGGAGGGCTTTTAGCAGAACCTTTCAGAAATGTTCCATCATCGTCAGTGCCATCAACACCATCGTTTCAATGGGAACGTCAAAGGTATCCCCCATCAAATGAGAAGATAACAGCCTTCCCCCCAACAGGCCCCACCGACCCCATCCACCTTCAACCGCTAGACATCGACGAACCCTCATCCTTGTCAGCCTCATCTCTCATCTTATTATGTTGTTGTAATGTTCAATCATTGTAAACGTATGCGTGTGTTTGAGTGTGAGTGTGCGTGTGCTTGAGCATGTGTTTGTGTGTGTGTACGTGATGCCGGTGGTGCTCCATTCTCAGCTGCTGGCAGCCCTGTTTATTTTTCTAAAGGATTAATGTCGTTTATTGTTATTATGCCGACGATGTGATTTGCATAAATTTACCTTTTTTGAAAAGATTTTTCTTTTTCATTTTTTTTTTTGGCCCCCAGAGCCTCTCTGCCTCTGCCTCTTGATGGCTGGCTGGCTGACTGTCTGGCTTAAACGTTAAAATACAACACATAACACCGAAGCGGCACATCGATAATACTTCCAGAGAAGGCGAAACGTCGCTGCCCCTGATACGGTGGATTCAGGAGATTGATATAAATCATCGGCGATATTTTGGAGGCATCACATCGCTACCTCAAAAGGAAAGCCTACCCCAAAAAGTAAACAATAACAATTAGAGGAATATGTTTTCGTTGTCGCAAAAATACATAAATACCTGCAAGAAGAATACCTTATTTTGTAAATAAGGCGAAGGCGGGATTAAGCCATTTCACCATTGAGCACAAAAGCAGTCCACCCATACTAATGTATTTTATTTATTGTTTTTTTTTTCGTTTTGCTTCACCGTGAAATGTATGTTCTTTTGGGTGAAAGTGTTTTCTTCAAAGGATCTGAATCAATTAGGATTGATTATGGCTGGGTATACAACCTAATCCGGGGATATGGTAGTGGGGGCTGGTAGTAGTGACTGGTTGCATGTTAACAATGAAAAACGAGTTATTGTTGAAAAAACGGATGAAATTCACACTCCTCAAGTTCATAGAGCAGGGATTTATTACAAGGCACATATTTGACAGGTAATTGAAATGTTGAAAATATCGTAAATAATATTTTAATCGTCTAAAGAAGAGGATAATCTTCCTAACGTAGTCAAAACTATTTCACAACAGATTTTTTAAGAGCTTGATAACTTTTTTTTTTAAAAAAACGCATAAAATTTGCAAAATCTCATCGGTTCTTTATTTGAAACGTTAGATTGGTCCATGACATTTACTTTTTGAAGATAATTTCATTTAAATGTTGACCGCGGCTGCGTCTTAGGTGGTCCATTCGGAAAGTCCAATTTTGGGCAACTTTTTCGAGCATTTCGGCCGGAATAGCCCGAATTTCTTCGGAAATGTTGTCTTCCAAAGCTGGAATAGTTGCTGGCTTATTTCTGTAGACTTTAGACTTGACGTAGCCCCACAAAAAATAGTCTAAAGGCGTCAAATCGCATGATCTTGGTGGCCAACTTACCGGTCCATTTCTTGAGATGAATTGTTCTCCGAAGTTTTCCCTCAAAATGGCCATAGAATCGCGAGCTGTGTGGCATGTAGCGCCATCTTGTTGAAACCACATGTCAACCAAGTTCAGTTCTTCCATTTTTGGCAACAAAAAGTTTGTTAGCATCGAACGATAGCGATCGCCATTCACCGTAACGTTGCGTCCAACAGCATCTTTGAAAAAATACGGTCCAATGATTCCACCAGCGTACAAACCACACCAAACAGTGCATTTTTCGGGATGCATGGGCAGTTCTTGAACGGCTTCTGGTTGCTCTTCACTCCAAATGCGGCAATTTTGTTTATTTACGTAGCCATTCAACCAGAAATGAGCCTCATCGCTGAACAAAATTTGTCGATAAAAAAGCGGATTTTCTGCCAACTTTTCTAGGGCCCATTCACTGAAAATTCGACGTTGTGGCAGATCGTTTGGCTTCAGTTCTTGCACGAGCTGTATTTTATACGGTTTTACACCAAGATCTTTGCGTAAAATCTTCCATGTGGTCGAATAACACAAACCCAATTGCTGCGAACGGCGACGAATCGACATTTCACGGTCTTCAGCAACACTCTCAGAAACAGACGCAATATTCTCTTCTGTACGCACTGTACGCATTCGTGTGGTTGGTTTAATGTCCAATAAAGTAAACTGAGTGCGAAACTTGGTCACAATCGCATTAATTGTTTGCTCACTTGGTCGATTATGTAGACCATAAATCGGACGTAAAGCGCGAAACACATTTCGAACCGAACACCGATTTTGGTAATAAAATTCAATGATTTGCAAGCGTTGCTCGTTAGTAAGTCTATTCATGATGAAATGTCAAAGCATACTGAGCATCTTTCTCTTTGACACCATGTCTGAAATCCCACGTGATCTGTCAAATACTAATGCATGAAAATCCTAACCTCAAAAAAATCACTCTTTATTTACAAATAAACTCATTTGAATGTAGATGCACAAGAACTTAAGGAGCTGGTCCCGATTTAAACGATTTCACAGAGAAGAGGGAGATAAAAACTACTGTTATTTCAAGCATTGCTTAAGCATAAGTTATATGTACATTAGGATGGGTCACGAAAGTAAATTGCAGCGCCCCCCAGAAATGAAGATTGGATTGTTTAATGATGATCTGCAAAATATTTCGTCACTGGGTCAAGTCATCTGTGAGCTAATTGCTCCTGAAATCACCTCTAAAAACTCATATTTCTTGGAAACATTTTGTAAGAGGTGTTTTAAAAATAAATAGAAGGAATCAATACCTTTCGAATGATGCCTAAATGATGAATATTGGACGAAAAATGACGTCACTGACTACATGTTTGTAAAATAATTTAATACAGGAGATGAATTTTCAGAGCAAACATTTTCAAACCCTTTTTACAAACATGAGCGCTGTGGCGTCAATTTCCATCCGATTTTCATCATTCGAAAGGACTGCCGCTATTAATTTTTTTATTAAATAATAATATTTTTAATAATATAATAATAAATAATGATATTTTTAAGATTTGTTAAAATATGTCTTGTCATTTATTTTGGTTTAAGACCAAAGGTTGTGCTGAAGTCTTCAGAGATAACTAACAGTAATATTTGTCTTGCTCCTCTTTTTAGTTTTTAGTTTTTCTTTTTTTGTTTATATTGGAAACTTCAGTCTAAATTATTAATATTTATGAAACTTTTTCATAAAATTAATGAAGTTGGTACTTTCGTATTAAAAATACACTGATTTGTTTAAATATAAACTTTACTTTATTATATTCTAATATCACTGCAGAAAGTACACGTCTGGTACTTGCAATAAGTGTGGACAATGACACTCGCTGTAGGAAGGCAGAAGTCATAGTGCTCAATAGGAGCATCGCTCCTTTTATACCGTTATGAGCCATAGTATAGTATATATAGCATAGTAACTAAAAAAAGGTATTCAACTCTTAAGAATATGCAGCGTTGTAAAAATAGTATAACGCCTAAAAATATGCAATGTTAAAAGAATAATATTACAGAGTTGCATTTGTTTACATCAATTAAGAAAGAAAATAAATGATAGTTCAAACATATTGAGCATTACCAATATAATTTAAATATGTAAAGTTTCTTTATAAGATCTATGAACATTTCATCACCATATTATGAAAAATAATGAACTTGTATGACAAAAAATTATCGAATATTTTCTAAGAAATGTTTCAGAAATTCTATGACAATTTTAATTGATTTGTGCTTTATGAAACATGTTTCATACGACTTTGGCTACTCTTTAATGAAAACTTTCACTGAGGGTAAGACAAAATCATTAATATTATGAAGATAATGGCGTGTGAAATACAACTCAGCTCTTAAAAGAATACTTTCCTGTAGTCCCTGGTGATCAGAATTTGGGATGGTGTTTCTATTAATGGGATTTATTCGTTGCATTAACAAATTGAAATTGAATGGGTCAAGACACGATTGGAAAATAGCGAAACGTCAGAATTTTAATCTGAGATATCTGAGTCATCTGATTTGCCCAGTGAAAGTGCAAACCATTCTCTTGATATATCAAAAAGTAAATCCAAAAGAGTATACATTCCCAAAATCTAACGCAAAAATAACTTATCCTAGAAAAGGGAATATGTGTCGAAGGGCTGAGTATAATATTTTCTTCTATATCGATATATCGAAATAATACTATGTATGACAGTTTCTGATGTATGTTGGCTTTCTAAACTCGAAAACGATATTACAAAAATATGGAAATTGAAAAAAATCTAATTTTCACATTTAAGATTTGTACTCCTAATTTGGAAATATCGGTCTGATCACAGCTGCGTTTTGGGGGTGGGATAGTGCAAGAGTTTTCGATTTCGATATGCTAGAGCCCCTAATTTTGTGAGGTTCGTAAAAGAAATTCATGAGCCAAATAATGGGGGCTGTGGGGTGAGTGTAAGTGGGCGCTCATCGGGGTCAAAGGTAAGGGGAAAAGGGGTAAAAATATACAAAAAGCGCACAAAACTGCCTCAGAGTTGGCCCCAGAGGAGTTAAATGTAAGACTGGCACCTATTAATTTTCACTAATTTTCCAACATTCTTTACGAATACACACTCCCATACAAAAATTAAATTTTTATAAAACTTGCTCCTACTGGCCTCAGGAGGCCGCTAACGAATATATTAACATTGTGTGTAGGGTGGGAAAATGTTGTATGTGAATTTAAGAATTCGATTTGGTTACGCTAGAACCCCCTATTTTGTGAGGTTCGGAAAAAAAATCATTAGCCAAAAAATAGGGGTGGTTTGTTGGTCGCAAGGGAACGTGTCAAAGGTGAGGGAAAAGGGGTAAAAATACACAAAAAGCGCCAAAACTGCCTCTGAGTTGGCCCCAGATTGGTTAAATGTAAGACTGGCCCCTATTAGTTTTCCCTCCCCAATTTTTTTAAATTTGCTCCCACCACACTAACTGCCCCAAGGAGGCCCGTAAGGGAGTCACATGTATGACCAATCCCTACTATTTTTCTGGTCCCAATATTTCTTCAAAACATACCTACCATCTAGCTTCAACCTTTAAGGTGGTCCCCATACATTTTTTTTATTTTTTATAATTTTTTATGAAGGAAATGACCAAACCTTCTCCCGAGTCACCCTTAGGGGGAGACATGTAAGACTGGCCCCCATTAATTCACTTGCTCATAGAAACAGTGGTTTAGGACAATATTTGCAATATTTATTTTTATCCAATTAGTTAGCTTTGAGATGTTCGTTTCTTTCGAATACGGCCATGAGTTTCAGAAAGTGTAAGAAAATTGGTACAAATATTCTGTGTTGTTTCTAACCATAAATTCTTTCAATTCGCACAGATTTCGAACGTTTACCGCTTTACGTTTATAAGTTCTAGATGTGTCCTTACTCCCCCGCTTCTGGGCGTAAAGCGTATCTTAAAACATTTGGTGCAAATTGACAGTGCCGAAATTAATTTACAAACATTCCACATTTGCCAACAGAGAGGGAAAGATAGAGAGAGGAATACTGAAAAAAAAATAGAATAATTGACGTGTCATTTGATTTCTTAAAACCACAGCGAACAATGCAAACGAGGACGAATCGAGAGGAGGACATCAGTCTTCGCGAGAAGAAAAGAGGTCGAAAGCAGAAGGAAATGGATTTTCAGCTAGAGCAGTTTTCAGCTCAACTCTCTGGTATATGGACAGACAGACAGTGCATTCACTCATTTATTCATTCATTCAATCCACCACACATTACAGATGTCACTCATTGTAAACTGTAACAGCAGCAAATGGCAGCAATATCAAATTACCTTAAAAGAAAATGAAGAAAGTCGAAAGGGAAAAGATCCTGACAGCACACACACGCTCACTCACTCACATATGCTTTGCAAAGGAAGAAGACAAACTATCTGCAAAGTTAAGAACTGGGCGGAGTGGGGAAATACCCCAAATCAATGATGGAAATTTTAACTTGGACCAAATTTGCAGAGAAACGAATGAAAAAGAAAAGTTACAATTTCGTTCGTTATTGTCATGTATGGTTAAGATAAGACCCAAAGTGATGAGAAAATGCACTGGCGGTGAAGTGGAGCTAGTGGCAGTGCAGCATGTTACTGCTGCATGAACAGCTATGGCCAAGGAAATAGCACAGCAGTCAGACATGTGGTCAATCAGTTAAGCCATTTTCCAATGAGTAAAAAATACATATATATTGAGTTCGAGATGTTTGTAGGAATATTTGTATTTGCATACTTCAATATCGGATCATAAAATGTAGATGCTATTTATTTGCACACAGCTGCCGTGCTATGATTGCATGCATGCACGCATGACAATGCATTGCCTTATTGGGTTGACGGCAAAGTGTCCTGAAAACTTTAGATTAGAATTGACAACAACGACAATAATAACAGCAGTAGCAACAGCAACAGCAACAATAACGAACAACAAACAATGGCAACGAAGAAAAACATCAACTGATGATGTTTGGAATTCACATTCCCAAAATCCACAGGGAATAACAAAAATCCTAAGAACTTTAATAAAACATACATACATCTATGTGCGTGTTCGTGTGCATGTCAATAAATGAAAAATAACAAAAAAATTGGAATTGTAAAAAATGATAGGGACAATAGGGAGGGAGTGAACAAAATAATAATAAAGAAATCTCAGAGCTGTACTAATATGCCATAAAATCAATATGACCGACCAAACAACCAAGGACGACCTCCACAGGCTCCCTCTCCCTGCAAAGATATCCCGCCTGCCAGCAGAGAAGGCAATAACATCAACGACATCAGCAACATTTCCACCAGCCAGCCATAATTCCACGTTACTCACTCATACATGTGAACATATGTGTACGATCAATATGTTGCCAATGTCCTTGCTCTGTTCCCACTACCACTGCTGCTGTTGCTGTCGTTCTTGTCGAAGTCGTCGTCATCGTAATGGATGCTACATCTCTCAAACATCATGGCAACATCTTAAAGATGAAATAATCCTAATAAAAAAATCAATGTTTTGTTACAATAAACATATCAGGGAAAAAAACAAGAATGGAAAACAACAAGAGCACAGAAACATCAGGCACAGTGGGTTCGACACAATTTAGTGAAAGTAAAAGAAAGTATTTGAATTAAAAATAAATCTTCTTCTATGTTCGCTGGCTAGAGAAAGTTGCTTTAAATGCAAATGTATTTCTTTGCAGTGCTCTACCGAAATACTAAAATTTTTTGTCGAAAGAGATCGATCTTCCAAAAAAATGTGGACCAATTTTAACCCTAGTAGTTTGTTGTATAAGCTGGCGTGTAATTTTGCTATTTAAGCGGGAAGAGCATTATTTACAACTTTGGTGCCTTCGGCAATTTTTTTCGTGGAACATTTTAATCCTTAAATGTCCGCTTTGAAAGGACTTTTCTGGTTTTCTCCATAAAAAGGTCAAATTGATCATCATAAAATTCCACATTAGAGTTCTGCCAATAGGAATTCTCTCAGACATTGACTTACAACAATTTTTTGCTCCTTTCGACCAAAAAATGAAAACATTGACCCGCTATAAAAAGAAACTCAGACCAGCTGGACTACAAGTTTATTCTACAATAATGATCTACTCAACATACTCTTTCAGAATTATAGGTTCACTACTGGACAGTGTTATTGTCCTGAACCACATTTCGAATGCGAAGCAGTCGCTTATCACAGCGACTCCACGCGAAAAAGTCGTCATTATTGACGTGTGAATATGCTATTCCTAAAGTGTTACGAGGTAATAACTTTTTGTTTGAAAGATATTCCTGGACGACTTATTACGTTATCTTTAACTTGGAACATCTATATACATATATAAATAAATGTGTGTCTGTATGTTGCGTATAGGACGCCAAACCGGTGGACCGATTCGCTTGAAAATTTTACTGTATCTAACTTCTGGACAGGGAATGGCTCCTGTATATTCTAGGACATGATAGAACAAAGTGTCACACAAATAGTATTTTAAAACTATCAAAAATTACTCATTTTATCTTCCCAAGCATACGAAGTAGGGGAATAAAGAAGAATGAAACCGCGCAACGCCAGGTACAAAATACTATTTTCTACAAATTTGAAATTGAGACTTCAGATATTTTTCACGTAAAAGAGATTTTGTAATATTTTTTATCACATCATCTACAGTTTTTCAAAAAGAAACCTTCCAGACGCGAATGAAAAAATAATATTTTAAATTTGTTTTCAAGGCACCCTACAATTCAGCCACGACAGAACTTAAGCTACCGTTCTTTACGTTCCCTACAGTGCGGCGAGCAGACGGACTGCTTTGCGTTTTAGAAATTTGTCAATTTTGATGAAAACAAATTATATCCGTAAACTAATTACATAAATTAAAGATTTTGGAGCATTATAAATGTTGTATATATTATTCATTCAAAAAAAAAATGCTGGTATATTACCCTATTTTTTGTTTCTTTGTCTTTTATGAAATTCTTATAATTTACTTATATATAGATCTAAATTTATTATGTGGTTCAAAACTGTCCAAAAAAGTAATTTTTATAATTTATATTTATACCCTCACTCTACAGAGTAGGAGGGTACATACAATTTGGGACAGAAAAAAAGTGTAAAAGGAGTGACTTCAGACCCTAAGTATGTTTGGACCAAATCCGTTTCACGACTTTTTAAGAAGTTTGAGCCAAGTCCGTGCGTCCATCCGTCCGTCTGGCTGGCTGGTGTACACGATAACTCTCGAAAGGAGTTAAGGAATCGACTCAAACTTTGGACAAGATAATATTTTTCCCAAACTTAGTTTAAGTTCGAAGATGGGCGAAATTGTCAAGCCCCTTATAACTACCTCCCACACAAATAGCCCATATTCCAATGTTAAATTAAAACCCATATTACTTCCACATAGATATTCGGAATCAGCTATATTTTGGTATTTGATTATGTTTTTGTAATCACTTTAAGTGTGCAAAATATGGTGGGTATTGCTCCGCCCCTTCTAGTACCTCCCACACAAATCACGCAAAACTACGTAAAATTAAAGCTGTTATAACTTCTATACTGATGATCGGAATTCTGTGAAATTTGATATTTAGCAACGCTTTTATAGTGGTTATATTGTCGTGGAATATGGGCGATATTGCCATACCCCTTCTGGTACCTCCCACACAAAGTGGCATAAACTTTGCTTACAATAAAACCGCCATAATATCCATACGGGTAGTCAAAATCATTTGCAATTTCATATTAGAATGCTTTTCTAATCACTTTAAACCTAAAATCCTAATCATATAATCACTTTAAACCTACGCTTTAGCCACGCCTCTTCTTGTACCTCCCACACAATTGTCTCTATTCTGGGCAATATTAAAATCTCTACTGGTGCAGCTCTGAACAAAATTTTTAATACTGAATCATACTAAAATTGAGTCTGAGAAATATACTCAATCTAAGTAAATTTGTAGTTAAAATGAGCAAATAAAACTAATTTTGAATTTAATTCCTTATAACTGCCGCATATATATGTTATCTGAGAGTTAGGGTATCTATAAGTCGGTTTAGCCGACTGAAGCTTACTTACTTTTTTTTCTATTTACGTTATCACCGCTTGTTATCCTGGCTTAAAGAAAAACAACAAAAAATCTAATAAAAATCAAATTCAAATTCATTAATTTGAATTTTTCCCCTGTTTACTGCAATTTGAATGATCGATTAGATAGATTGGAATTGAGTTGGATTTCTCCTAATCGATCTCCAGATCGACTTTGTACCATTTGTAATTTAGTATCGAAAAAGTACTCGATTTTGCTCGAAATTAATTTTTTTCCATGAGTCTGAAAATGTTATTACATTTTTTGCCTGTAACAAATGACATATAAATGCCTTTACCTTTACCCTTTAGGATGAGGTAAAATTAGTTGGCCTTTCTAAGCCGACCAATCCAAGAAATAAACCTATCTCTGTTTCGACATACCGTTTGTGCCCATATTCGCGTTAATCGTTAAATTTTACGTTTCTTCTGATTAACAGATTTTCGTAAAGTAAGTTATGTTTCTCATTCGCGTTTTTCGTTGAAAAATCGTTTTGAAGCCTTCTGAAGACGGGCCAGAAATCATGATAATAGTGGTGGACAGCAAAGTTATTTCATGAAATATAGATTCAAGCAAGTCTTGAGCAAAGACAGTATCCCTTTGAAATCTTTTATTTGGCACGACGTCGTTGTGTTGCGGAGACGTAGTTCTATATCGAACTTTAGATAAGTTATGAATATTCTATTCCATTCAAGTCCTGAAAATTTTATTTAAAATCAAAATCACATTTTTCCAAGAAATTTTCAAGTTTTAAGTGAAAATATTTTTATTGTGAGCGCAGGGTAAACGATCGACTTTAAAATATTTCGAGCAAATATGTTTTTGTTTTTTCACGATTCTGATCCAGTATCAAAGTGAACATTTCTACTTTGAAATTGTTGTCTAGTTTTTAATTCTTTTTCCAGGAAAATGTTAGTTTTTTTGATATTTTTCCTATTTCTAATAAAATATTCACTATTTTGATAAACAAATCTCAGTTTAAATTTGCAAATATTTCAATTTTAATTGAAAAAATAAATACCTCCAATTGGATTTTTTTCAATTTCATTTGTTATCATCACTTTCATCCACGATCTGCTCTGAACTATTGTTGTGCCATCGTTGGACCAACTCCAACATACTGTTCCACAGAAAGTACCCAGAATGTGTTCAATTTCTTTTCACCAAAATCCACATGGGAACTGTTAGTTGTTCCCCCTTTTGTTAGATGCTTCTTCATAAAGCCGCAATCAGTTGCATGTGTGTTAGCGGCATGTGCTGCCAAAAGGACCCAAACGAAAAAAGTTCATTGCTACGATTTTGACATCTACAGAGTTGCTCATTTCTTGTTCTTTCTATTTGGGGAAAACCAATGTAACATTTTCGTTAAAAGAAAATCTCGTTTCCCCTCGAAAAAAGGGAAAAGCAAGTCTTTTTTGTGTTCGTTGCAAAACAAAACCAGTGAAAAAATTCAATTTATATGACAGTTTTGATGCCAACTGTCAATACCAGTTACTACACCAGCCAAGCCAAGGCAACGACAACGGCAACAGCAGGAGCAGGAATTGCTGCAAAACAGCCAAAACAATAACACTGCCAGGGATTGCTGGATATCTGGCTATATACGAGTGGCCATGTGTGTGTGGCTCTCACTCTCGTTGAACAATGTCATAAAAATTGGCAAAATTAAAGACACGCGCTGCTTGCTATGCTGGCTTGTTGTCCTTGTTTGCAGTGGTGTTTGTTCGTGCACATGTGTGTGCGTGTGTGTTTGTGATCACCAGCCAACATTTGCATTTGACTGCGATTTGAACGCAAAATTTAACAAAGTTTCTGGTACTGCTGCTGTATGGTTTTCCTCAGCTCAACTCCCCTCCCCAGATTCTGCCAATGACTTTGTCAGCATCCCGGCCAACTTGTTGTCTAAGATGATGGCTGTGCTGCTGACAGCACACAAAGATGATGCTTCAGATTGCTGGAGTTTGTTGCCCGCTTTCGTCTTTCCCCCTCGTATTTGTTGCACTGTGACAGGGATGATACTTAGAAATTGGCTTGTGGCCAATTGATTTATAACGTCGAATTTGAGAGAGACACACACACATACACACAAAAGTGCTAAGATATATTTATTTCATAAGAAAAGTTTGTTCGTTTTTTTTTGTTTTGAGAAAAAACTTTGCATATTTTATTAGTTGCAGTAATGATTGCAAAATGACAACTCAAAAAAAGTGAAAGAAAGCTGGGGTAAGAGATACTCGTGTTTCGTTGGGAGAAAGTTCAATTGTAAGACAAGATTGTATGGCTTAAAGTTAAATGGCAAAAATTGGAGCATACTTCTGGGCGTCTTACTTTAAACTCAATACAATGTATACTTTTAGATGTTGGTAGTAAATAAGAAACGAATAAGCGAATTAGATACGCTCTCGATGGCGATGAAACTTCGACTACTTGGTACCCTACAACATCCTTTAAGAAAACTGTGCAATGTTTCGATCGATGTCACTTTGAAGTGTGACCCTCACTGTTTCCAATTGAACTGAAGTATGCGATGTCAAATAAGTGTCTCTAATAACCAAGTAAACTTTGAACACTTGGTAAGAATTGGTCCACTCCATATGAGGAAGTACCTATGCAAAGCATGACATAACCACACTTCATTGCTATAGCGATTTATTACCTACTTCAGAAAAACAAGAAATGGGCAACTCTGTTTGTTGTAAATTTCAAAATGTGTTTCTCAGCCAAAATGTGGAAATACGTATTCGTTTTTTTCTAATTTATTATTTTATTTTTTTAAATAAATTTCAATATTAAAAATATATTTTTCATTTTTCGCGCTACCTAGAATTCTACTACAGTTATGACTTTTCAAAAAAAAAAACAATTCTCTAACATATATCTAGCAATAACAAAAGCGTTTACCAAATTTCATCTAAATCGGAAGACAGATGAAAATTTATCTTCGAGAGCCTTAGTATGGAAATAATGAAATATATTGGTTGCTCTGGTGCTAGTGCAGCAAGTCATTCAAAAATAGGCGGTATACATTAAAATTTGCGATTAAGTCCCTAGCTGGAAAGTGTCTGCTACAGAGCCATTGAATTCGTGGATGATAATGTGTGAGTGATCCTAGTATTGTGCCAAATTTGGAGCAAATAGAAAAAATATGTGGATTCTACATCGGAAAAAGTAAAATCGGGAGCTACATTTGTGTAGGTGCTATTACTAAATCTGAACCGATTTGCTTCAAATTAAATAGCGTTCGTCCTTGGTCCCCAAAATTTACATATGTTAGGATCGGAAAATAATTGCAACCTGTACTTTGATTACAAGAATAGATGGACGGACAGAAAGTGATTCTAAGCCGATCTGTATAATAAACGATGCGACTATCTTTTAAATTTAAATCTTCGCGAAATTTTTTTAAACTACTTTGCATATCGAGGGCTATGAACAAAAACACAACTCTTCAGGAGAGCGAAAACAAATGATTTTCTCCTTAATTATAAGAGTAATTATGAATCATTCTTCTACAGTTTAACCTAAAGAGGATTACTAATCGTTACGATTCAAAAGTTTTCGAAATTTCCTATTATTCGCGGTTTAATGATTAATAGCCACCTTTGCACGTTTAAAATTGAGCACTATGAATATTGAATTAAGCACATAGCCATTAATGCTCAAATATATAAATAAGACTTATTGTAAACTCGACAACCTTTTTTATAAAGTGTTGGCAATGTTGTGTAGAAAACGCATTTTCTGGGATGTACACGGCGAATTAAAAGATTCCATCAGAGATCTTTATCCCTTTTTTACAAAAAGTGTATATCGCGCTAAGACATGGTAAACAAAAAATATTTTTGTAAAATTTTCATTTTCGCGGCAAATATGATTATTTTCACTCATGGCATTTGTGTTTTATGATTTTCTCGCGATCTAGCAAACGGATCCGACTGAATTTTTGTTTGTGTATTAAGAACCAATGTCGCTTGTAACTTACAGTTTCGAAAATCGCTGCAATTGTTGAAAAAAATCGCGGTTTCAATTGCTTATATTTCAATTTTCTCTGTTCAGGATTCTGAAACTTTTCTGACACAAATATTTCGAATGAAGTCAGCAATCATATGCCATACAAATATTTTGGTATTCTAAGTATGATAAAAAGTTACGCGGGTTTTTATAAAGATACTTTTCACAATTTTTGACTTTACATCCACTATTTATCCTATTTTAGCCTGATAACTTGGGAACCAAAATGCTATTAACCGCGAAATGGAAATGCTTTAAACAAAATCGTTGTAGCGAACTACAACCTTCGGTTATATACTGCTCCATTTTTGAAGTGTATTAATTATATTATTTTTATGTTCATATCCACTTTTGCAGTCACAAATTAAAGTGTGAGTAGATAGCCAAATCAGAAAAATTTGAAAAAATGGCTTTAGAAAAAATTTTTTCTTCTCCAAATGTATATGACAGATGACATCCTAATCTGAGAATAGTTTCGCATCAAAAACTCATTTTCGAGAAAATTGTTCATAGCCACTTCTGAGGAATTACAATAGACCTAACCTCACTATTGTCAGCAGAGCCAAGCTATGACCAAAATCGGTTGCGGTGTGTTACTTCTCGAGCAGCATAAACTCATATTGGTTGTGACTAGGGTTTGGGGTTTCCCGGACTTTTTTCATTTCCCGGGAAAACGGGAATGAAAAATTTCATTCCCGGGAAAAAGTAATTTATTTATAGGTATGCTCAATATGGTTTAAAATATCAACATTTAATAACTGGTGTGTTTTTTTCAATACTGTCACATTACAAATTAAAAACGAATGTTATTGTCAAAATATTTTACAAATTATTTTTCATTTTACAAATATTTTACTATACACCTTTTCAAGATTATATTCGGAACATACAAATTTATATTGAGAAATGTAAATTCATATTAGGGATATATAAATTCATAATGGTAATGTACATTTATAATAGGAACATGATAATTCATAATGAGATATATAAATCATAATTCATTGAGAACAATAAATTCATAATAGGTACATACCAATTCATAATGAAATATACAAGTTTGTAATCTGAAAATCCAAATTCATAATCAGGAAATACGTTTTCATATTCAGAAAATATGAATTCATAATGAAAAAATATAAAATCATATTGAGAAAATGTAAATTTATAATGAGAACTTTGATAAAATATGTGTTTCTACGAAAATATCCATAGAAAAACGTACATACATAGCTTCGATTATAAATTTTAGAGTTCCTGATTATGAATTTATATTTTATGAATATATATTCCTAAATAAGAACTTATATTTTCTCATTATCAATTTGGATTTTCTCATTTTGTATTTATATATCTCATTATCAATTTGAATGTTCTTATTATGAATTTATATTTCTCAATATGAATTTACATTTCACATTACGAATTTACAGTGCTGATTATGAATTATCATGCTCCTATTATGAATTTATATTTCCTTTTATGAATTTACATTTCTCATCGTGAACTTACATATTCCGATTATAAATTACATTTTCTGATTATAAACTTGAAAAGTTGTTGACTAATCGTCAGAATTGCATATTTATATCGCAGGTAGAAGTGATTGACACCTACACTAGATTCAAAATTGAAAACGATTAAGGAAACAAATAACTCATACGGCGGAGAATGTTATGACGCATTTAATTTAGAATATTCATTCGTCTGGAGACAAAAATATTTTATAGAAACAGGGGGGAATATTCTAAACTGTAAAAACAATAGAAACATAAAAAAATTAATATTAATTTAATAAATTAATAAAAAAAAATATTGAAATAGTTCAGTCATTAATTCTTTTATTCTGCCTTTTAAATACACCGTAGCATATATTTATATTCCTATTAGATTTCTCTTGAATGTTTCCAGGCGAACAATTTTTATTGTATTCCTATTTTTACACCATTTCTTTCTGGCTGCATATGTAAAGTAAATTGTTCTTGAAGAAGATATTCACCTAGATTCTTCTAGGAAAACAAGAAAATTTACATTATGTAAGCCATAGTATTGTCGGCATGATATTTTTACAATACACAATAAAGATCCTGCAAATAGCCTCACAAAAAGTTTTTATTCCCCTAGCTGGGTTTCGCATAAAATGACTATTTAGCGAATTTAAAAAGTTTTGTTTGTCGTAGAATAATATAAATAAATAATCAATAAATACTCATTATTGTCAGTAATGTAAATACATATATGAATTTGAAATACATCTAAAAATTCCAATTTATATAGTAACATTAAATTATTGATCAACATAATAAATAAATTATTTTTTTAATATTTCCCGTATTCCCGGGATATTGAAAATGTTTTCCCGGGAATTCCCGGGAAATTGAAAATGTTTTCCCGGGAATTCCCGGAAAAATTTGGACGATTCGGGAATTCCCGGACCCCAACCCCTAGTTGTGACATTTATACGGGTGCCATAGCTGCCTAAGTATATGGCCGTCTGTGTAAAATTTTAGATAAGGTCCCTAGGCTGGACATGTTTGCTATAGTAGTACTTGTCAAACAGAGCCACCAACATATGGAACGGAGATGGCGATTAATGACAAATCCTCATATGACCTCTGTCCATATTGGTCCAAAGGGAAAGACAATTAACACAAAATCAATAAGTTAATGATCTTACTTGTAATCGTCACCATCAAGAAGCAAAAATTCTTACCTGTAAATAGACAAAGAAAAGATCATATTTAATAGTGCTATATTACAAAAGGGAATAATATGAATAAAACATATAGTATAGTTATTCAAAAGTAAATATATATACGGTGACATTTATTACTTGACTGCATACTACCACTATCATGATTCTTAGCTCATGACGACATTCATCAGGAGGCGTCGCATCGATTTTTTTAACAAAATAGCCTGACTCCTTGAGTAAATTATTCTCCCAAACAAAAGAATACATTACTTTAATGCAAACCTCCATTTATATTCGTCACACGAAATTTATTTCACTGACCTAGCTCAAATATAAATGTAAGATTAGTCAAATTAACGCTCATCATAAGTTTGTCATTCCATTTGTAACGCCTGGAAATTCATATTCTTGATCATCTAAATTCGAGCATACTTTTTGGCGTTTTAATTTAGCTTCGTACAAGGTATACCTTTAGAGGTTGCTCTAAATTATTTGGAAACAAAACAAATAAGATATGATACGCTCTCTTATTTTCATAATTACAGGGAAATAAAAAATACTATTTTCGTGAAACTCACAACAAATTATATTTCTATTTTCTTATGACAAAATTTCGATCTACCCTAGTGTCAACAATTTCATATTTTTTATCAATTCTATTTCATTCAGAAGTACAAATTTGACAAATTTCTTTAAAATCACAGAAACTAAAGAAAATTTCCGTTCCGTTTCACAGGGAACAGGAAACTCTTGCAGTCTATGGAGAAGTAAGTGAAATTTCAAGTAATTGTTAAAGTCATACATATATATTAGGCTGGGTCGCTATCAATACAAATGGAAAAACAATTTCCAGTCACCCCATGAAAATAATGTTTGGATTGTTTAACGATGTTTTGCAAAATATTTCCTTTCTAGATCAAGCCGTCTGTGAGCTAAATGCTCCTGAAAATACAACTAAAAATCAAGTTTTTCGCGTGTAATTTTTTTACGTTGGATATTTGTCCAATTTTTTTCGGAATTAATAAACCCTAGGAAGCACTTTAAATATAAAATTTGATTCTTGTCTTAGAGTCAGTTATTAGTCGAATAATTGGACCTTTACAGTATTTTTTTGTGTCTTTTCATAGTGACAACTGAACAATTTTTCGTATTTGGTGTTAGTTAAAAATAAATAGCTTCAGTCGAGACCTTTCGAATGGTGCCTAAATGGTGAACAACGTATAGAAATGACGTCGCAGCTCTAATATTTGTAAAAATAGTTTGAAAATTGTGGCACTGAAAATCCATTTCCTGTATTAAATTATTTTACAAACATGGAGTCTGTGACGTCATTTTTCGTCCGATATTCATCATTTATGTATCATCCAAAAGGCATTGATTCCTTCTATTTATTTTTCATAACACCTCTTACAAAGTGTTTCTAAGAGATACGAGTTTTTAGCTGTCACCTTGTAAAACCACAAAAAATCAATTTTGGCCAAAAGTTCAACATAAAAAAATTACGCGGAAAAACGTGATTCAAAAGTAGATATAATTAAAACAATAATGAGATTTTGCACGCAGAGTAAATTCTGTGCGACGCACTACATAAATTATTTTCACAAAACAATTCCAAGTCAATCGATATCGAATAGCAATTTGCTCACAAATAGCCGCATTAATGGGGTAATACCATAAAAGTAAGTATGTACTATATACTACAGCATACTTTGCGGCTTTGCACAAATATTTAAATCAATGCCTACTTTGTGGCACTAAACTTGGTAACGACATTTATTGCAATTGTTTTCTAAAACAAAACAGTAATAAAGTTCTCCAGCTTAGCTTTTCAACGTAAAAAAGTAAACGGAAAGTTTAAAGTCTGTAAATTTTTAGAGAATTTTTCGAACGCCAAAAAATGGAAATGAAAACATTTCGCAAACAAATATGACCCTCGGGGCTACAACATGAAATGTTGTTGCTGCCATTTCGACTCTGTGTGAGTGTGTGCGTGTGACTGCGAGGCAGTGGGGGAAATGGTCGTGTTCAACATGACAATAACAAATGAAGTTTTTTTGCTGCCGGTGCACAGTTGTTCACCTCAAAATATACACTCGAGCAAATAATACACAAGAACACACGCAGAGAAATACAGACACGGTCGCCTAGTCACACCTTCACATAGAAATTCCGTAAATCTAGAGGTAAACAGGGCAATTTGCTTAAAAGGTGATACATAGTAATATACATACATATAAGTATGGTAGTTGTATATGTAAGAGCGTTGTGGACTCAACGCCACCACCTTATCTACACACAGACGCGCTCACAAGCAAAACTGTTTCCGTTTTGGCAAACTATGCAGAGCGAGAAAGGGAGAGAGGAAATGAAGGCACAAAAATCAATTTGTAACGACTTTGTGTGCGTGCGAGTGTGAGTGTGTGCGTGTAACAAACACTTCAATGTATTGATTTTTATGGTCCTCGATGCGGCATTGAACACTTGCTTTTACCTTTTGTGCAAGTTGTAAAGTCATGTTTTATGGTTGTTATTGCCTTTGGTATCCAAATCGAGCCATATTAAAAAGATCCCCTTCTTCATCTACTGCCACTTCTTCCTCTGCTCTGTATCCAGACTTTGGCAGATTCATCTATTCATCAGCACAACATCAGCGCACAGTGCTGTAAAATAAAATACAAAATCCATTGGAAAGAATACACTCCGATTTTAAAGAACGTTGCAAACTCGTACTTCTATATAAGACACATAAAGCTGCATGTCCCGATTTATAAAAAACATTAAATATTTACGCGTGGATCTAAAATCAGGAATTTTGCCATAAGTTAATTTTAAAAAAATCTGGTAGGGCATAAAAATGGCATCGCTTCCAGTTTAATATAAAATTATCAAATCTTCTACGGATTCTTCTATAACATTCGATTCGTGTAAAATCTTTTTGCTAGTGAAAAAAATAATTAAAATCGAAGGTACATTATTTCATAAAGAATAAATACATTATTTTATTGTGGAAAACATATTATTTTTGTAATTAAATTACTCTTCGATTTTTTAAAATAAATTTTTATTAACAGCTAATAGTGTCAGTAAGTTTCATGATGGAGTTCCTGGTACTTACTGCACAACAATAAAAAACGTGATTGCAGTCGAATTTAAAAATATTTAATAATATAAGAAGTAAGTTCCAGTCGGTTAAACCGCCTTAAATATACACTCACACTCAGAGAACATTTATATGGAATGACTTAAATTTTGCTTAGCGCCGTGTAATTGAATAAACGTAATAAAATAGGAAGTAATATTCATAGAAGTTATAAAGGATTTAATTATACCTAGGATTGCTCATAAATAAAGCATAAATGTTTGTATACCCTCCACCTCCAGGTGTCATTCCGTTTGTAACACATTGAAATATAAAATCTAAGATGATATAGTCATGTCCGTCCGTCTGTTGAAAGCACGATAGCGTCTAAAATTAGGTAAGACGTCCAAAATTTGCACGAATACGTCTTATATAGGGTCCGCCAAATAATTTTTTTTGAAAATGCTATAAAAAAACTACTGAATATTTACTCAAATTTCTTTTTTTATTTGAAAGTACAATCCTTCCGGTTAATAATGGAAAGTAATTTCATTCAAAATAATAGTCCAACGGTTGAATAGTTGAAAAAAAAACGTTAGATGGCGGACCCTTTATTTGTAGATCGGATTGAAAGTAGGCGAAATGGGCCTACAGGGAAACATTTTTCCCTCAAAAGGACCCCTAATATTTATAGTATTTCAGCATCTGATTTATGCCTGCTTATATTTAATTGATAGTTGGAATGCTCATTCCCCTTATAGCATTAACGCGCACCATCAAGCGTTTTTTATTTTTACAGGGTGATGAAATGGGACAAAAGGGATAAAAATATTACGTATCAAACGAAACACGGTGTGTACATTCCCCTAATTGAGGCGACACGTAATATAAAAGTATTTTTTCCAAATTCGTACTTTTAAAGACTAAAAGAGAAGTCAGGGTAAACATAGTACCAACCAAACGGCTGCACCTAGAATGATGAAATTCGGTGTATACATTCCCCTGCTTGCGGAGGAGATTTTTCGAAATTCGTACTTTTGGGGGTAAAATGGAAAAAGGGGGTGAAAATTGTACCAACCAAATGGGCGCAGCTAGAACCATGGAATTCGGTGTATACATTCCTTTGACTGCATAGATACCCAAAATAAGAAGATCTTTCCAAACTATGTTGTTGCTTTTACGACAAAAATGGGTAGAATAATGAAGTTAGGCTACTTGCTCTGTGTAAGTGAGAAATAATGGATTTTCCAAATTTATACTTTTGGAATTAAAATAGGATGCAAATACATTTATATATAACCCAATATTTAGCATTTTTAAGCTTTTTTGAAGATTGCTGTCTAATATTTACGTTTTGAAATGACTGTATATATTATAAACCTAAAATAATTACAAATTTATTTTTATTTATTTTTTTTGGGTTTGGCTATATTAAAATTTTCTGATTGTACCTAGTGTGATCAAAAAACAGGATTTTCTGTAATATCAGGTTTCCAAAAAAAATGTTTGGTCCGGTTTTGGCCATGCTCGAAAGGAACCTGTTATCTAACAGCTTTACGAATATCATCACAAGAGTACTGTAGTCGGATGGTGGTCGAAAAGTGTATGTTCTGTTTCTCCAAGATCCGATGTAAGATGACCGATATGCACTGCACGATGCTGCAGCAGCATAGTGTTTTTGATGGACAGGTACGATTGACCCAACAGTACATACAAGCTCATCGTTGTACACCACTTAGTTCCATTACCATTGTATACATCCACAACACTATTTTGGACTTAAGCCCCCAGAGGTTACCAAACTTGTGGCGACAAGTAAAGTAGGCCACATTAACTCTCTTCACCGTATTGACCTAGTGGCTGAAGGTTGATTATAATGTCAGAAGTGTACTTCTATTGTCCTTATCTGGTCTTAGGTACAACAGGCCTGTCTACCAGGCAAGACTACCATTGATCATACGGTTGGTATATGACCAATATGGCATTTTTCGGTTTTAGCCTCTCTACCTGCAGTTTCAGTCACTTATTTTCTTGCCACAACGCATTAGTGTTCCAGAATGACCTCGAGCTACTTGCCCTTAGAAGATAGTGAAAGATTTATAGGAAGATGATTCTGTCGAATTCATATATTTCAATCAGATTTTTTGGAACTAATAAAATCATAAAACCATACAATCATTGCCACATTTTTGTTTCATCTGCAACCACTGTGCAACGTGGAGTGTTGCATGCAACATTATTTGCCAAAATGTAAGTCCCTTTCCCACACCATTCTAGTATGACTTTCCATCTTGTGCAACACTTGCAAGTGCAAATTTGTTTGCCTTGAGGCTTTATTTCTTGCTGATACTCTGCTCGATTCGGGTGAATATGCCAGCTCACTTCCTGCTCACGTCGTAGCCTTCACCAAGCCGCATGCTACTGTGTAGTTTGCACTCATTCCCATGACGGTGATGGTGATGGTGATGATGATGACGGCTTCCTTGTTGCTTCTTTCTTACTTTAGTTTGCTGCATCCCATTCCGTGCCCCACAACCGTTCCGAAGTGGTGGGCAATGGAATATTAACATGTTCATGTTGTTGCTAAGTAAGTCTGTGTGTGTGTCGGTTAGTGCGTTTTTGCTGTTGTTGTTGTTAACAACATTGGCCAACATTTTCGAATTGTTGTTCATTGCCACTTGGGTCGATTTTATTGCTAAAAGTGTAGAGTTGTCAAGTGTTTATTTGCTTTGATGCTGTTCTTTTAGTTATCCCTAGGAGCGCACACACACACACACATAACTTCAGCCAACAACAAACAAACATACATACACGCATACGCACACACATCACCATCACCACATACACTCTAACACTTACAGCTAGCTCCCCTTGGGGAGAGTGAGTTTTTAAATCAAAGTTTGCTAATATCGCCTCAGGATGTGTTGTCTACCAAAAACACTCACTCGCACATGGCAAATGATTGCTTTGCTTGCTCTGGGTGGTGCATGAGGTGGGGGATCATAGATTTTTTATGAGCATATATTGGATTTGACGCTGTCTGAATTTAACAAAAATTTAATTTTGTAAAATTTAATAGAAAGAATATTTAAAATATACAAATAATGTATAATGTGGTTTGGGTGTGATAATCTTTAAACATTTAGTTCCTAAAAAACAGTTAACAGAACAACACTATATAAACGATATGAAATCCTGATATACAGTTTACTGGAATCTAAGGAAAAAATAAATATAGTTTTCCAATGCTACCGGTGATTCTCCAAAAGATTGCTGGCGATGCACAGTGGTCCGCCAAAAATCATTCAGCTTTTGATCAAGTAAACATTTTTGAATTTTTTAAAAAACTGAATTTAGAAGGACCCAAAAAAATGAAACATTCAATTCCAAACTGAGTATGCAGATTTGCCTTGGAGTTTTTACAACTGTCAAATTGGATGGCAGCATCGCTGAAAATTTATTCACAATTGCTGCCGTTTGCTGCCAGCGCCAATGACAGCGGAGGCCATCAGCAGCTCCATTCGTCACAAGCTCTCTGTCATTATTACCGAATTTTTAAATATTTAACAAAATGTCAGCAAACACTTCAGCCGTGTCCCAACTGATGTTTGTTGGCTTCGTGTTTTGTTTTTTTCAGTCCTTTTTTTCTGTGTTTAATCCACCGTCTGTTTGTGTTGGCATAGAACACTCAGTGACATTCACACCGAGTGACAACTCACTCGTAAAGATAAACACACACACACTCTCGCACACACTGGAACATAATAAAAGGGGCGTATAAACACATGTGAAGCATGTCACTCATTCAACATTCATGTAAATCATGTGCGTTTTGATGGAAGTAATAAAAGCTTCATAGAGCTGAGCGCCATTCATTCGGAGGGTTCTTTTTTAAACACCCGTCACATCTACAGCTCTAAATTTAATGGATCCTTTTTAGGATGTACATTTAGGTGTTTTTATTTATTTTTATTTTTGCAATAAGAAATAATGTGCTGCATACTTGGGGGCGATATAACATGATTTAATATTTGGATGTGCATAAATCTGCCGCGTCATGGAATCGTTTGCATAGACCATTAAATGGGATTATCAGAAAAATACTTACGACCGACCTCCCCTTTAATGCCGTGCCGTGCAGATTGCACTCATAATAAAGTGCGAGTGTGAGTATATAAAAAAATTAGTCCCATAAGAAAATGGTCTTTAATGTACTAAAACTTAAAGATATGGTAAGCCCTCTGGCGGGACTCTATATTACAACATGTAATGCCAATAATGACGTCACGAAAAAATTAGCTGAAAACTACCCAGCAAGTTGTTCAGGTCGTATCTATATATAAATCAATATGTGTGTGTATGTCTGTTTGTCTGTATATTCCGTATAAGATGGCAAGACGGTGGACCGATTCGCTTGAAAATTTTACTGTAGCTAACTTTTGGATTTTTGAACTATTCAAAATTACTCATTTTATCTTCCAAAGTATACAAAGTTGGGGACTAGGGAAGATTGAACCCGTGCAACGCCGGGTACAAAATACTAGTATTAAATAAAACTGCTGATTTTTCTATCCTCTATCACATGATTGCGTGCATCATCTCTAAATCTGAGACCCTTTAAAGTATAACAAGCGAAAACGGCGTTAAGTTCGGCCGGGCCGAACTTTATATACCCTCCACCATGGATTGCATTCCACAGAGGTTGTCGGTTTTCGTAGAAGTGCAGTAATATTGCAGGAAAATATAAATTTTTTAATATAGCCAAACCAAAACAAATACAAATATTGAAAAAAAATTTAAAAATAAATATAATATTTTAATTATTTTAAACCATTATTTATTTCAAATCAAAAAATAAATATTCTTATATTTATATTTTCAAAAAGCTTAAATACCATTGGTAGATAGTGAGTGCTACAGTTGGTTGTATTTCCATTCTATTTTAATTCCAAAACACATTTTGAAAATCCATTATCAGGCCTAACTTCATGATTCAACCAATTTTTGCCGTAAAAGACAAAAAAATTACGAAAAGAAAAACTTTTTATTATGCGTGTCTATGCAGTCAGAGGAATGTATACACCGAATTCCATGATTCCAGCTGCGCCAATTTGGTTGGTACCATTTTTACCCCCTTGACGTTTCTACGCAATTAGAATTTCATCATTCTAGCTGTAGTCGTTTAGTTGGTACTAGTTTCATCCCTCTGTACCATTGTAAACCTTAAATGTACGAATTTCGAAAAATCCGCATATTTTCCGTGTCTACGCAGTCAGCAGTACTCCGAATTGCATGACTCTAGCTGCGGTCATTTGATTGGTACTATTTGTATCCCCTTTTTCCATTTTAACCCCAAAAAGTACGAATTTTGAAAAATTAGTATATTTTCCGTGTCTACGCAGTCAGAGGAATGTATACTCCGAATTTCATGATTCTAGCTGCGGTCATTTGATTGGTACTATTTTTATCCCCTTTTTTCATTTTAACCCCAAAAAGTACGAATATCGAAAAATCAGTTTATTTTCCGTGTCTACACAGTCAGAGGAATGTATACTCCGAATTTCATGACTCTAGCTGCGGTCATTTGATGGGTACTATTTTTATCCCCTTTTTCATTTTAACCCCAAAAAGTACGAATTTTGAAAAATCCGTGTATTTTACTTGTCTATGCAATCAGAGGAATGTATACACCGAATGTCATTATTCCAGGTGTAGCCGTTTGGTTGGTACCATTTTTATCCCTCTATTCCCATTTTACCCCTTAAAAGTACGAATTTGAAAAAGACGATTTCGCCCCGTTTCAATCCCAACCGTTCTACGACTATAAGACTCATTTATAGAAAAATTGAACGTTCTAGCTCCTTTCGTTTAGATGCTAGCGTGCTTTCAACAGACGGACGGACGGACATGGCTAGATCGTCTTAGAATTTTATGACGATCAAGAATATATATACTTTATAGGGTCTCAGGTCGATATTTCAAGGTGTTACAAACGGAATGACAAAGTTACTATAAAATAAAAATCATTCTATGACACTCCATTTTTAGAAGAAGAACTGTCTGAGTTGGGAAGTGGTGAAATGATGGGTTCTACTTTTTAAGAATTTTTCATAATATATTTTTTGCAAAATCAATCGAAATTTCCCTTCTTAAAAGTAGCAAATTTCTAAAAATCCATACATTTACGATTCTAGCTGCAATACTGCATTTGGTGCCATTTAAATTTCGGAAATGTTTTCGAAATTTCGAAAAATCCGAAAACTAGAAATTTCTAAAAACTCATAAATATTCTCCGGTTATGTAGTATTTTACGATTCTAGCTGTAACACTTTGCTTGGTACAATTTGTATTCCTTTTTGTCCCCTCTCACCCCTTAAATGCATAAAATTCGCTCAGGATCAGGGCGTATAAATTTCGATATTATTCACAGTTAGCTGAAGGTAATCTATTCTAACTAAATAAAAAAAATTTAATCATGCTTATTTCGGGAGTTGTATATTTTCCTCATGAAATCAGTACTACTTAAAATAAGTTTGGTAAAATACTTTTATTGACTAGCGTTTTCCTTTATAATTCATGAAATGTTGCCGTCCGGAACTTATTTCTAAGACTGGGCAAACAACTGATCACTTTGATGGCAGCATGCTAAGTGAAGTTTCCAACAGAATCTGTGCTCCTTTTATACACATTCAGAGACACAGTTGTAAAATAAATGTACTATGAACTATGGTAAAATAAGGTTGTACGAAAAACGTAACATCAGCTGAGAGTAACAGCTGATCGTACAGAGTTGCATTTGCAGGAAAATTCAAATAAGTAAAAATGTAAATGAAAATATGGATATAAATGAAAGGAATTCGTTATAATGAATACAGACTGCTTTGACTGGTTTTGACAAGGTTTTCGAATGTATTTAATATTTCTAGGTTGATGAAATGGGATCTTTATATATTCAAATCGGTTAAAAATTATCAATGTCGTGCATCTATTTCTGCTGTATGCAGAGTAACTGTGCTTTCATTTCATTCAAGTGGATTTTCGAAAAAGACAGATGTCCCTTGAAGATTTAAATAGATTAAAATAGGCTACCATATTTTTATGTCATAGAAAAGCTCTAAGCCAATGTAATGTACCTTGGCAAAGTATCATTCGACTGTTACCATAATTCATTTGGGAATGAGAATTTAGGCCAGCACTTCAACAACACCCTTAGCCTTTAACTCGGTCCCCGGTGGAAATCTGGCAAGTATCTTGGGATGTAATTTCCAGTTCAGATTCTATGCAGATTTTCCATATAATAGAATTACACAAAACCATACGGAGCTTATGACAGATTTGTTACTTTAATTAACAATTGAATATTACTCATACGCAGCGAAAAGATTTGAGTGGCATGTTGGAGGGACATGGACGGACAGTGGACATTGGACATAACACAGAGCAACAATCACTCGTCGTCCTGGTGTTTCGCCTGTGTACTCGGTGATATAAATATGATGATACCCTTAAGTAATTGTAGAGTTTTAATTAAATTAAATGGAAATGGAATGAAAATGAAAAACAACAGAACAGAACAAAACAAAACAGGGCAGAATGGTTGAATGTCTTACTTAGTTTGTGGTTCGTGACTAAAATCCATTTCGTTTGTTGTATCCCTACTTATGGCTAAGAACAAGAAATTAAAACTTACTGCTCAAAACGGCAGCAGCGGTGGCAGCAGTGACAGCCAACAGCAACGATGTACAGTGTTTTAAATCCACAGCAACAAAGTGGTAGGATATTTAATTCCATCATAACTAAGCAACCTCAAACTTATTATTAGTAATTTTCCAAAAACAGAAAAAAACTAAGATATTATCGATGGGTCAACTAACTTCCTCCACCACTTTCCTTTAGACCTTTAGAAGTTTTCGCACTAAGGCAACTTGGTGAAGCACACAAATCCAATCCAGTTGGCTGAAAGTTTGTTAGGAAGACACAATATCTCCAGTGCATTTAACAAAAGGTAATAGGATACATGGACGAGCACACAGACAGTCGAATCGATAAACGAGCAGAAAGACCATCGGATGGATAGACGGAAGGACAGGTACTTCTAAATTGTTGTTTTAAACCCTCTCCTTTTGGTGTTCCAAAAAAATGTCATAATATCCTTTACAATCTCCCGTATATTGTTTCAAACCACTGTGCAACATTTGAAGCAACACCACTAATAACACTCCACACAGCGAAAAGCTGTCCACGCGAAGGCAGACCGAAGGCGTTATGCTACGTCTTTAGTTAATGAAAACTCACAACGAGGGGGCGAGGGAGGTCTGAAGGGTGAAGGCAACATTTGAAATTGTAACCGCTAAGAAGGGAAATGCCATCCGGTTGAAGGGATCGTCCGTCGTTGCTTGTGAAATGGTGAAGAAACAAAACTAGAAGAGGAAAACAACAACACAACAGCCAACAATCCAGAAGAGCAACACTTAAAACTGTCATGTTGCATGACAGTTGGCAACAATTGCAAACCACTAAATAACCTTAATTTGAAAGCATAACTTTTTCAAAAGAAACTGCACTGTTTACAAACAACAACAACTACAACAACATGGGGGGATAAAATAGATGCAAAGATGAAAAACGATAGCTGCGGCAGCAGCAGCAACAAAGTTTAATAAGGCCACAATAAGCAGAAGGAAGTTAAGAATGAAATGCGAAACTACCTCACAAACACAGCAACTATTGCTGATACAAATGAATCTTGCCACACTGACAAGATGTTGGCGTTGGTGTTGCATGTTCCAGCAGCAGCAGCAGCAGCATCATCATCTTTAACAAGAACAAGAATCAGCATTTGCTAGGGCTGGACTACTGCAAGTCCGTTTGCATTATGTCCTGGCATGGAAGGTGGTTATTTGTTTTATGCTGCCTCTTCTTCTTCCTTTTTTTCGCTACTTAGTCCTTCTCTGACTGGTTGTTATTTTAGCTGCTATTATCCTTTCGCGCTTATTTTCGCTCTAATGCAATCATGATAATAATAATTTCTGAGTCTTTTGCATTCTTTTTTCTTCCATCCAGTTTACTGCTCCTTCTCTTCTTTTTCTTCTTTGGAAAGCAATCGCTGTTGCTGATGTTTATGTTAAGAAGATAATGTTTGGTTTTGTTTTACAACGCTTTACATGATTCGAATAATTTTGGTTTTGTTGTCTTGTCTCTTTTGCGAAAAAGTTTCACGTTTAATCTTAAGCATTCTTCTTGTTCTTCTTCTTCGGTTTCTGTGCGGGATATAATTGGAAATCTTTGAACTTTGATGGGCAAAAATACCTAAAGAAAATCTGATCAGATATGAATACTTGAAGGCATTTAAACAGAATGCACGACTGACGGGTAGAACGGGATATGTTAGAAAAAATAACACAATTTTTAGTGGGGGCAAAATATAGATAGCCCCATATCCTAGTCTTTATTGACTGAATTAGAGGCTGAAGACTTTGGAACACAAGAGGTCTCTTAAACGAATATATTTCCATCATTGGACTGCTTCCGACTTTATTATCACATCAACATTTAAAATATAAATCATAGTGTAATAAATTATATTTAGGGATGGTATTAATATTGTAATCTGACCCGAGTAAGTAATACATTGACTGTACTCGTTCTCGGATTCAATTTAGCCACTGGAGTTCTTATTGTCACTTAGTGTCCCATATTGGGGGGTTTAAATTAAATTTAAAGCCGATAAGCGCTTTAGTTTGAAATTCTATTATTCGTCTAAACTTTAGATTCGAATAACATTTTAAAACTACAGCATGGAGTAAAATCATAAAAGTCGTCTAGTATCCAGTGAAACATTGAGAAGAATCTTAAAGAGAGTTACATGAATTTGAAATCTAAATAAATATTTGATTTCTTGTACAAAACTAAGTAATTAAAATGTCGTACTAATATGTAAAGGAGTGAATTCAAACGTTACATTCCAACAGCTCCAACAATAGTAGCCCCGGATCTAGGCACGTGTACATGTTATCCAGTGTCCTGCCAATACTGAAATCAAAGTGAAAAATTGAAATATTTCGAGTCAAATATGGAAGATCGACCTCTTTGACCAACACTTGTTTAGGACTGCACTCCTCTTGTTTACCAACCACAGAGCCTTCTGCCTGAGCTGCAGCTTACATGTCGACAGGCGTGAACCTTGCATAGGTCAAGGTACTGTGAAACTTGTAGGGTCGCTTCTAATCTGGACAGCTCGTCAACTTTACAGTCTACAGGTACTCAAATCAGATATATATCAAACTGCATGGCCGTCTCCTGAAGGGAAGCGTGGTATCCCTCTTCCAGGAATTCAAACATGGAAAAAATCTAAGTGTGGCACAAAATAGTTGTGGGAAGTCTTATAGTAATTAAGGAATTGATATGGATAAAGGAACGTAGTTACTTCCGAAGCAGATCCGTCTAAGAGCCTTGTACATTTATCAGTCCTCAGACGTCAAACCGTACGTACCAACCAACCAAAGTCTCCATTACAGTCTTGAAAAAAACTAGCCTTATAAATATCCCAGCAAACTTTGTGGGCAAATACATCAGCATATCTGCAAGATATTAAAGACAAACGGAGGTTGATATATATGAGTCTTGGTCAGGTTCATGTGGTTTTTGCTCAGTGGGATCAAGTGAAAAAAGTAGATTTTAATGCATGCAAGATCCAGTGGTCCTTAGTGTCTCTTCATTTCTATGAACTGTGTAGCTGTTGATCAATCAATCACTCTTGATGTTGTGGGCATGATGATAGTATGTGATGTTGTGCAAAACATGTATGTCGAAAGAGACATTCAAGTTTCTAGGCAATGCAAGAAATACTTCTCTCCTTTTAACCTTCTCTACTCTACCTACATCAAGTCGAAGAAGGAATACAGGGTCAGTCAGGTGCACCGAGATCATCCTAGAAATTGATCAGGGAGAGCTTTGGCGAAGGCACACTCAAAAGAAATTGGTCAGTAAAAGAAAGCAGAAAGTCTGCTGAAAAAGAGAAATTTGTATGTGCTGAAATAGCAATCAGATGTTTGCTGTTTTTACCAATAAAGAAAGAATGCTTTCTTGAAATATTAAGCAAATGTAAAGAACAGTATTGTCAGTTGAATATACACAGCAACAACGCTTTTTAGAATAAAGGTTATTATAAGGCAATTTATTTACCGCTGAAAGATATTGCGAATGTCTTTTTAATGATACGAATATTGTCCAAAGCTAATATAAACTTAAGCTTTACTCGTTTTCGCTGTCAATCTGAAAGGGGTTTTTATTATGAACGCTTATTTTTATATATTTATTAACAGCAGCCATTTTTAGCATACTGCATAGTCATTTACAGAAAAACTGCTGTTATGGCAAAAAACTGCAGCAAAGTATCTGCTGATAGGCAGCAGATAATCGCTGCTGTTAATAACAATTTGTTTCTTTATGTGTAGGCTAGGTCTGTTTTTAACACCCTCGCAATGTGTGAATTCTATCATGATGATTGCTCTTTGGATGTTGTAGTCTTATTACAGACAATAGGTTGTTCAGCAGGGATACAAGGCATTTCAGGAACTCTTTTCCGTTTTTTATTATCTGGTCAGTCGGCTGTACTAAACATTATAGAATGAATATGTTCGTCGCCTGTGGAATCGACTTCCGGCAAATATCATTCCCAGCAATCTCGACACTGAGAAATATAAAGCAGATGTAAATAAAGACAACTCTCTCTCCTTTCAATTGCTTACCTTTCTTCCGCCAATATAATGAATTGGATATATAGAGGACATCGCTTGAGTATTGATTCAATAAAAATATATGTATCCTTTCACGAACAGTAATGTGTCACTAATATTTTTCTATCCAACAGTCTCGCATGCTATTTTTAAGCTAAATAATTATTTGAAAACATATTAAACAAATTGTATAACATTTCAAAAAATGTGCTTCATATGCAACCTTTTAATTATTAGAACAGAAATTAAAAAACAAATTTCTTAAAATTTCAATATTCCTCGTATTATGTAAAAAGATGAATAATCATTCTTCGAAATTTGCGTAACCTCACCCTAATTGTCGAACAAATTCCCAACTTATCCCAGACGATATGTAATTTAATACTTTCTACTCATGCCGACCTGAATGAACAACGTATTGGGCGATGATAGACGCTCGCTTACCTAAACCAGTGCTGAGTGAGAAAAAAGGCCTAAAGTAATTATATTTTTGTAAACGATTCCTGTTCCTCGTGATTAAACAAATTTCATTAAAACACATTATTCATTAAAATAATCCAGCGACCTTTCAATATTTCCCCGCACACTCCCCTCATAGGACGGGCAAAGAAAATATGTTAAATCACAGATCATATTTCAATTAATCCCCCCCTTCACGGGAAAAGTAACAATTTCACAGACTCTGCAAACCCAAACTGCCCGAGAAAATAACAGCAAAAAAAGAAAACCGGGACAAAAGATATGTTGCCTGCCCGAGCCGGAAAATGCATAAGAACGACTGGAATTGGAGGTATAGGAGCGAAATCAAATTATTTACTTTGCGTGGCTCTGTTTAAAAATTAATGAGGCTCAACATCTTAAGTGAGTAATTTGACATGTTTCGATGCTCTGTTGGCTTTTCCAGTGCCACGCATACCCACACACATATACACCCGCACCAACACACCCAAACTTACTCACACAAAGACACAAAATTGTTAGTAAAGACCGGAAAACCAGTGGAAATTTCTTTGCCACATCAGTGAGAAGGGAGAGGGAGGGAGCGCAACCGAAAAAAAACTAAACAAGAAGAACAAGATATAAAAGTGATTTTCGTAACACATCCAGCTTCAGATACAACTGCGGCCGGGGAAATTGACAAAATGCCCGAAAGGAAAAAGGACGGAAGGCAGACAGCTCTGGCCTAGAGCAGGAACAACACATAGCAGGGAAACCTCATCAACACCTAATCCTCTTTGACGTGCCACATTATTATTATTATTACTATTAGTATTTCGGTTTCACTAAAAACTTTGGCCTTAAAATGTCATTAAAGCAATCATTAAAGCCTTAAAGCATTAGACACTGGACCAAAATGAACCCACACGCACACACAACACCCATCCCTCCATTCCACTCCACTCCACTCCCACATCAATGGGGATACGTCCAAGACGTGG
Source organism: Polietes domitor (assembly GCA_947397865.1). Lineage (NCBI taxonomy): Eukaryota > Metazoa > Arthropoda > Insecta > Diptera > Muscidae > Polietes > Polietes domitor. The sequence continues at coordinate 99,348,040 of OX377622.1, read as the reverse complement.
CATGATGAGCTGTGATGATGAAAACAGACTTTGGTAGCAGATAGGCCGGCAAGGCAAGTGTAAGGCGTAATTATGACCTGATGTTGGCCACACTGGAGCAAACCCAAAAAGCCGACAAGAAGACAGAGTAGCATAGCCACTGGTGGTGAGTAAGTGAGGAGTATTCCCGCTCTGACCTTCTTGTCTGCCACTGTACTCGGAGGGGTTTCTTGCCATCGCCACACTTTGGCAAGAAGTTTCATTTGGTGGCCTTGTGATCCCCAGAACATCAGCCTTATTGCCTGTCGTTGTTGTGGTACAACATAGTCGATGATGAGTCCTAACAAGACTATAAAATGAGATGTTAATTAAATGTGAGAGTGTGCGTCGGTCGGCAGGGGTATGCCTGCCGACCCGCCCTACAACATTGGAGGGTGCTGTTTGCTGTCTATCTGCAAGTTCAGCCAGGGGCCACCCGGGACAGACCACCCACAAATATTTAGAGTAATTTCAAATATTCCACAAAACTGTCGAAGAATATTTGCCAATGATACAAAGTGCAAACAGAGACATTTGACGCGGTTTCCGACCGGTCCTTATCGTGATGGATGCTACAACGGAATTGAATGAAAATCAAAGTACGTCGAGGACACTAGACGACAGGTATTTGTGGTGGAAGATGCGACAATTTATCGAAATATCCTTTGAAATAGGGGAGTTTTCAAAAATTCTGCCAAAAAAGTAAAGGTAAGAAGAACTGAGCCGCCAATGAAATGATAACGATATAAGTAACACGTATAAAGGCGTTAAGTTCGGCCGGAAGCTTATATACCCTCCACCACGGATTGCATTCCGCAGTATTACCGGTAGATTAGAGGCTGTCGACTTTACTTAGAAGTGTGGTACCATAATAAAAAAATTGTGATATTTGCAATACAACATTTGTTTACTATTTCAAATTAAAAGGCATACTTATGCGTACTCTTTAAGAAAATTGTGATGCGAATACTCATTCATTCCCTCAGGGTCGGTTTCCTCCATTTGCAACTTCTTGATCTCAACTACAGCCTCAATGTCTGTATCATTTTGATAAGAAAGTGGAATATGATTCATGATTTTAGCTACAGCCGTTTGCTTGGTAACAGTTTCATTCTTTTTTTCCATTTTGACCCCTAAGCTACAGACGCTTGATTGGTGCCAAATTTATTCCCACTTAGATCCTGAAGGTACGAATATTGACAGATCTCTGTATTTTTCGAGTCTACGTAGTCAAAGAACACACCGAATTCCATTACTATAGCTGCTGCCGTTTGGTTGGTACCATTATTATCCCCATTCACCCCATTTTCCGCCTAAAAGTACAAATTGCGAAAAAATCATTTTTGTTTCGCATCTACACAGTCAGGTTAATGTATAAACCAACTTTCATGATTTCAACTACAGCGGTTCGGTTGGTACCATTTTTATCCCTCTTTTTCAATTATATCCCTTAAAAGTACGAATTTTTAAAAATCCGCATGAAATTTGGATGTACATTCCAAATTTCATAGTCCTAGCTGTTGTCGTACCATTGATACTATTTTTATCCCATTTCGCCCGATAAAACTTTTATGTATTTTTGGTGCTTTTACGCTTCAAGAGTTATGTACGCAACAAATATCTAGCAGAAATTAAAAAAAATGCTTAAATAGTCCAAATATTAGGGGGTATTTTCAGTCCTTGTTAGGGACAATTTTTTCCCTCTGGGCCGATTTCGCCCACTTTCAATCCCAACCGATCTGCAACCACGTGACACATTTAGGGAGAATTTGAATCTCCTAGCTCACATGAGGGCTTCCCGTCAATTTCGAAGAATTATTAACGGAATTGGACGTTGTGGACTACACTCCAGTGAACAGGGTGTTAAGCATAGACTAGAAGATGGTGTTTAGCAAGCCGTAGATTTGAAGTGACTATCTCAAAATGTTGACGAACACTGGTGTCATCATTTATTCGGATGATTAGGATCAGATCCTTGGACTTTGTGAATATAAATTTAAGTTTTCCGAGCATCTCTCCAGCTATTGTTAAGCAGTTTGATATTCACCGCATTTGGATGGCAGAACGCAAGAACATCACAGAAATAAGGCGAGCTAGCCAAATTCAGAATGATTTTAACGATCCATGTAAAATTACAGGCGGATACACAGAGTAGTTAAGCTGGTCTGGTCGCAACATGATATGAAGAGATCGAGTTACCTTATTTCGCTTGAAAGATCTGAAAGGCTAAACTTTCTCTCAGTTTTAACGAAACCCTGTCAGGGTTATGGCAAAAGTTTCCATAACTCAAATGAGTTTTATGGGAACTGAGGGACGAGATTGGCGAATCTGTCCGTCTATGGCAACATGAAGTGAGCTGAACTTATATCAGATAATGCGTTAACCTACAATGGGGACGATTCAATTTTGACAAATCTAAACGATTGCTGAGTTTGGATAAAATTCAATAAAAATTTTTGGACATTAAACACTTCCTCGAAACTGACACGGCAAGTTGAAGAGTTTCTTATGTGGCGGTTAATTCCAATGAAAGAAGATTCGTCATACCTCTCTTCCAGTCTAGCTCAACTTGGAACTTATGCAATGGAAGTTTGAAGTTTTAAATAATCTCATACAAATACATACAGAAATGTCACTCATTGACTCCTAACCGCGCTAGATGTTTGATAATCACACTTTTCAGACCATAATATGATGATTATGGATTATAGATATGATTAGAAAGTGAGATATTTGCAATATTTTGAAATGTCTAAACCTTGCAATTCAAAAGCATATTTTGACATAGATTGAATGACTCATTTCAAATATGTAGTTGAATAATGTTGTTAGGATACAATGGTCATGCCTGAGATCCGAAATGATATATAACATTTTCAGATTAAATGAAACTATTTTTACATTAAATGAAACATGTTCACATTAAAATGAAACGTTTTTCAAATAAATAAATAATAATTAAATAATAAACATTAATAGGTGACCTTAAAACGCTGATGATTTTATTCGTACAGCCGAATCTGTAACTCCCACTTATCGTAGCTCCAATAGTATGAATATTTAATACTAATTGTGAAATTAAGTACTATTTTCTACTATTCAATTTTAAAACTGAATAATTTTCTTTTTTTTAATAAAAATTTTCTGTTTCAAACCACGCAGAAAAAGCCAAACACAATAACAAAAAGTTAGAGTAACTAAACTTTATACTTTATTTATAAGTTTTGGCGTTCTTTGTAGACTTACCAATTTTGTATCCATTCAAGTTCCATCCAGTTATTGACTGAACACAATTGGATTGCCAAAAACTTGCATGGATTCTACAGGTAATATTATTCCCGTATCAACATCATCTATTAATATTTCAGACATGTCGCTTCCAATTTAGAGGCTAGCGGGTGGCAGATTTAAGCATTCTGTAGAATATGAATACAAACTTATAAGCAAAATCTTCATCATTATTACGAAAATGCACCTTTTCTTAAAATCAGAAGTTTCTATGAATTCACAATGTTATACATTATATCCTTGAATATTTAAAAATTTTATTAATATACAATAGATCGAGTCTTATTTTATAACAATTAAAGAATTATTTAATATTTTCTAAAGCAGGTTTCATTTTATTTGAAAAAAAGTTTCATTAATTTGGAAAAGCTCTCATTTCATCTGAAAAAGGCTTCATTTTATTTATAAAAGGTTTCATTTAATATGAATGATACCTTTCATTTACTTTGAAAAAAGTTTCATGTAATGTGAAAATAATTTCATTTAATCTGAAAATGCTATAAATTAGATAAAAGACAATCCCTGTATCCCCTTACCTTTTAATCAAAGTAGCTGCCCCACCACGGAATTAATGAATATCCAAGGTACAAATATAAAATCAAGTTCGAAACGAGGGAAAATTACAAAATAATCTATATAAAACTGAGGCTATGGAAGCAATGCTTGATCCAAATCATAGTTTTTAACTTGTCCCAACTTCACTATTTTGAAAAGATGTTTGTCACTCACTCTGGACTTTATTGGTCCTTTGATATTTGTTTGTGCTATTACCTAGGGCCGTTAATAAAACGGACTTCTCCGCATACCTTCAGACAAAACAATCTCTGTCATGTTATTCCGACACACGTGTTTGCTTATACCATGTCATTGATATTTAGTTAATATTAGCACACGAATATTTACTATTAAAGTTATTATCAGGGGAATATTTAGGCCTACATCATCAATAGTAATCCGCCAGGGAAAGAATGTAAGCAATGGAAAATTAAATATTAATCTAAACGCGGAGGATAATACAAATATGAAATGAGAATAGAAACCAAATAAAAAGAGGAACTGTGATAATGTGAAATTCTCCATATGAATAAGCCGCCCACCATTCGACCAGAAAATAAAGCTTAAGTAATGTTTCTTGTGATTTACATAAAATCAAGGATTATTACGAACACCATGAGACTTTTAATACATTCACACCACGTTGCCATGATGAAAAAATGTGATTTGTTTTAGAATCTTTGAACTTAATTAAAAATTAATTTGAATTTTCAATTATTCAATTATTTGCTTTAACAAGAAGTGCGCCGAGCATAAAACTTTAACTGCCACGGCAAGCATGGCAGATTGCTATTAACACTCTGAGGGGGATATTTGTTTTCGCAGTCAAGGAATCTATCATCATAGGGAGGAATTTGAAGGGGCGATCACATCCAAATGGTAGCATCATTCGTAGATTACTTTTACCAGTTGGCTAGGGCACTATGATCCCAAATCCATTTTTAATGCAGAAATTCAAAAAAATTTAAATTGGAAAGTGGTAAATGTGTATATATTTTCTTTATGGAAACACTCCAAGCAATCAAGAAAATATACTGGAGAAAATTAGGTGGCAACACCACAAGCCTGAATGGTCTTTAACTTTGCCGTTCAAAAAAAGTGGGATTAATTTTGATATAAAGCAGTTTTACAAATTAATTAAAATCAGGACTTAAAAAGAAAATAATAAAGTGACTATATTATGAAAATTGACGGCAAGAGTTAGTAGTTGAAAAATTATATTTAACATTTTATGATTATTGTGGTCTTGTAAGTATTCATAGGTATTGTAATTTTGTGATTAGTAGAGAACATAATCTATAAATGTCGTGGACCAAAAGTTATATGTATGACTCAACTTGACTCAAAGTGTAAATGTGAAAGTGTTCGTCTGAAGTTGTAGTTTATTGTGGAATTAATATCTCGTCAGCATTTTTCGGCAAACTCCAAAAATTGTTATTTTATATTAGCTCAGTTTTTGATTAGCCATAGACATATATATGATTATATCTCTGAATTAGTTTCGTGTACGAGACCCATCAATATTTTATTTAAAAGGTATTGAAAGTACTTTTTAAATGGTATACAACATCGTTCACCTTTTAGTACATATGTATACATTTTACTACATTCTTTTAAGCTTTCATAAAATTTTGTTTTTGGTCACCCTGCTTGAAAATGGTTTAATATAAAAATGAAAGAATATCTTCATAATATATATGATTTTGTCTTACCCTCATTAGAAAGTCGCAAAAGAATCATTTCATAAAATGTATGAAACATGTTTCATAAAACACAAATCAATGAAAAGTGTCATATAATTTATGAAACATTTCTTAAAAACTATGTCATAAAAATTCATTATTATTCATAATAAGATTTATGAAAATTTTCATAGATTTTATGAAGAAACTTCATTAATTTTATGAAAGAGTTTCATAAATAATAATAATTTATTCCGAAGTTTCCAATGTAAACAAGAAAACAAAAAAGGTCTAGCTCGTTGACTAACCAAATAACACACACCACCATTGCGAGAGTCAGGGTTCATACTTATGACATATTTCATAATATTTAAGCATTTTTTCTTTAATCTTATGAAACTGAGTTTCACTAATTTAACAATTTTGTTTTATGAAATATAAAATGTTAATGAAACATTTCATTTTATTTATGAATTTTTCATACAGATTATGAAAAACCTTTTATGAAATCGCTTCAGAAATATTATGAAGGAAAATTCTTTCAGTGTACTTGTGTTTCCATCTCTCTCCCCATTGTGGATTTACACCGGCTATCATTTGATTCCCTTGTAGACTTTAGAGGGTTAAGACACAGAAAGTAATCATGCACTTGTACTTTGTAACAACTCCGGCAAATACGTTATGATTTCTTCACCCGTATCCCGGCTTCCTATTATCTGGTTGCTTTTCGTTTCCATTTCTTTTCAGTTCTTTCATAGTTACAACAATACTACTTATCCTTAATGTCAGTGAGACTAAGTGGCTTCAGCAACAGCACAAGCACCACCAGCAGCAGCAACAGGGCCAGCAACTACTGTTGCCGTTGTAGGTAGTTGTGGCAGTAACAACACCATCCAGACAGATTGAAAATTCTATTGCTAATATTATGTTTAATAATTAATATCAGAAATGAAAATTAAAATTAGTTTTACACTTTGCCACACACCTACCTTTCAGCCTTCGTGTGCCGCCCCAGGCATGAAGTAGACACTACGTTCGTTGGGAGCAGTGGCGATATTAAAAGAGAAAAGCAAAAGCTTATTATCAGGCCTTTACTCTGGAGATACTCAGTCTCTCCTACAGTTGAATCTATATCACATTTCTTTGTTGCTGTGTCCCTGCCCTGTTGTACTGTTGGGTTTTAGTGGTAATGGAAATGCTGGAAATGGAATAAATAAGCATTGAAGTGTTGCTGGAGGGGAAACGAGTCCCCTTCCTGGGTATCTGTGCAAGGAGCATGCTAGTTAGGAATTGTGATTTTCTTTTTGTTTATTTTGCTTTGAAATACATTTTGACCAGAAATGTTCTTGGGGTGATTTTGTGAAAACAGTTACTGAATGTTTTAGGGGAGCATTACCCTATGCCAAGTACTAGCGTAGGGAGATATGTGACTGGAGTTGTGGCCAACAATTGGTATGTTCTGAGATTACTTCATCTGTGATGTGCTTGTTTGGATTGTCATCAAACTTCAATAGACAAATTTGATATTCATATTCCATCAGATGCTCGGTACTTTTCATAGCAAATCATAATATCTTGCAGGTTTTCATGCCCCGGGGATATTAGTTTTATAACTTGTCTGAAACATATTTAAATATTTATCCGAATCCTTTACGAGATTCGATAAAATGTTGACATTTACCAAATATATTTTGGATAGATGTAGGTCGTCTTACACTTGGCCTAGCAGTTCTCTAATTTCCTCCAAAACACGTGGATGTGGAAGCAATTCCTGAAATTTCTCTTGAGATTGCCATCAGATGTATTTTGGATCGGTTGGCAAAGTAAGGGTTTCAATATTCAAATTTATAACACATTCTTCACTGACGTTGAGGTGTTTGTGGGATCGTGGATTTGTTTGATTCCATATATCCTTGCGGAAGTTATATTGGTGTTATTTGAACTTAGGATCTAGGCATTTGGGATCCTCCTATACATAGTAATTTCTAATCAAATTATAGGGAAAATATTATATTTGCAAGTTTGAATAAACTACGTAACTCCCCTCTCAACGCCAGTCAGCCAAGAAGACAGATGGCCTGAAGTACGACTGGATTTCTCCTGCGTTTACGAGCAACAAAACTTCAATTTCCATAAACTAGATAGTATTTGCGGGCATGTGTTTCAACCGTATCTCAGAAACCTTGTAGCATAAGTCGACATCCTAACATCCTTTGTGTGGGGGGATGGGGGAATAGTTGAAAAGTGTTAAAAAGATTTCCCCCTTAACTGTTTAAATTTGCCCGGTTAGCTTTTCAGTTTTAATGCACTTTTTTGATATGTATTATCGACCTCCCCACACACACAGCAGATTTGAACGATTTTTCTTCCATTAGATTTTTTTGGTTTTTTCAAGCATGGCACAGTGGGAGAATATGTAGAAAATGGAAAATATAAATATAGTTCGTAAACAGTTGAGGAAATGTTGATGAAATATCTCACTGAATTAGTTGAATGGTCGAAGTTCTGCGGTGGAATTCTCCTGATGTAGGGTCGGCACGTGCTAAAACCCGATTAGCAGCAAATGTGAGAAGGGGCATAGCTTTTATGAGCATTTTTTTCTTTCTTGGATGAAAAATCTATAAACCAAAATTCATATCGTTTAATAAGTGGGATATTATAACATTTTTTTATGGAACATAGTGAAGCGTTGTCTGATTTGTGTGAATTATTATGTAGCGGATATTATAGCGGATTTTAGAAAAAAAAAATCAAAAATAGCTCTTAAATCGTAAAAAACTGGTTAGCTCACGCATTAAACAAACCAAAGATAAATTTTAATATCCACAACTTTTTTAAATTTCGAGTCTAATCACGTTTATAATTGTTGTAGAGTAAATACAAGTAAATCAATTATAAAACTTATGGACATGTCTTACTGACACTATTTTGTTGGACCTCTAATTTGTAAATTTTTGAGAGATATAAAATGAAATGACTTGACAAAAATTTAGTTTTAGTGAAAACTTTACTAATTCAGTCAATTACCGACGGATTTTTCAAAACAAAATGAAATTTAACTCCTTACTAAACTAACTTTTTTAATAAATTGCCAAGTAGAGCTGTTAAAATTTTGAAAATGGCAAAATTAAACAATATATTTTGCTGGACAGATTCTTCCATTTCTAAATATACACCGCATATAACGTCTAAGAATTTTTTTCTTTTTAAAAGGAAATTGGTTGATAACATCGTGACATAATTCCACATTTGTTTATTGGACGTGAGCAAGACCACATACATTTGTACTCAGTTTTCAATTTGGAGGTCTTTTTTTCTTTTTATGGGACTTTTTATCTTCAAAGGATATAAATATTTTATCGGTTAATAATACTTCACACTTCTATCTGTAGTATGTTAGCATTAACTACCATTTCCACATTAAAAAGTAAACCATGAATAAACTAATAGTATCAATTTAAGTTTAACTTAAAAATATTAGATATTCCCGAACAGTTTATTCTGTTATCCCCAAAAAGGTACATGGTTTTTGTGTAGATTTTGGATTTAGACATACAGAAAGAATATTCATCTATTCGTCGATTAGTTTTTCAAGATATATCTTTGATAATTTAGCTTTTTTATTACCAAGAGAAAACAGAAAATATTTCTCAAAGCCCATACCTCCCAATATATAAGAGTCTGTGGAAATAAACATATTTTTGGAAGCAATCCCATCATAAAATGCTCATTTCAAGTAATGCTCGAATGTAGTTTTCGCAACACAATTTAAACTTCCACCAAAAAAATGTCCTTATAGACTATTACGCCTAAAAGGCCCTACCTTAAAACTGTATGTAGAATTTCATCGGTCATTGGTCAGGTCACTTTCCCATTTTGTATTTTTTCTTTTATCATACCCCACTGTGTGTTGGTGGCTTGCTCTTTTTTCTGGTTGAAAGGAAGCGGTTGTTGGCTGTTCATCATCATTTAATCCATAAGATAAATTGACTTTGAATCCTTTTTCAATGTTGCCGCTGATGCTGCTGCTGCTATTGGTGCTTATGCAATTTTTCGCTTGTAATCCTTTGTCTTAGTCGAGCGTTTTTGTTCGTGCATTCAAAAATTGGACAGAAAAAACTCACAAAAGCGAAAAGCAATTGCTGCACGACTGCTGTACAAGAGTTTGTCTGTGTGTGCCATTATGGGAATCTTTGGAGTTTCACCGAGACTTTGTGTAATAATTTGAGATTTATTTGCTGGAATTTATGGTTCTATAATAACTTACATAGTGTGTGTGGGGGTGTTTCACTTTGGCTCTTTGGATGCAGTTTAAGAAATGTTGAAAATTTGTTCAAATATTAAGAAATCTTACCTGAAAAAAGGAGAAGGAGAAAAAAACGATTACAATACATAAAGTGACGAAGGAAGATTATTTTCGGAATGTGAATTTGATTATAACAAAAGAAAAAGTTGAAATAAAATTGTAGTTAAAAAAATGTTTTTAATATAATTTATTTTCACGGCAGTAAAAGAACGAAATCTGAGAATTCAATAAAATTGTAACCAATATCTCAATTTCAATCAGATATGATGCGATACTTAAAGATTGCAAGCATAAATATGTGTGTATGTGTTGAAACGTACGAGGATAAATATCACACATTTATTAAATAGCCAATTCACATATTAAATGTTACTGTCTTAATATCATAAGCTACAGTCTCGTAATTATGGATATACTTTTAAGAGGATATTTTGAACAACTAATTAAAAGCTAGTATTACGTCAGGCAATTAAGACTGGTTTAATCAAACAAACAAACAGACGCACAGCACACTCATTCACTTTCAGCTCTTAACACACTAAACACCACATTTAAACAACACAAATACACGAACACATTCACTTGCACACACACACAGACCAGTCAACAAACAGGCGATTGTATTGCAAACACCTCATTGTAAGTCGAGGATGTCATACGAACCCAAACACGCACTCTCTCTCTCCCTCTCTTGCACACACACACACCTACTTACGACCGCATTCAACGGCAGTAACGGCAAAGCAACAGCAGCAGCAACAACTTGATTGTTGTTGTCACCATAGTAAGTAATTAACAATTTCTTCTTTACTGGTCCATTGTGTTGTTTGAGGTGAACACACACATCCGCCTGCCTACCGGTATGAGTTCGAGTGTGTAGCCGTTTGTGCGAACACGTGCTTAAGAGAATGAATATGTTCAACTGCAAGTAGGTGAGTGCAAGGCGGCGGGCTTTATGTGTGTATGAGCGTGTGTGTGTTCATGTAATAAATGTTATTTTCCACCGTGTTATATAAGTAAGAACAACTTCTTACATACTCGTCGACTGCAGCAGTACATCCGGTTGCTGTGGCAACTCACACACACACACTCACTGGCATTTGCAAAGGTGCAAAGGCATATCCAGCACAAGGCGACTCACCCATAGCACAAGGATGTGGCACAAACAAAGCAAGACAAGTCAAAAGGTAGATATGGGGCGCAAGACAAAGCAAGAAACGAAGACGAACCAATGTGGTTGGGGAGGGGGGTGGTGCTGTCCGGACGACAGCATAATGCAGCAGTATGTTGAGTAAACATCATCATGTTAATGATGCTACGAAAATACTGTAAAAATGGAATAAACGAATGAAAGAAGAACGAAAGCATTTATTATTTTTAAATGCAACAAAATGTTAAGTGGCACAATTGAAATGTTGATGTTGTTGCTTTCATCTGTAGTCACATATAGGCAGATACATTAAACTGGGTCGGTTTGTGTAAAGGGGAGAAAAGAAATGCGGTTGTCCACAGACTGAAAAATAATACAGACTCGTTCGACATCCACAATTAATACAACAATATTTTGTTGATGTGTCAAATTATAATTTGGATATGTATTGAGGAACTTAGAAGAACCATAAACATTTTTTTCCGAAAAATTTGAATGAATGATTAAAATTTGAAAGAATATATTCAACTTTTTGGCCCACTTTCTAAAAACAAAAGTTATTATTTATCATATTGGTACCAATATCGTGTAACTGCACCATTTCCAATTAAAATTTGTGAAAATTCCAGTTGTAAATTAGAAATACCATCTGGATTTGTAAGAAAATTCCAATTGAATCTGAGGTTATGCATTTCCAATTGAGAAAATTCTAATTTAAATTAAGAATTTCCCATGAGGACGATATCAGGATGATAGAGTCGGATAGGTCCGGGCTGGCAGACAAGTCCTACAAGAGCGTCGCTCGTACAGCTGTTGAGTGCAGAAAAAATTATTTTATTAACACGAAAATGGCAAACATCGATTTAAAACATAATTTGACTGAACTGTATATTTAAAAGTTGAAAAAAAAAAATAATAGGAGGAAATAAGAGGATATAAAAATACCGATCAGATTAAGGATAAACAAGTGAAGAAGTGAAAAATATGTTCATCTTGTGATTCGGAAGTAGTGAAAATTGGGATCTTCACCAATGAATTTCACATGGAGTGGTGTATAAAGGACATTTGAAAGACCTAAAAGTTATTTTAAAGTGTTGCAAAGGAGCCACTTTTTCACTAGTTTCCATTTCTGTTTTAAATAATCCGCCGCTACCGGGGGTAGAACAGCGGACCTTATGGTTGCTAGTACGGCACTCTAACCATCTCAGCTATCTTATGTTGTGAGTGGTGAATAACTAAAGCAAACCAATTTTCTTCGGTAGAACTGACAATAGGAAACTTAACAAAATATTTATTTAATATGAACTAATATATAACGAAAATATATATAATAAATACTAATTTAATTTAGTATTAAATAAATTAACACCACTTAATTTTACTGTTGTTATGTAGTATTAATAATTAATAAAAAATTAATCATTTGAAGTACATTAATAAAATAATAAATATGTATTTTTTAAGCAAAAATGTTTAAATTATTAAAATTATATTTTTTTATTATTTATTGTTTATTTATAAAAGTAATTAAAAAATAAAAAGTGTTTTCCCAAGCCACGATTTGAACCCGAGACCTTCTGGGTGCAAAGCGGTGACATTACTTCTATCACCCCATACTAAAAATTCATTCACTTGTCAAAATGCTATTCGTAAAATGTTACGGGATATTAACATATTATCGACTTTTTTGGAAGTTATTTAAAGGGACTTCCTCAAAAGCGGGGAAAATGCACATTTGTATTTTGAAATGCGATGCGAAGTACTTCAAAATTTTTTTGGTAGGACACTAACTGCCAAATAAAACACGGCTAATAGTAATCGTTTTATCTGCATAATTAATTAATTCGTTCGTCCGTCGATACTATCTAATGTGTAGTTGGCATGACGTAAGGAACTGAACATAAGTGGAAGGATAAAGGATTTAATTTTAATGAGAAATGCTAAAATCTTGTAAACATATTCCTATAAGAGCCTTTGGTCGTTCAGTAAAATAAATTGGTGGCTGTTAGGCATAATAAAATTCACACATTTTTTTAATATGTCTCCATCTGTTAACTAGCTCACAGGTTAGGGATAATAAAAATGTAACTAAGAATGGTGACAACACCGTAGGACAATGTTTAAAAAAGTCGTTACACTTAAACCGGATGTAACTATATCAATTGACATTTTCAGGTTTACTCGTCCATATCATGGACTAAGGACTATAAAGTTTCAAAGGATAATATTTGTCAAAGAAATGTTTTATTTGCACTCTACGATACCGTTATACAGTGAGGGAAAAAGATCAACATACGGCTCCCGGACGAGTTCAAAACCATTATGAAGAAATGTAATGAGAAATGTAAAACTGCATTTGTTTTAAAATCTCTTTTTATTAATATGTACCACAAACTTAGAAAATTATTCACGAAAAACTAGAAAAATGTATTGACAAAAGTCTACATACGACCTACATGTCATGCTTCATTTTGTTGATTTATGCAGGATAATAGCGGAAAAGTAACCATGTTTTAATTTCTATTTTTGCGCTACATTTTAGACTTAGTTGTTGTTTTGTTGGATAGTTGAAAGTTCTATATTTCTTGTGGCAATCGAAAAGAAATTTTAGCATATATTTGGAAATTAGTTGTAAACCGCGGAAGTGAGAACAAGTATTTTGGTGAAATATCGAATCTCCTGAACAGTTCAGTTCAAGCTGATTTCAAAACACGAATACTATTGTAAATAAAGCCCGAATTGACCACCCAATACAGTTAAGAAGCAGATATGTTAGATTTAATATAAAAGAAGTGGTCTAAAATTTGAATGAGATTGCCAGAATGCTGGACGAACAGCTTGGAAAAGGATATTTTACGATTGTGCATCTAAGAAAATTCCAATGGAGAATAACTGTCAAAAATACATTAAATTTCATTAAATCTATATTAGCTTAGCATTAACAACCATTTCAAATTTTCTCTCTTAGTTTATTTAATTTATTTATATTTATATTTTACTTTTTAATGTAATTGTTTAACGAATACATACACAATGTACCACTGTTTGCTGCGAATTTTCCGCATGGGTGCGTCCATGGACCTTACTTCTTTAAAAAGACTATTACTTCTGATAATTGGGTTCTTTCTGGCTAAATTGGGTGATGTGGATGGCAGAGACTGCGACATACAGTGGCTCCAAATCGTAGTTTGGATTTAATATTGTAATATTTGAACGGAAAATGTTCACATGTTTAGAGCAGACGAGACTTTTTGATGATTTGTAAAATTGGACCATATTATAATGGGCATGGAGACTACTGGCAAACCCTCCAAAATTGGTCACCTCGGGCTGCAAAATTTTGAAATGATTGTCAAAAGTACAAAAAATGCACCGATTTCATAGATACAATTCAATTTTTACTTTTGTAAACGGTGCTTTGCGCTTCGATAATTAATTGTCTAACTAAATGAATTCTATGATAATTGGAGGAATTCGAGTGAACCGGTTGAACAAATTATTATAGTCATGCATTTCTGGAATCATTTGTGATTATTAACCTGAAGCCCTCTTTCCAAAATGAATAAATTTATTACATATATTTTAATGAAGGTATGTATGTACTCCAAAGACAGAGTCTGTTGAAATATTAGAAAATAAAAGAAACTCTTTCCGTTAAAATTAATTTATCGCCATAAACGCCATATTTTACAAACGATCTTAATGAAATTAAATAAATATCACTTATTTACATTCTTAATGATCCGTGTAAGGCAAATCTTATTATAATTATGAAGCAGAAAAATACCCTTTTTAAAAGAGTTTTAATATTTTGGAAAGGACAGGGTGAGGGCTTTAATAATATAAAGGGTGATTTTTTAGCTATTATCTTTTTGGCAACAGTGGTTTAAACAGCTGACGCACGTTTCGTGTTTTGTTTCACTGTCAAACAACTTCAGCTTGGTCTATAATTTAACCATGAATCGTCTTACATACGAACAACGCTTGCAAATTATTGAATTTTATTATCAAAATGCGTGCTCTGTTAAGAAAGTTCATCGCGCGCTTCCATTTTATGGTCAGTTTATTCGACCCACTGAAGTGGCTATTCGGGCTATTGTGACTAAATTTCGAACCAAATTTACATTGTTGGACATTAAACCACCAACACGCTTACGTAGAGTGCGAACTGAAGAAAATATCGCAGCTGTATCGGCCAGTGTTAATGATGACCATCAATTATCGATTCATCGCCGTTCGCAGTAATTGGGCCTCTGTTACTCAAAAACGTGGAAATGCCAAAATTGGACTAAGCGGATGGACCATTTGAGGCGCAGTCAAGGTCAACATTTGCATGAAATAATCTTCAAACATTAAATTATATGGACCGTACTATCGATTCAAATAAAGATTTCATGAATTTTTCTGAATTTTATGTTTTTTTAACTTTCCTATAGCTTTTAAAAATCACCCTTTATTACATACATATTGACAGCGAATAGCCTTTCAAAGAATGGGAAATTTAATTTCGAAATTCTTGAATATTGACGATTTGTTCGTCTGAAGACGAACATATTTTATAAAAACTGGGTATAACTTCTAGAAAGATGATCGGAATGGTCCATGATTAGATATGTGGCTATGTTTTGTTAGACGTTGCACAATCTGGAATATGTGGTATATTGTCACATGTCTTCACACACACAAGTGGAGTTTTATTTTATTCAAAATAAAACTAATACAACTTCCAGCCGGAGAGTCGAAATAAGTTACAAATTTTACTTGAAAATGTTGTTATAATCACTTCTTCATAATATCAACGTTTGTTCTTGAAATTCTCTATGACTTGATATTTGACAATGACTGCTAGGAATTTGGACAATGGGAGGAAACTTGCTTAACTGAGGAAGTAAAGAGAAAACAATGTTACAACAAAATCCATTCTATCTATATGAATTAAATTTTCTGATTTTCCTAAACACAAGAAGATTTTCAAATGTCAATGTGAATTTAAATTCACCCCATGAAGTTGGGAAAAATCCCTGCTCTTGTCGCTCCAAAAAAGCGTCCAAGAAGTAAATATCAAACCATTCCGCCAAAAACAACCACAAAATTATGCCCAATCAGGAAATCTATTGTTTTCGCCATTTACAATGAAACAAAAAGGAAGCAGACGGAAACAAAGTTTTAACTTTGAAAATGCATGAACTCCAGACTTGGCATACCTGGTCCTGCAGCTAACACGGCACCACTAACTTCTCTGGCACTTGGTGTAAGCCGAGGCGGCAAACAATAGAATTCTGAAGTGGAAATTGCAAGAATTCCGTGCAATCTTGAGTCAGTCAGCCAGTGCCGAGTGTCAGCGTACGAGTGCCGGCAAATAAAAGTCTGGCAAAAGTCTTGCCTGGAAATTCCCATTCCCCAGGTTTGTGCGATTGAAAGAAACGGATGTGGGCGAGTGGTGGGTGGTTGGTTGGCGGATCACAGAGTCCGGGTGTGCTCGTGTGGCACAATCAACCAACAACAATGGAGTTTATTGGAGGCGACCACTCTTCTCATCTATCCCACAATCAGGAAATAATGCCAAAGGAACAAACAAACTGAAAAAAAACAAGAGAAATACTCCAAACCAAAAATAACAGAATGATAAGACGTTGTGCCACTTGAGGCAAACAATGGTTTGCTGGGGCTACAGCAAGAATGGGTGACAAAAAAGTTTCGAGAAAAAACGACAGCGTGACAAAAAATATGTGTTAAGTTTTGCTCTCTCACAATATAATTTCACATCGGGGTTTATTTCGCCTCAGTACGAGTGAGGTACAATAAGGACGAATATTATAATGAAGGATGTATCTGAATAGTTTCACATGAGGCCAACCGAAAGATTCGGAGTGTTTGAAATTGTTCTAAAATCAATCTTATCCACTTTCAAATAGTTTCTACTTAAAGAGCATTCGATGTATTGATTAATTATACATTAATACTCCGATTTTCGGAATATTTCCTTAAAACCAGCATCAAAAAATCGCTTATAATCGTAGTATAGATTTAGAAGTTCTCACAGAATCCACGGGTTGTTAGTAACAGATTAGAAATTATTATGAGATATTAAAGTTATAAATCGTGTGCATGCCAAATCAACGACATGAACGTTAGTTTTTAACATCGCCCTTTGGGATTATTATGAAATTTAGCAAAAAAGTTTTATTTATTAGTTGGCATTGAGTTCTCATGTTATTGGATCTCACTAAGTGCAATAAACTGGCAAATGCTCACAAGTTTTCAAACATAATCACATCTGTTTACAAAAGTTTTTCATGATAATGAAAAACCTTTCATTTCGTTTATCCAAGAGTTGACGGTTATTTTTCAGATAGCGACATTGTAAAAATTCTGAAAAAATATATGATGGTATTAACTAATTCCATGTGAAATGGAACAGAAATGCCACTTACGTTCTCCAACTTTAATAAAAGTTTGCAAATTTGTACTTCTGAATAAGGGAAATAGAACGGCATTTATCGACTTAAAAAAAACGAAGTTGTAGACACTAGGGTGGATAGAAAATCAGGAATTTTGTCATAAGGTAATTTTTAAAAAATTCGTAACTTTTTTCTAGTAAGAGCTATACGTAAAATGTCTAAGCAAAGATCTCCTAGTTCGACCAACCCTAGTGTCTACAATTTAATTTTTTTTTTAAAAGGAAATGCATCCCTTACTCAGAAGTACAAATCTGCAAACTTTCATTAAAATCGAAGAACCCAAGGAAAACTTCTGTTCCGTTTCACATGGAATTAGTCTATCTTAATAACGTACTCCGCAATTAATTAAACTCTGATTAACAGTGGAAATTTTTGTAAACATTTTTGAAATTGTCCATAAAGCTTTAAAAATAATGAACTATTTACAATATTTTGAGTACTTTGGTGGGCCAAAACGATTCTGAGCTAAAGGCTTCTCAAAGCACTCCTAAAAATCATGTTTTCGAGTGTACATATTTCTATGTTGCACTTTTAAACGATTTTTTAATTATAAATTTTTATTCTATTTAATTAGTATTCGTGGGAATAATTTTAATGATGGATATAGAACTTAATGTTATTAATATGACCTTTGTGGCATAATGTTCCTTCCAATGTTCATTATTTATGTATCATTTGAAATAAGCTATATTTTTGTTATTTTTTCACATTAGTTCTCACAAAATACGGATAAGGTTTAAGTTGTCCCTTTGAAAACCACAAATATCACTACGTTTATTTGGAATATATATCAGCTAGAATTTAACAATATTATATTTCATTATTTAAATGAAATATTGTGATATTTCGTATCAATGTTTTATATAATACAGGAAAATGAAGTTGATATCGAAAATGTGTGTCTTTTTTCCATATTTTACAAGTTAAGCGAAAGAATGGTAATATGTATAAAAAAAACTTGAAGAAGATGATGGAAAGACAAAAAATCTATTGAGATAGATAAATTGATAACTGAAATAAAAAGATTAAATAAAGACTGAGTTGGATTCAGTGATCAGATGCCCTTGTTGCATTAATTCGTTTTAAATAAATCCGACAGCAAGAAATTATCAAGTTAACTGATGCGAAGTAAATTGGAATGATGATTCCACTATGAAACAAAAATGTATCGAAGAGCTTCGTAAAACATGGGTTTGGGTTTTTAAACTCGAAAAGGATAAAAAACTTTTTTTTATTAAAATTCCAAATTTCGGCGAAGGTACCTCTAATATGTGTGCTCTCATTTTGGAAGTATAAGTCCGACACCCGCTTATATGTTCAATTAAAGTACTTATGAAAGCTACAAATCTTGTGAATATCATTTTCACATATAAACTGTGGTTTTTGAACAGTTTAAAAAAAATGGAAAAATACTATATTTTGAAAAAGGCACGGAAAAAAACATAAATATAGGAACAAATGGAAAACAATTATTTTAATTTTTTAATAGCTAACGTTTACTTATTATTTTTTAATTGTATGCACCGTGATCTAGTTTAATGTACGTACTCATATTAAAAAAATATATTTTTTCGATTTGCGATTAAATACTTATCTGTTCTGTTATCTTGGTGTATTTGTTCTTAATATAAAAACAATTTTTGGGTTTTACTTTTCCAAATTTAGGAAAATTTTGAATATTTTCTTAAGTTTTTCCAACTCACAATTTCAAAAATATTTACACAGCAACTTTGAGTGCAGATCAGCGTGCTCTAATACGTTCAGGTTCATTTGCCTACGATTAAAGTACAAGATAAAGAATCCATTTAGACAGACGCGACACGACACACACAAGTCGCATTGACGAGATAGGACTAGTCTGAATGTTCCTGAAAATAACAAAAAGGTCAAAAATGTCCGGAGCAAAAAGTCTTTCCATTATATATTTTAGATTACAGGAAAATCGATTGATAAATTCTAAAAGCATAGCTAATTATATACAATGATCTCACAGGATATTAAAATACCGCCTGTTTCGTTTGAGACAGAATCATTTACACAGCCCTCGTTTTTATTATAAACTTGTTTTTTACGGATGTTTTCTTTTTTTTTTCAAATATGTCCATACAAGTGTGTTGCGGCTTGCTCTGAACGTGTATGTGAATGTGTGTATGTGTATGAGTTAAAAAATGCTGACACACCTTCTATTTAAGTTAAAAGCCCTCCACGCACACACAAACACACACACATATTCTCAAACAACACGCCCATGCACATTCACTTGTTTGTGAGGACACAATAAAACTAAACAATATAAACGCTTAAATAGAATGAGAATGAATAAGAACACGACAGCGGCAACGGCAACGACAACGACAACAAGGAGGACGACAACAACAACCAACCAAGGAAAGGAATAAAAATATGCTCGAGAGTCCTTGTGAACGGAATAAAAGAAAGAATGGAATGCATGAAAGAAAGATCACAAAAAAAGTCTCTCAAAAAAGTGCCAAGCACCAACTTTTGCGGATAGAAATAGGGAAAAACGTGTTCAATGGTTTATTATACATCTCTTTTCATCCGGTTTCTTCGGCGGTGGCAAATCATTAGACGTATTTTTCTTTAAAAATTTCCACACACTCACTCGCACGCTGTCGTAGATAAGGAAAACTGAATAACGGTGGAAAATGCTTTAAGAAGGTTTCTTTGTGAAACAGTGGTGGGGGATCCATCCCAATTTCCAATAATTAAAATCAAAAATGTAATTGAGGTGAAATTTAAAGAAATCTGAATAAAAGGCGTCATAAAATTGGACTTTTAAGTCAAACCTACGCTAGAAATATGATTAAGGGCCGCAAATTGTAACAGAAAATTAGTGTTCACATGTTACGAGGACTTTAATTTAGACCATTCGTTCGCTTCCTATTTAGATTAAGCCCCCATTCGGTATATTTTTTCTTTTTAAATTAAAGAATTGGCTTTAAAATTTCAAAACAACGATGAGTTGGAATCTGTCTATTTTTAGGAGCTTGCGAGATTTAGTCAAAAGAGAGAATCGATGCTATAGAATAAAACATTTATGGGGTAGATCGAACTATGTTGTATTTCCTTAACTAGATCGGATAGTTCCTAGGTTTCCATAATATTTAGTGCAAGTGAGTACCAACTTTTGGACCTAAAGTATGCCCTAATGACTCGCCACAATGACATATGCAACTGTCCCCCTAGAAAACTGATGAGAAATCCGCAGAATCTTTTTGAATTTTACTGCCCAACGAACTGAACTTTAAACTTGCGCTTAAGAAGCGACAACTAAAGGCGCAGCACAGCAGCAATAAAACGACCAATATAAAATTGTCATATGAACGTTGCAGATATCGCCACCATTCATGCCATCGCTGCTACTGCTGGCAGTTCGTTATTGGGAGCAATCATTGCTGCTGTGCTGTGCTGTGTCATTCTCCTATAGCTGCAATCGAACCCGGTGTGATTGCCATAAAGTGAATATTGATGTATGCATGTTTGTTTATTAGGGATGCTCTTATTTATGGATTTTCGAAATTTTTTCGATTTTCGAGTGAATATTTGTTTTAATCGCCAAGAAGGAAGGTACGAAATTTTAGCAATGGGAGTTATTTGTATACACCTGCCATCTTTGGATGTAGTGTTTATTCATTTTGTCATTCCGTGTCGTGGTAAAATTCTAGTACGATCTAGCCGTCCCCGTCCGTCTGTTGAAAACATTCTAAATTTTGAATGA
Organism: Polietes domitor; assembly: GCA_947397865.1. Taxonomy (NCBI): domain Eukaryota; kingdom Metazoa; phylum Arthropoda; class Insecta; order Diptera; family Muscidae; genus Polietes; species Polietes domitor. Next base: position 99,326,841 of record OX377622.1, on the reverse strand, counting down.
AATTCCGAGACAGTCGTGGTAATCGTATGAATGATATTGTGTTCCATTATTAAATGACAAAGTTCAACCTTTCCAACAAAACCAGAAATTTTAAAAAATAATCTGTACTTTTAATACAGCCGATTCTAATTTAAAATGTTACATGGCCACCCTATAATTGCGTATACGTGTAAAATAAGTGGATAGTTCAAAATTATTACTATTAAAGGGTAAAATGGGAAAGGGAGATACAAATTGTACGACCATACGGCTGAAGTTAAAACGTGCTCTGAAAGCGTAGACTAGCAAAATAAAATAATTTTTAAAAATTCGCAATCGATATGGAACCATTGAGTTTCACGGTTTTTTCAGAAGTGGGATTTTGTTTACAACGATACGAAAGGGATACACTATGCAACACAATTTTTTCGGCAGGCAAAATTATAATTATAATTACAATTTATAATAGTTGCTGGTGCATATTGGATCCATTTTTTAGTTTTATACTAATAATTTTCACCGAAGGTACCTCTAACATTTGTACCCTCATATGAGTCCGATAACAATCTCTTATATGTCCGAGTACCCGCTGCTTCGCACGCGAAATGTGATACTAGTTTTATAAGTCTCTGTTTATGGATAGTGTTACTTTAATTTTCTTTTTGTGGATATATATAAATCAAAAATAGTAATTTGCAAACCTTCTATTAGATAGCACTTATACACAGTTAAAGAAATAATTTTCTAACCAGTTTTGTTCAAAAAATTACACCCGCAGAGCCTTTTATATCCTCTCTTATAACTTTTTGCACCTCTTTCCAAAAAACTACACATTTTGATAAATCTCTATAGGTAACGTGTGTTTTTACTTCCCCTAAAAACATGTACTTTATTTGGTCCCACCTTTATCCCTGCATCCTCCTTATAAGTACAAAGTTTGAAATATCCATTTATGTTTCGCGTTTACGTAATTAAAGGGCTGTACACCATTTTTATCCCTTTATGTCCCGCACACCCCTTAAAAGTACAAACTTCGAACAAGTAAAAACGGCGTTAAGATCGGCCGGGCCGAGCTTTATATACCCTCCACCATGGATTGCATTTCATAGAGGCTGTCGATTTTCGTAGAAGTGCAGTAATATTACAGAAAATATATATATTTTTTGAATATAACCAAACAAAAATAATACAAATTTTGAAAACCCAGTATCTCAAGTGCAAAATATCCTACCTTCATGATTCAAAAATTTGAATCAAAAAATTGAAAAAATCTTTTTATTTTGCGTGTCTATGCAGCCAGACGAATGTGTACACCGAATTCCATGCCCCAGCTGCTTGGTACCATTTTTATCCCCTTTTTCCTATTTTACCTCCTTAAGAGTACGACTTTCTAAAATCTCTCAATTTTACGTGTCCACGCAATTAGATGGATGCGCACACCGAATTTCATCATTCTAGCTGTAGCCGTTAAGTTGGTACTATTTTTATCCCTCTGTACCCATTGTATCCCTTGAAAGTACGAATTTGGAAAAAAACTTTTATTTTGTCAACGTCTACGCCAGAGTCAGAGGAATGAATACTCCGAATTTCATGACTCTAGCTGCGGTCATTTGGCTGGTACTATTTTTATCCTCTTTTCTCTTTTAACCCCAAAAAGTACGAATTATTTTACGTGGCTACGCAATCAGAGGAATGTATACATCGAATTTCATTATTCTAGGTGCAGAAGTTTGGTTGGTACCATTTTTATCCCTCTATTCCCATTTTATCCCTTAAAAGTACGAATTTGGAAAAAATAATTATGTAATTATTATGTACCTCCTCAATTAGAGGAATGTACACAGCGAATTTCGTGTTTCTAGCTGTTGTCGTTTGATATGTACCATTTTTATCCTTTTTTGCCCCATTTCACCCCCTACGAATAAAAATCGTTTTATGTTGCACGTTTTTGTTATCGAGGAATGCGCATACCCAATATCATGTAAGTACAAGCAGACATATTGAAAAAAATGTGCTTATATACTCTAAAATATTAGGGGTTATTATGGGGGTTTTCAGTCCTTGAGAGGGAAAAAATTTTCCCTTTGGGCCGATTTCATCCAGTCTCAATCCCAACCGATCTACGACTATAAGACGTATTTATGCAAAATTTGGACCTCGTTTAGATGCTAGCGTGCTTTCAACAGACGGGCGGACAGACGTACATTGCCGAAGAAATGTTAATACCGATTTAAACGAATATATCTGCAATTCTTAAATTGGTACGACTTTTATCCCTTTTTGTCTCTTTCCTTCCTTAAAGGTACAAATTTCGAAAACTCCCTATTTGTAGCTCTTCTGTATGGTCTGTATGCAAGGAACACACCGAATTTCATGTTTCTAGCTACTGCCGTTTAGTCAGACGAAGGCCCCATCTTTGTTCCTTTTGTCCCATTTTACCCCCTAAAAGTACACAACTCTCTCTCTAAAGGTAATAATGATGGTTACAAGAGTCAATTTCAAATATAAACAGTGGTTTATATGTAAAAGTTCTATGGATAAATGTATAAGTTATGGCACTCTCTTTTTTATACCCTCAATCTACAGAGTAACGCATCGAAGGATTTGCTTAAAACCCTATTTTGACCAAATCCGTTTCACGACTTTTTATGCTGTTTGAGCCATGTACGACCGTCCGTCTGGCTTGTGTACAGCCAGCCTTGTTATGCTTTTCGACAAAAACCGGAATTTTATTAAGAAAATAATAAAACGAAAAAATATTTTGTGTTGATTTTATGAATCAGGCCTCGGCTGCATTTTTTGCGTCCAATTTTAATTTTAAGTTTCAGGACCACCCTAGTTTATTTAAGTGTATCAGTGCGCATCGACTGCTCGATGCTCGGTGTATGTCCGCACAGTGATAGTTGACATTTTCATTTGAACCCAATTAAATCAATTTAAAATTGCTTATGGAAAACAAAAACGACGAATGAAACAAAGCAAAACAAAAGTATTGTCTCTGCTTTTGTTGCTACCACTAGAAATACGGTTGCTGTCATTAGAGGACAGTGCGAGCAGCAGCAGGAGCATCAGCAACATACAACTTCAACTGCAGCAACTACAGCAACAGCAGAGCCAGCACCAGCTATTATCAGTTGCGGAAGCAGCCGAGAGAAAAAAATCAATTTCCAATGAATTGACAAAAGCCAACTAGAAATTCATCAGAGGAAAAGTCGGACGCGTCGTCATTCATTGCTCATTCCATTCCATTCACCTCACTTCCCTGGCCCTCGCCCATATTGTTTTTCGTTGTTGTTGTAGCCTTTATCTTCTTCCGGAGACTATTAACAGGCAAGTGCCAATGAATCATTGGAATCAATTCAATTTGCATCCTTTATCGTTGCATATTTTCAAAGGAGCGCTCTTTCCATTTCCATTGTGGAAAGTTTAGTTTAGTTTTGCTGGTGGTGGTGTGGCAGGAACTTGCTTTGCTTTGTCTAAACCAATCTTTGTTTGTCCTTTGAAGTGAATCTTTTTAATGCAGACGCAGACGACAGCCCGGCAAAGTTGGCGGCAATAGAGTAGATAACTACCAAAGTAACTGTTATTACGAATTCAGTTGGAGAATTTAGTTATTTGCATAGTTTGGGGCGGATGGGGGATGATAACTCGATAAGGAGGTCTTTGGAACAAAACTAAACCGTTTGGCGATAAGGACTACACCAATTAAACAAACTGACTAAGCTGAGGGAGTGCATACATACATATATTTTTAAACTATTCAATGCATTGTTAAACGATACGGCAGGACTTTTGTGTTTGATTTACACATAGTCCTTGCACAGAGGAGCGTGCAAGAAGAACCATGTAAATTGTTAGAAAGATTGCATTTGAAAAATAACTTTCAACGAATGTTGTTGATAATACGAAGCATGTTCACGCGACTTTGTTCAATTCCTCTCACACACGCATTTAATTAAGCAAATAATGCTAAACAATTTTATACAGAACACAGAATGTAGGCACATAATAAGGTGGGGAAGCAAAAAACAGAAAATGTAAAACATCTGTCGAGTGTCTGTGGCAGAACAAAAAGAAAAAACGAACAACTTTTTCCAATTGATTAAATTCACAACAAATAGTAGGCGCTTCATTGTAGACGTCGCATTCCCGATTGCAAAGTTTAATTCATTAAAGAACCTGTAAAACGCACACAAATAGTCAAATGCAGATACATTTGAATGAACATAAATTAAGGCGGAGTGAAACAAAACGAATCACACACGGACAAAGTTACATTAAAATCAAATACAATTCAATGTAAACAGCAACAAGGCCATCAAGTTCTGCAGGGTTGAATCCATCATGGAGTGCATTCCACAGAGATGTTTAAAACTGACCTTTTTCCGGGAACTCCGTTTTCAGTTTGATCCAAAGTTCACAATTTAAAAACATCGGTTTTCGATTTTCAAACTATAACAAGTAATGAAAGCCAAACTGGTCTAGCCGACTATAAAAAACGGGGAACCCTACAACTTCTCGAAAAAGCCAGAGGTATTCGTTATTAGTTTTATCCGTCTCTGTTTTAGGATAGTATTTATTTGATTTTCTTTTCTAAAATAGTAAATTGGAAACATAGCACTCATATACAGTCAAAGGAATTTGCTTGTCGATGTTCACTGTTTTAGCTGAACTCCCTTCGTATATATATTTTTTATCATTTTCTTCCCATTTTTCAACAAAAAATTACAACCGCAGAGCCTTTTATTCGAAAAAAATCCATTTTGATGGCGCTTCTATATGGTCAGAAGAATTTACATACTAAATTTCATGATCCTAGCTGTAATCCTAAAGTTGGTACCATTTTTATCCCTTTTTGCCCCGCTCTCCCCTTAAAAGTACAAATTTGGAAAAATCCATTTATGTTGCAAGTCTACGTTGTCAAAGGAATTTACACACCATATTTCACGACTATAGCAGCAATATTTTAGTTGGTACTATTTTTATCTCTTTTTGTCCCGCTCACATCTTATAGGTATTTAAAAAAATAAAATAAAATACATTTCGAAAAAATCCATTTGGATTTGCGCTTCTACGTTGTCAGAGGAACTGATACACCAAATTTCACGATTCTTGCTATAATAATTTAGTTGGTACTACTTTTAACCCTTTTTGTCCTGCTCACCTCTTATAAGTACAAATTTCGAAAAAATCAATTTCACTGCGCTTGTAAATCTTCTAAACTTACATATGAAATTTCATGATTCTAACTGCAATACTTTAGTTGGTACCATTTTTATCCCTTTTTGTCCCACTCACTAAGTACAAATTTCGAAAAATCAATTTATATTGCAAGTGTACGTTGTCAGAGAAATGTAAATACCGATTTTCACGATTCTAGCTGCAATTCTTAAATTAGTACCATTTTTATCCCTTTTTGTCTCTTTCTTCCCTTAAAAGAACAAATTTCGAACGGACCGAATTTCATGTTTCTAGCTACTGCCGTTTAGTCAGGACGAAGGTTCGATGTTTATCCCTCTTTGTCCCATTTTACACCCTAAAAGTACGAATTTCGTAAAACCCTTTCTTAGTCGACGTCTACGTCATATTTGGGAACTTTCATGATCCTGGCTGCAGCCGTTTGGTCTGGGGCTGGTCAATGATAAGTCAGTCAGTCAGTAACGCAACTCTTTTATATATATAGATTTCGTTAAAGGCTTTTGAAGGAAAAAAGTTGTTTTGGCACAGACATTTGTTTAAAAAGAATATTTTTTACAATTTTCATTACAACATAGTTTTGGCCCCATAATAAAGCTAAGAAACCACAAGTTCTAATAAAAAACCTCTTAAAATGCGTGAGAAACAGTTCTGCAAAGTCAAAAACAAAAGAATTTTTTTTTTCAATTTTTAAAATCTGAAAAACGTGAAAATCTGTAAAATTGAAATTTATTCTTCGGATTATGAACAAATACGTAAAAATATGTCGAAAAACATAATAACAAAATAAATAAATAAAAAATTAATTTTCTTTACAATCGAAAAATACGAAAAGTAGTCCACTTTGGGCCGATTTTTTCTGTTATTGTCTCAAATTATTCATTGGGTCCTTGTCTAATTTTGGGTTTTTACAGAACTCAAAAATGTCTACTAGAACTAAAGTTATTGAATTTTGGCTGATGGATTTTGATTCTGAACCACTGTGAGTCGTACCTGGCAAACGAAAAGAAATAAATCAATAAAAAATATTCTATTTTAATTTATAATACCAGAATCACTTTATTTTTACGTTCGATTTTCACGATCCTGCTTTTTTACTACAAAATCCCTCCAAATCCCGCTTTTTGAATTCATATATCCCGTTTTTCGTCCAAATAGAGATGGTGACGTTACGCAGGAAGGAATAGTGTAAGGTGTCAAATTAAATCAAAAATCCCGACAACGCCCACCTCTCATATGACATAAAATAAAAAAATCTCATATATTTCATATTTTAATTTATAATATTATACAAATCATTACCAGTGATTGCATCTGAGTACACAATTAACACCCATATGTAAATTTTTATTTTTTACGATTTCGAAATCTCATATATAACTTCTCATTTTAACCTTCTATCTTTTAATCGATTTCAACCACTTATTTTCACTTAATAAATGCCTAAAGCTTAATAAATCAGTTCACCATTTGCAAAAAACGGTTAGTCATTATAGTTTTTATACACTCCAGGAGAGTGCATTTGTTTGTAACACCCAAAAGGAAACGAGTTAGACCCATCGTTTAGTATACAGATCGGCCTAGAATCACTTTCTGAGTCGATTTAGCAATTTCCGTCTGTCTGTCCGTCTATCCATCTATTGTTGTATCACTGAACAGTGCATACTACTTACTGGGGCCCATGACGCCTTTATCCCCTCCTGACATGGATCCACACTGCCTACTACAACCGACATCTACTCTACTACAATCCCCCCTCTCTCGCTCAAAAAAATAATAAAAGCACTCTGAAGACACCCTGGTGAATGGAGGTAAAAAATATGCGGCATGCAAAGAAAACTGTGGAAACTTTTAACGTTGCAGTTCTTGCAAGCGATGCTGCTTCTGTTTACTTCATCCCTTCAAGCGATGCCACTTTAAGAGAAGTAAATGTGGGCCGGCCTACCTACCTAATGGTGACACGCACACGCCCTGATGAACTTGTTTAGTTTAGTTGGAGGCAACGCCAAAAACATTTCATTATGATGCATAACCAAGATGCATGCACTCAGTCTCACGCCGCTCTGGGGGAAAATGCATTATGTCCCGGCAACATAAATTGATAAAGTTTTTAATAAAATTTTAATGCAAAAGAGAGTTTAATGCAAGAGTGATAGACACAGGCAGGCAGCCAACAACAACACCACCGCCACCACCAACTGAAAGCACTTTGATATTAAGCATAGATGCAAATGACATTAAGGTGCTGTTGCCTCTGCTGTTCCCACAAATATGGGCAACTTAATTTATGAATGGGATGGATGGATGGATGATAAACAAATGAATCAATTGAAAATATATTGGAAACTTCACTGGCTTGCAAGTCACCGATTGTTGCTACATCATCTGGGCATTTTTGTCCTTTTTTATATCTTGTGCAACGCGTGACTTTCATTGTAAACAGTGCGTGCTTGAAAAAAATGTTACAGAGTTTCCAGAAATAATGTTTCACATCTTCTGTTTTTTACACTTATTTTTTGAATTTGGGGCATTTATAGACCTTATTGATCAGGATTATACTTCAAATATAATAGCACAACTACTAAAGACACTTATTTTCGTCGAATATTGGGATTTTTTTAATATTTTTTAATTTATAATTTGTTAATTCTTGATTTTAGGACACCGAAATTCATCAGCAAATTTTGTGAATTAGTGTAATTTTGGAGCAAATTTGAAATCTATAACATTCTGTGAATGGTTAATAATTTATTATGGATCAATTTATCAGAGTATCCTATTAAATATTGAACTAATTACGTATACTTACAAATTTAATCCACTTATTATCATTTTGCTTTCTTACCTGAAAAAACGAAATAAATTGTAAATATTATGGCCTGACTGACAATAAAAATAGATGTATAAAATAATTATAATATTAAAGATTATATACGTATACCTATATATATTATATACATATATGTGATTGAGTTATCAAACCATGTGCACTAGGTATCGAAACGAGTGCACAAAGGAATGGACATGGATAGATTGTCTCAGAATTTGAAGTCGATTTCCGCGGACTAGGAATTCATCATAGACCCGCGGTCTCTTGAAGAAATGTTCTTTGAAATTTTGGTAGATTTCGGTTTTGCCTGATGCTTTCTTTATTTTTCCACTCATACAAATTGACCCGCCCTAATGTGCAATGTTACGTTTTCATTTAAAAGCCTCTAATGTCATGTTTTACGTAATTCAAATATATAAATTTTCCGAATTTTAGTGAAAAAGCATGTGTCTTGCGAGGGGTTAGCTGAGGGTCCCATGGTCTGAGTTTCAAGCCGATTTGAATCTCGCAAAATATACTCCAATTAATGTTTTCAGATTCGTATTTTCCGCTTCGATTTTTTTTCAGTTATAACCATGTTCATTTGTATATTCAAAAGATATTTCGTACCAACAGAAAGAAAACCAAATTTTCGAATTTTCTTGGGAGAGTATTTGAAAGATATCTTTACTTTTCAACACGGTCTCCTTTTCGAAAGTAGAAGCGGGACATGGAAGATACATCTACAGGAAATGATATTGAGGCTACACGTGATGTCTTCTCTGATGTCTTCTCGGTAAAAGCTGGACTAGCATGCTCATTCCGACTTCTGACGCATGCAGCACATTTCAAGCGGAAATACATATGTCTGCAATAATCTTTACTCTTTAGACACCCAGGCTGCTCTTTGTTTCCTAGATCAAAGTTGATCCCCTCTAATCGGAGTTGCCTACAACACCGATAGTGTTATCTTGAAACTACATTTAAACTATGCAACACAAATTTAAAGGGCAATGACATATTTTACCAATCTAAACAAACTGAAAGAATTTTTTATTTGTTTATCGTTCGTTTGTGAGAAACATTTACTTAAAGAGGCTGTTGAACGAAGCCTTTGACATGGTCGAAATCATGATCGTGGTAGTCTGCAGCCAAGTAATAAATGTACCCATACCATTTGTAAAAAAATTGCATTCTATTAAATATAGATGCAAAATGGTCTTGAGTCAGGACAATATCCCAGTTCCCAAATGAAATATTGATTACAGACCAAAAAAAAATACAAACGAAAAAAAACTAAAACATTATTTTTAAAATATTTTGCGCTTACAAAGATTACCACAACTTCTTCATTTACCGATAAATCTTTTTATATTTTCCCGAGAATTTTAGCTGTAAAAAATCGATCGTATAATTAAACATATATAAATAAAAATATATTAAACATACTATATTTCCAGATGGGAGTACAAATATTAAAGGTACCTTCAACGAAAACTCGAATTTTAGTAAAAAATAATCACATACAATTATGTTGATTTGGTCTATCATAAAATATTTTGTTTAGGTCTAGGATACATTTTGCTGTTGCATAATATTTTAATGAAGATACAATTCAAGGAACCGACGAAATATACGGTTGAGCATTCCTTATAATAAATCAACGGTATAGAATCCTGGTCGAATACAATATTCACGAGATATCGGAAATTAATGTAGGAGATTTATTCCAATATTTATTGTGTCGACCTAGATCGACGATATGTCGATATGAATACTGACACAAGTACGAATCTTGATTTCGGTCAGAATATACATTCGTTGCGAAAATGATGACTAGATAACGTAGCGCTCAGCGATAATACAGAGGTCAACTTATTGCAGCAATAATTAAAAACGCACATTGCTCTTTTGCTATGTTTTTAAATCATATTAAATGACGACACAAATATGTCTCAGGCTAGGCGTAATAGGCCATTCCTTGTTCCTGTGCTACAAAAAGGAATGAAGTAGAAAATTCTCCCAGAAACAATTTGTGATTGGATGGACAAATCCTGCAAGTTTTAAATATCGAGGGCTTATATTCAAAAGTGGATATGAAAACAAGTAAGGAAAGGTTAAAGTTTGGCGGGGCCGACTATATGATACACTCCACTTTCTATCCGAATATAAATCCAAAAAAGTGAAAACGGGAAGAATTTTTGTATGTTTCGTAATCATAGGCTAATAGACCAAAATCGATAAGAATATTTGTATCGGGGCTATATCCAATCATGGAATAAAGTGACTAACTTTCTAAAGTTCGTGGTTTCTAAACTAAACATATAGGGGAAAACTGACTTACAAAGCTTTAAAATAAGCAGAAAATCTAGGGAAGTTATCGGTTACTAAGACAGTTATCGATAACTAAAAAGTTATCGAATGTTTAATTTTTTTCTGCTAATAATATTCGATTATGAGCTTTTTGGTACAAAAAAATCGATTTTTAACGTCCCATAACTCGACCGAACGAATAAAATATGGATTTTTTGTAAAAGGAGCTCAATATAAAAAACTATCTTTTGCTTTATAATTTTTATGAAAAAATGTGTAAAACTCTGGTAAACATTTTCCATAACACTAATTCATGTTATCGATATCTCGCTTAGTTATCGCTCGTTAAAGTTTGGAAACATAAAAAAAAATATTTTTTTGTAAAATGAGGTCAAAATGAAAAAGAACGGGGAAAATGCAATAAAATTGTTCGATAACTATTTAAGTTATCGATATTAAGAAATCGATTTTTGTATTTTCTCATTCCAACGTACAACATTTTCGATAACATTCAAGTTACCGAAATCAAAAATTTCGAAAAAAATATAAAAAAATATCTTAGTTATCAAATGTTAAAAAATCGATTTGTTGCTTTGTTTTTATTCTGAACTAATTTTAATAAAAAAAATAAAAACAAAATCGGAAAAATTTTTAGTTTCGATAACACGGATGTTAAAAATATCGGAAGAACTGCCTTTTTATAATAAATCTAAAAATAAGCAAGAAAACTCTGAAAGTTATCGGTTAAGGCATTCATCGATTTTTTCGTTTAATATTCGATTTTGAGCCCATTGGAACGAAAAAGAAAGATTTTTTCCAACTTCAACATCCGATAACTCGATAACTAAGCGAAATGTCGACAATCATTTGCCCATCATTTTTTCTTCTTATTTGAGGTCCTCAATCCAAAACGTAGAAAAATCGTGGGACCTCGGATATCATACATTCGCAGCCTTGAGCAACTTGATTGGAAGTCTTTAAGATCTCTTTTCCTTTCAGGACACTATTGTTGACAATTGTCTCATGCTGTTTTTTCCAAACTATTCATCGATCACCATAGGTGTTCCTAGTTTAAATATAAGATGTTTTGCAAATCTGAAGACAATCTTGGTTTATAGAGTGGAAAAAGTGAAATCGGGAGCGAAATTTGTATGGGAGCTATATATAAATGTGAACCGATCTAACACATTTTTACCATAGGTGTTTCTAGTCGAAATATAAGATGTTTTGCCAATTTTGAAGAAAATCTGTTGTAATTGAGTGAAATTCGTATGGGGGCTATATCTAAATCTGAACCGTTTTTCTTCAAATTAAATAGCGTTCGTCCTTGTCCCGAAAAACTTCATTGTGCAAAGCTTCATTTAGTTATGTCTACAATTGCGGCCTGTATCGTGATTACAAGAATAGCTGGGCAGACAGACGGACAAACGGACAGACGGACATTGCTAAATAGATTCAAAAAGTGATTCTAAGTCGATCGAAATAATTAACAATTGGTCTATCTCCCTTCCTTTTGGGTGTTACAAACAAATGCACAAAGACATAATACTCTCGTGGAGTGTATAAAAACACAACTTTTCAGGAGAGCGAAAAAACTGATTTTCTCCTTAATTTTAAGAGTAATTATTTATCATTCTTCTATAGTTTAATCTAAAGAGGGTTATTAATTGATACGACTAACAAGATGTCAAAATTTCCTATTATTCCTTTTGCATGTTTAAAAATATTGTAAACTCGTTAACATTTTTCACAAAATTATGGGCAATGTTGTGTAAAAAACGCATTTTCTGGGATGTAAATGCCGAATTTAAAGATTCCTGCTGCATCCGTTAGATAGGTACCATTTTTATGCCTTTTTCGATTTTTTCATGAATGACATTTTTGCTTTTTGATTTTCTCGCGATCTAAACCAGGTTTGTTTATTAAAAACCAATGTCGCTTGTGACATATATGTAGTCAGCCACGAAAATCGTTGCAATTGTTGAAAAATCCAAAATTCGCGGTTGCAATTGGTTATATTTTAACTTTCTCCATCCATTTTTGGCTTCACAGCCAATATTTATCCTATTTTAGTCTGAATTTGGGGAAACAAAACTACTAACGGCAAAATGATGGAATTTGATAGTACAATATGCCCTAAACCTAAAAAATGTTTTAAACAAAATCGTTGTAGCGAATTTCAACCTTCGATTTTATAATGCTCCATTTTTTAACTATTTTATTTATTTTATTTTTATGGTCCTAGCCACTTTTGCAGTCACAAAATAACGTGTGTGTACATAGCTAAATCAGAAATATTTGAAAAAATATCTTTAAAAAAATCTACTCCAAATTTATATGACAGATGATATCCGAATCTGAGAATAGTTAGGCATCAAAAACTCATTTTCGAGGAATTGGTTCATAACCACTTTTGAATATAAGTCCTCGATATATATCGTTCGAAAGGTCCAAGTTTCTTCTTTTTAGATCAGTTGAGTAGCTGTAAATCGGGTTTAGCTGTAAGTCAAGAATTTGGACTGGGAATTTCCATAAACAAATTCTTGTTTTACTCGACAATACCTACTGGAAAAATTGTATCACTTCCAAAGTTTTTGGACTGTAGCTCAGCCTTAGTACCGATTTACAGACGAGACATACGCATCGTCTAGAATCAAGTCGTAATAAACAGGGTTTCTGCAAGCCCTGCAAATAATCAATGTTTCTTTTTAGTTATCGCCAATACGAAGGTCTTGTTGTAAGATTTGAACTGTTAAAATAAAGGTGAGAGGAAGAATTTCCATTACTCAGTTATAGCTTAAATCCCTACAACAACTAGGGTTATTCCTATATGTTTGATTACTAACATTTTTCCTTGAGTGTCACTGACAATCAAAGTTATTGAATAACAAAAACAATAAATCTTCATAAAATATTTTAGCACAATATTTCATTTTTATACTCTGTGTGAACTATTTGCCACACAAAACGCAATCAATTGATAATAACATGGAATGCATGTAAAGGGTTATCAAACAAGGCTACATACTTTTTTGTAGAGCATAAAAAGAGACTCGTTTCTTTCAATAAAGTACGATTGGAAACAACATCCAGTGTTTACAATTTCAATATTACAATCAAATTCATCCGCCGTTTTTTTCAAAATATGCGAAAATCGTTTTCTGCTTAGTGAACTACACTTTTGAAGCCTTAATTGTCCAAAATGTAAACCAGACCTTCTAGGGAACATTGGAATCTTATGAGGATCCAGAATCCCTAGAACTATAGGATGCTTGCCTCAAACATTATAATAAAATTAATATATACTCCATGATATTTGTGAACAATTTACTTCATTTTTTAGATAGTTTCGTAAATTGGCAAAATTGTCCTCGATTTCAGTCCTTGGTCAATTAAAATAATTGAGGTAAAAAAATAATTCAAAATCAAATGATCGAGACTAAAATTTACTCTACTTGCCGTAGCTAAGTGTAGCCCTTATTTTATAACCCTCTTGTGCACACCCTAACACTGTTCGCTCGCACAAAAAGTGCATGAATTAAAGATCACAAACAAAATTATAAAATCTCCACATTCAAAGTTCAATTCAGTATCAATTGCAAAGTGAAAGCGACCGGAGCACTTGAAACGAGCAGCCACAGCAATTGCAATCAACATGAACAAAATTGCAGTTGTTCTGTTCTTTTGGAATATTGGGGTGAGTATTTAGAGTTCAAAGTGATAACGAATGTGTTTGAAGCCGGCATTGATATTTCCCCGTCTATTTTTAGATGTTTGCCTCCGGCCAAAACACCATTTCGGATCACTTCTATGACATGTCCGAGAAGTGCTTTGAGCAGCAGCATGTGCCCCAACGCTACAAGGCCTCCTTTCGCTCCTTCCAATACGCCGACGAGGAGATAGTGCACAAGTATGTGCATTGTGTGGCCACCGAACTGGACATATGGAATAATCGCAGTGGCTTCAACATCGAGAAGATCTATCACCAATACCGCACCAGGGCCAATGACGAGGTGATGCTGCCCACCATCAGCAACTGCAACCGCGACACGCAGAACAGCAACAAGGAGCTGTGGTGCTATCGGGCCTTCTTGTGCATTCTCAATACGAATGTGGGCAAATGGTTCCAGGAGGATGTCCAACGTTCACGCCAACAGACAAACATTCCAAATGGCCATCATTAAGGCAAACCAGTGGGTGTGTGTGTGCGTATGTGTTTGTTAAAGGATTTAATTGTGAAAGTTTTATGAAATTTAATAAAGTTGGAAGGCGGGCGGCACTGTGTTTGAACATGAACTACTTAGAAACGCTTTTGAAATATTAATTGCTCTCGATCAATGTTGAAACTATTAAGTTTAACGTGTCCTCATAACAACCCATCCGAGCATTTAAGTCCTTGCGAATGTGATACATCCTTGAGCCACGTCCCCCACATACCGTGGTGTCGTCTTCCCTTTCGTTCGGCTCGGTGTGGGTGTATAATGTGCATGCGAGAGTGTGTATGTGTTTGCATAACAAAGGCAGACAGACACCAGAGCAAATAGACGCTGAACGAAAACCATTTAATTTGAGGGAGTGTAGTCAGTTTTCTGGTGCCAAAGTGGTAGTTCGAGTAGCTAGATATTTGTGTATATGTGGAAGTAAGTGTGTGTGTGTGTGTTTGTGCTGTAGTAAATGAACATACACATATATGTATGATCACGCAAGTTCAAGTAAAATTGGGCACAGTGGGCCAAGTGTGCTTAACTGAAGTAACAATACCTTCATCATTTTTAAAATAGTAAATGTTGATCACAAATTGTCCTCTTAAGTGTCCTCAAAGTGGATTTACCAGCGAAACTTAAAAATTATTAAATTAAATTATTAAAATTATAAAAATTCGTGTTCGTCTTGCAGTTGGATCAGAATTTTTTAAAATTTTAAAATAAAGTATTTTCCTAAATTAGAATTACACCGTGCGACAATTTAAAAAAGTCGTTACACTTGAACCGGATGATATACGTGTGAGACTATAGGCCAAATGGAGTTTATTGACGTTTTTAGTTTTTCATTTTTCATTTCCTCATCCTGTTGCCCTCCACAAAAATTCTAAAGAATACAAATTTTCAAAAATTATTTTAAGTACTTACTCGCACCCTATGGTACCAGTTTATGTGTATATGAGGATTTTAAAAGAAGAAAATTATCAAAATTACTATTACTCGATTTGTAGATTTAGTGTTTTTCCAAAAAAAAAATGAATTCCAAATGTGTTCCAAAATTTGTGATTTTTACTAAAATGGTCTAATGGCTCTTATATTTGAGATATTTTTAATAAAATTTTGAGAATTGGTACCAAAAAACTTGTATTTTTTGTAAATATTTATTTCAATAACTCAGTTAATTGCTAACAAAATAAATGCAAAAGTAGAAAAATTGCCAAAAAGTTTGATTTGATTTAATTATATAATTCTTATAGAACAGTCTCTGCATACCCTGCATTCCAAAATCCCAATTTGCATATTTCCAGCTTTTGAGCAAATTCTCTAGAACAACTTCCAAAAAGTTTAAAATATATTAATAATTCGTAACTTTGTACGCAATAGCATTTTGCGCAAGTGAATGGGAATGCATTTTTCGTATGGAGTCACAGAGCTAAGACTTTCCATCCAGAAGTATCGGCTTCGAATAGTGGCTCGGGAAAAATCTTTTTTATCTATATATATAAAAGAGTTGCGTTGCTGACAACTGACTTACTCATTGATCACCACCCAGACCAAACGGCTGAAGCCAGGGTCATGACATTTTAAGGGTAGTTTCCAAGTATGACGGAGACGCGGACCAAGAATGGGTTTTACGAAATGTGTACTTTTAGGGAGTGAAAAGGGATAAACATCGAACCTTCGTCCTGAGTAAACGGCAGTATAAAGAAACATGAAATTCGGTGTGTGCCTTACTCTTACCAAGCAGACAGGGACAAAAAGGGATTTTTCGAAATTTGTACTTTTAAGGGAGGAAAGAGACAAAAAGGGATAGAAATTGTACCAATTTAAGTAATGCAGCAATATTCGTAAAAATCGGTATGTATTCCTCTGACAACGTAGACTTGCAACATAAATGGATTTTTCGAAATTTGCACTTTAAGGGGTGAGCGAAACAAAAAGGGATACAAATGGTACTAACTAAAGCATTGCAGCTAGAACATTCCTATGACCCGTAGACTCGTTACATTAATGGATTTTTCGAAATTTGAACGTTTAGGGAAAAAAAAGGGATAAAAATTCTACCAATCCTCTCTGACCACGTAGATGAGCACCATGTATGGATTTTTGAAAATTGTACTTTTAATGGGGCAAAAACGGATAAAAATGGTACCAATCAAATTATTACAGCTATAATCGTGAAATTCGGTGTGTACACTTCTCTGACCACGTAGAAGCGCACAACTAGACTGCGTAGTTGCGCAACATAAATCGATTTAGATATAAATTTATTTATATATATACAAATATTGCTTCCAAATGTTTAACCGATTTTGGCCACACTTTACATATTATATTTCACTTATAAAAATACAATGTGAAAGCGGGTCACATCGTTCCATGAGGATGAGCTGGTGTAATTGTTTTGTTTAAAACTGGGAGTTCAGTTAGAAAAGTGCAAATCTAAAAAGAAGTTTCAAAAATATATATCCATCAAATGAAAACCGAATGAATACTAAAAGCGGAGATGGATAAAACTGATATCAAATAACTGGCTTTTTCGCGTGCAAAGTAGCGGTAGCTATGACCGCTACTTTGCACTATTATATATTCAATTTTATATATTTTATTAATTAAAAATATGCTTTAAAATTAAATATTTATTTTTTATTAATTATCAGTAACTACTACATTTTATCAATGGCATTCATTACCATTAGTTAATTTAATACTATTTTAATTCAATGTTTCCATGCATTATGTATTAGTTCATATTAACCAAGTTTTCTATTGTCAATTCTACGTCAAAATGACACGATAATTTGAATGTTACATAATTACCCCCGGGTCTGCTAGAAACAAAGACTATTTTTTGAAAGAATTGTAATTTTAATGATCAATGCGGTAGGTTCAGAATTTTTGAAATCGTGATATAGTTATAAACAAATATAAATAAAATTTTGTTTATATATTTCTTTAATTTTTAGGCAATTGAAACTTTACTCAAGTTGAAAGAAAAAAAATCACTTTAGTGAGTATACGTTTTATCTTTTGCATGTACTCCAAATTGAATAATATACGAAAAAATTGTTTCCTTACCGATTTACCAAAATTCACTTAAAAACATTTCTACAATTGTCCAATCTTTTTAAGTTGTTTATTTTATATGGGCTTCTTCGGGTGGTTTTAATATTTGGTTTTGTGGCTTGGAAATTTTATGGATTTTAAATCGTTGTTTTTTGTAAAATTTCCAAGGAGTTGAAAATCGTTTTTTTCTTTTTTTCTGCCCACCGTGCAGGCTGATGGTTGTTGGCAAAAACAACAACAACATACGGCAAGTCATAAAATTAAATGCAAACATTAGCTAAGGCAGAAGGCTCACAAATGGCTCATATAAGACACATAATAATTTGCCGCCATTATTTATTTTTGCTGCGGCGTTCGTTCGTTTTTCGTATAATTCAGTTTTGCTCTGGTAGCACCGGATTGGCAGACCCACCTATACACGCAACGCACACACATACATAAAGGCAAACACTTTAATGTACACATGCAAAGATATACTGAATATATATATATTAAGCTGGGTCATGCCATTTAAAACAAGTAGAAAAAACTGATTCATAAAATCAACACATTTGTTTAATTTTCTACTAAAATTCCAATTTTCGTCGAAGGTACATGCCTTTAATATTTGTACTCTCATTTTTGGAAATATAGGTTTAAATAAAGATAATTATGATGGCGAATTGGACCTTCACATCGACATTGGTTTAGGAGCAGTTTGCAAAAATTTTAGATTTTTTTTTGAAAAATCCCGATTTTGATCACTCTATACGTGACCCACTTTAACATTCACACATACATATCCTTACTACAGGTTAAGTTACTAACTTCCGGTTTTCTTTGCTGTCAGGCATAAGGTTGTACTATCATTACACAAACTCACACACATACGCTCCCATCGAAAGACTCGCATACACGCTCGCTTACATCCGCAAATATGAGTAAGTGAGTGTGTGTGTGTGCATGAAATGGGAGTATATGAACAGGTCGGTCTCAATGTTCATATACAAATTTTTCTTGTAATTTCCCTTAATTTTCTTCTTTTGCAGCTTTTGCTTGGCAATGGTGACGATTTGCTGATGGTGATGATGGGACGGCGATGGCAATGACTGCCACTCCAACGCCACTTCCACACGGGCGCTGCGACGGCGACAATAATGTTTAAAATGCTACCGTTATATGGCGGCGGTTTTGGCGTTAAGAGAACTTGTGGTTACAAATTTACATATGCCACGTTGAAAAAAAAAACGAAATAAAAAGGAAACCTCACACACAACCTTATGTTGGATGTGTTGTGCCTCATTTCCGTTTTGGCGGGGACTCTTAGAAAAATAGCTTGATTTTTATTAGGCTGTTTAGTGCAATGGAGTGAGATTTTCCCCGGTCTGTGGGGGTGAAACTAAATATGTGTGTCGTTAGGGCAAGAGGAGGGGCAGGGATTGGAAATGTTGCATGAAGCCAGAAGTTGAACTATGGAGGGGGCTGGGGGGTAGGAGGACTCTGATATGTTAATGATGACATCCATGGAACGACGACGACGATTGCTTCATGCTACGCTCTACGTTGGCTGATGTTGCTTTTTATTGCCGCGACGGCCATAATGTATGCTGTGCATATCAAATGACTTTTAATGAGGCTGATAACAATAATGTCTTGCCTACAAATTACCTTTTGAAAAATTATTGTCACATAAAGAATTCGCAATACAATAACACTCTTTATGCCCCCCCCCCCCCTCACGCACACACACACACACCGACACACACGTAGATATATTCTTTACATAAATTTATAATTTATTAGAAAAGAACCATTAAAATTCGAAACATCATATTAAAATTTTATTAAAATTTCAATATGTTTGCTGCCTGTCTGTCCGTCCGTCTGTGGCTCGTATATAAAATATGAGCAGGCAGCCAGGACAATTTGCCGGCAACTTTGGCGTTAATTTGGAAAGGTGAACAAAACGAAAATTTCCCTTTTGATTAGGTAGTCTGTCAGTTTTATAAATGGCGGGTGGGGGTACTTAATATTTGTCAGCTTGTTATAGAGTGTAACGAAAAAAAATCACCTGCGTGATTAAAATGCAAATATGAGCATAAAAGTTTAATTATTTCTGATTAATGTACATGTATATTTGATTTCACGGCGATTCTAGCATCTAGAAATGATTGATTATATATCTTTAATATATATAATTAAAACAAAATCTGCACTCATTCATAGCTATTGTACGGAATAATATGAAATTGGAATAAACAAGGTATATGACTTTACGAGCAATACCAAGGTTGTAGAAAACATCAATATATACCTTTGTGCAAAAATGCAATAAGAAATAATGTGTTGCCGTCTTAATGTCACTGCAAAGAATAATTGTAAAAGCAAGGCGACCACATTGACATTTCTAATTGTGAAATAAAAATTCTAAATTACAATTGGTATTTTCTCAATATGAAATGAAATTTCTCAATTTCACATGGAAAATCCTAATTTTAATTGGAGTTTTCGCAATTTGAAATGGAAAATCTCAATATTAAATGGGTGTTGATAGCGTAAAGTCATAATAAACAAATAAGTAAGCATCTGTCGGTTAAACCGACTTATATATACCCTCACTATCAGATGCAATTGCATGCAAGATATAGCGACTTAAATTTGTCTTCGGGTCTGATAATTTATGTGAAAGTTAACAAAGCTGTAAAAACATGATCAAATATCAAGTCATGGTGGATTCAACGCTACGGTATGGGAGTTATAAAGAATATAAATTTAGCTGGGATAGAGACAATTGTCCGGGGGGGGCGTGGCTAAAGCTTAAATATTTTTTAGGTTTAAAGCCACTATCAAAATATTTGAACATCAAATTGCAACTGATTTTGACTACCCGTATGGAAGTTATATCGGTTTTATTTTAACCAAGGCTTATGTCACTTTGTGTGGGAGGCACCAGAAGGGGCGTGGCAAAATCGGCCGTATTTCAAGTGTATAAAACGTTCGTAAAATCATTGTCAAAAGTCAAATTTCAGAGTATTCCGATCATCCATATCTATGTTATAACAGCTTTAATTTTAGGTAGATTGGGGTGATTTGTGTGGGAGGTACCAGAACGTGAGAGGCAAAACCCGCCGTATCTTTCGCGCTTAAAGTGCTTGTAAAAACGTTATCATATGCCAAAATATAGCTTATTCCGAATATCCGTTTGGAAGTTACATTGGTTTTTATTTAAATAGGAATATTGCCTTTTTGTGCGAGAGGTACCAGAAGAGGAGTGGCAATTTCGCCCATCTTCTCACTTAAACTATGTTTGGAAAAAATATTACCATGTGCACAGTTTGAATTGATTCCTTAACTCTTTCGAGAGTTATCGTGTACATCAACCAACCAGCCAGACAGACGGACGAACATGGCTCAAACATCTTAAAATGTTGTGAAACGGATTTGGTCCAAACATACTCGGGGTCTTAAGTCACTCCTTCAATGCGTTACACTTTTTTCTGTCCTACTCAGTAGAGTGAGGGCAGATGTCTACAATGCTCCACCATGGGAATACGTATTCATTCACTATGTACCATAGTTTATGGGTATGTCGCAAAGCCGTCTGTGAGAAAAGTCCCTTAAATCCCCTAAAAATCATTATTTCCCCGCGTCATTTTATATCCTTCACTAGGGTAGTATGTCTTTGTGTATTTGCTCGTCACACCCAAAAGGAAGCGAATAGACCCGAGACGAGATACCTATCGACATTTTTGTCCATTTTTCTGAATTGATAGACCCTTTGTCTTGTCTCTTTAATAACACTGCCCAACAACATTTTTGAACAGAGTAGCGGACCTATAATTCTGAAAGGGCATGTTGAGAAAATCATTTTTGTAGAATAAACTTATAGTCCTGATGGTGTGAGCTTCTTTTTACAATGGGTCAAAGTTTTATTTTTTATCGTAAGTGAAGAAAAATGTGTAAATTAATATCTGAGAGAATTCTTATTGTCACAATTATACTGTGGAATTTTATGAGGATCATTAAATGTCCTTCTCGAAAAGGGTCAAATTGATCCATAAAAAGAGGAGCTAGAGTCGGTGTGTTATTTTTCATGCGGGTTTCTAAACTAAAAAACGATACTAAAAATTTTTAATTAATATATTTGTCAAATTATTATGAGTCTACAAATAAGGTTATAACTCTTTGCTATTAAAATATAGAACAAAATAAACAAATATAAAATAAACAATTTCTTCGAATAAATATTTTTGCTCAAATCTTTGCACACTGATCCACACTGTTTCTACGTGAAATTACCTTTAGTTGAACATATAAGTGGGTGTGATCGGATATATATTCCAAAATGAGAGTACAAATCTTAAATATACCTTCGGCGAAAATTGGAATTTAAGTAAAAAATTAAAAAATATATATCCTTAATATTGTTATACCCTCCGTTTTCATGATGGGGGTATACATAATAACTTTGTTAATCCCTTTTGTAACACCTTGAAATATCAACCTGGGACCGTAAAAAGTATATATATTCTTGATCGTGATAAAATTCTAAGACGATCTAGCCATGCCCGTCCGTCTGTTGAAAGCACACTAGCATCTAAACGAAATGTGCTACGACGTCCAAATTCGACATAAATATATCTTATAGTTGTACATCGGTTGGGATTGAAAGTGGGCGAAATCGGTCCCGAGGGAAAATTTTTCCCTCACAAGGACTGAAAATATCCCTAATATTTCGAGTACTTAAGCATGTTTTTTGAATATGTCTGTTTACATTTGCTCGATATTTGGTAAAATCAATAGGCAAAAACGTGCACCATAAAGTGATTGTTATTTGTAGGGGTTGAAATGGGACAAAAAGGGATAAAAAATGGTTCCTATCAAACGACAGCAGCTTGAAACACGAAAATCGGTGAGTACATTCCTCTAATTGCGTAGATACATAATATAAAAGTATTTTTCCAAATTCGTACTTTTAAGGGGTAAAATGGGAATATAGGGTTCAAAATGGTACCAACCAAACGGCTGCACCTAGAATAATGAAATTCAGTGTACACATCTCTCTAATACACATGTAAAATAAAAAGATTTTCGAAAGTCGTACTTTAAGGGGGTAAAATGGGAAAAGGGGGATAAAAGTGGTAGCAACCAAATGACAGGAGCTAGAATCATGCATAGACGCGAAAAAATAAAAGGATTTTTTCAAATTCGTACTTTTTTACTATTACGACAAAAATGGTTAGATTCATGAAGTTGGGTTATCTCGTATTTTGTACGTGGGAGATAATGCATTATCAACATTTTTACTCTTGGAATTTTAATAAGATGGAAATACAACCAACCATATGATTGCAGCTGAAAATGCTTCCACTATCCCCCGATTTTTATTGTATCTAAGCTTTTTTGCAGATTGTTGCCTTATATTTACTTATGAAATATGAACAAATCATAAGGAGAAAAAATTGTGCCAAATATAGGTTGTTTGTAATAAATAGTAAAAAATGTATGACTTTATGATTATATTTAGAAATGTTGAAACGTTCCACTTCGATCATCCTAGATCATGTCGGAGAACTACATGGCTTGAAGGAGAACTACGATGGGAATCAATAGCAAAACTGTTTACCTTCTTACGTCAATACATAGCTCTATCATTACAGATTCTCACGAAAGGACATGAGGCAAAGAAGCGGCATTTGTATTTATTCTATATATCCCTGTGTTAAAAATAGAGAAGAAAATTGTGCTGGAATTACACTGATCGGAAAGTCGTTGTCGTTTAGAAAGGAATAAATTATCCACTTAAAGCGGACAAATGTTCACTATTCTCACAACTATTCATAATATAGAAATAGGAAATAACCTACATTCTTAAGTCTACATTCCTTAGTATTGTTGGCCAAATTCCCAACTACTTCACAAATATTTTACAAAGCCTTTTAAATTTAAAATTTCCATCGAACAAATCTGCCACGTTTATAATTACTTTGTTTCCAACGCCCACCAAAATCTCCAAAGAAAACAAAAAGAAAAACAATACTTCCCTCTTAAATACATAATACACTTATTAAATCTTATGCTTAGACTTTCCCCGTTCTAGGGGTGCGGGAAAGAGGAAATTATACGATTTCGGTTTAACAACTTTCAAATTGTTTGGCATCCATCGCAACGTGTAAAGAGTTGCGCTGAGTTGAGTTCAGTTGAGTTGAGCTGAGCTGTATTGTTTGGGTGGTGTTGCGCTGCGTTGCGTCGAGTTATTTGCGGTTGTTTGCCGGGTAATCCAAGGAAATATCTGTTTTGTCGTCTTCCGTATCCCAACGATAAATACTCGCGCACACAACTTTAAAACAAGGAAATATTTTAAATCCCAAGAAATAAAAATTAGAAGTATTTGAAGGAGGGCGGACGTGGACGGGGCGGGGCGGATGATGGTTGTGGTGCTCGCACACACTCACGCACCCACAAAATCCTTAACAAGGAAACCTTATTCGAGGATAATGATTCACACGCCAAACTTGGGTCTGAACTTGAAGAATTTCCAGCAGAGGAACATGTTAATACGCAAAGAGTTGGTGTTGAGGATGAGGCGACGAGCCGACGGAGCTGATGATGGTGATGGTGATGCTGATGTTGATGAGAGCGATGCTAATGCCGATTTTCATGTTGGGTGTTGATTATGTTCGTGTTGTTGTAGTAGTTTATAGTTGTCAGAGTTGTTGTTCCTTTTTGCTGAATTGTTTTTGTTGTTGCTTGTAGCGGCGATGACGTAAAACTTTTAGTCTTGACTTAATTAAAAAGTTTGCTGCTGCTCTTGTTGTTGCTTCGGCGGTTAAGACGATATGAAATTAAAAAAAATATTTTAGTTAAACTTCCAAAAGCAAGAAACCCACACACGCACTCAACCCTTGTGAGAGCCCAGGAAATGTAGATATCCCCGTGAATATGTTTACTTTTAAACAGAGTTGGAATATGAGGCAATAAGTGGGTGAAGTCAAATGATATCATGGAGGTCAAGTAATCTGACCCCAAAATATTCGCTTTTCAGACTTATAGGGGTTTCTAATTAGGCCGGGTCGATGTTGACTCTCTGTGGCAGCACAAGTTGAGCAAAAATTGTGTAAAATGCGGGAAAATGGTCCAATATTACATATACTATATATATTTTTTTAACTTTTTTGCTTTATTGTGAATAAGATTTATAAGCTTAACATTTGTCAAAAATCAATACAACTAAAAACCCAAATAATAAAATTATATGTCAATGCAGCTAATATGCTGTATATTTTAAAGCATTCTTTTAGGAATAAATTAAGAATACACAACTAACATCTTTCAAGTCGTTCAAGGTAAATAGCTGCTGCTTAAGTAAAAATGATTAAGTCTGTTTAGCTGAATTATAAATACCTTCTACCTCCATGCACAAACCGAATAATTCAAAAATTCATACATCCTTAAAGTATGCTTTAAACAAACAAAGCAGAGAATAATGAAGAGTGTTTTTATTTTGTTTTTAATTTTACAATTTCTGTAAATAAATCATTATTTGATTTTATTATTACAATGATTAATTAAAACCTCATTAAAACATTTGTAATTATCAAGTCATGGCTCGGTCTCGCAATTTTAGTTCTAGAAATAAATTGCATTCTGCCAACCTGTAGATAAACCACTGTTTGGAATGTAATAGTGTACTTCGAGAGCTCTTCTATTCTATGAACGAA
This sequence comes from Polietes domitor, assembly GCA_947397865.1. NCBI lineage: Eukaryota > Metazoa > Arthropoda > Insecta > Diptera > Muscidae > Polietes > Polietes domitor. The sequence continues at coordinate 99,301,576 of OX377622.1, read as the reverse complement.
ATGCAATTCTAATACGATACATGATTTTCGAGATATAACCGAATAACCATTGTTTCTTCTCTAGGACGACAAGATAAGTGTTTATATTTTTTCAAAAGAGGCAAAGTGGTTCGGCTCTGACTCACTCTGACTAAAAATAAATTTCATTCGTCAAAGAATCAATTTTTTATTTATTAAAGCGTATCGGTGCCAAGATTTTTTTTTCGTCTCTGACTCCGACTCGAGCACATTTCTCAGACTCCAGCTCCACTGGCTTGTTTTTAATGAGTTTTTTTGTGCCAACAAAAAACGATTTTTTCATTAAAAATCAATTCTTTCTCAATTTTTAGCGATAAGACTGACTATGCAACAAAAATCGGTCGAATGACTATGTCTGATATTTTCTGATATATTTATAAACTCGAAAAATATATGAAACACTTTTTCAAAATTCAAATTCAAATTTTTGTTGATTATGATTTTTTAAAATTCTAAGGAAGTTCGTAACTGCCGAAATAATAATATAATTTTTGGAGCTACCTTCGGCGGAAATTGGAATTATAGGAAAAAATAAAATTTTGTTGGCAATATATTTTCTTAAAATCTTTTAAATATTCTTTGGATAACATCAGCTTCGGAGTATTTCGTCGATTTTTAAAGCAAAATTGAATTCAAAATTTAAACAATTTAAGGCTGCCAGACGTGAAAATTTTGCGTCATTTTGATGACTTTTTTGAGATTTTTGATTCAGAAACCCTTTTACATTTTCTGGCCACTTCAGTTCCTTCCAAGAGGTATAGAAGCATAGCAACACCAAATCCGTCTGCAACAAAAAACAGACATTTTTCTACGGTAAGATTAACAATCGAAGTAAAATAAATTGAATTTGACAGTTTCGACTATAATCGAATGACAACATTTAAAATCAACTCGGGAGCCCACTTCATCTGATATAAATACACCTTGGTATAATTTTCCAGTCGGAGCTCCTCTCATAGTTTGTAATTAAGAAAACCATCCCATCCGATTTTTAATGAGGGTAATTTGTTATAATTTGCCTTTTTGACCGTCAATTTTTTAAGAGATGTCATGTGCTCCCAAACCCCCTCATTATAAACCTAAAAATAGCCTTGATGAAATAAGCTTAAATTTTTAAAAGCAGCTAAATCTTGTTGAGAATAAAAAACAAACAAATGTAAGAAAATATAATTTTTTGAGTCCTTGAATTACAAGGACATATGAGTTTTTGGTAAGAGGATGTTTCAGACGATACCAAGATCATTTTAATTTGAAATTTCCCCCTTAGAAATAAAATTAAATAAACTTATTTATTTTTAAGGGGTAAATTGCAAGAAATGTTAATGATAAACTAATACAGATAGATGCATGAAATTTGAAGTATTTTGAATTGAAACCCATATTGTATGACTAGCAAAAGTGTAAATTATTAAAACTTCTATATCTTTTGGAAATTAAAAGTCCTGTTAAAGGAGGAAAGATCGCCAAATGGAAAACGGAGCACACAGCGTTTCTATATATGGTCTCCAAATTCCTGCGTTCATGGCCTTGTTCAGCTCCAATGAAAAAATGTCTAAACTATATATATATATAGTAAATATTCGTTACTTTTTAATACATGACGCTTTTATGACGATTTTGATTTTCTAAATGGAAATACTACTATTTTATTTTTCCGACATACTTTTGAATATTCTTAAGAGGGACAATATGCATTCCAATAATACACATTTTAAAAATTTAATAGAAAATTGCAGATTGAACAGCGAATTGGGAATATTACTTAAACATTTCCCATAATAAGCTTCACATTGTGAAACTTTTGAGACAAATTAAAATTTAAGGAACCACATTGGGGTTACACATTAAAAAAGTGGATCCGGGTATACTCAAAAATGTTTTCTTATTTTTCCAGTGACTCTCTGGTGCGGTAATTGTAGTACGACTTACCGTTTTTTTGTGAAAATAGTATTCACTTTCCAAAGTTGGAAGAATTTAAAGAGTATCAATATCTCTACAACTACTTCATATATTTCTTAAAGATTACAAATTTCAATGAATATTAAATACATTTCAAAATACTTCTAATACATCCCCTAGTTAAATCCTCTGCTTGTAGATTAATGCTAAACATTAGAACCACATGGCGTATAAATATCGACAATTATTTCGTTGCGTATACGCACCTCCTATAACCACGAGCATTCATAAAATTAATCGCGATGCTGCTTAAAACTATTCCAAAATTCCAAAATTAATCAAAAACAGATTACACTTGCTCAGCGTTGTAGAAATAATTTGGTGGCAAGAACAACGAACAACGACAGCAACAGCAATCACAGTAGAGCAATAGTATTAACATAAATACACGCTTTAAGCCAAGTTAACTTCAGCATTACCAGAGCGGTGTGGCATGTTAATAAAGTTTCCTCCAAATGATGCATAAGTTGGTTGCACAGTCTTCCTTGAAGATTTCAGATTCGTGGCTCCTGCTCCTGCTGCTATCGTTGTTGCTTCATCGATGATAAACTACATTTATGTGTTGTGTGCACTCTGGAGCGTGCATGTGTGCGTGACTGCAAGAGTGTATGAGTCTGTGAATCTGTGCGCGTGTGTGTGCGTATTTGTTTTCGCGTTTATAATGTTTGTTTTACAAACTATTATGCAAACAATGCATAATAATGCATAAATCGTTTACCAAGGAACGAACCAAAGCAAGAATGAAATAAATAAATAAGTAAACAACAGAAACACGCACACAAACACACATCCACACACACACCATCAACTGCAAAACTTAAGCGGGCCGTTTAATAAGGCAAACAAGTATATACGATGCTAGCTGGTTGGATGGACTTAATATGTGTAATCAAGTTCTTCGGGGGAGAGCATATTGAGGATGGTTTAAGAAAAAAATCACTTGTAAGGGCGCTACATTAAAAAGTGGGCCCCTGTAGATTACTTTCAAGCTAGACATTCTTTATTGAAATATAAGACGATCTGCAAAATTTTATCAAGATCCAATGTAAGATTTGGGTTCTAGAGCGATAATAGTGTAAACTGGGGGCCCATTTATATGGGGGCTGTTCCAAAACATTGACCTATATAGTTGGCTTTCAAAATACGTGTTTCTAGTATAAATGTAACATTGTGTGGAAAATTTGCTCAAAATTCGATGTAAAATGTGCATCTTAGAACGGTAACATTGTAAATCGGATGTACATTTTACATATCAAAACATAGACCCATGTGGTCCACTTTCCCGTGAGCTGTTTCTAGTTCAAAGATAACACGATCCTGCAAATTTGGTCATGATCCCATATAAAATGTGTATTCTTGAGCAGTGATAGTGTAAATGTTAGGGATATTTGTATGGAGGCTATATCTAAATCTGAACCGATTTTCTCCAAATTCAATACCAATTGTCCTTGGCCAAAAAAAAAGTAACTTCTGCCAAATTACGTGATAATCGGATTACAACTGCGACCTGTAAAGTGCGAACAAGCTTAGATGGACAGCAGACGGACGGGCGGACAGACAGACATCGTTAAATCGATTCAGCTGGTGATTCTAAGCCGATCCGTACACTTAACGGTGGGTATAGCTCAATTATTTCTTGGTGTTACAGACATTTGGCGCCAAACTAACTTATAATACCCTAGCCAACGAAGTGGTGTAGGGTATAAAAATTCAATAAGTTATTTAAAAAATCGCTATTCCTAAAAATTGCGCTTTCAACTTAATTTGAATTTCTAATTGAAATAAAATAAATATGACAGAATCGATCAGAAATATAACACGATCACATAGCTCCAGGACAAATGTCACAGAAATTTACTACTAATTGATAGTTTTAAAGTATAGTTTGTGTGGGCAGTACCACTCTACCTTTGCCCTATCGTGACCATCCACTAGATAGCTACAGTAAAATTCAAATTCAGGCGAATCGGTCCACCGGTTTGGCTTCCTATACGGAACATAGAGACACACATTCATTTATATATATAGTTAGGTTCTTGGTCAGATTTATTAAAGCATGTTACTATTTACCTAGGAAGACCTTGATAGTAGACCACATAAATTTATGTTTCCATATTACACCAAAAATAATGAAGTTGATATTTGATGGAATTTATGTATTTAAATTAGATTTCAATTCGTAAAATAATGAGAGATGTGATCTGGAATAACCACAACTTGTACTTAAAAAAATGGAATTAATAAAAACTTCAATAACTCAGTCAAATGCATATTGAACCAGATGCTATACATCTGAAACTATAGGTGAACTAGAGTTAATTGGCGTTTTTAGTATTTCATGTTCTCATGTTTCTGTTGGCCCTTAAAAGGGCTGCGAAGAAGTATATAAAATCACTTTTTGAAAAACTGTATCCGTAGTCCTGCGAAGGATGAGGAAATGAACAACTATAAACTTTCATATGTACATCATCCGGTTCAAGTGTAACGACTTTTTTTTTAAATTGTCGTACGGTGTTATTAAAGGGATTTTTAAAAACAGAGTGGCGTTTTGCTCCATACAAAATGTGTTATTTAAATAAATTTACAAGTGGTTCGGTTATCAAACAAAATAATGTGCAAAAACATTTGCCAAATTTGAGAAATGGCTAAAAAGTGTTTAAAAAATGTGTTTGTCGACAAAAGCACATAGATTTCTTACGTTTTCTTAAATATAAATATTTTTATATCAATCGATCGAAAGCTCCAGGTTTCTTATTTTCGATGAGAAAGTGATAACCAAGTAAGGTACAGGCTTATACGTATGCAAAGGTTCGAAACCCGCTTTTACCCGTAACTCATGATTTTGGTGGTGTCTGGCAAATTTCAAATACTGATACTTTTTCTACTCAACAATACCTACAAGAAAAAACATCACTTCCGAGAGTTTTTGCACTGTCGTACAGTGTTATTTAAATATGAAATCCTGATCTTATTGACGATATATTCTATCTGGAAATATCTACAGTGAAAGTGGCGCAGTCCACACTAGAATGTCCCTACGATTTCTTCTGTACCGCTCTTGAAAAAACATATTACATCCGGTTTTAGTCAAATTTGAATATCAGTTTGATATTTGTCACATAAAATCGTTCTGCCAATATTTAGTAATCATAATGGCGGGGCTGGTGTTGGGTATCGCAAATGCGACCCGACCGACTTCTTCTTCAGTGGTATAACTTGGCCCAGCTTCGTTGAAATCTGATACGTATGGTTTTAGGTTTTATTTCCAAAAAGGAGGTGAGTAGTCCAAAATTTAAATTTTATGTAAATGAATCACATTCAGAAGTTTGGTTACGTATATATTTCTATTCTATTTGTGCCGTTTTTACAAAAACTATGAACTACAAAAAAATCTCGGAAATTCATAATTCTATCGAAATCTTTGTTGTTTCGGTTCCCTCTAAAGGTGTAAATTAAGTAACGTTTATTTTTATCTCCCGAGAATGCAGCCCTTCAGATAATATAATTTGTATCCCCTTTGAACTGTTGTTGTTTCCCCTTAAATGTGAGAAGAATCCCTTCATGTCAAGCGTCTACACACTCGAAGATTTGTATATCTAAAATTTCAAATGCTACATCAACGAGGTCGGCGGGAGAAAACTTCCGCCCCGCTACCCTTCCACTTTTGATTTCATTAATAAATCCGCCACTTTTTACTCCCGTTTGACACAACTTATGTGCATAGAGAGATGTCCGGCGATTTAAATTTTTGTTCACCAACTTTTTCCATACCGCCATATGCGTAATAGCCCTCGCCATCATCATCAGCCAGCGTAAGCCAGCCACCAGCAACCAGTAGCAAGAACAAGCGTTCTTATTAACAAAAAAAAGAACACAAGATGAAGAAGAAGAACGGAAATAGGAAAGCAGCACAACAGCATAACTGCAATATCAACATCAGAAACAGCATCAGCAGCAGCAACAACGCTCATGATAAACTATATAAAAATGCATATAAAAAACTCCGCAGGAGAAAACAAAATTGAGAAATAAATATTACGAGGAGTGTGTTGCATCAGCACTGTATGTCTGTCGGTATGTTGCAAATGCTGTTGCAGAAGCATTGAAGTTATTGTTTGTGACAGGAAATCTGTAAATACTGGTACTACGGCTGTTGCTTTTGTTGTTTTGGGGCGTTATTCTGTTGCTGTTGTCCTTGTTGCCACACAACATTGAGGATACTTTTTGCAAACACGCTCAAATGTATGCAATGGCACTTCCCAGTTGGAAATATTGTCGGACGTGAAGTTGTCGCCAATGATTGGGAATATTCCTCAGCAATAGTTTGCCGCGATATCGACAAACCCTTTAAGAATAACTGGAAGCTTCCTTGTAGAATTCAATCGAACTAGTAAATCAAAAAAAAAAATTTTTTTCAAATCCATGCTTTATGCAAGCAGAATTCTATTGGGCCTAGAAATTCTTTTTTAGTTATCTTTTGTAGAAGGAAAAATTACTGCAAAATTTCAGTTTTTTATCTGCCATAGAACGGCATATATTCGAAAATGGGTTTTAACTTCGTATGGGAGGTGCCACGCCCACATTTCCATTACCGCCCATTTTTGTCACAACTACGCACATTAATGCTAGATGCACTTACACAAAATTACAGTAGGTGTAATTTTGGTTTTAACTTCATATGGGAGGTGCCACGCCCACTTTTGCATTACCGCCCATTTTAGGCGCAACTACGCACATTGATGCTAGATGCACTTACACAAAATTTGAGCACTATACGTGTCATAGAACTGACACTATTCGATAATATGTTTTAACTTCGTATGGGAGGTGGTACGCCCACTATTCCAATACCGCCCATTTTTGGCACAACTATGCGAATTGATGCTAGATGCACTTACACAAAATTTCAGCACTCTAGGTGTCATAGAACTGACAATATTCAATAATAGGTTTTAACTTCGTATGGGAGGTGCCACGCCCACTTTTCCAATACCGCCCCTTTTTGGCACAACTATGCGAATTGATGCTAGATGCACTTACACAAAATTTCAGCACTCTAGGTGTCATAGAACTGACAATATTCAATAATAGGTTTTAACTTCGTATGGGAGATGCCACGCCCACTTTTCCAATACCGCCCATTTTTGGCACAACTATGCGAATTGATGCTAGATGCACTTACACACAATTTCAGCACTCTAGGTGTCATAGAACTGACAATATTCAATAATAGGTTTTAACTTCGTATGGGAGGTGCCACGCCCACTTTTCCAATACCGCCCCTTTTTGGCACAACTATGCGAATTGATGCTAGATGCACTTACACAAAATTTCAGCACTCTAGGTGTCATAGAACTGACAATATTCAATAATAGGTTTTAACTTCGTATGGGAGATGCCACGCCCACTTTTCCAATACCGCCCATTTTTGGCACAACTATGCGAATTGATGCTAGATGCACTTACACAAAATTTCAGCATTCTAGGTGTCATAGAACTGACAATATTCAATAATAGGTTTTAACTTCGTATGGGAGGTGCCACGCCCCTTTGTCCAATTGGTCAAATTTTTCCATTTCCTTGTATTGTCATCGAAAATGATTAAGTGTGCAAAATTTGAGCAAAATTGGTTGAGAAAAAAGCTTTCAAAAATTGATTTCAAATTTTGTGGCACACATATATAGAAAGTAACCTTATATAAAGCATGGAAAAATAGAGATTATGACGCATAACATTTGGGAGTTTTTGCCGCTGATGAATCACTGCGCGACATTGGCGGTAATATCGTCGTCGTCATCGACATCGTTAATAGGTTGTCGACCACTTTTTATGATCGACAAGGGACACTTGAGTAAAAAGTGGACAACGATCTGTTTGGGCTGTCGCCGCTATGTCAGCTACGATTTATTGTGGTTCTTTCCAACTGGGTTGTTCGTTATAAGGAATCTCTCTCTCCATTCAATTGTGTGTGTGACTGTGTGTGGTATGCATGTATTTTTCCATTTGGTTACCCCAACATTTTGGCAATTTGTATATTGCAGCACGTAATAAAATGTGGTCGGGTGGTGTGGCATGGTGGCATTATGCTGTACATCATGTTTATGCGGAAATAATTGTATGTGTGTACGTGTGCGGCTCGGTGCATTGTGTGTTTGTGTGTCTGTCAGTGTGTGCGAACATGTCCTTTTAATGCTATTGTGTCTGTCATATTTCGTTTTTAGGGCTTCGGGTCTCTTTTTAATGATATCCACACTCTGTGTCATATTTTTATGGCCGAGAGACAGAGAGAGAGAGAGAGTGCAGGCGCCCTCCCCCCTACCCAGCCATCCATGTCATTTGTTCACGATACCACCTTATTAAAATGGTCGAAAATGGTGAATGGAACGAAAGGTCAACACAGCACCCAATAAAAATAAAGGAATTCCTTTTTAATAGCCCAGTAATAAAACATAACAGACAGCCTGAATGAATAACCAAAAGCGTGTCCACCCACTCCCCCCCCTCCTCCATTCACACAGACACACATCCATATATAAAAAATCATTTTAATAGCATAATAAAGTTTAACGGACACACACACTCACACTAACTGTCGCCAAATCCCCAATTCCATTAAAAGCCTGGTCTGCAACTCTGATCCACTGGACACGATGGAACGTTAAAGACCAGAGGTTGGTTTTTTTCCTTTTGTTGTTGTTGTTATTTTCGGTGTTGTTGCCTCTAAGTGTATCACGATTGAAATGTGATTTTTCAGTCATTAAATTAGTTTAAAAGTAATTTGATTTGAGTTACTTTTTTACAATGCCAAATTACAGACTGATTTGTGTTGACATTTACGGTTCTCGTTCGGTTGTCAATGTTGATGGCAGATTGCTGGAGGGATGGGGGGGATTGAATTGGTTTTTAAGCTCAAACCACTAAATTTTTTTGTGGAATTTTCCATAATATTGTCCAGTAGGAACATTTAAGCAACAAAAAAATGGAGCGATTTTCTCGAACAATTAATAAAAAGGAGGAAAATAATGCATAAAAACTGTAGGGATGGAAGCAATCTAAGAGCTGTGAGGGCTTTAATTTTAAAGTCCATAAAAGAAGAGTACTGCTTAGAATACGGCAGCGGAAGTCTAACGTTAATTTAGGAGATATTTTAGAAGCATTAATGAGGTGAAACCACCAGCGAATAGATGGTAATGGTCTTAATTTTTCACAGCTTAATGAATTTCCTGAAATAATTCAGGGGAAAAACTGGGATTTTGAAAACCTAAATCTGTTTTTTTCGAAAAGGCGACATGGTGGATGTGACAAAAAACATATTAAAATATAATACATTCCTGTTTATTTATGACACTTATTTGGCAAATAGCAAATGTGAATTTTGTTATTTTTTAATGTAGCAAATTAACAGGTTAAATATCGACACCTGAAATGACCAACATCACAAACATTGAAAACTAAGTTTTCGATTGATTACACTACATACACATACTCATTTAACAACATTAACAATTCCCTTCTCACAATTAGTCGCAGATTTCCATTTTGATAGGTTTTTACTCGAATAGAAAACCATGATATTACATTTGGTCCCCAGCAAGTTCAAATGATAAAACTTTCTAGGCCCAATCCTATTGAGGGCGTGGTCAGTACAATGTCTTGCAAAAATCTGTCCGCTGATATTCCGAGTAAAGTAAATATAACATGATGTGGAAAAATTGATCAAGATCCAGTGATAAATACACATTATACAGCGGTAATAGGATGAATCGGACGGACATATGAAGGGGGCCTATAACAACACTTGAGGCCTGTGCCAAAACATACGCCTATATATTTCTCATTCACGGTAGGTATTCCTAGTTGAAACATATAATGATCTGCAAAATTTAATGAAGGTCCGATGTAAGATGTAGTTTCAAAGTATGGACATATGGGTATCACCCAAACAAGTAAGGAAAGGCTGAAGACGGACGGAGCCGACTATGATACAGCCCACTTTCTATCTCACTACAATTCAATTCGGTAAAAAAGTGAAATCGGGAAGGATTTTTGCATCCTGTAAATGTATGTGTTTGACAAAAAATGTTAAATCGGAAAGGGCATTTGTATGGGGGTATATTGAAACCTGGATCGACGTGACCCGCTTTCACCATGTATGTTTATTGGTGAAATATAATATGACCAAAATCGGTTAAAGATTCGGGAGCAACATTTGTATTGGGGCTATATCTAAATCTGAACCGATCTTACCCACTTTCACCATAGGTGTTTTTAGTTGGATTATAAGATATCGTGCCAATTTTAAAGAAAATCGGGTACAATATGTGGTTTCTAGAGCGGAAAAAGTCAAATCGGGAGCAACATTTGCATGGTGGCTATATGTAAATCTGAAACGATCTTACCCACCTTCAGCATAGGTCTTTCTAGTTCGATTATAAAATGTTCTGCCAATTTTAAAGAAAATCGGGAACAATATGCGGTTTCTAGAGCGGAAATCGGGAGCGACATTTGTATGGGGGATATATCTAAATCTGAACCGATTTCCTCCAAATTCAATACCAATCGTCCTTGGCCAAAAAAAGTAACTTCTGCCAAATTTCATGATAATCGGACAGCAATTGCGACCTGTAGAGTGCGAACAAGCTTAGATGGACAGCAGACGGACAGACGGACGGACAGACAGACATCGATTATTTCTTGGTGTTACAAACATTTGGCGGAAAACTACCTTATAATACCCTAGTCCAGGAAGTGGTGTAGGGTATAAAAATCTAGGAGCACAACGAGCGAGTAGCAAGCAACTTTCTGATTAGGCGAGTAAATTTCATATAAATTTGGAGCTAGAAAGCCCATTCGAACAGGCCTAATATCATTTTATATCGTAAAATTGTGATATTTGATGTTGAAAAGTCGCTGCGAAGCCACTTGAAAAGACTTTTAACATGGTCGAAATCATGATCGTGGTAGTCTACAGCCAAGTAATAAATGTCACCATGCCATTTGTAAATAAATTTGCATTCTATTAAATATAGATGCAAAATTGTCTTGAGCCAGGACAATATCCCAGTTCAAATCAAATATTGATTACAGACCAAAAATCAAATCAAACGAAAAAACTAAAAAAAAATCCGATTTTTGTTCAAAATTTCAACACATTTTCCAGCGGACTTTTTTTAAGCTAAAAAAATCCCTAGTCATTTTTTGTCATGCCTTCTTACAGCCTACTCGATTTTGCTGCAATCGAGTGTATATTTTGACAAAAGGTACAAATCGAACCCTAATGTACTAAAGATTTTGCACAGCCTAACTCAATAGCGTTTTTCTATTTTTGAAATATCAACGCTGCGATAACCTATAACCTCGCTGAGCTAATCACACTCCAGAGGTATTTCTCTAAACATTTCACATTCACAAGCTAATTTTTCAAGTAACCGATTTGAATCGCCACAACAACAATGTTTGTTTGTCCGTCCGCCGGTCCGCCTGAATGTCTGTCCATCTGTTCGTATAGTTTTATTAGTTTTTCGCTAAAAATTAACAAAATCTCAACAACATTTCACAGATGGACACGCACTGAATGTAGCAAATCCAGCTGCCACACTAGCCATTTGAATGCTACCTAGACCCTAGTGCCTAAGCCAAAATTGACAGCAGTCAAGCTAAAAGCCAGCAGCGAATAGTTGGGTAAAAGTCAACAACAACTTTGTGTGAAAGTGTAATCTGTGCACATGAATATGCAAATTTGAAAGGTTATCAAATAAGGGCAACATATATATAAATTATAATTATTATTATATTATAAATATTTTCCAAAATAATTGGACTACATTTTTAAATGTAAACAATGTTTGGTTTTTATTTAAAATTCCGAAAAATATATTACAACTCCAATTCAATAACCCTGCCCTACTTACTACATGTGTTTGAACAAAAGTGTTCGGAAAGCTTGTTGAAACTCTTAGGGATTGCAGCAGAATTGACTACACTTGTGCTTTCGCATGGAGCCAGAGATAAATGTACATAAATGGGGCCAAGCGAAGTTTCGCGCAGTGCGAGTGGGATGGGCAAGGACGTACTTTAGTCCGCAGCAGCAAAAAAAAATAATTCTGCTCGAGTAGTTAGCTTAACAAATAGTTGCTGAGCATGCAAAAATCGTGGAGAACGTGAAGCGAAAAAAAACACCCAAAACCGAAATAAAAACGCCAAAATGTACGCAGACTTTTCCACTTTGGCTAAGGACCTTTTCACATATATTTTGATGCTGTTGTTGTGTGTTGTAGCTTTTTCTGGTGTTTCGGGTGTTCTGCTGATATGCATCTGCGGGAAAACGCTGGCCCTAAAGTTTATGCCACACTCGTCGTAGTTGGCGGTGTGATTGTATTTAAGTGAAACTATGGCACTACAATAAATACCAAAAAACAACAACAACAACAAGCTGAAAAAAGAAACTTTGTCCGCATGCAGAGGAGAGAAATGACCCGAGTTCGCGCATAAACAAACGCTTAATTGTTGGTTGTAAACTTCTTGTCTTGACCGAATCGCTGCAAGTGTAAATGTTAAAAACCTCCATTTTTTGTGGTTTCTTTCATTTCATTAAAATGCATAATTCGTTGTACGCTGTGCGCTGTACGCGAGCACTGACTGAATAGGGTGGTGGATGAGGGGGATTTGTGCTATTTTTTAAATTTATGAACATTTTGTGCTGAATTGCTTTTAATTGAAAGCTGCTGGTGGTAGATGTGATGTTAATGTTCAGACTTAAAGAGATTTATTAACACTTTTTGTAACATTGGATATTAAATGCAAGGGTTATACGGGTTCACATGGAGCAGCAACCTTAATGATCACAGTAAAATGAAATATGTGACCGCTGGTACTAATATGAACCCTCATTTAAGTCAAAGACATACATTCGTTGCGAAAGTTCTGATGAGATGGGGTAGCGCCCATCGAAACTGCGCAGTCAACTTTTAGCTGCAACAATAAAGGTCTCACTTTGCCTTTTTTGCTAATTTTTGGGTTCTGCTGAAGACTTCAGCACAACCTATGGTCTTAAACCAAAATAAATAACAAGACATCACAGTATTCTCATCAAACATCTCAAAAACCAAAGGAGATAACCGAGGAATATAACACTAACTCTACTGAAATGTATGGCGGACATGGCATAGGTGTATCTCGTTTTTCGACTATCTATATAATTTCATGAAACAGATTTAAGAAGGCATGAAGCAAGTCATAAAATGTTCCTAAAAAACCTAAAAAACTTAGCATTATTACAATAATGATTGAACTTAAATAATGATTATTCAATGCTAAGCAAATCTGAATCGTCTGTGCGAGAGCTAAATATTAGAAGCAAATTGTCATTTCGACAACAAAATTGAGGAAATGGAACTTAACCTGGAATAAAATATTTACGAATATATAAGATATTATTTTTATAATTTTTCTGTACGCCTCTTTCTTATAAAGTTAATTTTCTCAGATCAAATTTTCTTAAAAAGTAAGTGGATGGGATATTTGGTTCAAAAAGTTATGTTGGAATAACGCATTAAATCTGCTGCAAATATTTTAAGAGTTAGTGTGTTTTGTATTTTTTATTTCCCTGGAAATGGGAATTATTTTTTCGATTTCCCAGGATCCCGGGATAGGACGGGAAATCTGCAATATATGCAAACTTATGTTTTCTTTTTTCGAACTTTAATAAAGTAAATTATTATATTTGGCATAACAACAACTTTTATAGAATTTATAATAAAAAACGCTCATCCGATTTGTAGAGAAAACCTCTTGGTTCAAAAGAATCAATTGGAATACAGACTAAAATATTAGATAACCCCACCTTTCCCTTCATTCATTCCTACACTGAAAGAATATTCCTTCATAATATTTATGAAGCGATTTCATAAAAGGTTTTTCATAAATTTAGAATTTTTTTTCTTAATATGTATGTAAAATTAATATTTCATAAAACAAAATTGTTAAATTAATGAAACTTAGTTTCATAATATCAAAGAAAGATTTAATAGTATTAAATAAACATTTCTTAAATATTATGAAATATGTCAGGACCAATAAACTATTTGTGGTATGAAATGTCTTCATAAATATAATGAAGGATTTCATAGTTTTTATGAAATGTTTCATAACTTGCAACTACACTTTTAGTGTGTCGACTTTATTCGTTGAATGCTAGCAATTCTCATTTGTCCTCTCTTAACTCTGACATAAGTATTTACCCTGATTTAGGTCAAAGACATACTCATTGCATAGACTCTCGCAATGATGTTGATTGATTAGTCAACAACCCTACAAAAATTTGCAAGATATATCACCAAGAAGATATTGCAGCAATATCTTCCATTTATCATTTTGAAGAAATGCATCAATTCATAGAAATCCGTGTTTCTTTTCATATTTTGTTGGTGCATTGCAAAATGGACTAGCACGCTGTAAGTAAAAGAGAAGCTGCAAGTTGAAGTTCTAAATGAAATCAATCAGTAGCAAATGATGAAAAGCCAACTGGTAAGTTGATTATTGATCTTCTGGGTACAAAATTTTATCATACATTAAGATTTTTTTGCATTTCACAGAGGCAATGTTATCAAAACGGATGGAGTGGCATGAAGTTTTGATAAGACACGCTCTCAAAAAACTTTTAACTGACCGCTTGGTCAACAAATTTACTTGCATGGGAACCAAGGAGAAGCCGTCGACTCAAATTTCTAGCATTTAAAGGTATTTAAGCGGAAATTTAAATAATATAACTTATATTATATACATTTTATTTGTTTTATTTTCAGGCATATGCTTTGGTTCTTTTCCAAACCCAAGTGCAAAAATGTCCATTTGATTACCCAGAAACATGCGAAATAATAAAGAACATATGACGAAAACAACAGTGATGTCCATCTATTCAATTTCTGACTCTTAGTTGTTTTATGTTTACTTATCATTTATGATGTTATTGTATTTCTTTATTCGCCACTTTATGTAATTATTAATTTTGAAATATGAAAAACATAAAAATATGTAAAATTGCGTTTTTGTTTTCTAGGTGGTTAACTGGCGATGTCCCGTTTTTATCTTCCAGGTGATATTATGGCGATATCATCCAGATTTCTTGCGGATGATAATCTGGCAATATCACCGATTTATCAGCCGGATGTATTGCTTTCGTATTGCCTTGGCGTATCGCCCTGACCGCACAAACTTCTCCAATTGAGGTAAATATGATTGTTGCCGTAATATTATTTTTCTTCAAGACGATACGATTTCGAATCGTTTTCGTATTGCTTTGCTTGTTGGGAAGTCAGACCTTTTTTGCTTTTTTTGTTTATATTGGAAACTTCAGAATAAACTATTACTATTTATGATACTCTTTCATAAAATTAATGAATATTCTTCATAAAATCCATGAAAACTTTCATAAACATGCTAAGAAAAATAATATTTTTTTTTGACAAAATTTCTTCGAATGAAGAAATTTCATAGTTTCTAAGAAATGTTTCATAAATTCTATGACACTCTTCATTGATTTGTGCTTTATGAAACATGTTTCATATATTTTATGAAATGTTTCTTTGGCGACTTTTTAATGAAAATTTTCACTGAGATTAAGACAAAATCATAAATATTATGAAGATAATTCTTTCAGTGTACACCCACCTAAATCCTTCTCTCCTTTACTATTTACTTATGGGCCGACTTTAGTTGGCCTCGAATGAACTCGTCGGTTGTGCGCACAACTGACGGGCATCCCCTGCAACCTAACCTAACCTATTAAAGAATAAAAAATGATATGTACTTTTCCCATATTTTTTTAAATTTATTAGTAAAATTCTATTAAAGAAGAATACATTACAGAGTTTTTCAAAAAATCTAAGGGATGTGAAATATTTTATCGGGAATGACTCAATATATGAGCCATTATTGTTGCCAAATTTGATATTTCTATAATTCCTTCTAGTTTTGGCCACTCGTTGCATAGCTGTTCAAAAAAGTCCAATTTCTATGACTGCTTCTTTTTAGAGGTGCATATTTCTTTTATTTTTCGCGAAGAAGACTTAATTTAGAAGCGACTAATGTGTTTCGCTCAAAAACATACTTTTATTTAATCATTTAATGAAGCCTACAAACTGTTTCGGTATAAATTGTCTGTTACGTATTAATAAAGCTCTTGTGTCCTGCCCTTTCCAAAATGAAAAGTACTTCATAATTATACTAAGATTTGGCTCCCCAGTCCATACCATGGAAGACACATGCTTTATATGAAGGCTATATCAAAATCTAAACGTATCTGTCCAACTTTTGCACCAATTTTCATTAAGATCAGTTAACAAAAATTTACTTTGAGGGCAATACATTCATTTTAACGGGAATAGGGACCTCATGTTAATAAGCGAAAAAAAGATCCAGAAATAGATAATTAACTAAACAAATAATTCTCGAAAGCGAAAGCACGGATTACAAAAGTAAAGTATCTAGGGACATAGTCGATAATAATGCAATTATTTTCTTCTGATCCACGATCCAAATTGGATTTATTTTCCCCGTTTTAGGAATTGTCGGATTTTTAGTTACTGCATCTCAAAAGTAACTCGATTACAAATTCTCAAATTGTTTTTAATACTTCATTGAATATAATTCCTAAAGCGGGGTCAATAAATCACAAAAATGTATTTTTTTAGAAAAATCACCGCCATTTCCTTAATTCGATTGAGAATCAACTTTTTATTATTAGAGGCTATATCCGTGGATAAAATTCGATTATTGGTTTTGTAATCCGTGCTTTGGCTTTCCACAATTAATTGTCGAACTAAATTATTTTCTATGTCATAAATTCCAAACTAGCTTTAGTGAAAATGCATAACATCTACTTTAAATGTTTAAAAATAATCCTGTCAACCTTCCACTTTGTGAGTCACACCCACCAGAGATTTCTCAGAATTTCTCGAATCTCCATTTTTTTATTTCATCACATAAAATTGAAAATAAAAAAATGCACAACATAGCACAGTATGAAAATACCGACACCGACATCAACGCCAACCAAAGTAATTCCCACACTTTACATATTCTGAGGTTACCGCTCAGCTGGGGTTAGTTGGGGAGGTTGCCGGGATGGATGGCAGTTATGATTCCAAAACAAGTTCTGGCACGTAGTATTTTTTCCGTTATGAATATTGTTTTTACAAAAAAAAACATGGAAAATGTCAAAACAGAATGCAAAAAAGGATGTACGTGAGACCACCTGTGAGGCGACACCAGGACAAGAGTATCGTCAACAATCTAATCTGTCTCCAAGAACGTTAAAAAAAGAAAACATGATGATTTTTAAATTTTGATCGAATTCGGTTAAGCTTTAATGCTTAATGTTGATAATGACAATGTCATCATCAAAGCCCCACAGATCCACCATTCGTACAAAAAAGGCCTTAACTTGGCCTTAACGCGTTAAGCAGTGCTGGGAAAATCCAACATATTTATCTTTCAAAGGTGTTAATGGCACAAACCACGTCATCGCCCACATTGTCCACGTTGTGTCAAATAGTCCTGTCGAACAGATATTTCAGCAATTTTCCACAAAGGACTTCACACCCCCACACGCGCTCAGACAGACAAACACACACATCGGCAATATCAAAAAGTCAATTTGTAGGCAGGGAAGTGCGAGGCTGGCACTGGCATTTCAGTTCAGTGTTCAGTGGTCAAGAAAAGAAATGTGCGTTTTTGATATGACTCTCAGTTCTTCGTGGGAAGGGGGGGAGGGGTTCTTTTTGCTTCTTGTTTATCCACGTTGGCAGCAGTACAAATAAGATTTATGGTTTGGCCAACAAGTGAAGCATATCGAAATCCTCAACACAGCCACATTCACATCCACTGTTAATCGAGCTGGATGGGGCAAACAAAAAAAAAACGCAACACGTCCTTCAGGCGTTATCCGCCACGGCAAGTTTGCAAATCAGCGGAAAAAGGACTGCGACTTCAAAAACATTCGCGGAAAATTTAGTCTTAAATCGAGCCCTTGTCATGAGCACGTTTTGCCAAAGTGGTGCAAATGGAACCGAAAAACGACAACACATCGGAATTGAAATGTTTCCTCTTTTTTGGTCACAATAACTGTTGATATTGAATGAGATTGTGGTTGTTGGTTAATGAAATCTAGATCGTTGGTTAATGGTGGACATGGTATTGCAATTTCGTCTTCGACTTATCAACAAATAATTAGAACATTGCCAAATGAGATGTCATAGATGATTTAAATGCTGAAATATACGTTCTGAAGGCCTTGATCCCCTTAGAACAATAGAGGCTATCAACGAATTGTCATCCAGAAATCTAGGCTTTTACAGCGCCGCACAGTGTATTATCAGCGGCAAAAAATCCCAAATTTCATGCGCCCAAATCTCAACTTTACTGATTGAATTTTGCAAAGAACATTCCTATTGAGCATATTCTAAAATATTTTGCCAATATCGCGGTTAATTTTTCTGTGGATGCATTTAATGTTCATAAATGCTAAAATAGTTGAAAATTTCTTCATAAGAGAGGTTTCTTTTATTGTTATGAAACCATGCATCGTTTAGTTCGTAGAAAATAGGAACAATTGAGATGCTCTATTGCATTTTAAAAAAGTGTAAATAAGTTTTTGGTTTCCTTTTCAGACAGAGGTTTACCTGAAGTTTGTATTTATTATATACTCGCGAGGCCAACCGATGCCTCGGCATTTACAGATATTGTTAAACTATTGTCTTATATATTCATTTTAAAAATAATATTCTGCTTATGCCGGCAAACATCGATTTAATTACAGAAATGGTAAAACCTTCTAAGCCAAAAATGAAGCAATATTTTCTTCGGTGTTCTCTGTTAATGAATTTTTGAAAATTTATTTAAAGCATACTTTAGGGATGTAAGGTTTTATGCCATGCGAGCGCATGTAAATATAGGGTCGATATTAATCTTAAGTTGAGTATAAAGCTATAATAGCCGTGTGTCATCGATTAAAAAAATAATTTTTGTCAAAAATTTCGAAAATCGTAAACAATAAAAAATTTTATTTGGGCGTTGGCCATGGCACTGGAAATTTTCATTTAGTTGTGGACTCAAATAAAATCACTGGTAATAATTTGTATTCACATATAAAGGGTGTTTTTTATTGGGGTATAGAACTTTAAGTTGGCATCACTTTTTTAACTAGCGGCCATTTTGTCAGCTGTCAAGTGATTAATATTTAGTTTGGTTTGCCATTTCATCATGAACAGGTTGACAAAAGAACAACGCTTGCAAATCGTGCAAATTTATTTCGAAAGTAATGGTTCAGTTCGCGAAGTTCACCGCAAGCTCCGTCCATTTTATGGTCGACATAATCGTCCATCAGAGCAATTAATTCGGTTAACCATGGATCGTTTTCGCACTACGTTTACTCTATGTGATAATACGCATCCGCAGAGACGTCGAACAGTGCGCACCGAAGAAACAATTGCCGCTGTAGAGCAAAGTGTTGAAGAGGACCCGAATGAATCGATTCGCCACCGTGCACAGCAATTGGAGCTTTGAGCTTGGAGCCAGCCGCGGCGGCCACATGCCCGAAATCATATTTAAACATTAATGGCATAAAATTATCCTTCCAATAAAGCCAAATTGATGGACATTAAAACGATTTTCTTGTGTTTTATTTCAATTCGAAGTTCTATACCTCAATAAAAAACACCCTTTATATTAAAATAAGAAATTTTAATTAATTTAAGAAATAAGGAAGAAATAATTTTTGTCGCAGCTTGTATGAAAATATTCCACTGTGCGCCGCTTTGTTAATGCAGTACACTCGCAGAGGAAGTGTTCTTCCTTATCAGCGTTGGCTCAGCTTCGGCAGTGATCGTTGTATGATATTTTTAGCCGACTGTCATGATTACCCGGTCAGAGCGGCAATAAGTCTAGAAATATCCTTTCTGCTATTGTTTATCGCGTTTTTGATGTTATAGTCTCGACTCGAGATTTTGCACGAATCTGTAGCTTTCAATCTAAATCTTGCGATTTTAAGGTAGTGTAGGAAGATCCATCTCTTAAATGTCCCTATCGGCGTATTCTTCTTTAACAAATAAGGAAAGGTCTGGCGGGCCTATATTATACCCTCCACTTTCTACCCCATTACAAGGATTTTTGATACCAATCATAGATATTTTAAAATGTTAGTTAAAGTTTAATGCCGGATATGTTTGAAAGCGTTTTGAGATTTGATAGTTCCTATATCAAAACGTCGCACAGTGTATTATCAGCGGCAAAAACTCGTTAAATTCATATGCCGAAATCTCGACTTTATTGATTAAATTTTGCCAAGAACATTCATATTAGGCATATTCTAAAAGATTTTGCCGATATCTCGTCTAAATTTAGCTGTGTATGCATTTAAAGTTCATATATGCCAATAGTAGTTGAAAATTTCATCATAATAGAGGTTATTTTATTCGGATGTATCTCGGAAACTATCTTTCTTATTGGAATTTCGTTTAGTTCGAAGAAAACAGGAGCTGTTGTGGTGTTCTTTTGTGCTTAAAAAGGTGTAATTATGTTATCGATTTCCTTTTCAGACAGTGGTTTTACCTGAAGATTGAATTTATTTAGTATGGTTACCTTTTTACAGTATCAAACTATATTCGCGAGGCCAACCGATGTCTCGGCATTTACAGCATTGTTAAACTATTGTCTTATTTATTCATTTTAAAAATAATATTCTGCTTCTCATCGATTTATTTGCTGAAATGGCAATACATTCCGTAGTTTGGAAAGTTTGTTTAAAGCATGCCTTAGGGATGTAAGGTTTTATGGATTGTTTATTTTTAATGTAAGAATTCTTTGTTGGGAAATTAAATTAAAATTTTCCGGAAAATACTGGATTTTTATGTACATTTTGCCTACTCATTGAACTGTCCATGTAATTGCCACTTTTGGGCTGCAGGACACTCACAGGCGCTCTCAAAAAAGAGAGTCTCCAAAGATTACTTATTTGTTGAATGTCCTTAACTTTATAAGTACTCGAGTGGTTTTGTGAAACAGTTCTTTTTTCAGGTTGAACACTAAACTCCTTGGCAAGGATGCTTTATTAGGACCACTAACACGGCGTCTGTCATTCTCTGTATTTTGCAGTTCGCACACTTGCACACACTCACACGCAACTCAACCATATCGTGTATATTTGCACTAATATCCACTCCTATGGAGGGAGAACAATGTATAATTTCAACAAATGGTCCTTTGGCTCTTTGTCTGAGTGTGAAGGGGGGGGGTGTTTGTTTCGAGTCTCCTTCTTGGAGTCGGAGTTAAGTACCAAACGTACACACACACCGAGCGCAACTGTTGTTGTAGAGTGTTACTGAAAAGCTATTTACCTAAAGTCTGTGCACTAGGCGGTCACACGAACACAGTGACATTCATACTTTTGTAATGAATAGATGAACGAATGCTCCTACAATGAGAATGTAGTTTGGACTAGGACATACTTTTGTCTGTCTCTCTGTCTGTCTGTCTGTCTGTCAAGTATGTATTTGCAACTTTAAAGTCTATTATGAAACAAATGCGAGGACATACGAAACACTGGTCCATTGTGGGCAAGTGATGTTCACTACATGTGTGTCAATGTTAATGTATCGATGTGGCACAGTATTACGGAACTAATGTCATGTACAATTTTGAAATGTTTTTCAAATGCACAATAATTATACGAATTGCAAGGATATTTGGTACAGCTTAACCCTATAACCCGCAAGAGTGCCGCAGGGCACGCCGAATTTATTTACAAAAAAATAAAATGGTACTTCGAACAACAGATATAGTAACACTATTTTATACTTTGTGAATTCTTCTTATTCTAAACTAAATAATACTGAATTCTGCGAACGGACCTAATTGTGTTATAATTTTTTTGA
The DNA here is from genome assembly GCA_947397865.1 of Polietes domitor. Lineage (NCBI taxonomy): Eukaryota > Metazoa > Arthropoda > Insecta > Diptera > Muscidae > Polietes > Polietes domitor. Next base: position 99,279,671 of record OX377622.1, on the reverse strand, counting down.
TAAGGTGCGACTATCTAGTTTCAACATATGTACTTGGGAAAGTGCAAAATAAAATTGCTTTAAATTAGCAAATGACTTTCTGATTATTTTTCTGAGTTTATTTGAGAACAATTATCCCAGAAATAATATCTCAACATATATTTTTAATTATTAAAAAATTGCTGGTTAAGTTGCGTTAAGTGCTCGTGAGTACATAAAAAATATGCTTGTGTGTGTACTCCAATTAGTTTAAGAGATATCTGGGTTACATGAAAACAATTGATATTTTTGCAAATGTTAGTTTGTTAATTTTAACGTTGCGATTTCAAAATCAAGTTAATTTACAGGTTACTTATAAAATTCTAAATAAACTAAAGGAAAAATTGGTGCTGCTTCATTCGGAAGTTATAGAATTCTAAAGACAAGACTTTCAAAATGGGTCCAATTTTGATCGTCTTAAGAGGACATATATACGGAAGTTATAAGGAATTAAATTTATCGTCGGCCAGGATAATTTGTGTGGAGGTTCGTATCACATGGTTCCAGCTTCCGCATTTATAAAACAATTGTAATAACATGATCAAATATCAAGTCATAGTGGATTCCATGCACCAGTATAGAAGTTATAAAGGATTTGATATTACCAAGGATAGAGACAATTGTGTGGGAGGTAAAAAAGAGGCGTCGCTAATGCGTAACTATTTTTTAGGTTTAAAGTCATTTAAAATCATTTTTAAGTATCAAACTGCAAATGATTTTGACTACCCGTATGGATGTTAGGTCGATTTTATTGTAACCAAAGTTTATGCCACTTTGTGTGGGAGGTGCCAGAAGGGGTGTGACAATGATGTACACCCTCCTACTCTGTAGAATGAGGGTATAATTATTTTGTTAATTATCTTTTTTTAATTCTCTAGACAAAATTTGTCTAAATATCTTTCACAGAACAAAGGTTGTTTCGGGCTGAGTAAAACCCCATAATATGTAAAATTTCGTCGTTTCAGGTTTGACCTAGTATTATTTTTTTTAAATAAATTGTCTAAAATATCCCTCAATCCTTAAAACTGGAGAAATAAATTTCAAAAGTCCGTTATTCCTATATTACTATATAAAATCCCTAAAGTACAATATTTTTCGTCATATAACAAATTTTGAATGTTACTAATTGAAATTGGATTTATGATTTGTCGATATTTTGCTGTTTTATTGTTATGATGACCTCCGTTCAGTAGTTCATACGAGAGGGACATAATTCTCCAATTTTAAAAAAATTCGTCCAACGCTTTTGTGATCTCATCACACTGTGTTACATCGCAGTGCCATTTAAAGGATTGTAAACATAAGTTCCATACTTACAGTAGACGCTATTAAGGGAAACCACACCTTTTACACATAAACACCGATGTACTTTGCATAGCGTTGGGGATTGTAAGAACTTACCTGTAAAGAAAAAGAAGAAGAAAAATGAGTTAATTCGTTTTGGCAAAAATTACACAAAAATCTAAATTAACACAATTGTCGCATATAGAGTGGCATCAAATACTGCCGTCCTAAGAAAGTAAGATTCGGAACCGTGAATGAGTTTCCGATTTTTGTATTAAGCTTATAAGACCAACTTTCAAATGTAAATGACTGAAAAACGTTAGCCATAGCTAGTATAAATAGACATATTTACAATTTCTTACCTAGATAAAGAAAACTTAAAAGCTATATATCTCAAAACTACTAAACTGGTGATGTGATTTTCTTTCTCTGGATGACAGTATAATTTCCAGAAGATTTTTGGTTTTCTACAGCAAAATTCGGGGTTAATATTCCTCGTATTGTAGGCATGAAAATTGAAATATTCCTTACAGTTGAAATTTCTCAATGTTCGTCTATACACTACGCAGAGTGAGACCCAAAACCTAAGCTGGATAAAACCAATTCAAAACCGTTGCCGCCTCTTTATGTCTGTTTAAACCTTAAATAAATATAGTCTCAGTCTCCCCTCTTTCAATTAATATAACTTTGGTTGGTTGTTTTTTATGATTCCCTCTACCTCTCTCTAGCATTGTTGTTAACCAATTTCATATTCATTTATTGATATTTGAAGCTTTATCTGACATCTGTGTTTTCAGTGCTCTCTCATCGGGGAATAACTATCAATTTTATGATGTCGATTTTTTTGATTTGTTGGAAAGAGGGGGCAACATTGTACAGTGATTTTTGATTGAGGCTCCAATGCCAATTTCAAGCACATTTTTATAGACACACATACAGAACTAAAATATATACGATAGTACAGTGGAGCACGGCTATTTTGGACTTTTGCATACGTAGTGAAAACGGGACTTCCATTCCTAACAATTTGAATAGAGATTAATGTAAAACACTATATCAAGTTCTATACATAGAATGTCTCATAGGTCTATATCGCTTACTTTTGGATCCTGTCGAAGGGCATACTATTGAAAGCAGTACACTGTTCTGGAGAGTATAAAGATCTAAAAAAAATCTTGAAACCGCAGAACTGCAAGGTTATTTCATCTATTTTTCACTCCAATTTTGATCATAATTTCAAAATAGGTATGTGTTTGTATGATTTTTCAAAAAATAAGAAATTGCAAACACTAGGTTGGATCATAAGGTAATTTTAAAAAATTGGATCGAAAATTGAGTATTTTTGTAGTAATGCAATATTAAAAAACTTGTAACTTTAATGTTTTCTTATAATTTCAAGCTATTTTTTGTATTTTAACAAATTGTAAAATCTTAAAAAAAATATATTTTTATTTTTTCATATATGTACTTTTCTAAAATTCGAATAAAGCTTCATTTCCCGATTGTCAAAACATATTTTTTTCTAATATTCTGCAAATTTATTCTAGATTTATAAAAAATGTCAAATCTTAAAAAATATTTTTTCTAATATTTTATATTTATTGTAATTTAATTTATAAACAAAAATTATACCTTAAATTAAAAAAATAAAAGATTTTTTTTTCTAATTTTTTATACTTATTTTATATATTATATACCTTATATTTTAATATATTAACAGTTAATGATGTGAGTAAGAAGCTCCATAAGTTTATTAATGCTGTTTCTCTTGCTATAAAACAATTATAAACGTGATTGCTGTGGAAAATAAAAATATTTAATATAAATAATTTGAATAACTTAAAAAAGGTATTGCTTTTCCCGTTTAATGCTTTGTCCCAAAATTTTTATTCATAATCACTGTCCATTAATTCATAATCACTGTCCATTAACGATCCATAATCACTGTCCATTAATATTTGTAATTTCGCCAGCAACGTTTCTAATTGTTATAGAGTAAGTAGTGGCAACAATATCAAGCAACTTAGAGAGTGCCTTACTGATGCTTTTAACTATTAATAAAATTATGTCACCATGCCATTTGCATTCTATTAAATATAGATGCAAAATGGTCTTGAGCCAGGACAATATCCCAGTTCAAATCAAATATTGATTACAGACCGAAAAATACAAACGAAAAAACTAAAATATTAATAAAATTTATTTTACAAAATTCGAAATTATATTTTTTGTTTATGAAATAAAAAAATAAATAAGAACAAAATTTCAAAAATTTTAAGATTTGACAATTTTTGTAAAACTAGAATAAGTTTGCTTAAAATTAGAGAAAAATATAGTATCGAAATGTATATTAATATAAGATTAATAAATTTTTTTTATAAAAATCTAATACATATTTGTTACAAAATAAATAAGAAAAAAATAAAATATATTTATTTTTTAGGATTTGACAATTTTAAGTAAATTTGCTTGAAATTAGAAAACAAATATATTCCGATACTCTAATATAAAAAGACTCAACTCATGAAAATCTAATTGGACAGGAGGATAAAAAGCATGTTAAAAATGGAAATAAGATAAGAATACAAATTTTTAATGCCATTTTTATTCATGAACTTATATTTTTTTAAGCATTTTCGTTCATGTTTTATATGAGATAATCAGGCATTTTTTGTTTAGGTTTTCGGATTTAGATAAATTATGAGTTGGGTCTTTTTTATATTAGGGTGGCGATTTATATATCCCACAGAACTTTATTTTCGATCCATCCTAGTGTCTACAATTTCTTATTTTTTTGAAAATCCGAACAGAAAAATGACAGAAAATTTCATTGAAATCGGAGAGAAGAGCCAAAATGTGTGTGCGATCGCTTCACATGAAATTACTCTGACCCTTTTTATCCGTTTTGAAAGTGTTCCACTGTATAAACCTAAATACGTATATCATGTGTATGTGTGATGTGCCTGCCACACACAACATTCATTCATTTGCAAAGAGACCGTCATAAATCAAACCAGCATCGTTTTTGCTTCAATACCTTTACTGTTGTCAATTTATAAAGGACTGATTAGAATTTTTTAAGTTCAGAATGCTCCAACGCCACATTCAAAGGGAATTGAGTTAAACAAATTTAGCTGAATAGAAAATAACACTCAAAAGAGTATTTTGTACAATTCAAGTGAATAGTTTGGGAATTTTTAGTTGTGACGCTCTGCTCGAAATTTCAGTCGATGTTCTTTCGTTCAATGTGTGTGAAGAATGTATGTCTGTATTTTTGTTTTATTTGTATGTGGCTTTAGTCTACTGGCATTTTATTAAAAAAAGCACAGATATTTTTCGTATATTCCAGAGAATTATGTTCTCCTGCGAGACATCATCAATGTCTGAGTCATATTTTCAAATATTTATTAGATTTTTGGTGTTTGTTTGTTTGTTGCCCTGTCCCTCCTCTCCAATCAGCACTGCCTTGGCAGTTTTATCAATAAATTCTTAGATTTATATGAGAAAATTATTTTTCTTGTCTGTGTGTTATGTGTGTGTGTGTATGTATGTACAGAAGAAATAATATAACAGAACACAGTCAAATTTATATACACACGTTTGTTAGTGTGGCCCATTTTAATAAATAAGACCAAGTACGCAAATTTTTTAAAATACAGTGGACTATAAATGAGGCCAAATTTACAAAAAAATATATATGAAAAGGATGATGTACTTGTAAAATTCCACTGCAAATTTAAAAGTATACTTCTGGAAGTCAAGTAGCGACAGATAGTCTTTTCTCTTCGGTTTGCATGTAGTGGTCATAGTGGGTTTGTATGCGGTCTAGTTGAGACCACATAATGTCCATACACTCGTACTATGGATTCATTTGTTTCTCAACAATAGTTGCTGCATTTGCTGAGCTTAAATGCTACAATTTTGATGGTTAACGAAGCCGTCAACTAGATAATTAGTCTCATCATTGTTCGACAAATTTTCCTTATTTTCAAAATATTGCTCATCTTGATGGATTTATTTTAATTAACTTAACTTAACACACGACACCATTTTTCAACGTCGAGAAATTCAAATATTACTTGAATTTGGAGTTCCCTTCGGTTTTAAAAGTTTGGCCAAATTTCGGTTTTCTTGGCCACCCTAATGTAATGTGCTGTGGTATGTACTTATCAAATATTTATTGCCATATTGCATGCTACTCTCGATTTATTTATTATTAATATCATTATTATTGCCATTACTAGTAGTCTATGTATTTTGTGTAGATATCTAGAAATCTGTCAATCAGTCAAACTCCAAAACTCCCACACAGACGTATTCAAAACACACACACGCATGTACTACATTTAGCAATGAACAAAAGTTTACTACAAACTAGACGGTTACTTAATGTTCTACACTGAAAGAATCATCTTCATAATATTTATGATTTTGTCTTAACCTCAGTGAAAATTTCATAAAATGTATGAAACGTGTTTCATAAAGCACAAATCAATGAAAAGTGTCATAGAATTTATGAAACATTTTTTAGAAACTATGAGATGCAGTTATTCAGTGGATGAACTTTTCTAATACAAGTTCATTATTTTTCATAATATGATTTATGCAAATGTTCATAGATTTTTTTAAGAAACTTCATTTTTTTTAATAAATGTCACCATGCCATTTGTAAATAAATTTGCATTCTATTAAATATCAAACTTCATTAATTTTATGAAAGAGTTTCATAAATAATTTATACTGAAGTCTCCAATATAAACAAAAAAGCACAAAAGGTCTGAGTCGTTGACTAACCAATCAACACACTCCACCATTGCGAGAGTATTTGCAATGAATATGTCTTTCACCTAAATCAGGGTGCATACTTATGTCAGAGTTAACAGAGTACAAATGAGAATTTCAAAGAATAAAGTCTACACACTAAAAATGTAGTTGTAAGATACGAAACATTTCATAAAAACTATGAAATCCTTCATTATATTTATGAAAACATTTCATAACACAAAGATTTTATTGGTTATGACATATTTCATAATATTTAAGAATTATTTCTTTTATACAATGAAATCGTTCTTTGATCTTATGAAACTAAGTTTCATTAATTTAACCATTTTGTTTTATGCAATATGAAATGTCTATAAAAATTGTATGAAACATTTCATTTTATTTATGAATTGTTCATACATATTGAGAAAAAATTCACTAAGTTAATGAAAAACCCTTTATAAAATCACTTCATAAATATTATGAAGGAAAATTCTTCCAGTGTAGGGTATTACAAATACTTATACATTAAACAGACTCAATATTTTATTCATTTTGAAAAGATAAACAAACTTGGGACAATAGTATGGGTTAAGATAAAATGGTACTTGTATTGTGGGAAACAAATAAACAAGAATACTCCTTGCAAAAGTCCGTGTGAAACTTCATGGACTAGATAAATCTGTTTCAAACCTCTAGTTTTCGTCGTCTGACTTTTCAACTCTTTTGAATATTGGGTAAAACCAAATATAATAAAAAGTATAAGACCAAAACAAACAAAAAATTGACATTATTTCACTTGTTAATCGAATGAAGTAAATAAAAAAAGATGAAAATCCACTGGCAATTTTTCATGTCAAAACAGTATTTTTTCACAAACAAAATAAATGTAAAATGGCACAACGGCTCTGATTCCATTTCAATTTCTAGCTCTGATGATAACATGTCTGCCGTATATTTTATTTACTTTCTCACGAATGTTTCATTGGCAGCATAACAATCACCGACTCATTATAAAAAGGAAAAAACAAAAATAAACATTCTAAAAAACACATGAAGTGACTATTGAAAATTTGTGAATAAAAATAATAATAATAACAACATTGAAGATTTATTTAACAATTTCTGACACGTTTGCACGGATGTACTCAAATTACACAAGAAAAATGTAAATATTTAACAAATAACAATGGTTTTGTTTACACTTTAATTATTTACGAACAAAAAGGTAATGTGTGGCTGACGAGCAACATATACATATATGTACGAATTTGTACATACATCACGGTATTCCGAAATGTTTTAATTTTGGACTATACCTATTTACATATTTACATATGAGCGAGAGAGAGAACAAGTATGACCAGGAGGTTTCACAAGTGCACATGCCCACCTTTCTCCCATTGACAATATTACACATTTTATGGGGAATTCAACTTATGATTATCAAGGAAAAGATATTCACTGTTGCACACTATATCTCCTTTTAGGATAACAAAACAAAAAACATAAAAAATCTAAATATTTGATTTTTGTTGACTTAAATCTGAAACTTCAAAAATCGTAAGAAAAATATAAATATAAAAATTGTATTTTTTAATATATGGTAACCAGATCCTATAACTAAATAAATAACTGAAGCGTAATATGCAGCTCCACATTTGCTACAAAATCAATGACCAATACTTAGAGTTTTATGTTAATTAATCAATCGTTCCAATTAATTAATATGATACCATTATTCATAGATAAATCTGCAGTATTTTTAAAGTATACTTGCCTTCAATTTTAAGTCTCATTGCGTTGAACCTTACATCCCTAAAGTATGCTTTAATGAAATTCTACAAAATACATTAACAAAGAACATTGGGTTCTATTTTGCTACGGAGGCTTTACCATTTCCCTAATTAACTCCAAGTTTGTAAGATTAGTATATAAGCCAGTGTACAAATATTTGTAAATGTCAAGACATCGGTCGGCCTCGCGATTATAGTTTTATACTGAAGAAAATAAAACAAACTGAATTTTTAAAAGGAAATGAAAAAATTAAGTAAACTGAATTTTGAAAAGGGATATGTCTTCAAGAGCTCCTGTTTTCCATGAAATTCCTAATTCAAAGTTCACATATCAGCTATTATAGAATAAAACAAAATAAACAAAAAAAAAAATACAATTTTTTATAAATTCTTTTGGGTCTACCAAGAGGGTAATAACACTTATCCATACATATTTTATGTATATATATATATATTTTCATCGTTAAAGTGTTAACAGGAAATAAATATTTTTTCGATTTGTTGACTATCTCTTAAGGTTTTTTCGTGCCAGTAAAAACAATTTTTTTGAAAAAATCATTTTTATTTATTTTTTTTGACACTGCTCCTAAATCACTGTTTCTATGTGATAGTGGAAATTGCAAAATTTGTAGCCGTTATAATTACATTTAATTGAATACATTAGTGGATGTGATCGGATTTATATTTCCAAAAGGGAGTCCAAAAATTAAAGGTATGTATTTTCGATGATAATTGGAAATTTTGTAAAAAACTTTTTTAATTAAAAGAAATTAATTTAAGAAAAAAATATCCGTAAAAATGTGTTAATATTATGAATTCTTATGCATTAATATGAACACAACAAATTCAGAAGCAATAATTTTCCCAGATATTTTTTAAATTATTTCCTGGGCTCTAGTCTGGAACTAAAAACAAAAAAAAAAATATTTTAAAAAATATCCAATTCCTTATTTTGAAGTATCTCGACTTAGAGTGTCAATAAAGTTGATCTGTGAGTCTGTGTTTTGATATACACATGTGTGTGTATGACTTTGTTTTTGTATATTTTGAAAGGGTTACACAAAGTCAATTGTTACTTAACCCGAATATAAGCAGAGCAACATCCACATAAAGTTTTCAAAATTATCAGAAATTCAATGCGAGTCTCTTGTCTAGCTCTGGGGAATTCACGGAAAACTTAACACACACACATTCACCAAATGACGATGCCATCAGTCTGTCAGAGGCCGTATGACAGGAACATAGCAAGCTGTGTGTGTGTGCGTGCGAGGTGGCAGAAGGGTTTAATTTGTTGCGTGGTGCCCTGCCTGGGGGGCCGTAATTTATTCGACCAAGTGCTGAAGACAAACAGGTCATCAATTAGAATTGCCCACAAACAAATCATTTTGGAGGTTTTTGGAGGAAATCTAGCGGGAGTTGCACTGTGCACACACATCCATAGCTAATGATATATGCAATTATTTATAATGTGTGATGCTTGTGAGATGCAATAAATCCGGACAATAAACCTTTAAAACCCTTATGACACTCGCTTTTTGGCGATTTTTCTCTTTTCTTGAATACAGTGCCGATATATATACTTCAATTGAAAAATGTGCATAAGTATGAACAGTAAATTATATTAGAAAAAAGCGAACAAAATCAATAATGTCAAGAAAAAGTGGGAAACTAGCTACTTCAGATGCAGCAATTTAGCGTTTTCGCATTAAATATTTGAAAAATATTTTTTTGCGTTTTTTAGTAAAAGAAAATTGTTTTGGCGTAGTTTTATATTTCTCAAGCATAATAAAAAGAATGATATCACTATGCAACATAAATTTTGCCGAAGGGCTATATATAATATTTTTTGGTGTATTTTAGTTTTCTAGTCACGAAAACGGTATTAAGAAATTTTTATGGATATATATATTTTTTTCTTTTTACTAAAATTCAGATTTTCGTCAAAGGCGCCTATATTTTTTTCAATTAAAAATATAAGTCCCTGCTTATATCTTCAATTAAAGGTAATTATGGTAGAAAAATCAGTAAAAAATATTAAAAAAAAAAAAAACATAAAAAATAGAAAAAGATCGGAAAAATATTTTGTTCAATTTTTTAATAAGCATCTAGCGAAGAAAACAATTTCTTTATGTAAATGGTCTATGGATGAATGTGGAAGTTAAAACTCTTTGTAGACACAAAAGATTTCTTAAACCATGATTTTTAATGTTTGTTTAAATAGCTCGAAAACCCCCATCGCAAACTAGATAACAAAATATTTAGATATTATATTTATAAAAGAGAGAGAGCGAAAATTTAAATGTTATGAATGAAACAATATCCATAATGTTTGTAAATATTTTGTAAATTTTTTTTTAGTTTTTTCGTTTGTATTTTTTTGGTCTGGGATATTGGGATTATTATTGATATGAACTGGGATATTGTCCTGGCTCAAGACCATTTTGCATCTATATTTAATAGAATGCAAATTCGGCAAGTGAGTTGTGCTTCTCGTTCGTTTGTGAGAATCATCTCCTTATATAGGCCGAGTTTTATGTTGAAGAGTCGCTGCGAAGGCACTTGGAAAGACTTTTGACATGGTCGAAATCATGATCGTGGTAGTCTATAGCCAAGTAATAAATGTCACCATGCCATTTGTAAATATTTTTGTAGGTCGTAGCAAAGCTATTGTTATATGGGTTTTAATACGGTGAGTAATTAAGTATGTATGAACGGATATTTAAACAATATTTAAATATTATATATATATATAAATTAATTATTTAATTTAATTTAACGCTAAGGCTGATCAAATGGCGAACTACTATTGTCATTATAAACAATATATAAATAAATCACCAAGTGCAGTAGAAAAATATTCCGAGGGACTGAATTTGCAAGTGATGTTTATCTTCACTTTTTGGTTGCTGACAACATGAAAACAAGTAAGGAAAGGCTAAAGTCGGGCGGGGCCACTTTCTATCCGAATACAATTCAATTCGGTAAAAAAGTGAAAATGGGAAGCATTTTTGTGTGTTTCCTAATCATAGGCTACTATAACCTGGTCCATTTTGTCAAATCGAGAAGAATATTTGTATCGGGGCTAAATCCAAACATGGAATGAAGTGACTAACTTTAACAATAAGTTCTGCCAGTTCAAATAGAACGGGTTATGCTCATTTTGAAGAAATTCGGTGAAAATATGAGGTTTCTGGGGCAGAAAAAGTCAATCTGGGAGAGAAATCTGAACCGATCTGACACTTTTTTACCATCGTTGCTTTTTGTGGAAATATAAGATATTTTGCCAAATTTGTAGAAGATCTTATAAAATATGTGGTTTCTAGAGCAGAAAAGGTCGAATCGGGAGCGAAATTTGTATGGGAGCTACATATAAATCTGAACCGATCTAACACATTTTTATCACAGGTGTTTCTAGTTGAAATACAAGATATTTTGCAAAATTTGAAGAAGTTCTGTAAAAATCTGTGGTTTCTAGACCAGAATAAGTCAAATCGAGAGCGAAATTTGAATGGGAGCTATATACAAATCTGAACCGATCTGACCTATTTTCACCATAGGGTTCATAATTTAAATAAAAGATGCCTTGCCAATTTTGAAGAAAATCTGTTAAAATATGTGGTATCTAGAGTGAAAAGAGCCAAATCGCCGGTGAAATTCGTATGGGGGCTATATCTAAATCTGAATCGATTTTCTTCAAATTAAATAGCGTTCGTCGTTGGCCCGAAAAAATTTGTTGTGCAAAGTTTCACTTGGTTCAGGCTACAATTGTGACCTGTGTCGTAATTACAAGAATAAATGGACAGACAGACTAAAAGGCTAAATTGATTCAAAAAGTGATTCTAAGTCGATCGTGGGTCTATCTTACTTCCTTTTTGGTGTTACAAACAAATGCACACAGACATAATACTCTCGTGGAGTGTAAATAAAAAATATTTACAAATACAAGGAGTATTTTGTAGAAAAACTTTTAATGTTTACAACATTTGCCTGAAAACATGCGTTTGTTATATGCACATTTTTGGTTTATCTCTGAATATTCCAAAGGAGGACAGTTTAGATTACACTAGGTTGGGTAACTTAAATCGCCTATCCGTTGTCGTCATTTTCGTGATATTAGAGAAACACTTGAGCCTAATAAACATATTGTAAATATTTATGTGTATACACTCTTTGTACATATTCATATTCGGACACTTCTTATTTCAAACGTACATTTTACGATACATTAAACTTTCGTTATTGATAGTCCTTTTCAAAAGATTCCCAAAAAGAGTGTCAATAAACTTCACAAAAAACGCTATGGTTACCAAATAAGCCACAAACCAAAAAAGGATAGAAATCCCAAGAAGCTTTGCAAACAACTTTAATATTGCAACACAAATAAACATCAATGTCATCCCAAATGAAAATGGCTAGAGGAGATTGTTGCAATGTCTGGACGAAGACGAAGCTACGTACATACATGGCTCAATAGATATATATTAAAAAAATAGTAACAAAAGATGATAAAAGTTATAAAACTTAAAGAGAAATTGAGAGACGTTTAGAAAAGATATATATAAGTTTTGAGGTACAATGGCGTTAATAACACTATGAAACAAAATAAGATCTGTGTATAATATTTTCTAATGTATTTTTTATGGATACATTTAAAAAATCTTACTATAATTATATCTTCGTCGAAGGCACCTTTCATATTTGTTATTTGTCATTTAGGTAGTATAAGTCCGATCATGGAAGAAAGGAAAAACTGTATTTTCATTTCTGGTTTTAATGGATTTTTATTGTCTAAGAGAAAAAGCGATATTGTGAAAAAAATAAAAAATAGATTTTTTAATTCTCTTATGAGAAGCGCCATCACTTTTAAAAATGACCATTATTTTTCTTCTTTACGAAACTAGTTTTTAAAAATGGACCAAAGTATTTAATTCTTCTATTTTTATGGACTTATTTAGTGCCAACAAAAAGCGGCCACAAATCGACCTACAGCCGCTCAGGATAAAATTTCATCGGCCAAAATTCAATAACTTTTGATCTAGTAAACATTTTTGATTTCTATAAAAAACTGAAATTAAGCAAGGACTCAAAGATTTTGAGATATTCACAATAAACAAATTGAGCAATCACATATATTAGAACTAGCCCAAAATTTACCACTTTAAGGATATTTGAAATGCGCAAAAAAGATATTTTTTCGTATTACAAATTTCAGATTTTGAAAATAAAAAAATATTACTTTTTCGATTTTGCCGAACTGTTTCTCACCCAATTTAAGAGATTATGCACTTAAATTTGTTTTTTTTTTTCTAGAAATTGTGGTTTCTTAGCTTTATTAAGGCGTCAAGAGTTGACACACTAAAGTTTGTTTTTAGTAAATATTCAAAATATGCTCTCTTTGACCAAGATAACTTTTTTCCTTTTAAAGCCTTTGAAAAATAAAATGCACACTTTGAAAGGTTGAATGGTTCCCCTTTTTTAGGGTAACTTTTGCCTAAACGAAGTTGTAGCCTTAAATGATAGGATTAGGGTTTGGGGTCCGTGATTTCCCGAATCGTTTTCCCGGGAATTCCCGAAAAAATTTGGACGGGAATTCACGGGAAAATTTTTTAAATTTCCCGTGAATACGGGAAATATTAAAAAATATTTTTTTGTTTATCTTGAGTACTAATTAAGTTCTACAATATAAATGGAAAATTGTAGATATATTTCAAATGCATATATTTAAATTACTGACAATAATAGTGACCATTTAATACTATGGCGGACATAGTGCCATCTTGTTTGACATTAAATTTCTTGTTTTCCCAAAAAAATCGACGAAATAAAAGGTGAAAATCTTCTCAAAGAATTTACTTTACATATGAAACCATTAAGAAATGATCTAAAGATAGGAATAAAAATAAAATTGACACCTGGAACCTTTCAAGAGAAATCTAATATGAATAGAAATATACCCAACGATATATTTAAATTACCCTTTGTAAGAACAAATGACTGCACTATTTCAATGTTTATATTTTTTATGAATTTATTTAATTAAAATTAACATTTTTAATGGTTCTATTGCATTCACAATTTAGAATATTTCCCCCCTGTTTCTGTAAAATAGTTTCCTCTCTAGATTCTAGACGAATGAATTTGAACATTCGTTTTTAATTTGTAATATGTCAGTATTTTAACCCATTTACAGTCATTCATTCATTTCTTATATTATTATATTATTTTCGTAATGAGAACTACAATAATAAAAAATAGTTCGTTTTAGATTATTTTGTTTTGATTATTTTTATATTTTGATTTGATATTTTTAACCATATTGGACATACATAAAATAAATTATTTTTTCCCGGGAATTCCCGGAAAAAATGAAAATTTTCATGAAATGAAAAAAGTCCGGGAAACCCCAAATAGATAGGATACATTTAGTGTAAAAAGTCAGATTTCTTAGTTCCTCATCAAATTTCTGATTCCAGCCTCAGCCGTTTGTTGGTAAAATTTTTCACTATTTTACTTCTTTAATAAACCTACTTAAAAATTCCATTTATTTTACATATCTACGCAAGTAGAGGAATGCACACAACGAAATGCATGTGTCTATCCGAAAAATACATAGTTCAAAATGTACACTTAAAATTTCAGTTAGTCATGCAGTCGAAAGTTACTGTGTACACCTACCAACCAGAAGGTCAGACGAATATGGATTATGTCCAAAGATGCTTAGAGACGTAAGTCACTTCTTAGTTGTGCTACACTTTTTGGGTGTCCCAATATGTAACCTCCTACACTGTCACTCTACAGGGTATTAAAAAATATTAATATATTCAAAAATATTGCGAAAATGAGGCCCAGTTGAAAAAGACCCCAAAAACTAATGAAAAATGGCCCACCAATGTTTGGGTCTACTTTAAATTTCCATGTTTAAATTAATGAATGGAATCTGCTTTTGGTCGGATTTTCGACTGATCCTACTCACACCCCATGACGAAATCAGGCTCCGCCAGGTACAGATTGTTTGATTGGAGTTAAAACACAGTCTGAAAATCTTCTGAAACTATTGAAACAAATATTTGGGGATCATGAATGAAGTGAAACACTTCCACTTCAAGTACGACAAAGTGAGTTATTTGCAAAGTCATTTAACCGAAAATTACCTGTAAAAATATTAACCAACGTGCTTGTTGGATTGTCCTTTATTCAGGACTATACCTTTTAAAGAACTACACGAAACTAATTTAATAATCTTGGAAATGTTAGGTGTGAGTTACAGCAAATTCTGGGAACCGCCCTCGTACATAAACCGAAAACGAAACAGCAAAAGTAGCTTTGCCACTTTTGTTTTTCGTTGAAGAGGTTATAAATGTTGGTAGCTACAACACTACTCCAGCTACTTAAGTATTTATGCTTGGGGAGAAATCCTCCTTAGTTCATTTCATTTCATCTCAGTTCAACTCATCCCACTCCGGTTCGGTCTATGCATTAAATACGAAAGTGGCAGTGCCACATACACACATACATACGTACAAAAACAAATATACTTGGGTTAGGCAAGGATAACCAATAACTGGCAATAGATGTAGATGTAGGATATGGTTGTGGATGAGGAAGTGGCTGCAGCAGTGCAATGGGAGGTGGCATGAGCGAATTATAGTTACATATTTCATCCGGAGTGACTATTTACTACCATTCTATGGATGTATGTACGTATGTATGGATGAGAAAGTCATAATATCTCAAGTGCAAACACACATACACATTTATAAGACGAGTTCTAACATACCACTTACAACACTTACACTCATACTTGCCACTTGCCATTTAACACCATCACCATCATCTCTTCTTGAGCCACTCACTGCTCCATGTATGACTTGTAGCCAGCCCGTTTAAGAAATTGGCATTTTCTCAAGCACTCACTACTCGCTACTCGGTCTGTATGTTCTATTCGAGTGCTGCAAGTTGTTCATTTTTCTGTTCTGTTGTTTGCGGCATCTCGACTCTTGCAACATTCCATATTTAGTCATAGTCATGGCCGTCGTGTCGACTATGAAGCTGTAAAATATTTAATAACTCTTTTTTGAGAGTTTATTTCTTGCGGATGTTAGCTAAGAACGCTTAGACTGGGAAGGAGGGAGTAGCCAGCCCTCACATAAATATCCCAGTCAGCTGTAGTTTTATGAAAAATTCACGAATTTAAATGATTTAATGGCTGTGCATTGACTTTAAAGGGTGGTGCATGCAATTGGCTACTACTGCATGATTTAAGGAACGGATATGGCGTCATGGAGGGTAGGGTATACCTTGGCAGGAATTCATTTAGTGAGATTTGAAAATTGTGACTCAGAATATCATACACTGAATTCACACCGAATGAATATGATGACCTTGCAAAAAAGTAGTGAATGCAGCTAGGTTCTCATTACTAGGGGATATCTGACTTAATAGTCGATGGATGTACTGATTTATCATATCAATCACATTCAACCTACAAAATATTTATGATTTTCAATATAGTAAAATTAAATTCTTCAAAACCGGCACTTTTAGAAATTTTCTAATATTTCCGAATTGAAATTTACTCACATATGAGTCATTCCATATCAATCGGTTCGATTTTTGACTCGATAGCTGCGATTGTCTTGAAAGTTTGTACATGTATTCTTGTCATAACAATGACGTATATTTATATATCCTAAACCACTTCGTGGACTAGGGTAGTATAAGTTAGTTTTCCGCCAAATGTTTGTAACACCAAAAAATAATCGAGCTAGACCCACCTTTAAGTATACGGATCGGCTTAGAATCACCAGCTGAATCGATTTACCGATGTCCGTCCGTCCGTCTGCTGTCCATCTAAGCTTGTTCGCACTCTACAGGTCGCAATTGCTGACCGATTATCATGAAATTTGGCAGAAATTACTTTTTTTGGCCAAGGACAATTGGTATTGAATTTGGAGGAATTCGGTTCAGATTTAGATATAGCCCAAACACAAATGTCGCTCCCGATTTGACTTTTTCCACTTGGGAGATGCCCATATGTTTATACTCTGTTATAACCCAAATTGGGACCTTTTCTGCTCTATTACAGCTCTAGAAACTACATCTTACATCGGATCTTCATCAAATTTTGCAGATCATTCTTTGTTTCAACTAGGAATACCAACCACCTTCAAATGTCCGTCCGATTCATCCTATTACCGCTGTATAATCTGTATTTGTCTTGGGATCTTGATCAATTTTTCCATATCATGGTATATTTACTTTACTCGGAATATCTGCTGGAAAATTGCATCAATAACTTTATTATATACCATATTCATTAAATTTGACTAAAGATGAATTTGTTTTTTTTTTTTTTGAAAAAAAAGAAATTTTTTCACGAGTTACGACCAATTTTTTTCATAAAGGTGTGTTCATTCAATCGACTGTAACTCCTGAAACACTTGAACATTACTTGTAAAACACATTCGCGTTATATTTTTTAATGTTTTTATTTTTTGATTTGAACTGGGATATTGTCCTGGCTCAAGACCATTTTGCATCTATATTTAATAGAAGGCAAATTTATTTACAAATGGCATGGTGACATTTATTACTTGGCTGCAGACTACCACGATCATGATATCGACCATGTCAAAAGTCTTTTCAAGTGGCTTCGCAGTGACTTTCAACACACTTTCACACCCGGCCTCTATAAGGAGACGATTCTCACAAACGAACGAGAAGCACAACACACTTGCCGAATTTGCGTTTAAAAATCGCACCAAGTAATTTTCTTTTATTTTGATTTTCGAAATGATTACATGAAATATTTTTTTGAAACTTTAAAGAAGTGTTCTTAGATGTCTTTTTAAGTGACTGTGTGAGTTTGGATCTGATGAAATGATGGTTTCTATTTTTTACGATTTTTGTTTTGCAAAATCAACCGGAATTTCAGAGAAATCTTCAGAATGAAATTTTTCATTAGTTTATTAACATTAGGTATATAATGCCAATAAAAAATCCAAGTAGTTGATGAAAAATAAAATATATATTTTTGCATTTTAAAACATTTTTCACTGAAATTCTGTTTGATTTTGGAAAGAAAAAAATCGTAAAAATATATGCCATCATTTCAAAACTTCCAAACTCATACAGTCGCTAAAAAAAGACATCTAAGAACACTACTTGAAAATTTCAACAAAATGTTTTAATGTAATCATTTCGGAAAAATAAATTCGACTACAACATACCATTTCGACATTTTAAAAGTAATTGAAATTGAAATCGGTCAAGCACTCTCTGAGTAGCAAAATGTAGCAAACTAAATCGCAAAAAAACTTTAAAAAATTGATTTTTTAACTTTTTGTCCCTGTTCAGGTCCATAGATAGCAAACCGTTCACAATGCAAGGAAACAATGAAATACACAATGAATGTACCTAACATCTCAATAAACAACTTTCTAGATCATATGCACATCCCAGGAATGATTCTTAAAACCAATTAGGTAGAAAAAATATATCTTGCCGGACTGTTTCTGTTAATGGTCAGTCCGACTACAGTGCGAATGAGTGATATTATCCTTAATCAACATAAGTATACGCTACCTACACACACTACCGCCTACAAGATTTGTTCGACAACATTTGCGATTTTGACCTTGAAAATGAAGTTTTTCGATTTTATATGTTCAATATTTTTGTTCTTTAAGACAAGTGTTAAAACATTGCCTCAGAGAGGCCCCAACTCTTTGGGGGGGGATGGCATAAAAAAGTGCATGACTTTGGTCATAACTGGGAGACACGGGTCTTTTATCACGTAGTGGCGTGCGTATATGGTTATATGTCCAAGACTTACTTACTCACAGATCTATTAAATTGGTCATAACTCGTTAAAAAAATTCTATTTTTTTTTTCAAAAACAACATTTTTATGAGAACAATACATACAATACAAAACAATTGCAGCTATCAAGGCCAAAAATCGTACCGCTTGACATGGAATGACTCATACTATTTCAACAAGCCAAAGGAACTATTTGTGTCTCCCTGAATCAAATACTATCAATTTGCTATTTATATTTACCAACACGTTTCTAAATCCTTGCATCACATATGGCCCAATCGAAATGTATTTACAAACCTATGGAATATTTGAAATTCATTATAAGTAAATTAGGAAATCAATTGGCCATATTTATACAAATTAATACAGACAGCACCTTTGTGTTGACATAATTATCAATAATCCAATTACAATGCAAATAGTAAAGAGAAAATTGAAAAAACATACAACAGCAATTGCCTTCGAGTGCAATTGAAACACAACGACAACAACAAAAAACTATAGCCAATTAACAAATCCCTAAACATACGTCCAGAGATTAGAGATTTAGATATTTCCATATGTATTTCAACAATATTAAATGAATATTAAAAAGCTTTTCGGAACGCACATATGCTCCAAGGACTTTAAATAATTTCAATATTTTGTTTTCAATTAAAATTTACTATACGCCTGGCCATATATATAAATTCTAAATTCAATTCAATTCAATTCTCCAATGACCAGAATTGTAACCAACACTGGCTGGGAGACAAACACACACAAACCGTTTCATTGGAGGATGGGATGGAATGGGTGGGGATGGTTTCGACGTTCGACTGTGTATCGATTGAAACACATTCGCACGGAGAACGGTCAGTGACTTTGATAAACCATCCAATGATACTCCCTCAATTAACAGCATTCCACTTCTGTGGACTGCGGATTACACCCACGGATGGCTACGTTCACACATACACACACACACAGACAGGCAGACACTTAATATCAAGCGTTGATTGCGGGGCCATATGTTAAATTATATAAAATTTATTTCAATAAAATCAAGTAGCAATATGACTACCAGGCTGATACTAAACGACAAGAAGGGTCACTACCTTTGGAAAAGTTTTCGAGCAGGCCTTGCATATAATTAATTTAAATTGAATTGGAGTCAATCAGAGACAATCACCCGATATGATGGACTTCAAAAAGCCCATTTGCTTGCTAGACAATCTATTTAATTGCAATATAGTCCAATTTTAGCAATATAGTCCCCTTCCAAGGATATAACAAATATTGCAGTGAACCAATATCCCTGTCCTACCCCGAAGGAGTGTGTCCGTGTGTTTATGTTTTCGTACAACCCAGTGCTGGTGTAGAGCTATAAATATTTGCCATGCGATACCCTTCTGCGATACGGTAGGAATGCTGCTGATGAGATAATGGTTGGTTGGTTGGACGAACGATTGATTGAGGCCTTTTGTTTTTCGGTCAGTGTTGAGGCTAAAACCACCAAAAATGCAAATGAAATAATTAAACAACAATTAAGCTGATTTTGCCACAGCCTCCAAATCAAAAAAAAAAAGAAAAAGAGACGAAATTCTAAACCCTGATATTCAAATGCGATATTGACTCATCATCAGCATTTGGCGACTGTCGCTGTTGCTATCGCCACCGCCATCATCATCGTCACAGTCACCATCACCGTCATCAACACCCAGCCAGTTTCATTGTATGTGTCATGCGATGCAATGTCGATTTAGATTTGTTGGTGTTTGTTTTATGATGGTTTGTGTATTTATCCTGCCGCTTGTATGAATGTGTGCCAGTAATAAACAATGTGCAAATGTGTGTGTGGGAGGGTGTTGTGTCAGCGACACCAACCGACAGGCAGTCACAAATTAAAAATTTCATTCCATCGATGTACATTGGACACTCTGTTGTTGTGTGACTGATTTTTTTTGTGATTATTGAAAATATATATGTACTCCTTCGCCCACACTGAAAGAAAACGGAATACATTTGTATCAACTGATGTAGGATTGTTGTAGCAGCAACGAAAAATAATTGTCAGATAGACTTTGTCAATAAACTCAAATATGGAAAGAGGTACACTTTAGAGGAGCACCACGCAAAAACATCAATCAAAATCAATGTAGCAACGTAGTAAGTTCCACGGAATTAACAACAAAGGCGTTCGTGCAAACTACAAATGTTGGATGAAAATGTCGCTACTCAATTCCAATGAAAAGAAATTACCAAATTATTGCAATCAATATGGAAATGATATTACATACTAAGCAGAAATGACTATAGACCCAAAATATGAATGTATTCATTCAAAAATGCTAAAAAATCAATCAAAGCGATCACTAATCAAACAACACAAGAAATATAATTTAACTCATTTTCTGATTTATTTTGGTGTCCCAAACTCGAAAAATATTAATTTTTTATAAATAAAAAAAATTATCCGTAGACTTTGTCCCAAAAAGGCCATATTTTCTTTATTAAATTTAAATTTAACTTATATATACATTCACTCTCAGTTAACATATGATTGAAAGTTATAAGGTCCAATCCACATTTATAAAACAATTGTAAAATCAGGATCAACGAACAAGTCATAGTGGATTCCAGGCTCCCGTATGGAAGTTATAATTAACTTACTACAAGAAGGCAAAAGCGTAAGAGTCATTCCATATGAAGCGGTACGACTTTTGACCTCGATAGCTGCGCTCGTTTTGAAAGTTTGTGTATGTATTCCTCTGATAAAAATATTGTATACGTATTTTTGGAAAAAATAGAATTTTTTCACCAATTATGAGTGAAAAAAACCTACAAATTGGTCATAATTCGTGACAACATTTTTTTAATTTCTTTTCCAAAAATAGGAAAGGCATCGATTACGGAAATGTACAACTTTTTTTCCGAGGGTACTTTTGCCAACCTACCGGTGCACAGAAGGCGTCGTAAATTCCCAAATATCTTTCATCCTTATCCCTCTTTTTTGATATATCTCTAAAAGGGTTTTGGCTGTGAATGTATAAAATTAAAAAAGTGGAAAATTCATAGATATTCCTGTGCGTTAAAACGTTTAATTTTGTGGACCATTTAAATTAGAATCGGCTAAAAAATAGTTTTGATTATTTTTTTTTTCAAATTTCTGGTTTTATTGGAAAGGTTGAACTTTGTCATTTAATACTGGAAAACAATATCATTCATATGACTACCACGACCCAATTTTTCAGTACAGCTCAAAATCCACACCAAACAGTGACTCGTTGTGAATGCACTGGCTCCTCAATAGGCACGTGTGGGTTCTCTGTACCACATATGCGGTAATTTTAATGAGCTTCATGAAGGCTCGATCTCTTCTCGAAAATTATCCATATTTCCATAATTGACATAGCCACCGAGATGAAAATGAGTTTCATGAAGGCTGAACATAAGGCTCGATCTCTTCTCGAAAACTTTCCACGTGAATTTCTTACAGCTTGCGTTAAAGACTCACTACTTTGGAAGTTTTTAATATTTCCTAATTTCGAGCGTTAAGCGTCCCATTTTGCAAATGTCAAACAAAAATATGAAAATAAAAATGAATGTTATTCATAGTAATTGATAGTTCAAATTCCTTCCTTCTCAAACAGTGTATGCAGTACAAATTGCAAATCGATTTCTTGAAATTATTTTTCCAACTTTTGCTATCTTGATTTTTCGTTTTTTCCTGTAGGTGCAAATTTCTTTTATTTTTCGTGAACAAGACTTAATTTGGAAGCGTTTAATTCCCTTCTTGAATAATTTTTATTAACAAACCTCCCCAGTAGGTCCTCTCCAAAATTACCAATTGTTCAATACAACAAGTAAGTAAGCTTCAGTCGGCTAAACCGACTTATATATACCCTCACTCTCAGAGAACGTATATACGGAAGTTATAAGAAATAAAATTAAACATAGGGCAGGATAATTTGTGAGGAAGGTACCAAGGGTTTCGTATCACATGGTCCCACCTTCCACATTATTAAAACAATTGTAAAAATATGCTCAAATATCAGTGGATAGTGCATAGACCACAATAAACCAAGTTTTGGAAAAATATTAACATATACAAAGTTTGAATCGATTCCTTAACTCCTTTTGAGAGTTATCGTGTACACCAGCCAGCCAGATAGACGGAAGGACATGGCTCACACAACTTCAAAAGTCGTGAAACGGATTTGGTCCAAACATACTTGGGGCCTTAAGTCACTCCTTCAATGCGTTACACTTTTTTCTGTCCCAAATGTTTAGTTTGAACTGGCTCATGACCATTTGGTATCTATATTTTATAGAATGCAAATTTATGTACAAACGGCATGGTGGCATTTATGACTTGGCTGCACATGGTTGAACTTTTTTATGATAAGATAATTTTTCCGCGTCATAATTATAATAAGATTTGACTCCACCAGTGCAGGCTTGCCAGATGTGGGGATTTGTCCCCAACCATGTGTATTTTACAATGGTCACAATGACAAAAAATATGAAATGGAAACTGGGTATTTTTGTGGGGATATCATAAACTACTTTATGGATTTTGTGGGGATATTCGAAGACCTTTGGAAAATATGTATTATTTGGTTTTAACTGGGAATGCACATTTATTAATAATGTCTACAAATTTATTACTTGATCGCTCACTACTTTATCACGAGTTTGGTAAGTGACGACCATCAGAAAAGAATTTATAATAAATATATAAAAAAGAAAAAAGTCGTTGATTTCCATCTATTTCCTACTTCGTCTGTGGTAGTCCTTAGCTGCCATTTTGAAAAGAGGACTTCAAAAGAGAATCAGGAAATATATGACTACAATAATTAACTCAGCCGGATCACTACAATTACTACAATAACTAGTCCAATGAACGAAAAAATATACAATTATAAACAAAAATAAACTATGCCAATTATGCTTATTGAAGCTGTGAAGAAGTGTGTCGTATTTTTTTAAAAAATATTTTTTTTTCAGCACATGCTTCCCATAGCGCTTCGCTTAAGTTCTCAGTCCACCCTAGTACAGATGTACAAGCCCAATTTCTATATATTGTCGTTTTTGTTTAGCACACAAATAAAACAATTAAAAAACTCAATTATATTGTATTTATTTTGTTAAAAAAATAATACAAAAAACAGCACACATTCCATAACGAAATCGCACACAAACACTCACACACTCCCAGCCACACATATCATTCGATCAATTTCCATTAGAGAGAGAGAGAGCCAGCCGGTCACAGCAAAATAGTTTAATAAAGAAAATCTTTAAATCTCGATAAAAAACAACAACAAATTGCAAATTAAAACGAAATAAATTAAATTTTTCTTCAATTTGTTGCTGTCACAGAACTAGTTTAAAATTTCACACACACACACACTCGAACACATGCATACAAACACATGAATGCCAATACGATATGTTGCCAAGCCATGATAAATTTAACTTGTGTTTTGTCAATCATGAAAAATTGCATCAATTTTTGTCCAGTTTGGGGGGACAGTTGTTTTTGCTGTTGCTGCGTATCAAAAATATTATTTGATATTTTAATTGTAAATCAGAAATTGAAATATGTATTGATTGCGTTAATTTAACAGATCTGATTTGGAATTGCTATTTATCCAAATTATGTTCGATCAATTTTTTAATTAAACTTTTTGTGAAAATCATAAATTAATTAAATTAATTATTTTAATTGGATTTTAAAATATAATTTAAACAATGTTTTTAATTAATTCAATTATTTTTTTATAATTGTTTAATTAATCAATTAAAAATTAATCAACATTTTCGAATTAATCAATTAATTTTTTTAACTTATTCATTTAAAATTTTATTTAAAATATAAATTCAAAGTATTTATTGAATCAAATTAACCATTTTGGGTACAATTCGTACCAATTTTCAATAATTTTTTAAAATAATATGATATTATTTTATTAATATTATTTTAATTGAAAATAATTTTTATAACTTTATTATTTGGTTTACGTGACATCTTAGGGCTTCGTTTTGGATATTTATTTATTAATATTTTAATTAACATTACGAATTTCGTTTTTAGGTTGGAAATTAACTAAAATTTTAATTGAATTTGTATTTAATTTGAATTGATTGATTGTTCCAATCACAAACCTAAATAGCTACATGCATCAATGCCTTTCTAATTTAATTTTTAGGCTTTCACATGATCGCTAATAAAGCTGAATCACGAAACAAAAATGCTGCAACCACAAATAACAACAAATAAACTTTGCATTTGAAATGTACTACGAACCGAGATTCCCCTGTTGGTAGCCCCCACTATAGAAATGTGCAGAAGTTCAAAAGTATCTTGGAACTAACTTTCCACAACTCCCCATGACGTCGATAAGACAAACAACACAACTCGACACAACAGCATTATGATTTTAATGCACACTTTACGCCAAAGACCGAAATAGACCGAATGAAAGGAAGCTGGCGGCGGCAGGAAGAGCAGAGATGGCGAGCAAATGGAAAACGAGAAACGAGAAAATCATGACGAAGATGAATTTCCTGTCTATGCTTGATGTAAAACTTCATTTGCAACCAACAAAAACATTTATCCTTGAGGATATTGCAAACACTGCTCATGTGGCTGGGCCGGGCTGGCAGCGAAAGAAACTTAACCGAGTTGAACTCAACTCGTCCACAGGACTTCCAAGCGCAAACACTTATAAGCTGCAGCTATGGAGGATGGTGGCGTGTAAAGTTAGCAAGCAGCCAGTCAGTCAACCACACTTAACCGTAACCCACAACTGAGTCAAGAACAACAAACACAACAATAACAACTTGCAACAAAGGGTGGCAAGTGGCAGAAGGCTGTAAGGCCAAACCCGGGAATCTTGTAATGTTTTGTGAACTGTGGAAGAAATGAACCATTCCAACCACAAATATGCAAAGCAATTGTTTCCTGTTTCAGAGCATGAATTTACCTGCTGCTTGGTTGGCAAGTGGTGGACTGAACGGACTGACTGCTGGCTGGCTGCCTGTCTAAGCCACATCATTTGCCGCCAGCGGATATGAGCATCCGGAAACAAAGAAGGAGCATTGTCAAAAGTGCAACCTGGAGATTAAACGAAGGACTATGCTCGATTGCTAACAGATGTTTACTTGGGCTGGATGGATAAGGAGTCAGATCACCTTAGAGGACGGTTAAAATTCAAGGACGCTGAATAACTTTCCCAAAGGGAGTGTGAAACAGAGATACAAGCCGACCGATTTTAAGCCGACAAGCCGCCGCCGCCGCATGTTTCTGCACGAGCCGCGCCGCCGCCGATTTCATCGGCTCAAATCGACTCAACCACGCCGCCGATTTCATCGACTCATATCGACTTCAACCACGCCGCCGTGATTTGACGGAGTTTTAACTCAGTCAAATCTTACTACCAAAATAGACAACCCACTTAAAATTACAAAAGAAAATATAAATGTCAACTTAGACTACCTACTGCTGTGAAATATATTGATCTATCTTTCATTTATATAAGTCAATTCCAGTACGTGTGGTCATATATATTTATCCATATTATACATTTTGGGAATGGATTCCTTCTCCCAAAAAATAATTGTATGAGTTAACAATTAGGGTATCCAACCGATTAAATTTAATTCGATTAATCGAATAATTTTTGTCAAATATTTGTTCGAATAATAAAAAATCATGATTTTCGAATGACGAATAATTCGAATAAATTGTCCCAAATAATCGATTAATCGATATTATAAGTTTTGCCTTAAAAAACTAATGAAATCGTCGTATGCTTTATATGACAAATTGATGTTGAATAGCCAGTTTGCTCTATTTGGGTACACCAAATATAAAACCACAATTTTTTTCGATTTTGGATTTGTATGCTCCACAGATAATAAAATAACGATTTATCCGACTTCAATTATAGTAAGAAGAATAGTAATTTCATAGAATAGTAAATTCATAAAAAAATTGAGGTTAATACCGTGATAATAAAGTCAGTTCTGTTATAAATCATATGATCCATATTCGAAATAAAAGTCAATGGATAACTTCTGATATTATGCTCATTTAAGGGAAGGTTCTTTATTTTGATAAGAAAAATCGAATAACATTAAAGTCAGAATAATTGGATACCCTAATAACAATATTAAATTATTAGAACATTGGCTGGCATTCGAATGACAGAACGAGCCGGCAAATCAGCCGAAAGCCGCCGCCGCCGACCCATTTTGAACAGCGCCGCCGCCGCCGATAATTATGGTTCGGCTTGTAACTCTGGTGTGAAAAACATTTTGCCTCTAAGATGCGACAATTCGCAATGTATTGAGTCCTAGAAAGTTCGAAAAAATATATGAAGCAAACTCGAATATCATACCGTGGGTTGTGAGTTCAAATCCCACAATATTTGACAAATTGTGAACGAAGTTAAGGAATTATGAATTCTAAGAATTTTTTTATTTAATTTTTTTACAAAATTATTTATTATTTTTTTGTGCAAAAACTGTTGGCATGAAGAAAACAAATCATAAAAAATAGAAAAAAAAATGGAATAAAATAGTTTGTATTTCAGGAACAGTGGTTCACCAACAGTTTCAAAAAAATTGGATTTTTTTTTGCGAAAAAATACTGACACCAAAAAATCATAATTTTTTTTGGCTAATATGGCTAATGAAGCAAAAATGTCTATATGTAAAACATCCTTGGATAAATGTAGCAGTTAGAGCCCTCTTTGTAGACGAAAAATAATTTCTTGAAAAAATCATGATTTTTTAAATATGTGGTTACTGAGATCTTAAGGAACAAAAAAGGTACATATATTTGAATAAATGTTGAAGTTATGACTCTTATAGGAGAAGCAGGAGATTTTCAAAAACCGAAGTTGTTGCTTAAATTGATTTAGTCATACATATACTTCTACAAGAAGGGTCATAACTTCTACATTTATCCATAGAAATTTCAACTAGGCCTTGTATACTTCAGTAAGAAACCAGCTTTTGCAAAAGAAAAAATATTCTGTTAACTAATTTGTAAAGGGGTTTTAGCGCTATTCAAACAAAAATTTTAAATCATGAGTTTTTTAAATTTTTTGTTTACAAGGAGTAACATTACTTCTAGATTTATCCATAGATCTTTATATAGATAGATATAGATATCCTAACGAACGTTATGATTTTAGCTATTAGATAATAAACAAAAATATTATTATTAAAAATATTATATCCCATTTTTTTATTTTTACGACTTTTTCGTTCCAACAATTTTTTAAATATATTTTTTATCAATTCTTTGGAGACTTCGTGCCTATCTTAAAGAGAAACTCGCAACATTTGCAACCGTCATAAGTACCTTTAATTGATCATATGAGAAGCTGGCCAGATGCATTTTTTTGTTATCTCCAAAATAGTCATGAAAAATGCCCAATTATTCCCTAATAATAAAAATAATTCATCCAAAACAATTATGAACGATCCGTTAAGCTATTTATTTAAAATTTCATTACATTTCATTCTAGACAATGAAACAGTTGTCTACTTGTGCAATTGTTGCAATGATGATAGCCTTAGTTGCTAGTGCCCTTATTTTATAAGTTTATTTTAATTTTAATTGTAATAAATAATGAAATAAATAAATAAAAAGCATACTATAATTGAGTCTACAAACTTTAGTCAATTTAATTTGAGTCTATTTTTTTAATTTAAGTACGTTTGTAGTTTAAATGAGTGAGTAAAGTTAATTTTGAGTAAATTTTATTTACTCAAATTAAAAAAATAATAAAGTTTTTTAATTGAATTTAAATTCACATCAAATATAAACCTAATTTTCAAAAATTTAATTATTTTTTCTTATGTACATTATTTAATTATTGATTTAAGGTATACGTTTGGCCATGAATACAGTAATTTTTATATCCAATATTTTCGAATCATCAAATAGGAACAATACCCAGAAAACAAAATAAGAACAAAAATTATTTCGTGTAAAAATAACAAGTATTTCGTGATGTGTCGGGTGATGTCTTGTTGGATGAATGAATTAAAGGAATTTGGATTTGATTTTTTAAAATGCTTTATTACAAATTCTCTTCATTGCTCCTTTTAGATTAGATTGTATTTTTCATATTTTTATTATAATTTCTTTTCTGATTTAAAACCATCAAAGCCTTCTGAAGATGGTTTTCGTCCAAAATCAATGATAAATTAATAAATGTCACCACGACATTTGTAAAAATGTGCATTCTATGGAATATAATATGACCATAAGACGACAGGACAATATCTCAGTTCATATCTAATACGAAATAATTTTCAAAATACTTTGAATATCCCCACAAAATTCCGGAAATATTTTATGAAATCCCCACAAAAATCTCCTGTCCCCAATTCATATTTTTTGGTCATCATAAAATCGCCATGATTTCGGAGACATCCCCACATCTGGTAAGGCTGCATTCGACGAAAATTGGATTTTTACTATAAAAAAATTAAACAAAAAATGTATCCATAAAAATTGTTATATAGATACATACATTGCGTCAAAAAATCCTTTAGAAATTAAATAAAATAGTATTTTATTTTGTAATCGTGTCACTTTTTGCGAAGTTTTTGTTTAAATTGATTTAGTCATATGTGAAGACGACATATACTTCAAGAGAGCCATAACTTCTACATTTATCAATAGACTATCTTCAACTAGGTCTTGATTGCATCCAGCTACTATAAAATAAAACCGAATATTCTGTTTTGAATCTAAAAAATGAATTTTCGAGATATTTAACAACAAATTTAGAAAATCATGATTTTAAAAAAAGATTATTTTGCATCTACAAAGAGCGACATAACTTCTACATAGATCGTTTTGCATTTAGACACTGTTTTCGTATAAACTTAGCTATTATATAAATAAAACAAACAATTTTCTCAGATTTTTTACATTTTTTTCGGAAAAATCATTTTTTTCTAATTTGTTTGAGACTATCTTTATGTTTATTTGAAAATGGCATTCAAAACATTTGACATATTAATTTGACATATAAGAGGGTGATATCCGTCTTATATTTCCAAAATTAAAGATAACTTTGCACAGTGCTCCGTCCTCCATACTAACATTAACATTGGACAAAATTAGAAGGAGTTGTCAGATGCAATGAAAGGTTATTTCTGAACTCAAAAAAAAAAAAAAAAATAATAGTAATAAAAATATTCAGTATGCAATTATGGTTTTATTGACAATCATCTTTTGAATGTTTTTCGCTGAAGGGTGATTCCACGAAAAGTGACCCTTTTTTCGACTAAATTTCAAAATCAATTTATAATTAAAAAACACCGAGAAAACAATCGTATTGCTTATACTTCTCATGATACATATTTTTGGTTATATTTCAAAAAAAAAAAAAAAGCAATCAGCAATAGGTTTGATCACTTCCTTTTTCAGATATAGACTGGCGTCGTATTTACAGAATTTCCGTTAAATGTCACGCCCGTTACAACTTAAATATCCTATATACCCTATACTCATAAAGAGATTCGGTAACGTATACTTTAGAAGAAATGAATAAAGTCATGTAATGGGCGAACTTTACAGAATTCAAGAAAATCACACCCGTGACGCCCTACTTTGATGTGTATCAACCATATTTAAAACGCTAAGACATATTTATATTTGCAATATAGTAAAAATCTCAGTCAATGAATATCGGAGATATTTAAACACATTTAAGCAAAAGTGCAACACCCGTTCCAATGGAATCACCCACATGGAATCAATCCACTAGGGCTGCTTTCAGAAAATTTGGAACTATTTTTAGTAGAAATGTTTAAAGTAGCTTTAATCGGAATATAAAAAAAAATATCCCTATATATCGGTGTTATAATTTTGGGGCTTCCAGGCCTCACATTTATTCATTTGTTTTACCCTAAAATACCATCGTACGACCGTTATGCAGTGTTATCATTTTGAGGCTTTCAGAACGCTTTATTCTTGACATATCCTACGCTTTTCAGTACGTATTTTTCTGACTGGGATCCTGTAAAAATAAATATCATATTTGACTAATGAGGAACAAATTGAATCTTAGACACTTTTGACAAAATGAAAAAGAATCGGAAATAATCAGGGAAAACATTTTTAAATATTAGTCTTTAAATTTTAAATATATAAAGAATTAATAAGATTTAGAAAAAAATCAAAATTCTTACTTAATATTTTCCTCCAACTGCACACTAAACTGCAAAATCAATTTATTTTACATTCAGATCGCCCACTCTCGGGAGCCCAACTATGAAAAATCGATTTTTTCTTAGTGAAACTGTTGTCAAGTCAGTTTTCTGATTAGAATTTAAATAACGTTTTCCTTTAAAATAATTTTGATATCGTTTCTAATATCAGAACCTATTATACATTACCAATTTTGTTGTTGCAAAATCTTGTGGCAATATTCTGATTTCTACAAATTAAGTTTTGGCATTCAGTTTCTGAAAGGGGTATGGTCAAAACTAATCCATTTGAGTTGCGAACTCCATCTCCTGTGTATCGTGCGTGTTTACGACCCCAATCTCTATTGACCTAAATTTCACCACATAACCGAAAGTTTGTGCAACTTTGTTGATCATATTCATCTAAGCCCTTCACCTGGAACAATATTTGCACTATATTTTTGTGTTTACCCCAAACGAAAAAAACCCATAAACTTTTCAAATTAATAATCTCTTTATGGCATTAGCAAAATATATTCAATACTTAAAAAACGAGAACCAAAGGAACTTTTCAAACTCATATCTTCCACCCCCTCCCCCTGCACTTTAACAAAACAAAAAACCAGGAACGAACGAATGAACAAACTCCTGTAATTTTGTGCCCGTTAAAGTAGAACGGGGTATCAAATATTGCAACTTTTCCTTTTCTTAAAAGGAAAGCAAACGAAACGAAAAAAAACAAAGTTTTTCTTAATACTTTAAAATAAGTTTGGTTACAATTTCGGGTGTACGTGGCGAATGGTTATGTTTTCCCTGTCTTGAAAGCAAGAACCGCATCGCGGCGGTGCTCATCCTCATCGCTAAGGGGGTAAGGGGAGGTAAAGTTCTGCAGTGTAAGTGTGACAGAGTCATTGAGGTAAAGAAAGTGGAAAATTGAATTTTGAGCTTGTTTACTTATTTTCCGGGTAGAAGTTTTCCATCACTCTATCTGCAGATACACAGTGGTTCGAAATAAACAAAAACTGGGGAAAAGCTGTGTCCGATTTAGATTTAAACATGTTGCTCCTTCTATGTGAGGATTAAAATACACTGTGGAACAAAATGAATCATTTTCGAAAATAGCAAGATTCTAACAACGGATTCTGAAAGCGGGGGTAAACAATTATTTTGAAAGTCATTTATGATGAATCGGCATAGGAAACCTTGTGACCCTTACATTTTAAGTATAGGATGTGTTCAGCTTTATTACTTAAAACACTTCGAGGAAAATATTTGTGGAACATTTCAATTCTCCAGCTCCTCAATATAAGGGTCTTGTTGGTCCCTTTTGTGAAAAAGGGTAAAAAAGACCCCTAAAAGAAGGATTTAACGGGTCAAAATATTCTACAAAAATATTTGTCATAAAATTCGACTAAAAGTCTATGAATACACCGAAAATAAAGACTCAAAAATAAGTTAAAACTTAAACTTCATTTTTTCCCAAAACTGAATTTTAGGGGAAGCGATGCACAGTGGAAATATTTTCATACAAGCTGCGGCAAAAATTAGGAGGAATAGAGTTAGGACCTTAAATTTCTTATTTTAATATATATGTGAATACAAATAATCATTACCAGTGATTTCATTTGAGTCCACAATTAAATGAAAATTGTCAGTGCCACGCGCAACGTCGATTTTCGAAATTTTTTAAAAATTATTTTATTTTTTAATCGATGACACACGACTATTATAGCTTTATACTTATTTTAAGATTAATATCGACCCAATATTTACATACGCTCGTATGTCATAAAGTCTTACATCCCGAAAGTATGCTTTAAATAAATTTCCCAAAATACATTAACAGAGAACAACGACGAAAGTATTGCTTCATTTTTGGCTTAAAAGGTTTTACCATTTCAGTAATTAAATCGATGTTTGCAGCTATAAGCAGAATATTCTTTTTAAAATGAATAAATAAGACAATAGTTTAACAATATTTGTAAATGGCAAGACATCGATCGGCCTCGCGAATATAGTTTTATACAGTAGAAAATTACCAATGCTGAATAAATACAACCTTCTGTCTGAAAAGGCAAGCAAAAACGTAATTACACTTTTTAAATGCAAAAAAACACCTCAAGAGCTCCAATTTTCTACGAACTAAAGGAAATTTCAATAGGATGCATGGTTTCCGAGATAGATCCGAATAAAATGATGAAATTTGCAACTATTTTAGCATTTATGAACTTTAAATGCATCCACAGCTAAAATTAACCGCGATATCGGGAAAAATCGTTTAGAATATGCTTAATAAGAATGTTCTCTTCAAAATGCAAGCAGTAATGTTGAGATTTGGGCGCATGAAATTTGGGAGTTTTTGCCGCTGACAATACACTGTGCCGTGGTCGAAAAAGGCTACGTCAAATTTCACTATAAGTCACCGAACAAAAGAAAGCTGTAGATATAATATATACAAATAAAATATCAGTTCTAATTTGGGTATTTAAACAAGAAATTATTAAATTAACTCCCACTGAAATGTTGTCATCCGATATAATATTAATTAGCTACTCTTTCCTTGGATTACAGTTTCTATCCTTATTAAATACTATATACATCGCCTACCTCTCTATATGTATACATTTTGTCTAACTTCACTAGTTTATTTATTTCATTCCACTGTGCGATACAACTCCAGATTTTTGTGATAAAAATGCCAAAAATGTTTAACTCGAGTTTCGGAAAAAATCGAACCGAAAAACGATGCCAGTAACACCAAGTTATCCATCTGAACGATTTTTTTTCAAGTGAATTCCCAGCATTTTTAGTCCGACGATTGATCCAGTTATGTGCACAAACATTCCCACACAGTGTTCAACCGTAGAATTTGCTATAATCGCTCAAACGGAAATATACGGGATGGGCAAGAGAAGGCAAAAAGGATTTGGGGCGAGTTCATTTTGGAAATGTTGAAAATTCGGCGCTCGCTTTGTTAGAATGGGCGCTGATGCAATTGGTTCAGTTAACACCGAAACGAACAGAGCGGAGGGAAAATGGGGCTGACACACATCCAAAAACAGGAAACAGACAACTTTATTAGGAGTTCATATGTTTACTGAGAGGTAGAGAGGGATACCGTCATTTTCTATTTCCGCGTCGGCACCTAACTTATGTGAGTTTTAATACAATTCGAAAAGAAATTACGGAAGAGTTATTTAGTGTCACATTTTAGTTTATTCAAAACACTATTTCAGCATGTTATGAACTACTCGTTATGTGAAATAAAATAGTGTCCTAAGCCGCATTAATTAAGAATCACTCAGTAGCAAATTGAATTTGCAAATCAATTGGTACAGAATTAAATTAGAAAAGCCAATTTTGAAACTCACTCATAGTAAAGGCAACAAGTTCACCAGTACCCCGGAATAAAACTATTACACATCTCTAATCGATTTAAACAACACGACCAGCATTTTTTGAAAAGAATTACTAAAATTCATTCTGCTCTTTAATATGTGACCAAGAATGAAACGAACATATTATGTGGAGCACGTAACAACATTTCAACATAAACAATTTGTAGTCTGCGTTTGACAGAGCATAACCCTTTCTTGCTCGCCCATAACCTTCGCCAGCAGCTAAGGAATTTTGCGTAGTTTGTTGGCTGGATAGTGTAATATATTGGTCACTTCGGTGGCCACATATTGAGATTAACATCACACAACATTCAACCTAAAACAAACTAAAATTAAATTGAGTAAATTGATATGTTAGAAGACATTTTTATTTTGAAGAAAAGGAAATTATTTGTATATGACGAATCTAAAAAACGCGATGATAAGACCAATATTTGTGAAGGCATATATGTTGGATCAAAACGTAGATTTTTATTATTATATTATAACCGTTATTATAACCACAAATATGGCAAAAAATCAAGATTTCTTAAAATTCGGATGTTATATCTCAAAAACGCGAATTGCTTGAACATTTTTTCCGTAATTGAACCCAAACTTTTCCGTCTAGTAACTGACGTGACCTGTGATAAAAACTCAATTAGTTTATATTCAACTCCAGTATTAATTTTCTTCCTACATTTATTTTCCCCAAAATCGCAGACGTGAAAACCTTAAACACTACAACTTTGCCTTGATTTAATTATTTTGAAAAATAATTTTAGTTTCTGAACGTATGGTCCGCCCGCCTACTCTAAAATACATACAAAATTAAGAAAATTAGGATTATTTTTAATTGGACTCTTTGAACCACAAGGAAGATCCTTTCTCATTCAAATTCGGAATTTATCATCTCATTCAGATGATACATTAACATCTGACGACGCAGTCCAAAGTTCGGTTATCGTCAAGGAAGCCATCTCATCACAAAACCCCCAAGAACACCAACTTTGGACAACTGTAAAACTCAAACCACTTACTATTTTGAGCTTTACCGCAGCTGTACAACAAAAAGTAGAATGTATGTGCCAAATTTCATCAAAATCAAACCAAGTCAATATCCGCTCTGGGTCGAAATTATGTCGAATTACCCACATTCAAACCACATAGAAATTTATACAAGTTTTTCCACAAGAATATGTTTGTGAAATTTCATGATTCTGAAGCTTTGTTTGACATCCATTCATTCGTTTGTCTATAGAGATGGCTTATCTAATATTATCTCCACAGCTTTCTCTTCTTTCGGTAACTTATAGTGCAATTTGACAAGGAATATTTTAATAGCCTCCACCATAGGATGGGGGTATACTACGTTTGTCACCTTGACCCTAAAACCTGACCCTACGACCCTAAATACATACATATCGCCATAAAATACTAAGACGATCTAGATGGTCTGTTGACTAGTTTCTAAAGAAAATGAGCTATGACGTCCAAATTTTCCAAGAATACGTCTACTAGTTGTAGATCGGTTGGGTTTAAAAATGGGCGAAATCGGTACAGAGGGAAACATTTTTTCCTAACGAGGAAAGGAAATACCCCCAATAACCCCTAATATTTCAAGCATTTAAAAAAAATTTGAAGATGCCTGCATTGTATTTCCTTGATATTTGGCAAGTTTAGTCCTTAAAGTGGTTCATACTTTCACGGGGTGAAATGGGGCAAAAAGGGATAAAAATGGTATCAGACAAACTACAATAGCTAGTGACGTGATATATGATGTGAACATCCCTCAACCCGCATATAAATACAAGAAAAATAAAGAAATTTTTCGAAATTCGTACTTTTAGCGGATAAAATTTGGAAAAAGGGATAAAATTGGTATTGACCAACTGGCTGCAGCTAGAATCATAAAATTTGGGCGAAATAGGTTCAAAGTGAACAGTTACTCCCCTAACAACGAATAAAAATACCTTCAATAAAAATGAATTTTTGAGGATTAAATGTGTATCCAATGATGTGGGTATTAGTGTCAAATAAAAAAATATATATTAAAATACTTCAATTATCACGATTTTTTCAAATTTACCTCTTAGTTTTCCCAGTTTATTCATATCTTGCTTTTTAAGAGTCAAAACTTTAAATGGTTTTTAATGCTAAACAAATACAGGTACAAGCTTGAAATTTAAAGCATTTTTAGCATATGTTATCTTCCTTAATTTGGCATTAATGTTGGTTTCATAGGGTGTGACTAAGTATAAAAAATAATTTTTGGAAATCTGTACCTTTTGGATTTTTGTAGTCCTTTTAAGGGGCTACAGGATGAGGAAATGAAAAACTAACTAACTCAATTTCACCTATAGTTTTAGATATATATATATATCATCTGGTTCAAGTGTAATATGGACTGTCGGACAGTGTAATAATAAATCATCAAGAACAGTACGTCTGCGTGAAGTCGACAGCCTCTAATCTACTGGTAATACTGTGGAATACACTCCATGGTGGATGGCATATAGATTCGACCCTACCCAATTTAAAGTCTTTTTATTACTTGTTTCCACTCATACCACATCCCAAAAATCCCAGTTTTGTGGGATTGTTTAGATCCACTTCACCCTGAAATGAATTTTATGTTTTGACTTATTTCTTTCTGATTTATTTCTTATTTAAGTTGAGTTTTGGTGTATTCAAAGTCTTAGAGTAGAATTTTATGGCAAATATTTTTGTATGACTTTTTGACCCTTTAAACCCCAGGTTTAGGTTTTTACCCTTTTGCACCAAAGAGGACCAAAAAGACCCCTATACTGAGGAGAAAGATGGTTAAAAATGTTCCTCGTAGTGTTTTTAGTAATATTTCTGAACACATTCTATACTTAAAATGTAAGGATCATAAGGATTCCAATGCCGATTCATTATAGGAATGTGCAAAAGGGGGGAAATATTGACTTTCAAGACACCGATACGAGTATATTCTTTTTTAACCCCCATCTATCAGAATCCGTTGTAAAAACCTTGTTTTATTTTTTTTGTGTTCCACAGTGTTATTTATTCTTTGGTGAATAGTGTGTTAGCGAGTAATAGCCGTGGGTCACTTTCGATGGAAACCTATTCTTATCTTGTCTCCCTTTTAGCTGCTGCAGTTTCTTGTAGTTCCGCAGACATTTCAGAAGCTTGGAAACCGTCAAGAGCACAAATATTTAAGTTGAAGTGTAACTTAATACTCTCCTTCAGGCCGTCTGTCCGTAAGTTTTTCAGCCGTGCTTCACGTTGGTGGGGTGTGGTGGGGTCTGAGGATAGGGGGGAATTTAAGCATAGTCAATGGCTTTGCACTGCACTTAAATACATGGCTGAAAGAAGAGTTAATGACTTAAAACATTACACACAAAACGACGAGAAGAAAGGTTTTAAACATTAGCAAAGCCTTTGTCAATAACAAAAGGAAGCTAAAGGATGCGAAAAATAAACAAACAAACACACAGCTCACATACCCGCAGAACAGCAAGCAAAGTAAAGCAGCTGGGAACAGTGGAAAAAAACAAGCACCAAGCCAAGCATGCTCGAGGAATGGGTAAAAAGTTAAATACAGTACCTGTGAAAAGGATACTTGAAATCACAAGAAACTCATCACACACACACACCCGAACACAGCATCACCGGCAGGACAACAATCAGCTGGAGCGTTGCTAAAGTCGATGCAGATTTGTCTGAAGAACAATGGAGCCAAAAGCGAAGTCATGGGAAGGGGGTTGCAGAAGGACAACGACAACGACGACGACAAGATAGCGTGGCGCAGCGTAGCGTAACGTGAGGCAAATGCTGCATGCATCCAATGTGCATATGACTAATTACGAAACATTAAATGACAAACACACACAGCCAGGCAGAGAGAGAGACACTGGCAAAAATGAAGATGGGGAAGATGTGGAAAATGTTAATGATGCATTAGCTTAAGCCCGAGCCATACGGCGTTGAGGCATTTTTTCCCTGGGATCACAGCGTTGGCATGATAAAGATGAAAGGCTTAATTGCTTACAAGACATACAACGAGTCTCCTCGTGCACGGGCATCTGGTCCACTCCTCCTGTTCATCCTTGACGTACTCATGCAGCACATCCCATTCAAGCGTCGAGTATTTGTTTAGTGTAAGAGACTGTAAATCCTTTAAACATACATGAGAGTTACTCACAGACAGACAGACAGACGGGCTGACAGACAGGGAGACTTAGGCCCCCTCCTCGTACTTGTGCCTATCACAATTCACGTGTTCTTTTTGTTGTTGCTGTTGCTTTTTTATTGCGTCATCATCGTAGCATATCCGAGGAATTCATATTCGAAACTTATACAGAGGTTAAGCAGAAGTAACAACAACAACAACGGCAGGAGGAGCACCAACAGTGA
Source organism: Polietes domitor (assembly GCA_947397865.1). Classification (NCBI taxonomy): domain Eukaryota; kingdom Metazoa; phylum Arthropoda; class Insecta; order Diptera; family Muscidae; genus Polietes; species Polietes domitor. Next base: position 99,241,006 of record OX377622.1, on the reverse strand, counting down.
CAGTGCCATTCCACCAGAGCTTCGTGTGTATTTAAGGCTTACCAGTATCCGTTTTTTTTTGACAGGATGTATGTTGGCAAGGGGGTTGGCATTCGGGGGTACAGGCCAGGAGACAAATAGGAAATTTATGGCCGTTTAAGATCCATGAAATTATGCCATACATCAAACCCCAAAGATAAATGCCTGTTCAAACGAAAGGACTTGTAAATGCAGGACGAGTCGTGCAGAAAATTTGCATATAATCGCATGTAATACAGTCACCCGGGCACATGCTATACGAGCAGCTAATTTACACCAGGATGTTATATCCACGAGAAGGTTGTCTGCCAGCAAAGGCATGATAAGATTGGATGTATATATTATGGGGGAATCAAATAACAATGATTTCATATCGGTTTAAAAGACACATCTTAAGGGGAAATAGGATCGAACGAAAACAAGTTGGAGTTGAGAAAACCAAGCTCAAAATTTCAAGCTCGAATATTGAATTGGATTACACGGCACAGTGGAATATTTGCATATAAGCTGCGAGAGAAACTCGAAAGAATCGAGTTAGGTCCTTGAAGTTTCGCAAAGATCTCTGAGATTATCAAATTAGATTAATATTAAATCCGTCAACACCACTCACGTGACATAAAAGGAAAAACATCGGTTATCATGAAATTATGTTCCACTTGTTTGTGTCTAAGGACGAAATGTAGTTTCAACAAGATGGTGTCACGTACCATAAAATCCGTAAATAATTCATTTGCATTATGAGTCATTCACTGGCAGTTTAATTTATGATGCCATGGAGCTGACCTTTTTTATTTGGGTTCGTTTTCCAAGTCTTAGTTTTGTGTTGTGTCAACAAGCACTCGGCCACCTACGCTTCGAACGATAAAAATTGAAATGAAATTCATTCACATTTATGCCAAATGGCAAAGACAATTTTCGAGAAGGGAGTGTGAATGTGTCAGAAAAGCCGAGTATGTCATTGGCTCCATGTGCTCTTCCATACATAACGTTATAATTTATCATTTTGCCTATGGTGGGTGTATTGATGTGAAACGAGTTACTTTGTGAAAGCAACAGAAAACGTTAGAAGCAGATGCCAAAATTACTAAATGAGGAAGATTTTTTTAAAAATTTCCTCCAAAAAGAGCAAAAAAATATGAAGAAAATTTTATTTTTTCTGGTGACCAGTGCGGACGACATGCAGTTTTGCAAATATCTCTGTTACAATATTGCTTTCTGTTCTCTCGCTAATTTTAAATTTAGAAGTTTTGGAAAAATTAAAATTTCCACGTAAAGTGACCTATGTTTGGACAAAATTTTAAAATCAATTTATAATTTAAGAAAACACCGATAAACATTCGATTGGCAATATAGCAAAAATCTCAGTCAATCAGAATATGGGAGATATTTAAACATATTTAAGGAAAAGTATCACACCCGTTCCAATGGAATCACCCAAATATTGCCAAAAATATTCTCGTAGGAACAACACGAAGTTACCACTTGTTACCCCTAGTGTTTATGTGGCTTCCAATTTTTTAGAGATGCTTTGCATGAATTAAGGAATGCCACCGTAAAGTTCGTACTCTTTTAGTTTTTTGAAAGAGTTATGCAAAGAACATACCAATTAATTGAATTATAAATGGATTTGACGATCGTGGTCAAATATTGATGTTGATGAATTTAAAATGCATTAATGTTAAAGTAATTGTTAAATTTGTAACTATAGAGGTTACCTTATGGTCATATATCTCGGAAACAAAGTAACATAGTGAAAATTCGTTTTTTTTTTGCTTTAAAAAAGTATAATTTTTTGTCGATTTTCTTTTCTGGTTTACTTGAATGTTGTCAAAATTCAATATGAAACAACATGAACCGAGGTCCTGGCATTTACAAATATTGATAAACTGGGTTGTGAAATTCACATTAATTTAAAAACAGTGTATTACGAACTAATACCAAATATATAATTGATTTTTGTAATCAATAAATTTATGCGTTTTTTCATGACAGCAAAACTAAATAGAAAGGAAAGTATTTTGTTTTATTATTTAATTGTAAAGATGGAAACAGTGCCTCGTTGAAAAATATCACCATGATGTATAAAAGAGCGAGTCCTGTGAATTTATCTTCGACGAAAATTGGAATTTTAATAAAAATATCTGCACAAAAAATTATCAATAAAAGATGTTTAATACAGCTTTCGAGTTAAAGAAGCTAATTTCAATCAAAAATATAGGGTTTCCCAGTTTAGTTATTACTTGAAACAAAGTTAAATTTCTTTACATATTCTTTATACTATAAATATCTATCGTCCATCATAGATTTTTTTCAAGAATTGTGACCAATTTATATGTGAAAAAATACAATTTATAAAAATTTGTTCATACAGCCGCCTGCAACTCCCGAAGTATTTGAATGACTATACATTAAGGCTGTTTTTCTTTAAGACTGGATAACTAAGCTGCGATAACAAAAATCTAAATAAAATGTTAAATTTTCACTGAAAATAAAAAATTGTTTTTAAAATTGTTGCCAAAAGCAATATCAATGTGTGTGTGAAAACAAATTTTGAAAAAAAAATAATTGCTTTTGGCGACAATTTTAAAAAATAATTTTTTATTTTGAGCAAAAAATTAAATTTTTATTAACGTTTTTGTTATCGCAGCTTGTTATCCCGGCTTAAAGAAAAACAGCCCTATTGTTTTGAATGCAATTTCCATAACTTTTAAAATGTTGAAGTGGAATATACGCGTTATATTTTTTTAAGTTTTTACAATTTTATTTTGATTTTCGAAATGATTACATTAAATAATTTTTGAAATTTAAAGTAGTTTCCGTAGATGTCAGTGACTGTGAAAGTGTGGAAGTGCAAAAGTGATGGCTTCTATTTTTTGCGATTCTCTTTGCAAACTCAACCAGAATTTCAGTGAAAAACGTATTATATTAACAGAAGGTATAAAAACATCGAAAGTACAACTTCAATTAAAAGTTATTGAAACAAGGCATATTACATTAAAATCGCTCAAGTATTTCAGGAGTTACAAGCGATAGAATGAACACTTCTTTTTATTTAAGAAATATTTTTCCCAGTTAAATTGGTCACAATTCGTGAAAAAATCTTACTTTGATTTGAACTGGGAAATTGTCCTGGCTCAAGACCATTTTGCTTCTATATTTAATAGAATGCAAATTTATTTACAAATGGCATGGTGCATTTAAGCCAAGTAGGCTGCAGACTACCACGATCATGATTTCAACATCAAACCCGACCTCTAAAGGGTGATTTTTTAAGAGCTTGATAACTTTTTTTTAAAAAAAAACGCATAAAATTTGCAAAATCTCATCGGTTCTTTATTTGAAACGTTAGATTGGTCCATGACATTTACTTTTTGAAGATAATTTCATTTAAATGTTGACCGCGGCTGCGTCTTAGGTGGTCCATTCGGAAAGTCCAATTTTGGGCAACTTTTTCGAGCATTTCGGCCGGAATAGCCCGCATTTCTTCGGAAATGTTGTCTTCCAAAGCTGGAATAGTTGCTGGCTTATTTCTGTAGACTTTAGACTTGACGTAGCCCCACAAAAAATAGTCTAAAGGCGTCAAATCGCATGATCTTGGTGGCCAACTTACCGGTCCATTTCTTGAGATGAATTGTTCTCCGAAGTTTTCCCTCAAAATGGCCATAGAATCGCGAGCTGTGTGGCATGTAGCGCCATCTTGTTGAAACCACATGTCAACCAAGTTCAGTTCTTCCATTTTGGGCAAAAAAAAGTTGGATATCATCTCACGGTAGCGCTCACCATTCACAGTTACGTTACGATTCGCATCATCTTTGAAGAAGTACGGTCCAATGATGCCACCAGCCCATAAACCGCACCAAACTGTGACTTTTTCTGGATGCATTGGTAGCTCTTGCAATGCATCTGGCTGATATTCACTCCAAAATCGACAATTCTGCCTATTTACGTACCCATTGAGCCAAAAATGAGCTTCGTCGCTGAACACAATTTCTTTCTTTCTGAACTTTCTTAACAGAGCACGCATTTTGATAATAAAATTCAATGATTTGCAAGCGTTGCTCGTTAGTAAGTCTATTCATGATGAAATGTCAAAGCATACTGAGCATCTTTCTCTTTGACACCATGTCTGAAATCCCACGTGATCTGTCAAATACTAATGCATGAAAATCCTAACCTCAAAAAAATCACTCTTTATAAGGAGATGATTCTCACAAACAAACGAGAAGCACAACTCACTTGCCTTGATGTTGAAAAGTCGCTGCGAAGCCACTTGAAAAGACTTTTGACATGGTCGAAATCATGATCGTGGTAGTCTGCAGCCAAGTAATAAATGTCACCACGCCATTTGTAAATAAATTTGCATTCTATTAAATATAGAAGCAAAATGGTCTTGAGCCAGGACAATATCCCAGTTCAAATCAAATATTGATTACAGACCAAAAAATGCAAACGAAAAAACTAAAAAAATCGTACTTTTTCCAAAAATACGCATACAACATTTTTATGAGAAAAAGACATGCACAAACTTTCAAAACAATCACAGCTATCGAGGTCAAAAATCAATATCAACATATATATAAAAAAATCCCATTCATATCCATAAAGAGTGCTCTATTGTTAGCCTAAAAGTGTGAAGTAACTCAGGATTAGAAAAGACTATGAATGTATAATTAAGCGGCGATAACGAAAATATATGTTTCAACTTTTTATTGGTAAAAGTTATGAATCAAAACAGATTTTGAAAAATATATTTTGATTTTCACTTGATTTTATTTGTCTCAACTTGCAATTCTAAAACAAATTATGCATATAAAACACAGTACGACAGTACTTTTTGGAGCTGAACAGGACTATAGACGTCATATATAGGAGTACTAGGTACTCAGTTTTCCATTTGGTGACCTTTTCTCCTTTTTACAGGACCTTCAATTCACAAAGGATATTTGTAGATGTTTTAATAATTTATTTTTGTATTTTTCCGAGATTATACAAAGGCTATATGGGTATCAAATGAAAGAGAAAAATATCTGCTAACAATATGGCTGTTTTTCTTTAAGACTGGATAATTAAGCCGCGATAACAAAAATCTAAATAAAATGTTAAAATTTCACTCAAAATAAAAAATTCTTTTTTAAAATCGTCGTCAAAAGCAATATCAATGTGTGTGTGAAAACAAATTTTGAAAATATAATTTTGTGTTAAAAATTTTTGAATTAGCCTGGATAATTATCCAGTGTAAGTCAAAATGATGGATATCGAGGCTAAGTCCAATAAAGTCGACACAAAATATTTTTTTGAAAATTTCTTTTGATACATATATTTATATTGTAGTTGGCGACAATGTGAAAAAATATTTTTTTATTTTGAACGAAAAATTAAATTTTTATAAAAGTTTTTGTTATCGCAGCTTGTTATCCCGGCGTAAAGATAAACAGCCCTAATAGCCTAAAAGTCATGTATCTGTATTAGTTTGGCATTTACAATCATTTCAGATTTCCTCCTTAAAATTAATAAAATTTAACATTTTAAGGAAAAACTTTAAATATCTGTTAGTTTTAAACTAATACAGATAGACTCGACAAATTCGAAGCATTTTTAAGATATATTCTTCACTTCCAGTTAATACCCATATGATCTTTGCATGACTTGCAGTGCAAAAGTATGCAAATAAATTATTAAAGGGTTATTAAATTTTCATATGGTGTTTCCGAGTGTCCGTATTGATGTCTACATTTTTTCATTCAATTAAATGTCCGTGAACTGAGCCGGTTGTTGGAAATAGTAGAGTTCGAACGATTAATCGGCCTTCGGCTAAATAATTACAATTAAAAATTTTCTAATGATGTTTCTCTTTTTATTGAAGCCAGTTAAATATAACCACTGAAAAGGAACTACCATGTTAAAAATTCCAAACCGATAAACCACAGTTTTTGTTGGAGCTTATATGCCATAAAAATTATCGAATTTTTTCAAGGAGTTTTTATGAAACGTAATAATTTTTTCTTAGAAAGAGAAATTAATATTTCGTTTCTTATTGTGTATTTGGCAAATCTTTCGGTTCGGATCCATCACGACTCGTCGACTACTTATTGAACTGTCCTCGAAAGAAAAAGTTATTCGAAAGATTAAATCGACTTGACGTATATATTTTCACGAGCTAATCGATTTTAGCATTTACTACATATTTTGAGAAACATTCGGCTTTGGCCGAAGTTTAGGATATTGGCCGAAGTTCGGCTTCGGTCCACTACCTCTGTTTGATCGAGATAACCCATTCATTCTTATAATTCCCTTAATATGCACCAAGTTCTGGAATCCGGTCGCCACCATGTAGGCCCTAACAACTGGGCCAAGGACTTACCACCACAGAGTCTGGTTAACCTACAGCTAGCGTTAATCATTTCTACATCTATACCTGTAGGTTATGTCTAATCAGAGTTAGTTAAAAATTAAAAAATCAGAAGGTCTCAATAGAGCAATATATGTTGGAAATAAAATTTAAGAAAAAATCAAATTGATGTTTTTGAAACTTTACGCATACAAGTAACCTCTGATTTGTATTTATGTCTAAAATGCCACATCATGTTAAGTTAAACATCATCCTGTCAACTTTTCAAAACATTTTTGTAGATACATATATTCGTTGGAACATTTAAATTAGAAGTGTTACAGCTTCCACAACAAAATTATTAAATATTTAAAGAGATTGTCTTTAAACTTTTTAATTCTGTCGTTTATGCGTCTTCTACTTCTTAAGGGGCATGACACCCGGCTAAATCTGACACCCTGCGTTTAGCAAGTATTGAGAAGTTCCCAACAAACACGCTCAAAGCACTCAATAAAGTTTAGCCGGAATGCCAAGGATAGCTGCGTAAACATCTGTTACCACCGCCAGCCGCAAATCGATGGCACGGAGGCACTCGCAGACAGACAGAAATGTTGAAATGTATTTAGGCGAGATGAGAGCTACTTGAGGTAGAACTTGGAAATATGCCCCCACCCTACCCCCCTTCAGAACACAAACACACACATGAGTAAATATTGTATATGTACATGTAAATATGTATAAATATTCATAAATATTTACCTTGCATTGGATTGGCATGTGTATTAAAGATGATACTGTGCGCTTCGGTTCAATTTGAGCCTAGTTAAGCCGCTTTGCCAAGCAGCACTGCCGCCACTGCCACCGCCGATGAGTCAGTGCAAAGGCATTGTGTTGTGATGGCTCATTTCGGTGCGGAGGATTTTCGTTTCGTATGTTTGTTTTGCATTAATCATCATCACTGATTTTATTTGAATGTTTTGCGAGTTTTACGGAGGCTTGAGAGTTTTTGGAATTCTTGCCCTACACAGGAGTGGAAGTGATGGATTGCAATAAGGATGTGGATAGGAATGGATGGGGGAAGGAGCAGGCCTCAATGGTTTAAGGCATTTGCGAAGAGTTGTTTTCATTGACACTCTTGACGACAAGTTGTACTTGCCCAAAGGCACGCGAATTGCAAGAGGCATTTGCTTTTTGTTAAACACTTTTCAAAAAATATATAATTTTATTTCGTTGTCTTTAAGGCACTCAAAACAAATCGAGAAAAAAACACTCGAAATTCATATTCAAATCAAATTTCACACTTTTAACAAGTCAACAAGCCCATCGTGGTGGTGGTCAGGGTGGTGGTGATCTCCCACACACACTCTGGTCGTTCCCAACCTTTGATTCAAAGTTCTAAACAGCGACTGAATTTAGAGTGAGCGTTGCACTGGTATTTAATGAATAAATTAGCCACAGGCAAGTGTCCGGCATTGATCCCGGCCGTAGTGAGATGTAGTGGCAATGATGGCCGCAACAATCTGAATGCACAACACACCAAGCAACGACGATGATGACAACGACGACGACCACGACTACAACAAGCAAACACGAACAGCAGCAGCAGCATCAGCGGCCGCCGCCGCACATCGAAGATGACTTTGGCAAGTTATGTGTGTTGGTCGGTCGGTCGCTAGCTCTCCTTGGCAAACCCGGACCCCAATGCAACCCCAACCCCGACTCAATTCAATTCATCTGGCAGACAAGGCGAAGCGCTGGGTCACAGATTTCGCACAACATTTTTTGTTTGGAAGACGTTGACGACGACGACAACGCCAATATCTGAGGGATAACAAGAGTAAGAACAAGCAGCCGCGTTGCTCGTGTCGAAGTCTCGTTGCTCGCTGCAGAACTCTTTCGGCAGTCTAACGTCCGCTTCCGTTGGCCTTTGTTAGCTGTCTGCTCCAGAAATTCCTGAACTCAATGGCACAGACCCCGACCAAAGCTGCTTTCATAACAGTGCAGTGCAGTTTTACGAAGGCCTCTACGAGAGTGGGCTGCCCAGTGCTTGAACGCAGAACTCTCTTTCAAACACACACACACTCTCTCTCTCTCTCTCTCTTGACCACTTTGGGTGTGCAAATTATAACAATTAATTAACGCATGCTCGGTGTGTAAACATCCACTCTCTCGCTCTCTCTCCTCCGCCAAGCACCTCGTGGCTCTTCGTGGCTAACTGTCGTTGAGCATAGAGCAGCCCGCAAATGTTGGCTGCTCTAATTTCTATGTAAGAATGTGGGTGTGTGTATGTGTAACTGTGTACGTTGGACAATGTGGTTTACTTTTCAGCAAGTGGGGGGTTTTGATGTTCCCATGGCTGTCGTTATGCTGCAAAAGACCCTGAAGCAGCTTTAGGTATATGCCAGGGGTTTAAATGTCTCATACACTCGGGCCGCCAACATCAACTCACTCTCTTTCTCGGTCTGTCTGTTCGTATGGGATTTGTCGTCCAAATAGAGGGGTAAAAGCTTTTTCTCCTGTTCATCTAGACATTATTCCCCTCTTTGTCGTATAAGAGTTTTCCGGGGAATTGTTACTGTTATCATTTTGTTGTAAGCCGTACAGCCGTTAGATTTCACTGTTGCTTCTGGCTTTGCCAGGGAGTGTAGTGACCATTTCCATTTCCGGCTTTTATAAACATTCCCTTTGCAAGGGGGTTTTCCGGGGTTCTCATCTTCGTTTCTTTGCGGAACAATTTGTAGAGCATATTGTTTGGCGCTTGTTGTTGCGTTACCGCCGCTTTAGCGCCCTCATAGGCAGCGCTTCGTCCTAACATCGCTAGCGTCGCTGGGCCGCTGTTACGGTACTAGGCCCTCAGCATTTTCTGTTGGCATCCGCATGAACGGCGCTCTGTGCTGGAGTGGAATTGTTACTTCGTTTGCATGGCTGGCTTTCCATGTTAAACTTGTAGACTGTAATTATTATCGTATTACATTTGAACCCCAGAATATTTTCACATAATATTTGCCCCTTATGTTGTTGGCGTTACCGGTGTTGGACAACTGGAGTTGGAGGTTATGTTGTTGTGTTGCGAAGAACAACCGAATGTTATTTTAGTTGGTGGCAATGTTAGTTCTAATTGCCTGTTTTCCGACTGCTGTCATGCTGCCGACCCTGCAACGACTCTTAAACCACTTATTGTAGCGCTTCTTCACGATTTCTGTCGGACAACAGAGCAACTAAATTGACACTGTAAATTTTCCGTTGGAAAATTCGTTTGCATTCCACAGAGGATGTCGATTTTCGTAGAAGTGCAGTAATATTACAGGAAAATATATTTTTTAATATAGCCAGACCAAAACAAATACACATCTCGAAAAATAATTTTATAAATAAATATAATATTTTTATCATCTCAAACCACGCTTACAAAGCAAGTCTACCAATACGTTTACACTATATAAATATCGAAATAATACTTCAAGTCAATTAATAAAATAAAAATTCTTATATTTATATTTTCAAAAAACTTAAATACCGTGAATATTGGTAGGTAGTGGGTGCTACAGTTGGGTGTATTTCCATTCTATTTTAATTGCAAAAGTACAAATTTTTGAAAATCCATATTCTCACGAACATAGTGCAAAATAACCTAACTTCATGATTCTACCCATTTTTGACGTAAAAGTAAAAAATACGAATTTGGAAAAATCTTTTTATTTTGCGTGTCTATGCAGTCTAGCTGCGGCCATTTGGTTGGTACCATTTTTATCCCCTTTTTCCTAGTTTACCCCTTTAAGAGTACGACTTTCTAAAATCTCTTTATTTTACGTGTCTACGCAATAAGAGGGAAGTCCGCACCGAATTCCATCATTCTAGTAAATCATTTAGTTGGTACTATTTTATCCCTCTGCACACATTGTATCCCTTAAAATTGCGAATGATTCTAGCTGCGGTCATTTGGTTGGTACTTTTTGCATCTCTTTTTCCATTTAAACCCCAAAAAGTACGAATTTCGAGAAACCCGTTTATTTTATGTGTCAACGCAAGCAGAGGAAGGTATACTCCGAATTATTCTATTATTCTAGGTGCAACCGTTTGGTTTGTACCATTTTTACCCCTATATTCCCATTTTATCCCTTAAAAGTACGAATTTGGAAAAATAATTTTATATTATGTATCTACTCAATTAGAGGAATGTAAGCACCGAATTTCGTGTTTCTAGTTGTTGTCGTTTAATATGTACCATTTTTATCCCTTTTTGCCCCATTTTACCCCCTACGAATAAAAATCACTTTGTGCTGCACGTTTTTGTTATAGGGGGATTGCGCACACCCAATATCAAGTACAAGCGGACATATTGAAAAAATTTACTTAAATACTCTAAAATATTAGGGTTTATTGTGGGTATTTGCAGCCCTTGTGAGGGAAAAATGTTTCCCTTTGGGCCGATTTCGCCCAGTTTCAATCCCATTCGATCTACGACTATAAGATGCATTTATGGAAAATTTGAACGTCCTAGCTCCTTTGGTTTAGATGCTAGCGTGTTTTCAACAGACGGATGGACTGACATGGCTAGATCGTCTTAGAATTTTATAACGATCAAGAATATATATGCTGTATAGGGCCTCAGGTCGATATTTCAAGGTGTTACAAACGGAACGACATACTGGAGGTGGAGGGTATACAAATTAGAAAATGGTATTGCTGTCTCCACTTTTATCTGCCCTTTTATACCCTAAAAGCTCAGCTCTTTGGCCAGTGTCGTAGAACAATTTTATATATCGCTTCCTTAATTCTAAAAGGGCGTAGCTGGCACTATTTTCGAAATAGATTTTTACACATTTCGATGTGTTCCGCCGTTTTCTATCGGAATATTACGCCCTTTTAGATTATGGGCATCTTCCAGTGGCCCGGATGCAACTTTAACACGCTTTAAACGACGACAAAACAAGAAAGAAACAGAAAGGTCGATTCGCATTTTGTCAGGATTTCGTACAAACAACAATTATGCATTGAAACGGATGCTGCCAAAAACAGAAGTACTTTTGAAAATCGTATAGAAATATACAAAGTTTAACGATTTTTGAGAACTTTGTTTTTCCATATATACATGTAAATGAAGATCAGAGGATAACTTTTGTTCGAAGATTTGTGAAATTTGGAAATTATCTCGTGGAAATTAACGTGTAGTAAGAAAAGTAGTAATTTTCGTTATAAAATTACAACTTTACAAATTTCATAATAGTAATAGTTATCGAAATGAGGAAAAGATAAAGTTAAAAGCTATTAGTGTGGTCTGATTTCATATTTTGGTGGTCCTTTTTAGGGAGACGTCCATATATACAAGTAAGAAGTAAGTGCGGCCAGGTCGAATCTTATATACCCTCCACCACGGAGTGCATTCAACAGTATTACCGCAGATTAGTGGCTATTTATATAATATAGCCCTCTATTACATATAAATATAATACTGCAATTGCAATCAAAAAGTTAACATGAGGCAGCAATCTTCAAAAATGTGCCCTAAATTTAGGTGTATTGGAATGTACACATCTAATTTCATGATCACATCCGTTTGCTTGGTATTCGTTTTATTCTTTTTTCATGTTGACCCTCAAAGTATGAATTTGGACAAATACTCGTATTTTGCGTGTCATTCATTTCATCTAGCTTCAGTCGTTTGCTTGGTACCAATTTTATCGCGTTTTGATCCTAAAGGTACGAATATCGAAATATATATTTATTTTTCGCATATACACAGTCAGAGCAATGTACACACCGAATTTCACTATTCTATCTGCAGTCGTTTGGTTGGTACTTTTTTTATCCCCTTTTGCCCTATTATCTGCCTAAAAGTAAAAAATTTCGAAAAAATCCTTTATGTTTCGCGTCTACGCAGTCATGTTTCGAATACACCGATTTTCATGATTTCAACTTCATCGGTTTGGATTGTACCATTTTTATCCCTCTTTTCCAATTGTATCCCTCTAGATTACGCGTCTAAATACTTATATGGATGTACACCGAATTTTATGTTTCTAGCTGTTGTCGTATCATTGGTACCATTTTTATCTCTTTTTGTCCCATTTCACCCGCTAAATCTTTTTTGTACTTTTTGGTGTTTTCACGTTAGTAGACAAATGCCCGCAACAAATTTTTAAAATATTTGCTTAAATAATCTAAATATAAGGGGGTATTTTCAGTCCTTGTTAGGGAAAAATTTCCCTCTAGGCCGATTTCGCCCACTTTCAATCCCCACCGATCTGCAAGCCTAAGACACATTTATGGACAATTTGAACCCCTTAGCTCATTTCGTTCGGTAGCTATTGTGCTTTAACAGACAAAGAGACAGACATGGCTACATCATCTTAGAATTTTACCATGATCCAGAATATGTATACTTTATGGAGTCTCCGATGAATATTTCAAGGTGTTATAAACGGAGGAGGGTATAAAAAATCAGACAGTCTCTAACTCGATTTGTATGATATACGATGGGTCTATCACGCGTCATTTAGGTTGTTACAAACAAATGCACAATTTCTGTCATTAAAGCAGTTATTCTCTCTAACAACTGTTTTCTGCAGTTTTGCGTCAGCATTCTGAAGAGTTTGCAGTCTGTTAAAAATGTCTGCTGGTAATTAAAATATAAAAATAAGATACTAAAAGTGTGTTCTGAATTTAAAAGCCATTCAGACTGACGTTCCGTACTTTTTATTAGCTCGTGGCAATATCCAATTAAAAAATTATTGCAATATTTTTTAAGTAACAATAACTATCTTTTTAAAAATTATTGCTAATATATTCAATGGCTCCGATTAATAGTTTAAATATATCGAGATTCTTTCAGTTCATACCCATATTGATCCGATACGTTAGGAAACATAAAACATATGATAGATTTTATTTATATTTTATCAGAGAAAAAGAGTCTTGAATTTTTGTGTTTTTAGTTCTGACAAAAATGGACGGTATTGGAAAAGTGGGCGTGGCACCTCTCATGCGAAGTTAAAACCTATAATTGAATACTGTCAGTTCTATGACACCTAGACTGCTCAAACTTTGACTAAGTGCATTTAGCATCTATGTGCGTAGTTGTGCCAAAATTGAAATTTTGTGTGAGTAGATCCAGTGTAAATAGTTGTGCAAAGATGGGCGGAAAATGGGCGTGACTCTTCTCATATGAAATTAAAACCGGTTTTAGAGTATATTCGACACCGAGATTCCTATTGTTGTGTGAGTTAATTTATTTGTAAAGTGCTCAGACAATATACAATTGGGCGGGATTTGAAAGATGGCGAATTTTTGATTTGGATTTTGTAAAATTACACGTTTTCTTTGGATTTTCCTAGCGCAATATTCATTCGCCAAAAGCCGACTTAAGTCAAGAAAACGGAAATTATATTAATTTTTTAGTTTTTGTGTTGTTTGATTAGTGAACAATTTGATTGACTTTCTATGTGTTGTGAATGTAGTACAGCTATTCGATTAAGTAAGTTCTTCTTACGTAGGAAGAAAAACAATATGAAACCTGATTTTAATTTGCATCTGCCTGGCAAAGCTGGGGGGTTCAGTTAGTATTGTATTAAACTTACATTTTATACAGAAAAATCTATCATCTTTAAGTTTTCGCGATAAACCCTTCTTAAGAGTTATTTGTATAAGAATTTTTTATTAAATACTGCTATGATAATGATGCTTAAGGGAAGAATGGGAATTTTTAATTACAAAATATACATAACAAGGAGTGAGTGTAGGATCACGGAAATCGCCTTCCACATTATCGTTAGTATCCTAGCAATAATTTGTTCGTCTAAACTTCTAAAATCAAAAAATTTGAATTATTCGAATTTAAAAAAAAAATCAAGAATCATCAATTATATTTGATTGAATAGAATTTTGCGCCAGTGATAATGGAGCATCTATTATTTATATATATTTTAATCCATTAATAATATATAATTTACGTTTTCTTCATTTAATTTTTTAATGGAATTAAATCGAAAATTAGTGCCCCGTTATTTTTTAATGTTTTGTAGGCTACATTAAAATTGAAGGAGGATTATTCATTTGCATTGGGTATTTCAAAAACTCTCCCGGCTAAGTTTTGATTTTGAACTTGAACTAGAATTCTGTGAACAGATTATTAACAATGTCCACTTTAAATTATATTCGTATCCTTATCCTTAGAGAACTCTCCTCCACAACGGCACCTCAGTTTATTAAAACAATTTCAATAATTCCATTGCTTTCCACCCCCCTCCATAGTTGGCATTCTCAAATGAACCCGATTTATAGAAACAAATCTCGAAATAAATAATAATAACAAAAAGAAATAAAATAAAATGAAATGAATGAAATTGTTGCTGAGGGCACTTCACTTCGCTCCTTTCCCCCCACCACCCACCACTAGACTCTATTCCATTCCATTTCGGGTATTCTGCCTCCATCTGAAGGATATTTAAATATTTATAAGCGAAAACTTTATTCTTAACACATTTGCTACAAATGAAATAAATCTTTTACCAATTTTTACCGAGTTTATTTGGCTGTTGTAGAAGAGCGAAGTAGTAACACACAACTCCTGTTCACAGTGGGGGATGGTGGTGAATGACTGAATATTCGGCAGGTTATTTATTTCTTTAGTTTAGATTCATTTGGCAAAACTATGTTTTTAGCATAATATTGAAACAATTTCTTACGGGAGAAATACATAACTTGGAGCTAATTTGCGAAACACAAATAAAATCACAGAATTTGGTTGCAACAGAGGCTTCTTTCCACAAGCCTTCTAAAACATCCAAAAGACTTTCTTATTCCCTTGAACCTTTCTGAAAATGATATTAGGACCCAAAATTCCGAAGAGGATGGTTGTTTGTAATAGTTGTGTATTTTTGACAAATTTTACTCAAATTAAAGAAACAACTATAAAACTAAATTCATTTTGCTACCCACTGTGCATTGCCCGCAACGACAAACCAACAGCAACGTGCAACGTATACATTTAACCTTTTTTGATTTAATTTAAAGCAAAATAAAAGCGCACAGCCACACACACACAACGACGCTCTACCGAAAACAGGAGGAGAGCAGTAAAAGAAAATACAGAATAGAAAGAAACTAAAACAACATTTGACCCTTTTTGTGGAGCAAACAAAATAACAACAAAACAAGCGCACACGCTCAACGAAAAAGCAAAGAAAATACGGCTGATGTGACACAAGGAGCAGGGAATAAAATAAACTTAAACACTTTAAACACACACATACACACAGTTAACAGTTAAGTGTTTTCTCAAGAATGGCCAAGTGATTGCTTTGATGCCGGTGACTTCCTTGGAACTCCTACGCAACCGCTATGGCAAATATGGGACAAAGTTTTGGACGAGTGTGTGTGTGTGTGAGCGTGCGTGTTTGTTTGTGTATTATCAACGACCAACACAAACAAACAGTAACCAAATCAATTTTCATAATCACTTTGAATTGTGTTTTCACTCGCTCCTAGGTCTATCATTCCCGTCCCCCCATTTTTTGCTCCTGTCTGCCTGGCTTTGGCCTGGCTGGCTGAGATGAAAAATGAATTTGAATGAATCGTTTGTTGACTTATTTGTCATTTTTGTTGTTGTCACGGCAAGTTCCCCTTTTGTTGGATTCACCCCGCTACACACATCGTCATCTTTGGGCTGTTGTTATTTGCTCACAGGCATATGTTTGTTTAGAAAAACAACGAAACCAAGACGAAGGACAGACTTCCAAGAAATCCTTGAAGGTAAACGTGTAGGTGTGTGTGTGTGCATGAGTGTCGATATATGTTTTGTTTAAAATCAAAACTTAAGTACAAGTTAACAGATAATAAAGCAAAAACCAAAGCTAACAAAACCCACACACAGGATCCGTGTAACAGGATATTTCTATGAAAATCCCCAGTTATGCCGCCCACGTTCATACTGCAACCAGCAAAACTTTTATCGTATATTTCCGAGAAATTAATAAATTCCGACAAAGAAACAAATTGATGTTCTGGCATGACTATTGATTCTGAGAAATCGAAAAAGCTATATGGATTTATGAGAAGCCTAACCCCATGTTTCTGTAATTATTTTCTTTCCTAGACAAACGATTGCTCTAAATTAAAAATCTCATAACATGTGCATTCTAAGTTACACAACGTATATGTTTCAGATATACGCTCCTCATTACTCATTCTTCTGACGTAGGTGTCAAGAATAGTAGGTGTGACGTAAAAAGACCAATATTGGGACGTTTTTCAAACTACTCATCAATCTATATTTGAAGATTGGGATCTTAACCAATGAATTCGACATGGAGTTGTCATAGGAGGGATGTCCTTTATTTTGAAAGACTTAAATTAGTACTAACTAAATTAACACCACTTAATTTTACTGATATTATGTTGTATTTATAATCAACAAAAACTGAAATATTTGAAGTACATTAATAAAGCAATAAATTTCTTATTTTTGAAGCAACAATTTTTAATAAATAAAATTAATTAATTTAATAATTAAAATTATACAACACTAAACATTATTTATTTATAAAAGTAATGAAAAACAAAAAAGTGTTTCCCCGAGCCACGATTCGAACCCGAGACTTTCTGAATGCAAAGCGGACACCTTATCTCTGTGACCCCATACACAAAATTCGTTCCCATTCACTTGTGAAAATACTATTCGTAAAATGTTACGGGATATTAACATATTATCGGCTTTTCTGGAAGTTGTTTAAAAGAACTTCCTCAAAAGCGGCAAAAATGCACGTTTGGATTTTGAGGTGCGATTAAAATGTGATTCATACGAAAAAAACGTCCAATTTTTTTGCTGGGGACTAAAGTCGGACGGGGCCGACTATATGATGTACCACTTTCTACCCCTTTACGAGGAAAAAATGTGGGACATTTATATGTAACTATGGTCGATATGGTCAATTTTGGATTTTCCGTTTTTATTGCAAACCATAATTCGAGATCATTTATATAATCTAATCGTGTTGGCGAAGTGGCGCATACATCAAAATTCTCTTCAATAAAATAACAACAATAAGTGCAATATACAATTTATTCTAGTTTTATCGAAGTTAGTGAAATTCGAAGTAGAAGTATTTTTTATTTGTTCATATTAGATGTTACACAAAAAAATATCTTCAGTTTTCAACGAAAAATGCTCTACAGCGAAAGTGATACAGGTTACTCTTCCGTGGAGTAATTGCATTAATTCGCAAAAACATATTTCTTCATCTGAAGAACCAATAACAGAAAATTATGTCCTACGTCTGAAAGGAATAAAGAAAAAAATCGGCTAAGTTATCCAAAGCGATTTTTCGAAATATTTAAAAGACATATTTTCACATCGGGTCTCACCATTTCAATAAACATAAAATGCATCATCTATGGAAATTTAGTAATTCTTGGACTTCGGAGCAAAAAAACTAAAAAGTAGAATAAAGAAGATACTACAATGAAGGTTTTTATGATTGCTTTTCGTAGGATTAAGCTGACGGAAAACGGGGATGTAATGGAATTTGCGATTGAAGAATCCTTCAATCAGTCTTTACTGTGACAAATTCGCAATAGCGATATGATAGTCATATATTTCCTTTAAAATTAAAATTGTAAAGAACATAAAGTATCGAATCACGAACTTATCTATAAGTTTCGCGAATCGATGGGTGGTTTTTATACCCTCCCTCTACAGAGTAGGAGGGTATATATCATTTGGGACAGAAAACAAGTGTAACGCATTGAAGGAGTGTCTAAAGACTCAAAGTAAGTTTGGACCAAATCCGTTTCACAAGTTTTTAAGTTATTTGAGCCATGTCCGTGCGTCCATCTATCTGGCTGGTGTACACGATAACTCGCGAAAGGAGCTAAGGAATCAATTCAAACTTTGCACATGGTAATATTTACCCCAAACTTAGTTTAAATTCGAAGATGGGTGAAATTGCCACGCCCTTCGGGTACCTCCCACACAAATGACCCATATTCCTATGTTAAATTAAAACGAATGTAACTTCCACAGGGATATTCGCAATCAGCTATGTTTTGGTAAATGTTAATGTTTTTATGATCACTTAAAGTGTACTAAATATGGCGGGTTTTGACACGCCCCTTCTAGTACCTCCCATGCAAATTACCCTAAACTACGTAAAATTAAAGCTGTTATAACTTCTATACGGATGATCGGAATGCTATGAAATTTGATATTTGGCAATGCTTTAATAGAAGTTACATTCGCATGAAACATGTGCGATATTGCCAGACCCCTTCTGGTACCTCCAACACAAAGTGGCATAATCCTTGGTTACAATAAAACCGATATAATATCCATACGGGTAGCGAAAATCATTTGAAATTTGATATTTGAAAAATATTTTATAACCACTTTAAACATAAAAAATATTTACGCTTTAGCCACGCCCTTTCTTGTACCTCCCACACAATTGAATATATCGAAAGTAATATTAAATCCTTCATAATTTCTATACTGGTGACTTGATACTTGATTATGTTTGCACAATTATTTTATAAATGTGGACGAAATGTGTGACACGAAACTCCTAGTACCTTCCACACAAATTATTCTGCCCTTATAACTTCCGTTTATATATGTTCTTTGAGAGTGAGGGTATATAAGTCGGTTTAGCCGACTGAAGCTTACTCGTTCAAAGTATATTGGATAATTTAGTAGATTTAATTTTGTACTAAAAATAACAAAAATCTATTTTCATGTTGTCGCTGACTAAAATATAAACATTTTTAAAAACAACATTTTATGTTGATTTTTTGGACTGAGCCTCGATATCCGTAAATTTGACTTACAGTTTAAACATACAATTATTTTTTTTAAATTGGTTTTCACACACACACACTGATATTGCTATTGGCGAGAATTGTAAAAAATATCTATAATATTTTGACCATAGCCTCAGTGAAAAATTTCATTTAAAAGTCGCCAAAGAAGCACTTCATAAAATTGATGAAATAGGTTTCATAAAGAACAAATCGATGAAAATTATCATAGAATTTCTAAAACATTTCTTTGAAAGTATGAAATTCAGGTTTACATTATTTTTCATAATATAGTTTAGGAAAATGTTCATAGATTTTATAAAGAAACTTCATTAGTTTGGCAACTAAGTTTCACAAATTCAACGATTTTATTTTATGAAATATGATATGTTTATTTATGAATTTTGCACAAAAATATTCTCATAAATGTATGAAATCGGTTCATAAATATTATGAACGCAAATTCTTTCAGTAAAAAAAATAATAATTTATAATAATTTTAATTTATTACATTTAACGAATGAGTTGGGTGTTTTTTTTTAAATTGGTTAGGTCTTTTTGTTCTGGCTATATCATGTCAGTTTTTCATCCCACCTACACGAAATTTTAATACAATGCGTATCTGGATATACTCACCAAGAAACAGCAATAAAACGGATTTCGAAAAAATGAGTTGGGACTAGGGTTTGGGGTTTCCCGGGTTTTTCATTTCCCGGGAAAACGGGAATGAACATTTTCATTCCCGGGAAAAAATAATTTATTTTAGGTATGTCAAATATGTTTTAAACTATCAAAATTTAGTAACAGGTGTGATTTTTTTAACCCATTAACGCCCACAGTACACGTCCGTGTACACTACTGCAAGGATTTCGTACTTTTTTTGATCATTTTCAATATGGATGCACTTCTTGATTATGAAACTATATGGCACAAGTAATCGAGAGGAACAAAGCAAAATTATAATAATCTAAAACTAAATATTTTTTATTATTGTAGTTGTTATTACGAACATGATTGAAAAGAAATTAATGAATGCGTGTTAATGGGTTAAAATACCGCCATAATACAAATTAAAAACGAATGTTTTTGGAAAAATATTTTAGAAATTATATTTCATTTTACAAATATTTTACTCTAGACAAACGGTCAGAATTGAAGGAGTCATAATATTGGACATTAAAATCACAAGCACAAGTGAACTGACACGTACACTAGATTAAAAAAAATGAAACAAGGAACCCGAATGGCTGAGAATGTTGTTGTCTTCAATTTAGAAGATTCATTCATCTAGAGAGGAAAATATTTTACAGAAACAGGGGAAAATATTCTAAACTGTAAATGCAATAGAAGCGTTAAAAATGTTAATTTTTATTAAATAAATTAAAGAAATAAAAACATTGAAATAGTGCAGTAAATAGTCAGTAAAAGGGTAATTTAAATATACCGTAGAATATATTTCTATTCATATTAGATATCTCTTGAAAGTTTCCAGGTGTCAATTTTAATTTTATGCCTAGTTTTAGACCATTTGAGATTTGAAATATTTCTACAACTTCCCTTTTATATAGTAAAACTAAATTAACTATTAAAATGAAAAAAAAAATATTTCTTTTAATTTCCCGTATTCGCGGGAAATTTAATTTTTTTCACGGGACTTCCCGCCCATCTGAAATCTAAAATCTTACAATCTAGCATTTTCTAATGTTATAAAATTTTCCGAAATATCTTGGTCTATTAATTACTTTCTTTTCAGACGTTTAGTCTGAAATCTTTCAAATATTTTGGCAAAAAATAAAGATATTTCAATATCCAGACAAACCTGCATCAATATAACAAAAAAAGTATCAAAGGCATTCCTTCTAAAGCAAAATAGCAGGGACGTATCGAGAGTGATCGCAGTGCTGGCATTGGTCGTTAGCCAATTGGAAAGCAAGCGCGATGAATGAAGTACCAATTCAATAATTACTGCTTAATGAGAGGGCGAAAAGGTAAACCAAGCAACACCGAACATGCCTAATTGAAGGAGCTATTGTTGATACAAGAGTTGGTTGTAATTTTTTAAGTGCACCAAAAAAAATTAATTAAAAAAGTCGGAGTGATTGCTTCAGATCTAATTATAAAAAATTAAATTAGATAAGTACCCAAGGATAATTATCTGATATTAACATTGCATCGGGCAAGCTGATATATTTTAGTAATTAGCCCAAGGTTGACTCGATTTAAAAGAAAGGCATTTTTTATTATGTTTTTTTATTTTATTTTTACGTATTTGTTTATAATACGCTGAAAAAATACTTATATATATGCATTTCATTTTGTATTTCAGATTTTGAAAATTGTTGAATTGTATCTCATATATTTTTCAAGTTTTTGCCCTCAAATATTTATATTAGAAATTGTAGTTTCCTAGTTTTATTATGGCGCCAATACTGTGTATGTGCCAAATATAATTTGCTTGTAATAAATATTTTAAAACCAAAGATTTCTGAAAAAATATACAACGTCCATTTTCAAACTTGTAAGAAATCCTTTTAAAACTGTCTGGGAGACATGGCTCTATCGGTATCAAAAATAATTACAGGATTTGATACAAACACATTTAGGACCAACTCGGTCATACTTTACAACAGCTTTTATGCAAGCATATCCGCGAATATTTTACGCGTTTCAGAACCTTTTTTGCAATCGAAAGTTTCTCTGGGTGAATTGGGTAGAAAAAGTACACAACATATGAAGAAGATAATCTTGGAATGGAACGACTAATTCTTCTCCTTTACGTTTTTTGTCCTATGATGGGTTTTTCTTTGTCGTGGGGCGTTAGTTAGGGGGGTGGTTATTCTCCTGGTGATGAATATTCTGTGACTACCGCTTCCCAAAGTTGGTTATGTTGCTGTTTTTGCATTGGCTTGTTTGGGAAGATTTTGTGGTCTCACACCGCTGGTAAACCCTTTAGCTAGAAAAACAAACTCAAAGTATGCGATCTATCCACACACGGTGATGGGTAGGTGGGTGTGGGAGTGTGGGTGAGTGTGTGCGGGTGTTAGTGTGAGTGTCGTCAGGGCAAAAATGAAAAAGTAAGACCGAGTGGAAAAACAAACAAAGTTTGGCATGACCAACATTTTTGTAGTTTATTTATCCGTTTCCTGTCAGGAACAATCAGAATTTAGTTTGTTTCCGTTACTTCTCGTCTTTTTTGGATTTTTGGATGGTTGGTTGTTGTGGCGTGTATAGTAAGTAATACAAAGTGTGTTGTTATATTTGTCTATGAAACATAGTGTTACATAGAAGACGACCATCCTCGTCCTTGTCACTTTCTTCGTTAGACAAAACCAAACAGAGAGACAGGAGGTCGAGGGTAGTTTTCCTCGCCCCTCACTTTCGTCACTTTCACATACGTGAGCTGAAGTCTGTTTGTGTTTATATTTCAAATCCATTGGTACGGATGCGTTGGGTTTGTTTGACTTAAATTTTGATTAATTTTAAAAGCGTTTCACTCTGACCAGCACAGATATGATGTCAGCATTCGGCCTGTGTGGTCTGTTCGAAGGAAACTTTTGCCACCAAAAGAAAAAGAATTGCTGATATTCAAAAATGTCAGATAAAGTTCTTAAAAGAAATATAAATACACGAAGGGAAATACATACATCTTAAATTGTATACCTGAATTGGTAATCGGTCATAAATAAATTGGGGGATTATGGAATATGACAACATGGAATAACACAACTCAGAGGAAAAAATATTAAAAATTAATAAAATTATTTTCGGTGTAGCATATTTCAAAGTCCTTGTTAAAGGATATCGATTTGATTTCCATTTCATTCGACTCAGTTTCTTCATATTAATTGTAACTCTAGTACTAGTTACGATGAAGATGGGGAAAAATATGTGTCTAGTTTTTGTCCCCAACAACTGAATGGATGTCCGGCGACAAAGCGATTCACTCACTGACTGTTCTGGATTTTTGTGACCATTTAAATAAATTGAACTTTCAGTGCTTCAACTTTCACAAAAATGGCAACAACAGCACGAAGAATGACGCTCAGCAGAAGAGTGAACAAAAATTAAACCACTTCCGTTAGCAAACACATCTTTTGCACATGAATTTCCGAGATATTGGGCCATCCTTCAGAGCAGATCACAAAGACAAGCAAAACGATGCAACTAACAATCTTACTCTTTCACAAAAGAAGCGAAAAATCTGTGTAAAGTTAGTTCGTGTTAAAAGCCTTGTTATCTCAACTCTTAGCATAATCTCTCTTAAATATAATTTCAGATTTATACGACCTAGCAAAGAAAATTAAAAACGATATTAAAAAATTTATTTATGGAATTTTTTACTACAATTTATTTTTTTTCGAAGGTACCTTTAAAATGTGTACTCAATTTGGAAATAGAAATTTATTTGTTTAAATAAATGTTCTTATGACGAATAAAAATGTTGGGAATATCACTTTCGTGGTTTATGAACTGTCTCTAAAAATTGATGAAAAAAGTTTTTTTTGAAAAAAAATTTAAAAGAAAAAAATTCGAAATGCCATTCTATGGATATTTGTAGAAGTTATGGCCATTTCTAAAAAATCCGATAGTTCCAAAAGGAGAGTCATGGCTGGTTTACGAGAAAAATAAAAATATGATGTTATGAATAACCTACATTCCTTAATTTCAATCGAAGATCAAAAGAAAACAATATTTTAGCAGCTGTGGATTCATTTTTATACTCTCCTCGAGAGTATTACGTCTTTGTGCATTTGTTTGTAACACCCAAAAGGAAGCGAGATAGACCCATTGTTAATTATATCGCTCGACTTAGAATCACTTTTTGAATCGATTTATCTATTCTTGTACTCAGAGTACAGGTCGCAATTGTAGCCAGAATCAAAGGAAACTTTGCACAACAAAGTTTTTCGTTATAAGGCGAACGCTATTTAATTTGATGAAAATTGGTTCAGATTTATATATAGCCCCATACGAATTTCACTCCCGATTTGACTCTTTTCACTGTACATATTACAACAGTTTTTCTTCAAAATTGGCAAAACATCTTATATTTCATCTAGAAACACCTGTGGTAAAATTGTGTTAGATCGGTTTGTTTTATCGGTAGATTTAGCGCCTCAAATCCGCTCTAAAAACCACATATTTTATCAGATTATCTTCGAATTTGTCAAAACATCTTATATTTAAACTAGAAACACCTGTGGTGAAAATAGGTCAGTTCGGTTCAGATTTATATATAGCTCCCATTCAAATTTTGCTCCCGATTTCACTTGTTCCGCTCTAGAAACCACATATTTTATCAGATTATCTTCAAATTTGGCAAAATATCCTATATTTTCACTAGAAACACCCAAGGTGAAAATGGGTCAGATCGGTTCAGCTTTATATATAGGTCCCTCACAAATTGCATTCCTGATTTGACTTTTTCCAATTTGACACTTTTCACTCTGAATACCACACATTTTATCAGATTATCTTCAAATTTGTCAAAACATCTTATATTTAAACTAGGAACACCTGTGGTGAAAATAGTTCAGTTCGGTTCAGATTTATATATAGCTCCCATTCAAATTTTGCTCCCGATTTGACTTTTTCCGATCTAGAAACTACATATTTTTACAGATCTTCTTCTTTGATTTTCTCGAAAAAAGGCTCAAATTGACCCATAAAGAGACCAGTTAGAGGGTTAAGATCTTCCACAAAAATAATCCTCATACAATTCCACAATACAACTCTGACCATAAGAATTCTCTCAGACATTAACTTACAGCATTTTTTCATATAGTATAATGCTCCCTTCTACCAAAAAATGAAAACATTGACCCACTGTAAAAAACTCAGACGTGCTGGACCATAAGTTTGTTCTACAAAAATGATCTACTCAACATACCCTTTCAGAATTATGGGGTCGCTATTCTGTTCCATTCAAAAAGTCTTAATTTGTTGGACAGTGTTATTGTTCCTATTCGTTTCTTGACTTTTTTGTTTTTACTTACACGAAATCCTTTATCCAAAAATTTACAAACTTATTGTATATATCTTAAGGAAGGTAGGTACGGACAACAGTCCATATTACATTTGGACTGGAGGATATAGTTTTTTATTTCCTCATCCTGTTGTCCCTTAAAAAGACTTCAAAGTTCCACAGAATGCATTTTTTTTAAATACTTATTCCGTATACCGCGTACCGATAAAAGTGTCAAATTAAATAGGAAACTATCTTCTAAAAATGCTTTAAATTAGTTTTTTCGTTTGTGTTTTTGTTGGTCTGTAATCAATATTTGATTTGAACTGGGTTCAATACTTTAAATTTTATACTTTTACCTGTACTAGTTTAGCATTATGGTTGTTAATGTTAATCAAGTACTCTCTCTTCAAAAGTGGAATTTGAACAAACTAAGTAAACACAGGGAGAGAATTGAAATAGCTGCTGGTGCTAAACTAATAGAGATAGATGATGTATGAAATTCGAAGTATTCTTAACAGTTATTCTCCTCTTGAATTTGACAATTATAGAGTTGTTATAGGGTGTGTAGAAGTTTTTTAAAATAATTTTGGATATTTGTATCCTTTGAAAATATGTAGTCCTGTGCAGGGACAACAGGATGAGGAAATGAAAAACTAAAAGCGCTAATGAACTGCATTTTGCCCATAGTTTCAGACTTTGGATATAAATTTATTGCTCGAAAAATTTATTGGCTCGATCGGATTTTTAAATGCATTCAATTAAAAAACAATCAGTTAAAAATATGACTTTACATAAAAATCCGATGTCTCGTAAAAATACGCATTTTATATAAAAAAGGTTAAATAATGTCTTTGCATTTTTCCAAAAAATACTTAAATTTCCAAAGTGGGGAAAATATACAGTGGCCGACCAAAGTCAACATACGACTCCAATTTCGGATCCTGGGCGACTTGTAATGATGCAGCGAATATTAATAAGTAACAAGAAATCCGTATTTCACAACTAACTTAGACACATATTCACGAAAAACTAAAAAAAATGCATTGACAAAATTCTACATACGACCTAAATGTTATGCAACATTTTGTTGATTTCTACAGAATAATAGCGGAAAAGAGCGCCTCGGTAGTCGAGATGGTAGCGTGCTCGGCTATCAGCGTGGGGGTCGTGGGTTCGATTCCCACCAGAGGCTCTGGTCTGTCGCTGCAATAACTATCTACTATGGTCTTAGTCACCCCGGCTCAATCCCTGGACCCAAAATTAGAATATAAATTTACTTTGTATTGTAATTCATAATAAATAAAATAAAATAGCGAAAAAGTTACCATATTTTAATTTCTATTCTTGCTC
The DNA here is from genome assembly GCA_947397865.1 of Polietes domitor. Lineage (NCBI taxonomy): Eukaryota > Metazoa > Arthropoda > Insecta > Diptera > Muscidae > Polietes > Polietes domitor. The sequence goes on along the minus strand of OX377622.1, from coordinate 99,214,553 downwards.
TACGTTTTAGACTTCGTAGTTTGTTAGTTGGACAGTTAAAAGTGGGAATGGATCATCGAATAGAAATTTTAGCAAATGTTCGAAAATTAGTTGTAAATCGCGGAAGTGAGAACAAATATTTTGGTGAAATATCGAATCTCTAGAAATTATGGAAATCAACAGTTCAAACTGTATTTCAAGACACGAATACTATTAAAAATAAAGCCCGAAGTAACCTCCCAAGGAAGTTAAGTACGAGTGATGCTAGCTTTAATCTAAAAGAAAAGGACAAAAATTCTTAAGAGATTGCCAGCATGCTGGCCGAATAGCTCGGAAAGGTTATTTTACGATTGTGCATCCATGAAAATGTGAAAGGACTGTATCTTAAAAAATCCCGTTTAGTACTTTTCTGATAGTTAGTTCCTTCTGCATTTCCCTCCATGATACGGATATATGTGATACGAGCTTGTGTAAATAAAGTTTTACTTTTCATTTTTTTGACCAAAGTTATTATCCTGTTGTTGTTATGCTTGTTCCTCTGTTGTTGTTTGATTTCGAAAGTATTCATTTATATTTTCCCATCTCTCTCGTTGTCGATTGCCTGTGTCTTCAGGGGGGCTACTGTGGAGGGTGGTGTCACAGTCAAATGTCAAAATCCTTTTTGATTCTGATATCAACAAACTTTCTGCAACTTATTTACTCTCGACTGCTGCCGTCTGTCCCTCCCTCCCTCTCTCTCCCCTCTGACCCTACCTTGGGGTCGAACTTTTTGTTTAAATCTGACATCTTAAACAAAATTTTTGACATTGAGTGTCCAATATCCAATGCAGAAGATGTGATGTCCATGTGTGATGTGATGGATAGACATTGACCATTGACTGGGCTGTGTTGGGCTGGGCCTGTTTGTGTTGGGCAGTTGGACACGAATTAAGTGAGGTTAAGGGACATTTTGAAATTGATTTGAATTTTATTGAGTGCTTTCTTATTTTGTTTAAGACACACTACGCACTCGCCCAGGCATACATGGATTCAAATGTTTTGGGTCGGGAGTCAACATGTGATGGCTGACTCTGCAACAATTTATTTAATGTAGCTGAGATTTACGCAATACATTTGTTTATGTATACATTAGGGTGTACTGCAAAAAGAATTTTCCACATTCGTTTGTAAAATTTTCACATTTGCACTTCATTTTGGGAATATAGTTCCAATAAGACAGGGTTAATGTTACTATTGTTACAGTTAATTTAGATTTTTTAATTTTTTGTTTATTTTTCTTGGTATATAATCAATATATGGGTTCAACTGAGACATTGTCCTGTCTCAAGGATATTTTGTTCAAAATTCGCTCCGAAACATCCTGACGAAGGCTTTTACGGACCAGAAATCATGATAATGTGCAGCCAAGTACTAAATGTCACCAAGCAATTTTAAATAAATTTGTATATTCTACCAAATATAGATCCATGTCCGTCCGTCTGTTGAAAGTACGCTATCATTTAAACGAAAGGAACTAGGATGTCCAAATTTTCCATAAATGCGTTTTATAGTCGTGATTGGTTGGGATTGTATCTGGGCAAAATCGGCCCAATGGGAAAAATTTTTAACTCACACGGACTAAAAATACCCATAATAACCTCTATTTAATTTAATTTAAGCATATTTTTCAATATGTCTGCTTGTACGTACTTGATATTGGGGAAGCGCATTCCCCCTATAACAAAAACGTGCACCATAAAGCGATTCTTATTCGTAGGGGGCAAAAGGGATAAAATTGGTACATATTAAACGACAACAACTAGAAACACGAAATTCGGTGCTTACATTCCTCTAATTGAGTAGATACATAATATAAAAGTATTTTTGCCACATTCGTACTTTTAAGGGGTAAATGGGAAAAGAGGGATAACAATGGTACCAACCAAACGGCTGCACATAGAATAATGAAATTCGGTGTATACATTCCTCTAATTGCCTAGACACGTAAAATAAACGAATTTTTCGAAATTCGTACCTTTTGGGGTTAAAAGGGATAAAAATAGTACCAACCAAATGACCGCAGCTAGAGTCATGAAACTCGGAGTATACATTCCCCTGACTACGTAGACACAAAAAATAAAAGGTTTTTCCAAATTCGTACTTTCAAGGGATGCAATGGGTACAGAGGGATGAAAATAGTACCAACCAAACGACTACAGCTAGAGACATAATATAAAAACATTTTTTCCAAAATCGTACTTATAAGGGGTAAAATGGGAATAGAGGGATTAAAATGGTACCATCCAAACGGCTGCACCTAGAATAATGAAATTCGGTATATACATTCCTATCTTTTTAGATATTTTTTCAAAAATTTGGCGAATAAGCCGCTGCTACTACGTAAAAGTGTAATTCATACTTTAATTTAACGTATTTATTTTTTGTATACATTTCTAACAAAAGTTACTTAAAATATATATTAAAAAAACGTTCCACTTTAGCATTAATTACAGACTAGTTAGGTATTATTTGGTATAACTTCCCACAGAAAAAATCGGTTTTTATGATTTTATACGATAAAACGTAAAATCTCAGTTTAACTATGTTCATTTAATATTAATCATTTGAAGGAAATATTTGTATTATTTTGACCATGAGTGCAGATTTCTTACTAACCTTGTTCTTCGGAATGAAATTATTTCAACAAAATCTTACCTGAAAGTAGAAAAAAATACGAATAAATATAGAACTATATTTTTATTTAATTTTAATTTAGGTTAATAAGTTTAAATTTAAGAACGGTTCATAATTCCCATAAAATACAACACAAAAGTGTTGAAGTGTTGCGAATTTTATTAAAAATAATTAAAAAAACTAATTATTTCTATCATATATTTTGTGTATATCACAGAAACTACTGAAAATTCCATTATGAATCTTATATAGAACACAGGTAGCTATTTGCTGAAAAAAAATTTTACTATTTTTGTTTTTCATAATTTTTAAAATTTTCAAAAAATATTTATTTTTTAATTTTTATTTAATCGTTAAAAACTAACAATTCTTCATAAAATATCAAACAAGAAAAAATATGGCTACACCTTTTCCAGTTTATAATGAGAAAGTGTAATTTATAATCAGAATATGTAAATTCATAATGAGAAATGTAAATTCATAATCAGCACTGTAAATTCATAATGCATAATGATAAATACAAAATGAGAAAATCAAAAATGATAATGAGAAAATATAAATGCATAATCAGAAACAGTAAAATTTATAATCGAAGCTATGGGTGTACGTTCTTCTATGGATATTTCCATTCAATGTTCTCATTATAAATTTATATTTTCTCAATATGATTTTATATTTTGAATTTGAATTTTATGATTATAAACTTGTATATCACATTATGAATTGGTATGTTCCTATTATGTATTAATAGTTCTCAATATAAATTAACAATTCTCATTTATCAATATAAATTTCACCTCCAAAAAGTACTGTCGCACGGTGTCATAATCATGAAAACGTATAGTTCTCCCAAAATATGTATAATTTCAAACTGATAGGACGTGAGGACGTTCCGTAGAAATTCGCGACTTTCAAGGAACTTGCGCCCATACAAAGTACTGAATGAATTCGTTCTTTGCTCATGCAACTTGTACGTAGAACTGACTTCCGGCAAATCTCTTCCCTGCCAATTATGGCATCCAGAGATGTAAAACAGATGTAAACAAATACGTCTTCCTCTTTCCCTCTCTTTTTGCACTGCAATTATAGGGAACATCCCTTGAGTGTTGGTTCAATAAAAAAAATACGTTCACCAATTTTCATCAAAATGGGAAGACACCTTCGAAAGTTTATTTCTTCTTTAATAAGGAAATAAAATAAACTTAATTATATTTCGGCATGAAAAATAATAAAAAAGTAAAAATATAGGATCACTTCAATATTGTTGACGATATCTCAGAAACTACTCTGAAAATCTCAGATTTTTTTTATTACCTGATGTGATTTTTTAAACGCAAATTCGACAAGTTAGTTGTGCTTCTCGTTCGTTTGTGAGAATTATTTCCCTTTAGAGGCCGGGCTTGATGTTGAAAAGTCGCTGCGAAGCCACTTGACATGGCCGAAATCATGATCGTGGTAGTCTGCAGCCAAGTAAAAAATGTCACCATGCCATTTGTAAATAAATTTGCATTCTATTAAATATAGATGCAAAATGGTCTTGAACCAGGACAATATCCCAGTTCAATTCAAATCTCAGATTATTTAAAACACAGATGTAACTATTTGCTGAGAAAAAATCAAAAATATTTTTTTACCAAAAAATAAATTTCAATATTTAAAAAAATACTAAAGAAACATGTTTTTTAATTTCCGTTAGATTTTAGTTTACTCCAAAAAATAACAATTCTGTTGCAAAATAAAATTTATGGGATTAGTAAAGTTTCCAATATTTAAAAAATCGTCTAACATAACATCTTGCAATACTAAAAGCATTCACCAAATTTCATTCAAATCGAAAGACCTTCGAAAATTTCTCATTGGTTTTGAATGGAATTCCTCGGTATACATTTGTCAGCAGAATTTTAAATTTTTGTGGAAACTGCAATGCCTATAACTCTGCAAATAAAATTTTAAGATTTTTCCTTAAGTAAAATATTTTTTCAAAGATAAATATTTCATGAGAAAAATCGTTCGATTTTAAAGGGAATGTGCTATATATAAGTTCAGATTACTCCTCTAGGGAGCATAGGACCGTAACTTGATAAATTGTGCTAAAATTTATTCACTAATGGGCGCGCTAACACAAAACTTATTTATACAAAACTATTTATTATGATATTTATGCCTCCTTGGGCGATTGTAACGACCACAGCTCTCCGCAATTTTGCGAAAATTTCGAAAGTTTCGAGTGAATTGAAAGAACTTGTACCTCAATATTAAGGTAGTATGTTATGTTTAAAATACTAAAAGTTCTGGCATCGCCGTGCCTCGTGTGTGATAATCGATGCAATAAATATTAGCCACTCAATATTAACACCGAATAACACACTCATGACAAAAGTCTGTAGGTGAAATGTAAAACTTTCACAATTTTGAAGCAGTCTACTCTATATTAAACGCTCTTGATTCTTGTTGCGAAGACGACAAGAGTCACATTGGTGACACACGAGTAACATGGAACCTGATGAGACAATGTTTTTGTTAAGGTCAACAAACAAAATTTACTCAAGTAAATGCATAGAAGCTGGGATGGAGCCCAATTTAACATCATCATCTTTATCACTCAAGCGTGCAGTTTTTGTTTTTTTATTGAGAACACTTTAAGAGTCCCCACAAGCCACACGAGCTTCTTCAATCATACCCTCTCCATGTTGGGTAGCACATCAACATCCCGAAACAGCATTTCGAGGCGACAACCCCAAACACAGTGGTTGGAGCACAGAATCGAATCTAACGAAAATTATCGAAAAGTTAACTTAATAATCTCAATAAACGGAGTATGAGACATCATCATCATATCGGCGGTGTGTGTATATATAAACATATGTACATGTATATATATATATATGGACACCGCACCATACCTTCATAGTATAGTCCATGCAGACGTTTGTATGTACTTTTGTAATCGGATATTTTTTTAATATTTTTTATGTGCTGATGTTTTTCCACATGATTGCTTTTCAGCCAAAAAGGAAAACAATAACAAAAATAATGAAAATGAATATGGCCCAACAACGACACCAACCAAGCAACCACTGCAGCAAAATGATGAAATGTTGGTCAATTTGTGTTGCAGACCAAAACTGAAATTAGAACTACTGTGAGTTTTAATATTTTACCAAACAGCAAAAAAAAAACAGAAATAATACCATTGAACAGTAATGCCAATGTAGCGATTTGAATTGGGGTAAACGGGACAAAAACGTTATTTAAGCAAAAATTAAGAAATCAAAATTTTCTAAATTACTTCTTTAAAAGAGGGCCATAACTTTAAACTTAGTCATATTTCATATTAGTTGTATTTCAACATTATTCGTTAGAAAGCTAGCTATTAAAATAGGACAAAATATTTTTGGCCATTTTTTTCTTTTCTATTGTTTTTTTTGGGGCTATTTAGATTTGCTAGATTGTAGTCATTATAATTAACTTTAATTTAATTAATTATATTAAAGATACTAGCTTGAACGAAAATTGCAAGTTTAATAAATAACACTATGCAACAATAAAAATAAACAATTTACGCCCGAGGCCTAAAAATGAATTTCTTGTGTGCCAGAAAAAACTCTACAAATTAGATAACTGAACATTTATTTTATTTTTATGATCTTAGTACAGAAAACAAGGACTAGTTGAAGAAAATCTATGGATAAATGTAGAAGATTTTTGTAGAAGAATGTGAAAAATCGTTACGAACTATTTGCTTAAATTGATTTAGGGGTTTTTTAATTATTACTTGAGTTCTATAAAACGTAGATAAGTAATATTTTAGCTACGAGCTCTTTTTATACACACAACAAATTGTAGAAATTATAAATTTCTCGTAGTCATACGCAAAGGCGACGTGTACTTCTACAAGAAGGGCCATAACTTTTCCATTTATCAATAGAATTTCTTTAAATATGAATTACTCTCATCTATGAAATGTCGGCTTTTACAAAATAAACCAAAAATATTTGTCTTCCACTAAATACTAAATTAAAAAAATATTATTAAAAACCTTTTGCGTCTACAAAGAGTACCATACGTTCTACATTTATCCCTAGATCTTCTATGAATTTAATCTCTAACAGCATGAATATCTTTTGATATAAGACGGAATTACAAATCTAAATATTTGGGGTGGGTATTTTCTGTCCATAGACGTTTCTGGTTTTCTTGGAAAATTTGGACCTCCTAGATTCCTTCGTGTTAGAATGTTATGACGATCAAAAATATAAAATACATATTCTTAATTCTTGATACATATTCTAGGATCTCAGGGATAATGGGAAAGTGAAGCAAATGCAAATGTTACATTACATATGTACATCGAAAGAAAACGCTGCATTCCCTCTTACATTACATCAATGAAATCTGTCATTGTTTTTGGACCAACGTAGAGCTTCATTGATAGAATGTTAAATGTTTCATTAAATTAACAGTCAATGAACACTGTTTCATTAGTGTTAGATTAATGTAAAGTGTCATTAATACAATGAAACATTGTCAATTTAAGTAAATGTAAATACACATTTCATTAACGAATTGTTCGTCCCCTCCATAAGTTCTTTATACAACAATTAAAAACGTGATTGCAGTCAAAATGAAAAATATCTAATAGAAATAATTTAAATCGTGTTAATTTTAGTTGGCTTCAAAAAATTGGATAACCCGACTAAAACTATGCAACAAAAAAGGCTATTTATGCTTTTTAACCAAAAATTTAAAATCTTGACCTTCAAAAATCCTTTCGCGTCTACATGGATCTGTTATCTATTAAAAAATAAAACAAAATATATGTTTTGGAATTTTTCTCAATTTTTCATGTTTTTTCGTGTCAGAAAAAAAGGATTTTTTCGAAAAAAAAAATCATGTTTCCCAAGTTTTTTGAAGACGGTTCTATGCGAATGTAATAATCATAACTCTGGTAGCTGTCATAGTCACCTTTAATTGACAAATAAACAACTATATCCATAAAAGTTTGGTTAACATCGTTTTGGAAAGCCAAAATCCATCACCAAATAGCTCTTTGATAAAACTGTTTGGCATGTATTATTAACATTTAAAAATGCGAAAGACTTAACGGACGACTTTTCTTTCCGGGACTTCACAAATTTCGCTGTTTTTCCCCTCAAACTAGAGTTGACATCCCTTGGATGCTATTGATGTCGTTGTCTTTTTTGCCCGAGCCAACCAAACAAAACGTAAAAGAAGAATCGCTCACAGTTACTCAGTCGCTTAAACGATGTGCTGTGGATTCATTTGATTGATGAGTTATTTAATTGTGTGATATTAAATGACTGTCAACTAACTACAAACTACAGACAGACAGACATACATCGTTTTGGTGGGTGATATGACACCCAGAAAAAGTTAATATTTATTTATTTATTTATGTTAGTTTTGGCACAGCATTTCGACTGCTTATAAGTATAAATTTATGGTTGACAATCAAAAAACCGGGAATGTGCAATTCTTTTTCATATCAGACCTTAAAAATAAAGTCAATATATAAAGAGTTCAAATAAATGAACTAAAAAAATTAGAATGTGGGATCCACGATCCACATTTAGCATTGCCAAAAACCTAAATTTTAATTGAGATCAAATCTTGGGCTTATTGTCGTCGAACAGTGATTCCACAAAATGCAAGTGATTTAAAAATGTACCCATGATTTTTCACACATGAAAAAAAAAATATTTGTATTAAAAAACAATCATTTCTTTATTCGGCCTTTTAAAGGTATTATTACAATTTTAGACATAATCTATCTCAATGTTAGAAAAAAATGATTGCTATATATACACACCCTGTTGTTTAACAGGGTGTCCGTAAACGTAGTGTCCCCAATGATAAAGTCCTCCTCGACAAAACATCCACAATCATTTCAGTTGTAATTATTATCACACTTTTTGTGTCATTGGTTGGCCATCAGTTCATGGGGAATTGATAAAAATGATAAGTTCTGTGATATGAATAAAGAAGCCCCCACCCACTCATCATCATTTCGAAATGTACCCATCTTCCCTCAGTCACCCACATGAGTCTCATCAGTTGACATTTGGAATTACACCCACGTCCACCGCCGCCCACACTCATCCGGCAAATAAGATAAATTATCTATAATAATTTAATAGCATCCAAATATTTTGAAATGTGCCATATTCCAGAGTAAACAGAGGAGCAGCAGCCGGCAGGGCATGGGGGCGGAGGGGCGTAGTCGAAGGACATTTGCATTTTGTGTAATTTCGAACAACAGCTGCTTGTCTCTTTTGTGGACGTAATCAGCAAAAAGACTCTATAATTTTATCCTCCATTTAAGCGTCATTCATATCAAGGATTGTGTTGGGGGAAGGGCAGGGGGATGGACAATGTCAGTTCCATTTGATTCAATCGGACGATCTGAACAATACAATGTCAGACACATCCAAGCACACTCTCCAAAACAAACACACACACACTCACTCACTCACCATACTTTGTTATCCTTAAAGTTTTAATATGGATGTTGCTGCTGGATGTGTGTGTGCTTCCCTTAAAATCGATTTTTAATTTTGTGTGTCATGTAATTATGTTTACATGTATTTGTGGATATGTATGTATGTATGTATACATGCATATCCACTTTTTTGTGATATAACATTTAAGACCACAATATGGTCAAAGGATATAAACCACATTCTACATGTTCGAAAGATGTGCGTGTGTGTTTGGTTGAGATTGTCTGTTCATTGCCTCAATCTGACATGTATGCAGTTATTCGTGTGTCGCTGTGTGTGTGTTTATATGTGGGTTGGAGCCTGTGTGGCATTTAAACTTTTCCCTCATGTATGGGCTTAAAATTCAATTAATTTCATATTTTTGCCATCTCCTGTAACTATTTTTGTAAAATGTTTGTCTATGTATACTCTCAATAACAAAAACCGTAAGTAAGTAAGAAGAGCCAGATGGTGGGCGACATTAACATGACACCCTACACCTCACTCCAATTCGCAAGCGGAGAACAAACAGTGCAACTTTCAATAAAAATTGCATGGGGAGAGGTGTCCGTGCCACCTCCTTTTCACATCTCAAAATATGTGCAGAATGGTTTCACTTCCGATAATATTTTTCAGAAAAAGCTGTTTTCTTCGAACTTTTATAACCCTTGTTTCAACCCAACGTATGGAGCAGGTGGTATACTGAACGGCTCGAAATTAACTGGATCTATCTATGCCCTCCTGTCACATCTATCTAATCAGAGTAGAAAATGGAAATCGTATTAATCTAAATAAACTTGGCGCAGGCGATTTTGAATCTCAGGTACGCTCACTGACTGACTTCTATGGCACGAGAAACAGATTGGTGAACATTTTCAAATTGTGGTAAATTTTTGGTCGACATATGACGTTCCCGATTTTACTTTACCCTACACCATAGATTCAATTCTAAGACGAGCTAGCCTTTTCACTTTATCTATTTCAGTAATAATAGTTGTAGATAGATTGCTATTGCAAATGAGCGAAATCGGCCCACAGGGGAAATTTTTATACCCTACACCACTACGTGGACTAGGGTAATATAAGTTAGTTTCACGCCAAATGTTTGTAGCACAAAGAAATAATCGAGCTAGACCCACCTTTAAGTATACCGATCGGCTTAGAATCACCAGCTGAGTCGATTTAACGATGCCTGTCTGTCCGTCCGTCTGTCTATCCGTCTGCTGTCCATCTAAGCTTGTTCGCGCTCTACAGGTCGCAATTGTTGTCCGATTGTCATGAAACTTGGCAGAAGTTATTTTTTCTGGCCAAGGACCATCGGTATAGAATTTGGAGGAAATCGGTTCAGATTTATATATAGCCCCCATACAAATGTAGCTCCCGATTTGACTTTTTCCGCCCTATAAAGCACATATAGTACCCGATTTTCTTAAAATTTGGCTTAACACCTTATAATCAAACTAAAAATACATGTGGCGAAATCGGGTTAGATCGGTTCAGATTTAGATGACTTTTTCCGCTGCAGAAACCACATATTGTACCCGATTTTCTTTAAAATTGGCACAACATTTTATAATCGAACTAGAAACACCTGTGCAGAAAGTGGGTACGATCGGTTCAGATTTAGATATAGCCCCCATACAAATGTCGCTCCCGATTTCACTTTTTCCGCTTTAGAAACCACACATTATATGTTCCAACTAGGAATACCTACCGTGAATGAGAAATATAATGGCGCATGTTTTTGCAGAGGCCTCAAGTGTTGTTATAGGTCCCCTTCAAATGTCCGTCCGATTCATCCTATTACCACTGTATAATCTATATTTATCATTGGATCTTGATCAATTTTTCCATATCATGTTATATTTACTTTAATCGGAATATCTGCTGGAAAATTGGATCAATTACTTTATTATTAACCATATTCGTTAAATATGACTAAAGATGAATTTATAGTAACTGTATAATTTATATGAACTACATTAAATTGCTCCCATGAAATACCTGGGTTTAGTAATCAAAGAGATGTATATATGCAGGGAGTGGTGTAGGGTATTATATAGTCAGCCCCGTCCGACTTTAGCCTTTCCTTACTTGTTTTCCCTAAAAAGGACAAAAAATCCACGCGAAATAACCGCTAATATTTTTTGAACATTTCATCCTTGAATTAACATGATATTCGGTAAATACGATCATTTTATCTAATGAACCAGCACCTTAAAGTGAAACATACTTTTGGAGGGTGAAATTGGACAAAATTGGTACCAATCAAACGGTGTGCACATCCCCTTTGGCAACGTATACGCGTAAAATAAAGTTTGTTTATACACTCCACGAGAGTATTATGGCTTTGTGCATTTGTTTGCAACACCCAAAAGGAAGGGAGATAGACCCATTGTTAAGTATACCGATCGACTTAGAATCACTTTTTGAATCGATATAGCAATGTCCGTCTATCTGTCTGTCCATCTATTGTTGTAATCAAATTACAGGTCGCAATTATAGTCCGATCTTTACAAAAATTGACACAAGTAAGTTTTGTGGATCAAGGACGAACGCTATTTAATTTGAGTCATATCGGTTCAGATTTAGATATAGCCCCCATAGAAAAGTCGCTCCCGATTTGACATTTTCTGGTCTAGAAACCACATATTGAGCCCGATATTCTTTAAATTTATCAAAACATCTCATAATCCAACTATAAGTGGGTAAGATCGGTTCAGATTTAGATATAGCCCCAATACAAATGTTGCTCTCAAATGTTTAACCGATTTAGACCAAACTATACATATTATATTCCAGGTTTCAATAAACCCCCATACAAATGACCTTTCCGATTTAACATTTTTTGTCAAACACATACATTTACAGGATACAAAAATCTTCCCGTTTTCACTTTACTACCGAATTGAATTGTATTCGGATAGACTTTAGCCTTTCCTTACTTGTTTTAATTTATACTTATGAGGGGGATAGTGAAAAAATTATAAAATTGGTATTGGCCAAATGACTGCAGATAGAAAAATAAATCCCTTAGCTGTATAGACGCGCAAAATAAAGAATATGTTCGAAATTTGTACTTTTTGGGAAAAACGGGTCAAAAGATAGATAAATGAAGTTCGAATGGTAAATTCCTGTAGTCGCATAGACACGCTAAATAAGTTATTTTCTCGAAATTCCTACTTTAGGATAAAAATGGGCAAAAAGGAATAAAATTTGTACAGACTAAATGACTGCAGCTAGAATCATAAAATTCGCTGCACATTCGGTTGTACGTACGCGCAAAATAAAAAAATTGTTTTCGGAGGAAAACAGGGTCATAAGGGATAAAAATGATACCCATAAAAGAAAGAATAGTGCAAGTAGGTGCTCACTTCGCTCCAGCTGCGTATTGGAGACAAAAATAGTACCAATCAAATGGCTGCAGCTAGAATCATAAAATTAAGAGTACTTTTCCGCAAAATTTATATATATTTTTTTTTTAATTTTGTACTTTTTGGGGATAGAAATGGTACCAATGAAACAACTGCAGCACGAACAATGGAAATCGATATAAACATCGTTCATACTACTAGACGCGAATAGTGAGGAAACATTCGATATTCATATTAGAGTCAAAATGGGCAAAAAGGGATAAAATTCATACCGATCACCAGCTACAATCATAAAATTGGGTGTATAAATTCCTCTGACCTTGTAGACCCGCAAAATTAATAACTTTTTCCAAATTTGAATTTTTATATGGAAAAGTTGATACAAATGATACCAATGAAACAGCAGCAGCAAAAATAGTGCAAATCGATATATACATCGCTAAAGATATATTTCGAGATTCGTTCAAAATGTGTTAAAATTGGTACCGAGCGAATGGCTGCAGCTAGACATAAACATAAAATTCGGTGTGTACGTTCCTCTAGCTGTGTAGACGCGCAATATAAGGACATATTTCCAAATTTGTTCTTTTCATGAGAACGGTCCGGAAAGGCGGTAAAAATGGTACCAATCAAATGGGTGCAGCTAGAATCAGAAAATTGTGTATGTATATATAGGAAAGTTTTTCAAAAAAAAACATAAAATTCAAACAAATGCATGAAATCTTTATTTGAATCGATAGTACGGTCCATATAATTTAATGTTTGAAAATTATTTCATGCAAATGTTGACCATGACTGCGCCTCAAATGGTCCATCCGCTTAGTCCAATTTTGGCATTTCCACGTTGTTGAGTAACAGAGGCCCAATTGCTGCGAAAGGCGACGAATCGATAATTGATGGTCATCATTAATACAGGCCGATACAGCTGCGATATTTTCTTCAGTCCGCACTCTACGTAAGCGTGTTGGTGGTTTAATGTCCAACAATGTAAATTTGGTGCGAAATTTAGTCACATTAACCCGAATAGCCGCTTCAGTGGGTCGATTAAACTGATCATAAAATGGAAAAAGCGCGCGATGAACTTTCTTAACAGAGCACGCATTTTGATAATAAAATTGAATAATTTGCAATTCATGGTTAAATTATAGACCAAACTGAAGATGTTTGACAATGAAACAAAACACTAAACGTGCGTCAGCTGTTTAAACCAGTGTTGCCAAAAAGATAATAGCTAAAAAATCACCCTTTACATTCTGTGAACACCGTGAAATGATGTATTTTCGAATTTCGTAGTTTTAGGATAAAAACGAGATAGAAATGGTAGTAGTTAACTGGAATCATGAAATTCGGTACAAATGTCCCTGTTTGGAGTTTTTGAAAACATTTTCAGTCGGTTCTAGCAAAATTGTCAATGGAAAATGGCTCGGTTTTTGACATCAAAGAAGTTACGCCAGATAACGGTTTGAAGTTTTGAAGAATTTTGAAATTTTGAGATATAATTTCTTTTTAATTTTTCTGTTCGAAACACTGGTACTGATTTTACTTTTGATCCTAGAAATGTTAAAATGATATAACTTTCTAGCTCCAACCCTACGTTCATCTGGATCGATGATATGATGATATTAATATGAAATGACTAAAATCGCTGAAATTTTGTTGTGTTACATTTTTAAATATATTTTAATTGGAAATCTATACGAAATTTTCGACTCTCGCAAAGAGAAATGTTCCAAATTGCAAATGACGAAAATTAAAACACACAAAAATTAAAAATACAAATCGTTTTAATTGTGAGAATATATAAAAATGCAATTTTATAAGCAAGTGAAATTGAAATGGAATATTTGAAACCCTGTGGTAAATTAATTTACCGGCGTATTTTTTTTTTCAAATGAAATACCCTCAATAGTTTCTAACATTTATGCCATTTAAGCACATTTTTTAAGGTTGCTGTCATATGATAAATTTTTGAATATTATTATGAGAAGTATCACGCTATATAAACATTTTGGAAGCCCCTCACCATATACGTGAATGTGGTCTTTAAAATTATTGAAATATATATCCAAAACAGTAAATTTAATAGAAACTGATAACACAATGTGCATACAAATATTATAATTTTTCTTTTATTAATTTAATTTTCAGGTAAATGTACTCTGTGATGGGGGTATATAAGTTTCGTGCTATAGTTTTGGTAGGAGACACCTTGTATTGAAATGTCTGTTGATTACCTCTAATCAGATTTGGTGAAAATGGGGATTCAACTCAAGACGCAAGTTAAAAATGCCATACAGAATTCCTCCACCATAAGATGGTTATAATAATCCATTCATTCTGTATGTAACGCCTTAAAATGTCTAGCGATATGGATATGAATGTCAATCTGTCCATTTTATATCGATGCTCTCTTATCTACTGCCAAATATTGTGAAAGACAGCCTATATGTTCTTCAATAGAATCATATCAAAATATCAATCCATTAATTTGTTTTATTAAAAAAATCATATTATTTATGGAAATGCTCCATTTAACAAAAGTACTTACTCTGGATGTGCCTTCCCATTTTAGCCATTACGAATTATATATTCAGTGTTAATACGAACTACCACTATTTTCTACTTCACCGCACATTTAAAATCATATTGCGGGCTTGTTATAATTAATAATCCACCACTTGCAATTACACACACAAACACTGCCACACACAGACACACACTCGCACACCTTAGCCGTGTGAATGCTTGTGAATCCTTGCGGCCAGCCGGCCAGTCAGCCACTCGTACATATCTGTTTACAATACAAATTGCACTTTTATTGAATTTTATCAGAAAAAATATATATTTAAAAGTTGAAGTGAATAGTGTTTTCAGCCCGCACTCGACAACACACTGTGCGGTGGCATTCATTGTTGCTCGTTGCACGCTGCACGTATTGTTTGTCGCCGACACCGTGGCACGGTTTGTTATTTACAAATGTTTTCGTACATAATTATGTCCAATATTTATTGCTTTCTGTGTATGCATAAGTTTTTAATGTTTGTTCGTTCGTTTGTCCGATCGTCCGTCCTCCTGTTCGTTTACTTTGTTGTCCTTTAAGGTGACTTTTGGTTGTTGCTGTTGTTATTCAATGATTGTTTTACATTTTCGCTGTAGGATGAATTGATATAATAAATTCATCGACATGTTTGTCATACCCTAAGAACCGTGAGAAATCATGAGGCAAGGGCTATATGTAATGAATGCTCTAAAATGATGCTATTAATAGCAGTCATTGTTTGTTGCCTATTAAGAGATACTTTTTCTGCTATTACAGCAAATATTCTGCCATAACAACAAATTTTTTGCAATTTTGGTTTTCATACTGGTACAAATGTTTGGGATTTTGTTTCTTTTTCATACAAACTGAAGACAATCTAATTAGTATTAAACAGTTTGTCTTGTGGTTTAATGAAAGTTTGTTTTGTGGTGAAATAGAACAAACAAAAAATATGTCTTGTACATACAAATTCTTTTCTGTATGCATTGGGGCTTATTGTTCTATAAAATAAGAACTAAACTATTTAATTGATTTATATTTTTTTAAATATTTTTATACTTGGCGATAGCTCCTACGATGTTTTTAACATTTACAGCAACATTATAGTCCAGATAGAATTTTGAGCGGATTAACGGGCGTAATACCTTAATAATTCTTTTTCAAATATTTGTTTCTCAATATTTGGCAAAAGTTCCTAAATCGAGGTTCCTACGATGTTCGTAATATTTGTAACCCTCATAATCAAATAATTGAACCTATTATATCGACATGAGTGGATAAGATCCTAGAAAAACTATATTCCAAATACAAAAAGTACTTTCTACGAAAATGTAATTAGTATTTATACACCCCACGAGAGTATTATGTTTTTGTGCATTTATTTGTAACACCCAAAAGGAAACGAGTTAGACCCGCCGTTTATTATACAGATCGGCTTAGAATCACTTTCTGAGTCGATTTAACAATGTCCGTCAGTCCATCTATTATTGTAATCAAATTACAGGTCGCAATTATAGCCCGATCTAAACAAAAATTGGCACAAGTAAGTTTTGTGGATCAAGGACGAACGCTTTTTAATTTGACGCAAATCGGTTCAGATTTAGATATAGCCCCCATACAAATGTCGCTCCCGATTTGACTTTTTCCGCTCTAGAAACCACGTAATTAACTCGATTTGCTTCAAATTTGGCACAGTACCCTATAATTGAAGTGGAAATAGCTATGGTGGAAATCGGTCAGATCGGATCAGAGTTAGATGTAGCCCCCATACAAATGTCGCTCCCGATTTGACTTTTCCGCTCTATAAAGCACATATAGTACCCGATTTTCTTCAAATTTGGCTTAACACCTTATAATCTAACTAGAAATACATATGGCGAAAGCGGTTTAGATCGGCTCAGATTTATATATAGCCCCCATACAAATGTCGCTCCCGATTTGACTTTTTCCGCTTTAGAAACCACATATTGTTTAAATTTTAATTTTTTTAAAATTTGGCACAACATCTTATAATTCAACTAAAAACAACCATGGTGAACGTGGGTAAGATCGGTTCAGATTTAGATATAAATTTTTTATATATAGTTGTTTGTATACATACATACGATACGATTTTATGTAGTCCATATATAAATGCTTCTTTAGTCAAATTAAACAGAGATGGACAATTTTATTAAAATATTTTGCATTATGTTACTCCTCTGTAATGTGATGTGGAAAATACGTCTAAAATTTTACCGGAGCCATATTCGAGCGGCGTCTACATCAAAACAAGTACCCATGTGCATGGGGACAATATGAAAGCATGGGCCCACTCTAGCAGTAGGTGTTCCTTTGTGAAATAATCCAGGATCTGGAAATTTTGACCAAGATCCGATGTAATATGAGGGTTTTTTCAGAGGTAATAGTGAAAATTGGAGAGACAGTTGTACGATGGCTTTTTAAAAACACAAGTCCATAAAATCGGATGGACATTTGTAGTGGGCCTATAACAACACTTGGGGGCTCTAAGAAACATGAACGCAAATAGTTAAATTTCATGGTATATATTCCTAGTTAAATTATGATATGAACTGCAAAATTTGGACAAGATACGATGTCAGGTTCTAGAGTGGTAATAATGTAAACTTGGGTTGCATTTGTATGGGGGCTATACCAAAATATGGACCCATATAGTTGACTTTCATAGTAAGTGTTTCTAATTGCAAAATGACATGAACTGCAAAATTTGATCCTAGATCCATTTTAGAGCAGTAATAGGTTAAATCATAGGTACATTTGTATGGAGGCTATGTGAAAACATGAAGCAATGAAGTCCATTTCGACACTAGGTGTTTCTAATTTCTGATCCTAACAAATTCGGGCAAGATCTCATGTAATATGTGTATTCTAGAGCAGTGGCAGGGTAAATTGGAAGAACTTGTGTATGGAGGATATATAAAACTGAACCAATTTCATCCAAATTCAATAGTCTATGACCAAAAATAAATACTTCTGCCAAATTTCAGGGTAATCGGGCAACAATTGCGACCTGTAGAGTGCGAACAAGCTTTAGGCGGACAGCTGACGGACGGACAGACAGTCCGACTCAGCTGGTGATTTTAAGCCGATCGGTATACTTAAAGATGGGCCCAGCTCCCTTATTTCTTGGTGTTACAAACATTTGGCGTGAACTAACTTAAAATACCCAATTTCATGAAGTGGTGTAGGGTACAAAAAACGTTTTTTGTTGACACGAAAAACCCAACAAAAATTAAAAAAAATAAATATTTTGTGTTTTTCTAACAACAAATAGCCTATAAACTCTGTGTTTTTAATCTTAAAAGTATTTTTGCTCGTGTAATGAATTTAAAATAATAATCTAATATTTCGCCTTATTAAAGTAAATGCATGGATAAATGTAAAGCCTTCTAACGGGTGATTTTTTAGCTATTATCTTTTTGGCAACACTGGTTTAAACAGCTGACGCACGTTTCGTGTTTTGTTTCACTGTCAAACATCTTCAGTTTGGTCTATAATTTAACCATGAATCGTCTTACAAACGAACAACGCTTGCAAATTATTGAATTTTATTATCAAAATGCGTGCTCTGTTAAGAAACTTCATCGCGCGCTTCCATTTTATGGTCAGTTTAAACGACCCACTGAAGCGGCTATTCGGGCTTTTGTGACTAAATTTCGCACCAAATTTACATTGTTGGACATTAAACCACCAACACGCTTACGTAGAGTGCGAACTGAAGAAAATATCGCAGCTGTATCGGCCAGTGTTAATTATGACCATCAATTATCGATTCGTCGCCGTTCGCAGCAATTGGGCCTCTGTTACTCAAAAACGTGGAAATGCCAAAACTGGACTAAGCGGATGGACCATTTGAGGCGCAGTCAAGGTCAACATTTGCATGAAATAATCTTCAAATATTAAATTATATGGACCGTACTATCAATTCAAATAAAGATTTCATGCATTTTTCTGAATTTTATGTGTTATTTTTTTTTTAATTTCCTATAGCTTTTAAAAAATCACCCTTTAGTAGAAGTAAGAATATTTTAAGAATCAAGTTTTAGTTTTTTTTCGTTTTTTCAAAAAAACTTTCACACGTACTTCAACAAGAAGGGCCAAAACATCTACATTTATTTAAATACCAGTCCTCCTTGAACCCTATATTTAATAGGTTTTTATCACGCTATCAAAAAAGACGTTATTTAAGCAAAAATTAAGAAAACACAGTTTTTTTTTTAAATTCTCTTACGTCTACAATGATGTCATAACTCTACACTTATCCATAGATAGGAAATGTTATCTTCGTTAGAATGATTGTTATTAAAAATAAAATATTTTTTTACTTTTTCCATTTCTAATTCAATTTTTTCTATTCTCTCAATTAAAAATTAGAAATTTTCACGGTATGGGCTTTTGAGATTATTTTTGGTGATCTGGTCTAAAAAGCAATCTATTTGACTGACGCTGTCAAAAAACCTGGCCACAGAGTGTCAACAGGAGAACCTTTTATTGTTTTTCTTTACAGGCTTAAAATTAATTATTTTTTAATTGAGGAAATTAATTTGTCGTTATACAAATTTATTCCGTAGAGCATTGCCAGAAAGAATACCAAAGTGTAAAGTACACAAAGATTCGTTGCTTTGGACTACCTACTTTTGCGATTAATATTTTGCAATTTTTATTTATGCCCGCCCAATATGGCAACAGTTAAAAAACACATTTAAGGTGTTAAAAGAAATTTTAATTCCGTAAGCCCCGAATGGAAATTGTGCACTTTTTGAACAGGTTGTGTGGCACGGCAGACAGGCATAATTTGTAGCACAATTGTCCAGGCATTACTCAAATAAGCGGATTGTACTCGTGTGAAATGGAAAATGCATGGACTCTTATGATATTGCAATGTAATGTGGTTGAAAAGTAATTTAAATGATGTGCAGTTATAGGCAATAATTTATCAAATATATTTAAAAACGTAAACTTATTGCAAAGTAATCTATGGCTGCGTAAATTATTTTGAAAATGATCGATCATCATTGTTGTTGGCATGTGGAAGATATAAAGCAAAATGTGAACTTGTAAATAATAAATTGCTCAAAATCGGGCTCTTTGGATCCTCAATCAACTAAGAGGTAAGGACTTCGTCCTACTCATAGAAACAGTTGGGTTCCTATTGGTATATGCTAGTGTGAGTGTGAATAAATCTTAACTGTCAATATCTCTGCCCCAAAACATTATGATTTGTTGGCTCGATACTACTAGAAACCAAAAAACTATTTTCGTTAAAAAAAAAACTAAAAAAAAATAAATCATTAAATCCTAATGCATACTAACGTTCGGATTCATTTTCACTTTTTTTGCTTTCTTTCCTTCAAGGCCAATATTCTTTCAATTTAACATCCACCGAGTGCAGTTTGCTACTGTTCACCCGTATTTCTCAGGATTTTTGCGCTCTACTTTTGCACTCATTTTCCAAATGGACTGAAACAATATATTATCCTTTATCTGAACATGTGCCAATTCAAGACAAATGTTGATGAAACAACAACATAAAAACCACATCCGATGCAACGTATGCACATACACACACATACACATCGACTTACAAGGCAAACTTCGGCATTCCACTGCCACATACCGCACACTCAAGCAGAGGCAAAGCAAACAAAAAAATAAAAACAAGTGCAACCACAGCACCTCCATCATCAGCACTACAGCGATGGAGTGAAATTAAATACCGAAAAATGAAAACAATACCAACAACACAACAACAACAACAACGGTTATCGTTGTTGCTATTCGTATTGCCCAAATCCATTTAATTTGAAAACAATGCTCAGCAACATCACAATGAACTGTAGCAACAACAACATCACTATCAAGTGAAAGGACTAGCAAGCCAGCGAGAGAGTGAGCGAACGAACAACAGAACAACTGCCACAACTCCTGCTGCAAGGATAATTGTAAGAAATTTGTTAAAACTAAAAGAACATTTTGTCGGGCAATAAATACAACAATTTCTTCTAATTATCATCAATACAATGGAAATCATGATAAATGGCCCCAGAATCAGCTACACAAACAGCCGAAATATATATAAAATCGAGCTGCATGAATTGTGGCCTGAGTCACCACGGAGAATAAGGTCAAATTGTAGAATTTCATTGAAGCACATAAATGTTATCAGAGTGATAGATACTCTTGTGGAGCAAATATAACAAGATGTTCGAAATTGTAATTAATTAAGCGAAATTAATTTTTGCAAGACAGTGATGGCGGTGAATAGTTCTAAATTCTCACAATATTCCATATTTTCAAATTGCAACTAAATATAGTCCGACGAAGTTGTGGAAAATTATTCCAATCTATGTCAGGGAAATGTTTTCAATATGGCAGGAGACGACAAACTACTACTACTACTTGTGACTAAGTAGAATATGTTGTAGGGTTTGATATTTTAGGTTGTTTTAAAGGGAATGACAAGTCCCATTTCCCATAGGGGAAGTTACGATCGAAATTTGATTTTATTTTTTCAAAATCGAACGAGATAAATTATGCCAACATCTTTTTTTGGATGAAATTTAAACATACATCTTTTACAAAAAAAAAATGATTTCGATTGTAATTAATGCCCAGAAGTGGTTTTTATTGTTTTCTTTGGTTTATTTTCATTCTCAGTGAACATGGAAATGCAAGGTTTTCTCTACTGACAACTTAGGTTGCAAATGGGCGTTAATGGGTTAATTATGCTTACTTTGCTCTGTCTTTTCATCAATGAAAGAACAATGCTTACAAATTCTGCAAATTTATTTCGAATTTCATTAATAAGGCTCATTTTTTGACTCAATGGACTTGACAAAAAGCAAAACTTCAGGTGCGAAATGGACAAATTCCTGAGTTCAAATCTTATGAAAAATAATGAAAAGTCTTTTTGAAAGGCATACAAACTTAAACTCCCTTTATCCTTAAATATATTTTAACTTTTGCTGATAACACCAATTCGATGTTATGGCCCTTCTTGTATTGCTAAATCAATCCATGAAAAAACTTCAATTGAAAACGGTCAACAGTGAAAAAATATTTTTTAATTTCCATTCTAATCAATAGACTTCCTCCAAATAGGGTTTGTTTTCTTTGCCATGATGGCATCAAATATATTGGTATATGTTTTTATACCCTCCACTAGGGTATTATATCTTTGTGCATTAGTTTGTAAAACCCAAAAGGAAACGAGATAGACCCATCGTTTATTATACATATCGGCTTTCTGAGTCGATTTCATTATCCGTCCGTCTGTCCATCTATTGTTGTAATTAGGGTTTGCATCCCGGGATTTCCCGCTGGAAATTCCCGCACATTTTTCGTTTCCCGTATCCCGGGAAATTCGTACGGGAAACCCGCGGGAATTCAGTAGAAAATTTTAGATATTTTTTCCCATTATTTCCACAATAAAATTAAAAAAAAATCCAAATCAATCCGAAAAGGATTTTTACTGTCAAGGTCCATATGAAAAAAATTAGAATCCGGGAAAAATAGATTTTGGGTGTGTATCCCAACGCCAATAATAAAGAATTTAAAGTTTTCGAAGCGACAGGACAAAGAACAAACATTTCATTTAATGCTCTACTCGCTATTAATGTGAACGATCGTTCTCCGTGGCGTCTACATTTTCTAATAAAATAAAAAATATCTGATCTTTAATTAATTTTGAAACTTGAAAAGATGTTTGACTTGATCTCTCATTGCGCTTTATTATATGAATTCTGTAACAGGCTCGTTGCGAAATATATATTTATTTTACTTTAATAATATGTGAATGTTTCATTGGAAAAAATAAGCTTAACCCATGGTAAACAGTATGTTGACGATTTCCCGGGATCCCGGGAAATTGAAAAAATAATTCCCGTTTCCCGGGAAATAAAAACCCCTAGTTGTATCAAAGTACGGGTCGCAATTAATGATGTCTGATTTAAACAAAAATTGGCACAAGTAAGTCTTGTGGATCAAGGACGACGCTATCTAATTTGAAGCAAATCGGTTCAGATGTAGATATAGCCCCCATAAAAATTTTGATCCCGATTTCACTTTTTCCGCTCTAGACGGCACATATTTTACTCGATTTGCTTCAAATTTGGCACAACACCGTTTATTTCAATAAGAAACATATGTTGTGAAAGTTAGATAGGTTCAGATTTCTTTATAGCAGATCGGTTCAGATTTATATATAGCTCCCATACAAATTTAGCTATGGATTTGAGTTTTACCGCTCTAGAAACCACGTACTTTATTCGATTTGCTTCAAGGTTCTGTTCCAAACCTCATAACTCAACTGGAAACATCTATGGTAAAAGTGGGTCAGATCGGTTCAGATTTAGATGTAGCTCAAATTTCGGACTCGATTTGAGTTTTTCCGTTCTAGAGACCAATTATACCAAAATATACTTATATCCTATACTTTTCCCCCGAAATCAGTTGTAATGGGGGTAGATAGTGGATGGTATCATATAGTTGGCCCGCCCTACTTTAGCATTTCCTTACTTGTTTTTAATTCTCTTGCGCATGAGTCATACATGTATCCATCGATTTCTTACAAATAGACGTTGTTAACTTCGTTAGAAACTTATCTATTGAAATAAACCAAAATAACCTTTTCTCAATATTTTTGGGTTCTTTCGAGCCAGAAATAAAATATTTTTTAATTTTTTGACGACTGTTACTAGACAACAGTTTCTATATGCATTTTACCTTTAATTGAATGTATAACGGAGCGTCCTTTGAAGTCAAATGCGACGATGTTTAACATTTTTAGGTAATTCCAAATTACTGTTCCCTAAGAACATAAATCCATTTAATTAATATGGACATTTTAAAGCCTATGGATTAGTTTTTCGTAAAATAGTTAATTACTTATTTTGTTTCATTTTTTCTTTTTTCAAACAAATATTAACAATCCAAGTATTTTTAAATTTATTAATAGTTTCGTATTTTTGAGAATCAACGAACCGTACTTCTTCAAAAATTATGATAGTATTTCTATCACCGTCAACAGATACATTTACCGATCTATGATAAACACACTCATATAAAATATACAGGAGCATTCTAAAATTTAGTCTAAAAAATTACTTAGTTTAATTTTGAGTGATTTGGGATCGTTCGCCTCAGACGTACGTATGTATTATAATCAACTGTAATCGTTTCTTCTTTATTTCGGAGAATAATGCCTTTTAAAGGATATCTTCATTCACTATACTAATAGAAAATCATTCGCTGTATTAACATTATTTTTAATTTAAAAATTTGTCGTAGCTGTGACAACAAAGAATACGTTTGAGCACTTCTTCTGTGTCTGCTCAGGCGTAAACCCATGCCACATGACACTAACGAACTCAACTAGATATAAGTAATTGAAATAGACGAATTAACCCCATTTTTATAAAATATTTTCATCTCTAAGCGAATGCGAATAAACTAGTTCTTTATTCCAGAGATACGTTCCTTGTTCATACGTTTCGGCTGTAAGACCATTGTTTCTTAATATGCTTCGACCGGTTGCAGGATGGCAACAATTTACAATACGTACCCCATGTTATTCGATATGTGCCAAAAACTTTGGAATAGCCGCTTCGCCAGGCTAATATACATAAGGCTGGGTCACCGTCCATACAAATGGAAAAACAAGTTCAAGTCACCCCACGAAAATAAAGTTTGGATTGTTTAATGAGGATTTGCAAAATATTACGTTCCTAGATCAAGCCACCTGTGAGCTAAACGCTCCTGAAAATAAGCCTAAAAATCAAGTTTTTCCGGTGTAATTTTTTGTGTTACATTTTTTCCCATTTATTTTTCTTAAATAATAGACCCTTGAAAGCACTTTAAATTAAAATTTTGATTATTGGCTTAGAGTAACTTATTGGTCGAATTATTGGACGTTTATAGTATTTTTTGTTGATTTTCACAGTGACTACTGAAAAGTTTTTCGTATTTGGTGTTCGAATTAAAAAAAAAATAAATAGCGGCAGTCAATACCTTTCGAATGATGCCTAAATTATGAACAACGGAGCCGCACCGTTCATTTTTGTAAATAGAGTTTGAAAATTTTGACTCTGAAAATCCATCTCCTGTATTAAATTATTTTACAAACATGGAGTTAGTGACTCAAATTTTCGTCCTATATTCATCATTTAAGCATCATTCGAAAGGTATTGACTGCCGCTATTTATTTATTTTTCATAACACCTTATACAAAATGTCCATGAAATATGAGTTTTTAGCTGTCACTTTGAAAAACAACAAAAAATTAATATAAACGTCCATAATACGTCCAATTAGTTATTCTAAGACAAAAATAAAAATTTTTATTTAAAGTACTTCCAAGGGTCTATTAAATCAGAAATTAAAATGTGGGACTAAAATGCAACATAACAAAATTTCACGGGAAAAACATTATTTTTGGAGGTGTTTTCAGGAGCGTTTAGCTCACAAATGGCTTGGCCCAGTGAAGAAATATTTTGCAGATCATCATTAAACAATCCAATCTTCATTTCTGGGTGGCTACTGCTGAAATTTATTTTCGAAACCCATCCTAATGTACATTAAGCCCACTCATTTTGTGTGAGGCCAAGAAAAGTAAAAAAGTTTTCCCCATCCCGACAATGAAGATAGGTATGTTTTCTGATTATGCATAAAATATATCGGCCCTAGCAAGCTTTAGCTTACAATCAGAAATACAAGCCGACCGATTTCAAGCCTACAAGCCGCCGCCGCCGCATGTTTCTGTACGAGTCGCGCCGCCGCCGATTTCATCGACTCATATCGACTTCAACCCACGCCACCGATATTTGACGGAGTTATAACTCAGTCAAATCTTACTAGGAAAATAGACAATCCACATAAAATTGCAAAAGAAAAAATAACTGTCGACATAGACAACCTACTACTGTGAAATATATGGATCATTCTTTGAATTTGGTATCCCACTATATGATGACGTTTATAGAAAGTTGAATGATTGTATTTTGATTTGAAAGTCGCATTTAAAGGGTGATTTTTTAAGAGCTTGATAACTTTTTTTTTTAAAAAAACGCATAAAATTTGCAAAATCTCATCGGTTCTTTATTTGAAACGTTAGATTGGTCCATGACATTTACTTTTTGAAGATAATTTCATTTAAATGTTGACCGCGGCTGCGTCTTAGGTGGTCCATCCGCTTAGTCCAATTTTGGCATTTCCACGTTTTTGAGTAACAGAGACCCAATTGGTGCGAACGGCGACGAATCGAAAATTGGTGGTCATCATTAACACTGGCCGATACAGCTGCGATATTTTCTTCAGTTCGCACTCTACGTAAGCGTGTTGGTGGTTTAATGTCCAACAATGTAAATTTGGTGCGAAATTTAGTCACAATAGCCCGAATAGCCGCTTCAGTGGGTCGATTAAACTGACCATAAAGTGGAAGCGCGCAATGAACTTTCTTAACAGAGCACGCATTTTGATAATAAAATTCAATGATTTGCAAGCGTTGCTCGTTAGTAAGTCTATTCATGATGAAATGTCAAAGCATACTGAGCATCTTTCTCTTTGACACCATGTCTGAAATCCCACGTGATCTGTCAAATACTAATGCATGAAAATCCTAACCTCAAAAAAATCACTCTTTATATAACTCAATTCCAGTATAGCCATGTTTATTGTTTGTATAGGAACACAAACAATAAGCAACAGCTCCTCTATTGTGCTTCTTTAGTGTGTCAAAGTAGGTGGAACTTTAAGATTCTTTGGGGGATTATGATATTCAAGATGTCTGGTCAAATATGCCTCACATGAAAAGCTATAATTGCAAAAATATTTATTAAATTCGTCCATATTATAAGTTTTGGTAATAGATTCCCACTCCCAAAAAATAATTGTATGGGATAATAATATTAAATTATGAGAACATTGGCTAGTACTAACGAATATTGAACTACTTGCCAAAAATAAAAGAAAATGTCTTAAAAACCAATACAAATTGTTCTTTGCATTTTCCCAAAATTGTCAAATAAATAGGGGTGATCGAATGATAGAGCGAGCCGGCAAATCAGCCGAAAGCCGCCGCCGCCGATAATTATGGGTCGGCTTGTAACTCTACTTACAATGCAGATACGGGAAAAAATTGTACTAACTTAAGTATTGCAGCTAGAATAGTGAAATTCGGTGTGTACATCCTCCCTGGCTACATAGACGAGCAAAATAACTAGACTTTTCGAAATTTGAAAAAGGGATACAAATATAACCTACAAAAGCAATACAGCTAGAATATTCCGTGTGTATATTCTTCGAAATTTGTACTTTTAACGTGGAAGCGTGGCAAAAAAGGATAAAAATGGTACCAATCAAAGTGTTGCATCTAAAATTCGGAGTGTTCGTCCCATTGACTATGTGCACGCGCATAGTTAAGGGATGTTTCAAAGATTTTTTGGAGGGACACGAGACGAGAGCGATTTCCACCTGCGAAGTAGCTTTTGATAACACATTTAAATTTTTGTTAACTCGTAATTTCTTTTACAAATTTAAACTTATTTTTCTTTTGGCGCAGCACAACCGATATCATGCTGAATTAAAGGAAATAAAGCCGAAGTAAATGTGGTTCAATGGAGAATAAATTCGAATGCGGCTGTAAATATCAAGATTGAAAGTATGTTGGATGTATTACACCATTATATGTATATTATATGGGCATTTCCTTAGAAATCTTAACAACCAAACTCCTAGAATTGTAAGAATTTCTTGCGGCATTCGAGTAGACATTGTATCAAATAAATAAATACGATTTCTCAATACCATTCTCAATTATACGTATTCGTTTCCCATTCCACATCATCGTTTGATGTGAGTGCTTTAATGCGAAGGAGGTGAAAAATCTCCTACGAAATTGTCCTTCATAATTGGGCATCCTAAGACACATACAATAATAAAAAGTCGATTTACTTTATATTGATGTTAAATGTTAAATTTAACTATTGCAAAACCATTGAACAGAATAATGGGCCACACGCCTGGAAATACCCATATGCCCCACCCCATATAAATACAATCATATTTGTTTATACACACACACACACTGAGTACTTGAAGAGACCTACATAACAATGTTTATAGTGTAACAACTACAATATTGTACCCTGGTATGTGTATGTGTGTGTGTGCGTGAACCATATTTTTTGTGATGTTGTCATTTCCGGTATGATTAATGGCCGCTTGTTGAGTTGCAATGCAAAACCAACACAATGTAAATTATACAAGATGTATGTGTGTGTGTGTGCACGTACTGGTCGTATGTTTGCATAAGAAGCGAGAGAGACGAGAGAGAGAGTGAAAGGGAGAGGGGTAGAGCGATGTGGTAAGGCGATATTTACGCACAAGGACATCATCAAACTCGAGTGTATGGTAATGGGCCAACCGCACTACACAGTGTTTGTATAGGACAACACTATTTCGCACAAACACTGACACACAGGGCACACACACACATACATATATATGCTTGTATGTGGGTATGTGTTTATAAAAATAACAACCAAAACGACAGTTCAACTCAACGTCACACAATTGTTATTTTTGATAAATTATTATTTTGCTTTTAAATCCTTGGCTTCATTACAGTGTATCCTGCCTGGTGATGTTCAATATGCGGACAACTCAAAACTGTACAAACACACACACATGCACACATCCATCTGGGGCAGAGTGAGCGAGAGAGAAAGAGTGTCGCCCATGCATACACTCTAGTGACACATAATACACTTATTAATGTTTGCATATGGGAAGGAATTTTAAGCGAGATTCCATGTCGCGCTCCCGCAGTAAATAAATTATGATGGAGGAAACACTGAGCTGCTCTTGCTGCTGGTGCTGCTGCTCCTGTGGAACACCAACAATGGCGTCATGCAAGCGCCACTGTCATTACCATTTCTACGTCTATTTCAAGCGGGCATTTTTCATTCCCTCCCAAATAACACTCGATACGACGACCTCCTCCTGTCCTGGAGCTCCAAGTGCCTTTGGCGCCCACTCTATCACATTGGTCGGTGGTGGCGGCGGCGCTTGTTTACACAACAAGTTGAATTTGCTTTCAACATTGGCAGAAACCCACACACATCCTAAGAAATCTCTTAGAGCATAGCGATGTGTACTGGGTTGGGCCCAGATGAGTCAAAACATATGAATGCAAATGAAATGGAAATGAAAATGGCAACGGAAGTGTCAAGTATGCTTCAATTTATGTGAAATAATTGCGCGTGCTACTGTATATTTTAAATATTTCTTTTTAATAACTCCTTGAGTAATTTTGCACACTTCTGCGTGCTTCAATATTTGGTGTGTTTTATTTACCACAAGCGTGGTTTCCGCTTAACTATTTTGGGTCGACAAATTTTCAGGGTTTGAGAATTTTCAAAGTGTGTTTGATTGCAAGTAACTACACCAGCAACCAATAATTTTGAAAATTTCATCTTATACGACCGAATCATTTGTTTATTTGGCTGGGCCACGAAAGCAAATTTATGTTTTTGCCATCCACAAATAAAATTTGGGCTGGTTAACGGTGGTTTGTAAAATATTTCGCACCTACTTCAAGTCATCTGTGAAAACATCTCCCCCATGTCGTGAAAACGCCTCTAAAAATCATTTTTTCCAGACTATTTTTTGTAGCTCTTTTGTCCAAAAATGTTTTAATTAATAGATTTAGAACACTAGAAATATCAATTGTTACTTATTTTATGGGTCATTTAACATTATTTTTGCCAATATACTCATATTTCGTCGGAAAATTTTAAGAAATGTTATGAATAAAAAACCCTTTTTTCTTTTCTAAATGATGAATATCGGACGAAACTGACGTCACTGCCAACATTTTTGAGAATATAGTTTACTGTTTCCACAAGATATCGATTTTGAAGAAATTTGCCACAAACATTCTACTCATTCTTGCGGGTTAGGTTTAGTAGTACATTGTTCGGTTTTTACAGTGGTTCTAAGTTGCTATTTCTGGGCGTTTTGCTTCAATGAGGTCTCTTAAGATTTAAATGATATTGATATCGTCTGAATGGTTTGATCTCCTCTTTACAAATATAAAAGAAAAGTGTCCTAACAGATTGAAGACGCTAAAAATTAAAAATGTCCTTTATGCTTGAATATCCTAAAAATATATTTATTTTTTAATGCATTTTAGCCTATTTTATTCTCTACAAATTGCAGAGTGGGATGACATTTGCTCCAGAACTTATAATATTTTTTCAAAATGATTTTCTACTTCTGGAAACCAAAGATTTTAAGAAAAAAGTAAGGGGTTGATAGCCCTATATACTTAAATTAAAAAAAATATCTTTAAAAAATCGCCAATTGATTATTTTGTAGTGGACCAAAATATTCCACAGGCAAGCCAATTGCTAAACAGGAACGGCTGCAGTCAATTTCGAAAGACTTTAGTCCGCTGAATCCGAATATAACATCGAAATTGTTCCAGCAGTTCGCGTTTTTAAGATATAATAAGCGAAATGTTAAAAAATGTTTTTGGTCATTTATTTATTTATTTAATATTTATGAGTTACAATACAAAGTCAACGTACGATCCCAATTTCGGCTCCCGGACGAGTTCAGACGCATAATGAGGAAATGTAGTGATGCAGTTTTGTTTAAAATCTCTTTTTTATTAATAAGTACCAAGTTAGAGGTGAAATATGTTTTTCACCACTAACTTGGAAAAATATTCACGAAAAACGACCTACATGTTATGCTTCATTTTGTTGATTTCTGCAGAATAATAGCGGAAAATTAATCATATTTTAATTTCTATTTTTAAGCTACGTCTTAGACTTCATAGTTTGCTAGCTGGGCAGTCGAATGTAGTGTATTTCTTGTGGCAATGGATCATCGAAAAGAAATTTTAGCAAATGTTCGAAAATTAGTAATAAGCCGCGGGAGTGAGAACAAATATTTTGGTGAAATATTGAATCTCTTGAAATTATCTAAATCAACAGTTCTAACTGTATTTCAAGACACAACAACTATTAAAAATAAAGCCCGAAGTGACCACACAAGGAAGTTAAGTAGGAGAGATGCTAGCTTTAATCTAAAATAAGTGGATATAATTTCAAAAGAGAATGCCAGAATTGTGAATAGTTCGGAAAAGATTATTTTCCAATTGTGCATCCAAGTGGTCTAAATCACACTATATCCACTGACATTAATGTGTGGTGATGTAAACAATTTTTTTTTTTAATAATGTCCACTTTAAGTGATTCAGACAATTTGAATGACGTATAAAATGAAATTATTTGAAAAATAAATAATAAATTCAATATAATTTTTCTATACGAACAACTTGCCAATATTTATATATTTTTTATTTATTTTATTTTTTGTTTTGAAATAAAACATTTTGTGCTTTCTTTAATTGTTGGTAAGAAAATATTACTTGTGCGAATTAAAATAAAATATATTTTTTAATTTTGAGAAGAATGAAAATGGTCCAAATCATTGCATCCTCTGAAAGTAGTGATTCCCTTAGAGGTACCAACGTTGTCGACTTGTTTTATAAAACTTCGATATAGTAGTAGCATATTCTAAGAAAAAAATGTTGTGCTTCCTTGGAAAAATATTTTTCAATTGACTCAAACATAACCCATTGCATAAATCAGAACAGATAAAGTGTGACTTAGACCACTATACAACTAACTGACACATCAATTTTTATATTTTAATTTTGGGTCCAGGGATCTAGCCGTGTGACAGAGACTATTATTGCGACAGACCAGGGTCTCTGGTGGGAATCAAACCCTGATAGAGGATAACGACAGCAATTCGTCTACCGGGACACACAGTTTTTTGTCTTCAGATAATTTTCACATCACAATAAAGACCATTTACTTGCCTTCACAATTATTTATAAATAAATACAAGAGTTAATTCCATTCGCGAGAATGGCTTGGCCTAGGGATGAAATATTTTGCAATTCATCATTAACCCTTTCAGCCCCGCATTTTTTCTGTGTTGTTGACCAAGTATGGGTCTAAATATGATTTCTAATAAGCTTTGGGGTTTTTAATTTATAGGATGTTCACTAAAATTATTATGCTGCTGATTCCGATTAAATAAAAACAATATTTTGAAATGTTTTTTTTTTTAATTTTTATAATCTTCAATAAGTATTATTTCGACTCGATATTTTGTACTCGATGAAATGCAAGAAGATATACCTTCTAATTTTAAAAATCAAATAACTTATATTTTAGACTTTACTCTGATTTTCGCCTTACTACTACAAGTTACTGAATTTGTTCTTTCCCTTTTGAATAATATTTATTACATATGTACACAAAATTAAAAAATATTAACCTTGGAAAATATTTGATTTTAAAGATAAACTCGTAATGTTGCTTATAAACAACTTTGGGGGCGAAAAGGTTAAATAATCCTAACTTTATTTCCGTGGAGTGACTGGAAATTAATTGTTTATTTTTGTGGACCGCGAAAATAAAAATATTTAATAGACATAATTAAAACAACTTGCTTTCAGTTGTCTTCAAAAAAGTTGTGGATGTGTTAATGAATTCCAAAAATCAAAATTATCAATTAATACCTATCCAGCGAACCTCAAAAATACCAATCGAATCA
The DNA here is from genome assembly GCA_947397865.1 of Polietes domitor. Lineage (NCBI taxonomy): Eukaryota > Metazoa > Arthropoda > Insecta > Diptera > Muscidae > Polietes > Polietes domitor. Next base: position 99,181,833 of record OX377622.1, on the reverse strand, counting down.
AAAATGTGGAAATTAAAAGACTACATTAAGAATTGCACTAAACTCGTAAAAAACTGTTCAGATCATGGAATGGACAGCGACAAAGCTTACATAGTTTGGGACAATGTGTTAAACAAAAGTTTGTTATAAGATTTCATAATTTTATATTAAACTAGAAGTAAATTGCTTTAAATTCACCAAAAATATATTTCTATTTTCTGTCAGAAAAAAAGTTACATTTTTTTAAATTTGCCTTATGACAAAATTCTTGATTTTCGACCCTATATTTTTATTTTAATTTTTCTATTTCGCTTATTTTTATGAAAATTCGTTATTTTATTTGAACTGGGATATTGTCCTGGCTCAAAACCATTTTGCATCCAAGAATGCAAATTTATTTACAAATGGCATGGTGACATTTATTACTTGGCTGCAGACTACCACGCTCATGATTTCGACCATGTCAAAAGTCTTTTCAAGTGGCTTCGCAGCGACTTTTCAACATCAAGCCCCACCTCTATAAGGAGATGATTCTCACAAACGAACGAGAAGCACAATTCACTTGCCGAATTTGCGTTTAAAAAATCGCACCAAGTAATAAAGTACACATGCCATCTTACAAGCATCTCATTGATTTGCATATGTAAGTATGTGTATATGCAGGTATAGTTACCCAGCAATACTTCTGCCGTGCCAACTCTCATTTGTTTTAGTTTTTTCGTTTGTATTTTTTTGGTCTGTAATCAATATTTGATTTGAACTGGGATATTGTCCTGGCTCAAGACCATTTTGCTTCTATATTTAATAGAACGCAAATTTATTTACAAATGGCATGGTGACATTTATTCGTTATTTTAATATTGAAAAAAGTGGTTTACAGAGCGGGTTTTCTACCAAAACTGTACCGATTTCTTCCATTTGCAATCCCAAAACACAACAGGAGAACGCACACGTCAATTTTCATGATTCCACATACAGACGTGTGGTTGGTACTGTTTTTATCCCATTTTGAAAATATAATTCCTAAATTTGAGTGAAATCTGTATTTAGAGTGATCAAACCCGAAACCAAAAACCGGGATTTATAAGTCGGTTCGACCGGTTTTCCATTATTGAAAATATTCCTGTTTTTGTGTGACTTAATAATCCACTTTTAATATTATCACACACTTCACGGAACGCTTTTGATTGGGTGCCACTTTAAAAAAAACTTACTCCATTGTCTAAAGAAGTTAACAACCACGTTGGAGGCGTTCGCCCTCGTTTTTAGGGTGCTACGTAATCAAAATCCGTTTCGTGTGACGTATGCCTAAATTTATTATATGAAATCGAAATGCCTTACGTGTGCATTGATGGCGTTGACCAATGGCCGCCCTAATCACGAATCTTATATACGCCTTCGTGATTTTTATGACACACTGCCCAATCGACGTAGGCCAAGATCTTTGTGCAAAATTTTTCACATAATGGACTGGATTACGTGTGCCATAAAAATCACGAAGGCATCTATAAATTTCGCCAATCGATGATTGATTTTCAAAGTAAATTTGTATTTTGGTAGCATTGTTTACGCGTAAATCTATTCATAATGATTTGCGACATAAATGGGATCCTGATCCTTGTATGGCAGTTCGAAAGTTCTATATAAGTTAAAAATCACCCTATATATTTTTTAAATTAAATATTTGTAATTGGCATATTTCGTATGCTTAGCTGGGGTTAAAAAATAAATTGAAGAAATTGTTACTAGAATATGTGACGACATAAAAATAAAAAAATCCTATTTTTACTGTTTAAAGAAAACCCCGAATGAAAGCGGTCGGACTGTTTTTTTTTAAATCACGGACTTCGGCTGCCTTATTCACAGTGAAAGTACAGAAAATAATATTGTTGTTGTATTCTGGTTGTATGCAAGTCTCCAATTAAAATGTTGTATTTTTCCTCTTTACATCCGTTGTAAGCTGTAGGATTTCATTATAAAACAAACACTGCGCCTCATCAATATGCCCCCAAATACACATTAAACATTGGCAACAAATTTGTATTTAATTCTTGGAATATAAAAATTACTTAAGTTGTTGCCTCCAATTGTCCTAAGATTTAGTAATTCCTCTGCTACATTTATATTTATGTTTTTGGCAGTACTTACTCTGTGTTATTGAAAAGTGTGAGCTCAAAAATATCATTTTAAAATCTTGTCATTTTCCGTAGGAATAAGACCACATAATATTTTAAGCATCATTAGAAATAAGACATGTGTAAACATTCGCAAAATGATTTGTATCTAAAAGGCAGCACAGCACAAAAGGCCCCTTAAGGCTTTTGACCTTGGGCAAATGTCCAACTTTCGAGAAGTTGATGCTGTTGACAATGATTAGGGATGTAGTGCACGTGCTGGTGGAAACTACAATATGTGCACACACATACACTCACATTTAATGGCAAAATATATGCATAAGAGTATGTTTCGAACAAGGATGGTATTTTGCAAATGAAACTGGAAAGGTCAGAGGTTTGTTTTGTTTCCTTACAAAATTCTTCATTGCTCAGTTGGTTTTACTTCCTGGGCGACAAAGACAGTGAACAGTGATATAAACTATTTGAAGCTAAACCAAGTTAAAGGGACATTAGTTTTGACAATTTTAAGGACGTCGAAATTCCTATAAATGCATATGAGTAAAATTGTAAATATTCATATACTTTGCAATATCTCTGTAGAGTAATTTCAAGTGAGGCCATCATACAAATTTTTATTTTTTTCTTATTATTTATTTATTACTAGTATTTTGTACGCAGCGTTGCACGGGTTCTTTTTTCCCTACTCTCCTGCTTTGTATGCTTTGGAAGATAAAATGAGTAATTTATAGTTTTAAAATAATTTTTGTGTGGGAGGTACTACCCCCTTTGTCTTACCATGAACTAGTATATCCAGGAACCATCCACTGTCCAGAAGTTAGATACAGTAAAATATTCAGGCGTTTCTATATATATAGATTAACACAAAAATATTCTTTCGATTTAAAAAAAAAAATACATTAATATTTAATAGTGTCAGAAAGCTTCATTTCCCAATTTTCAAAAAAAGAAATTGTAGACATTTGGGTGGATCGAAAATAAAGTATTTTTGTCATAAGGCAATTTTAAAAAAATTAACTTTTTATGGTATGAGATACAAATAATTTTTTTTCTAAATTCAAACAAGTTTCTTCCAGTTTTACAGAACATTGTCAAATCTTTACAGAAATATTTTTTATTTTTTTTCTGAGATAATTCTTATTGTCAGAAATATATTGTGGAATTTTATGAGGATCATGCTGGCCTGGACTGACCTTTTTTCGAGAAACCCAAAAAAGTCCTTTCAAAAAGGATATATGTGCCAGTTAGAATGATAGTGGTCACACTTTATCCGTTCTGAGATAAGCAATAGCTAATGTTTGAGTCAATTGAAAATATTTTTGCACCGAAACACTCATTTTTTTCTTAGAATATATACTTGGCAAGGACCTCTAAAGGAACCACTACTTTCGGAGGATGTACTGACTTCCATTCTTCTCAATATTGAATTGAATTGAGCATACAACATTTTTATTTTGTTCCCAAAAGTAATATTACATAATTATACATAATTATATACAAAGTTCAGAGTATATATTTTGTTCGTAGATTTATGAAATATGAGAATTATCTCTTATTTTTTTAATTAGGTACAGCAGAAATACGGACGGGACAAAAATTTCCACTGGTAGTAAAAAAATTAGTAATTTTCTTTATTAAGTGTTATAATAAAATAAAAATAAATGAGAACAAGTTAACTTAGAGTTTCATAATAAAAAAGTTGTCGAAATAAGGGAAAAATAAAGTTAAAAGCTATTAGTGTGGTCTGATTTCATTTTTTTGGTAGACTTTTGTAGTCAGTCGCGCAATTGTTGCAAAAATCCAAAATTAGCGGTTGCAATTGCATTTATTTCAAGTTTCATTATCTAGGTTTCTGAAACAATTTTGTTAGAAATATTCTCTATTTAGTCATCAATCATACGCCAAACAAATATTTTGGTATACTCTATATGATAAAAGTTTCTAAAAACACTTTTCACAATTTTAGACTTTTTGAAAGGACTTCTCTTGATTTTCTTGAAAAAAAGGGGCCCATTGACCCAAAAGAAAGAGCTAGAGGTTTAAGATCATCCACAAAAATAATCATCATAAGATTCCACAATATAGTTCGGACAAAAAGAAATCTCTCAGAGATCAACTTAAAACACTTCTCACTTAGTATAATGCTCCCTTCGACCAAAAAAATAAAACTTTGATCCACTGTAAGACGAAACTCAGACCAGCCTTTTTAGAATTATAAGGTCGTTATTCTGTTCCCAAAATGCTGTTGGACAGTATCGTTAATAGTGCCAGAAAGACGCTCCATAAGATTCATGACGGTGGTACTTACTCTAAATTAATTATAATCTTAATTATAATCGAAACTGGACATGGTCTCAGAGCGATATTTCAAGGCAGCCTTTGATAGAGGATACACAAATCTAATGGGGAAGTACACAAAATCCAACAGGAGCTTCTTTTTCCAATACTGTTATCCAAGATTAGTTAAACTGCATTTTATATCTTAGCAACAGCCAAACTTGCAGCTCCCGTTAGAAAATTGCACTAGTTCGTTGCACATTTCATGGCAGAGGAGTATGTCTGGGTAAATATTTTGTTGTCGCTGGAATTTAATGGTTGTCTAAGCATTAGCAGCTTTTTATTGCAATTAAGTTCTTCATGTCTGGAAAAATGACAATTGCAGTCAAACAACCGGGCGAAAACATTCGGAAAACATGTTCCATTTGTGGCAATCATGCCACAAATTGTGGCAATAACGGCAATGTGTTGAAAAATATTGCTGTCTTTGCTTTGAGAAGATGATATTTGTGGAAAATATAATATTTTTTCGGAATTCATAACTAAATTTGTTTTATAATAAATTATATAATACATATATTATATATAATATATATAAACACACACATTCGTAATTATGTGCATATATGTATAGCTGTGTGAACATGTCAACGTACACATATTTATTATACATTGATAATGTGTACAGATACACAGGAGTATGTATGTATGTGTGTGTGTACATATATAATATATACGCTTGTGTCATGCTGTAGAGCTTTGCATGCGTTGCTGTTCTTGGCAGGAGCAGCATCAACAGCAGCAGCTTGTTTTCATGAAGGATTTTATAATGCCCTCATTTAGAAACAAAATAAACAATACAGTACGTACATAATTAATTTTTCATAACACACACATACACACATAAAAGTGTGACATACAGACAGACATACGTACGAACGTACGTGGAGCGTGTTCATGATTATGATGGTGTCAACTTCCAAAAGATGTGCCGAAAAACTTATCAAATATTGCACCAACAAACGGATTCCACAGCTCATCACCTCATATAGCATGAGTTTTGGTATTAACATACTTGCATAAATGTACATTAGGCCATATCGATGGTCGACAGAAAACTGGCCATATGCGACCCAAATATCCTTCACGGATGTTAAATTCATGGATTTTCCTGAAATATGATCAAGATCCGATATAAGGTGTGAATAGGTTCCAACCGGTTTTGTGGTCCTGACCAAACAAAACAAATGTTGCTGCTTCGTTCGGCGTACACAATAACTACAGCAATAATATTCACGTTAGCGCCATCTGTATTTGGATGTTACGGTATTGCCATACGCACATCAGGTGATGTCGATCATATGGTCGATTTCCAGCCTGCCAGCATCAGCTGATGTCGATCATATGGTCGATCTTCAAAAATGTGGATTCTATTTTTAATATTTGATAATTTTATATTAAACTAGAAACAATTTGCTTGAAATTAACCAAATAAATTATATGTCTATCTCATACCACGACAAAAATTCCTGATTTTTAATTCACCCTAATGTCTACAATTCCATTTTTTGGAAATCCCTTGTTTAGAAGTACTAGCTTTCATTATAATTGGAATATCCAAGGACAATTTCTGTCCCGTTTCTCATGAAATTAGGCAATTCTAAATTTCGGTATTTATTTCACTCAACATCCTACAGCGAGTTGAAATACTGTCCCTGCTTTCTGTTCAGTAATATTGACAGCATTTCTGCTTTGCTGCGATTTGCTGTTCATCGATACACACTAATGTATATGCATACATACATACATATAATCCAAACATTAAATATTTTGAATTTTAAGCTTCAACGGAAGTCAGCAGTGATTAAAATTCGTAGCCGAAAAATGAATTTGATGTATGCTCACAATCATAAAACCACAAGGACAGATTGTTTTCAGTGATGTTGATGATGAAGTGTGATATTATCCACATACAACAAAGATGGCCCAGGGTGAATCCAATAATAAAGCAGCAATGTTATCGATAACGATTGAAATATATATGTAGGATAAAATCCATGCACTCAGAAAAATTGAACCCTATAATGAGTTAAAATGAAAATTGAACTTCGTATAGCGCTAAAACAATATTTCGTCATATCAAGTTCAAACTTTTCCTTAAAAGTAGTACATGCCTTCAACTTTATTCTAGTTAAATTTCCCTCAAACCCAGTAAGAAAGCACCAGTAAGTTTTTCCTCAAACCAAGTACATTTTTACTAAATTTTAGTAAAATTTTTGCAGAAATTTTCCTAAATATAAGTAAATTTTTACTCAAACCAATTAAATTTTTACTAAATCTAAGTAAAATTTTGTTGAAATTTTCCTAAAACTAAGTTAATTTTTACTTAAATTAAGTAAACATTTACTTGAATTGAGGACAATTTTGCTGATTTTGTCCTCAAAACAAGTACATTTTTACTTAAAATGAGGAAAATCTGCTTTATAGACGGAAAAATGTGAAAAAATAAAAAAAAATTAAAAAAAATGATTTTGGTTCAGAGTATGCAAAACTAGAGTACAAAAATGGCAACATGAAATATTTCTCAAAAGTTTCATGAAACCTCTCCCATAAAGAGTTGAGGTATTACACTACGAAGGCAAGATAGGTGCCTTCGCAGAGACAGAATAATACTTGAAGTATTTAAGAAATAAGTCTCTGCAACCGAACGAGAATTGCTTCCTAGATTATTTTTCACGAATTTTCTAAATAAAAAAGTGATTTTTTATAAGTTCATGTATACTTACATGTATGAAGAACTCAGTGTATACATAAATTTTAGTATATACATATTAACTTAATTTTAGAAAAAGACACATTTTTAGTTAAAATTTCCTAAATGGAATTTTTTAATACAAACAATTTTTTATTTTTTTCTTACTTAAAACCTTGAAAATACACAAATACAAATACACACAAGTATGAATTTACTCAATTGTAAGAATTGTTTATTAGATCCAAAGAAATGTTTTTAAATGAATTTACTACCCTATTTCTAGGATAGTAAGTATTCCTATTGAAATAAGGGAACTTTACTCATACTTAGTTAATTTTCCTACTTCTAAGGAATTTTTTATTGAACTGGAGTAAATGGATTTTTGAACTAAACTGTAGTATGGATTTTACCCAGATGTAGGAATGCTATTTTTCTGAGTGTGGTAGAGTTTTTCTAAGGAAATTACAAGGAAATCCATCTAATCGCGGAATCCCATGAAATTGGTGAGGAAAATCTAGGAAAATTTTAATAGAAATATTATTGCAGTAGTAAATGATCTATCATCGAATTCACTTATAATTCAAATCAAATATCTGCTGTCATTATTTAATACAATTATTTTGAAGGTGATGATACTTAATACATTGGATGAATATACTAAATTCAACAATATTTTATTAGATTTAGAGGCAATAATTTGTAATTTTAGAATTGGGAAAAATCCAAATTTAAGAAGGGAATATCTAAAAGCTAATGATAACCATAGATATTACATTAAAAATCGTTAAATAGGTTCAATTGTTTTACGGAAATATTTAAATTAATGTTCTGACTAAAATATATTAATATTTAATTATTATTGATATTTTCTTTATTATATAGAATAATAAAAATATAAATTATTTACAGATGTTTGACGACAAAGATTTTCTTTCATCATACTGAAATCGACCTTGATTTGTAATATGGTTTGGATAGATCCTTCCATGATCTTAGTATTTAGATAGATGACATCATAAATATCACTGAAATTCACCGTACATATCTTTACCCTAACATGAAAAAGATCTAACTCGTAATTTTTGAGAAATCTATCTTTTGTTAATTATGTTATGTTTTTTGTAAATAACCAAAAATTTTGATTTGCAAAAAATAATTTTTTCGAATTATATTTTATTTTGACAGTGATTTCCGGGATCGAAATCTTGACAGAAAGTCTGTATCAGTTTGATCGTTAGAGCAGCTCGAAATGTCCATTATGTTGATCGAAAAATCACATTTTCTACAAAGAGAATTTTCAGCTCGGCGGCTATGTCAACAAGCAAAACTGGCATATCTGGAGAGCGAAAAACAGCAAGTGATCGTCAGAATGCCAATGAAACCTCAGAGAGTGACAGTTTGTTGCAAATTTTGGATCTCTGACATCAGTGGCCCAGTTTTCATTGAAAATGCACTACCGTTTCGTTACGTCCGTATTTCTGCTGGACCTAATTAAAAAAATCTAAGAAATAATTCTCATATTTCATAAATCTACGAACAAAATATATCCATGTATATATGGAAAAACATATTTCTCACAAAATTGCTGAACTTTGTATATTTCTATAAGAGCTTCAAAACCACGTCTGTTTATTGTAGCGTCCGTTTCAATGTAAAATTGTTTATAATTTTGTACTAATTTGTACAAAACCTGACGATATATTTTTAAAGTGTAATACTGTTTATACGCCTTAGAACACGAAAAAGGCTGATCGACTTTTTTAGTTTCTTCCTTGTTTTTGGTACTGGGAGATGCCCATACACCAATACCTCGCTTTGCGTCGTTTCCTTCTTTTGCGGAGTTGCGTCGCTGCTGAATTAGTACTAATTTTTATTAGATTTTCGAAGTTGCGTTGTTTTGGTTCGAGTCTTTAATGCTAGTGTTTTGGAAAAAGTTCGACATTATGAAAGACATAAAAATTATTTCTGATTCGTGGGAGGAGGTTAAACCATCTTGCATGAATGGTGTTTGGCTCAAAATATAGTCTGAATGTGTTCACAGAATATGTGCTGCAGAAGTTGATGGTACACCAGCTGTTCGTCATGAAATTTCTAACTCAGCTATAGAGTATAATTTTGAAGGTATGAAAGAGACTGACATAAATGAATTGCTAACCTCGCACAACTAAGAATTGTCTAATGAAGAACTATGGCAACTGGAATTGCAATTTGCTAATGAAGAAGAGACAGTGACCGTTCAGTTCTCCGAAGTACAAAATTTAACCTCCAAACAAATTTCCAAAGCGATATGTTTGATTGACGAAGCTATGAGGAGGAAGGTGCTTTAAAGTGTTCCAGGCTGTAGCTACGAATATCAATTGCTACAAGGAAATTTATTTTAAGTTGAAAAAACTGCTCAGCAAACATTGGACCAATTTTTTGTGAAAGAAAGTCGATTACGACAACATACATTTTTATTTTGTTTTTATAAATTAATTGAATATTTTACTTTGCTTTAATTGAATTTGTGTTTTTTTGTATGTATGTAATATAATTTTATATTATTTTTGTTTTTTAAATTATTACTTTGTTAATTTTTTTAAGTAGTATTCCCTGGAACCTACCTTCGATCGTTACATGGTTTGCTATAGAAAATCATAATTCACTTTGCGTCGTGTTTTTTTTTTTGGAACGTAACCAGGACGCAAAGAGAGGTATTGGTGTTTTTGTTTGTCATCACATAATAATTATGGACATAATATTGGTTTCCTTACCTCGTTTTGAAATAGAAAAAATCAACCAACTTGCATTTGTAATTGTGCTTACCTGCAAAAGACGAGAAAATATCCATAAATAAAATGTTCGTATTGACTTTTAAGATTCTCGAATAAAAAACCGTCATTAATAGATTTAATCATCAAGAGTAGTCTGGGTACATTGAAGACTCGCTAATATGTCCCACAACATGCACACATTTAGTCCTCTGCTCGGAGACAAACAAGTACATCCGTCTGATGTACTTCGTGTGCCCATTATGTGAATGAGCACACACACACACACACTCGGCCATAAGTAGAGGACACACACTCACACAGGCGGGCATCCTTGAAATGAAAGACATTAGTCGCTAAAGGAGCGAAGAGAAGAAGAGCTCATCAACAACAACAGAGCGTCGAGAAAAAAATCTAGACGAAAATAGCTGAAGACAGTTTTATACTTTCTTAAGTCAGGACATCCGTTGACATCAAATATGACAGTATCATCATTATTATCTGCAACACTTTATAGTCCTGTTCTTGTTCTTGCTGTTGTTGTTGTTGTCTAGAAGTAGTCCTTTCGACAAAAAGCAGCAATGACACTCGACAAATGTAAATTTTCTCCGTTTGTTGATGTAGCAGCCCCTAACAGCGTTTGAGATGCACACAGACGTGCAACACACATACACATTGACAGTGTACAGGTCCTTTTTGTGGAAGTTCTCCACACACGCGCACACAAGTGTTTCTGTATGACAAAATGCGACAATATATGCGTTTGTGTGTGTGTGGGGGGTGCCGTGTCCCTGTTTTGGGTGGCCGTTTGCCGTCTCCGTCTCTGTCTCCGTAGTCGTGACTTTAGCCGTGTATATTTGCCAAGTTCTTCCTTTCGCCATATGAGTGCTTTTTCCATTCTAACAAGGCTTAAATGCATAATACGAACATACAAAATATGGATCTGCTAAAGAAGGCAAAATAGACTGCAACAGCCATTAACAGTGATATTATGTGAGGCTATGAATAAACAGCAACTGGTCGTTGTATTATGACATTTCTTGCGGGCAAAGGCGCGCCCAAAATTGTAAAATGTTGGAGAATAAAATTGCGGTCTTCGATACATTTCAACTAAGTACTCGATATTATGATTGGGATAAACACACATCGTTTGTAGCAAACACAATATCCGTTTGCAACCAACCTCACACAAGGTTTGTGATACAATCGTTTACGGTAAGCACTCTAACTTTGTCTTTGTCATAAACGTTTCATACGGTTTGGGATAAACAAAAATCGCTTGCGACTAACTCATTCCGCAAACGAAATTCTTTGGTCTAGCTTTTCGTTTGTGGGTAACGATTTTTTCTTTGTGTGTCGTGGACTCTCTGTAAGATAATTTTAAAACAAGTTTTTTATTTTTTTTTTTCTGGCACGATAAAAATCATTAAAATTAAATATATTTTATAATTTTCTAATACATGACGTCCTAAGGACGTCCTCGCTATGTCAAGGGATTCATATAAGAGTGGCTTAGGATCTATCGCCAAATCAATTGTCAGAAATCGCAAAAAACTTCAGTTTTTGTTAAAATATCGACAAATTCCATTTTATATTTAGTTATTGTAAAATATAGTTCTCGTAAAAAATGTATGGAATTCATTTCATTTCAACATTTCTTGATAAAGAATTAAAACACATTTTATTGGTATTTTTCTATATATATATAAATCAATGTGTGTCTGTATGTCTGTATGTCTGTACGTTACGTATAGGACGGCACGGCGGTGGACCGATTCGCCTGAAAAATTTACTGTATCTATCTTCTGGGCAGAGGATGTTATCTGGTTATACTAGGTCATGACACCTCCCACACAAAAAATATTTTAAAACTATCAAAAATTACTCATTTTATCTTCCAAAGCATATGAAGTAGGGGAATCGGGAAAAATGAACCCGTGCAACGCCGGGTACAAAATATTAGTTCTTAATAAAAACTTTGCCTATACCGTGACCTAGTTTAGGCAATTCATAATGCAGGATACACTTTCAACGCAGGGATTACTGGTTAAAAACTATTAACATTAAAAATATGAAGATTCTAATATTGAATTGATCTCTTTCTTCCATTTTCATAGTCTAATGTCTCCTAAATATTATTACAGATATTTTAAATGGAACGACAAAAAACAAATCTCAATAAAACCATAGATGCATTTTGAAAAATCTTTTTTAGTAAAAAAGTCAATGCATCGTCCAAAACTTGCGTTTATTAAAGCCTTTAATTATTATTATTTCTCAATTCTAAAATGTACTTGATCTGTTTATAATCGACGGGAATGCTCATATTTTTTTAAGAAAACCACGAAAGATAACAAAATACAATTATTGAATTGTACCTACGCGTTTTCACACAATACCATTTTCAATGTTCCTACCTCGAACCTTTTATCTTGATTTTACTAATTCTCAATTGGTCATATTTTTTAAAAAAACAAGTGAGTTGTGATTCTCGTTCGTTTGTGAGAATCATCTCCTTATAGAGGCCGGGTTTGATGAAAAGTCGCTGCGAAGCCACTTGAAAAGACTTTTGACATGGTCGAAATCATAATCGTGGTAGTCTGCAGCCAAGTAATAAATGTCACCATGCCATTTGTAAATAAATTTGCATTCTATTAAATATAGAAGCAAAATGGTCTTGAGCCAGGACAATATCCCAGTTCAAATCAAATATTGATTACTGACCAAAAAAATGCAAACGAAAAAACTAAGACAAATGAGCGTTGGCACGGCAGAAGTATTAGTGGGTAACTACACCTGCATATACACATACTTACATACGCAACTCAATGAGATGCTTGTAAGATGGCATGTGTGCTTTATTACTTGGTGCGATTTTTTAAACGCAAATTCGGCAAGTGAGTTGTGATTCTCGTTCGTTTGTGAGAATCATCTCCTTATAGAGGCCGGGTTTGATGTTGAAAAGTCGCTGCGAAGCCACTTGAAAACACTTTTGACATGGTCGAAATCATGATCGTGGTAGTCTGTAGCCAAGTAATAAATGTCACCATGCCATTTGTAAATAAATTTGCATTCTATTAAACATAGAAGCAAAATGGTCTTGAGCCAGGACAATATCCCAGTTCAAATCAAATATTGATTACAGACCAAAAAAAAATGCAAACGAAAAAACTAAGATTTTTTAAAAATTTTAAAAATTTTTTTTCGTCCTCCATAAATCAAATATTTTATAGAGTGCAGTTATTCTACTAATTTGCAACGAAATCGGAAATGGTAATTTAAAAAGTGTTCGGTTTGACATGAACGCATATCTATCTATGACTTGCTTAAAAATTTAAATATATTTCTCTATATAATAAAATCGGAGGACAGATTTAAAATTTTCTAAAATTAGCCCAGAAAATCGCCAACTATTTTATAAATCAGCAAAAAATTGCCATGTCGCCAAATCGAAAATAAACTCGCCAAACATGTTTAAAATTCGCCACGTTTGGCGAGAAATCGCCATATCTGACAACCCTGTGGCGAGGCTAAGAATACAGAACATAAAGTATTGCTGTGTCGCCCATTCGTGACAAATGGTCTCCCTATCGTATCGTATCTGCCATTGGTTTTAATTTGTAGGTGTGATTTTATGCGTATACTTCATACGGTCCTGTGATAACATCAAATTTATCGTTCTAACTTTGTGTCTCAAATCGAAATCTCTCAAGAGATTAATTTCCTTTTTTATTAACGACCTTTTTTACAATAAGACTGTGGACTAAATAAAAACTGGTGCATGAATTAAAAATTATTTTTTATCAAAATTCAAATTTGAAAAATGCCAAAAAATCAAAATTTTAACCCTTCTTCTTTATACTCTGCGAGAAGATATTACGGAAGATATTCCAAAATAATCAAAATTATATTTTATCATATCATCCTTGTTAGAGAAATATTTGCGATATTAAAATTGATTTTGTTGACATATAAGTACTTCCATGGGAAACCGATCAATAATTTCATGTTAGGTCTGCGATTTCGATGAAAATGTGTTCGTAGGTTCAGTTTGAGGTTATAAGCAAAATTTAAAAAAAAATATTTGTTTTAAATTCAAAATCATGTTTGATTTGAACTGGGATATTGTCCTGGCTCAAGACCATTTTGCTTCTATATTTAATAGAATGCAAATTTATTTACAAATGGCATGGTGACATTTATTACTTGGCTGCAGACTACCACGATCATGATTTCGACCATGTCAAAAGTCTTTTCAAGTGGCTTCGCAGCGACTTTTCAACATCAAACCCGGCCTCTATAAGGAGATGATTCTCACAAACGAACGAGAATCACAACTCACTTGCCGAATTTGCGATTAAAAAATCGCACCAAGTAACAAAGTACACATGCCATCTTACAAGCATCTCATTGAGTTGCATATGTAAGTATGTGTATATGCAGGTATAGTTACCCAGCAATACTTCTGCCGTGCCAACGCTCATTTGCCAATCATTTTTAAAAATGTCAATGCATTTTTTTAAGATCATTTCTTTGGTTGTTGTTAAGATAATCGGAAATTTCCTTTGTCATAGTATTCAAAACTGAAAAGGCTTCCTAAAAAAATTATTATTATTTTTTAATTTTGTTTCTTAATTTAAAAACAAAAAATATTTTTTAATTTTTAAGAAAAATATATCTCCGGCCGCAATACGATTTCGTATTACTTGGCTTTTTGGGAGTTGCATAAAAATTTCCAAGAAACCGGCCGCAATTCAATTGCCCTGCGCTGTTTGTGTGATGGTGTGCTCCACACGTACCACCGCTATCTGTGCACAGTGCACCCACACACACACACACACACCTGCATACATATAAATATAAACGTGGGTAAGTATTTATGAGCTCCTCACATGTTTAACGCTTTCACACTCGCGCAATCAGCTTAAAATGTCAACTGTCATAGAAGTGACACAATGGCATAAGTGCATATACACACATACATAGGTACGTAGGTGTGTGTGTGCGGGCATAGGATGTAGAATCTTACCCAGGACAGAAGTTCACATGGAAAATGTGGTGCTATGCCATGTTCCAGCCCAATGAATGCATACATAACTATGAGTAGCTGTGAAATTATTTCTATTTTATTCCATTTGCACCCTACACAACAGGTTTTGCTTAGTAAGGTGGGAACTGGGAAGCAGCGATGACAAATAGGCTAGACCATGTATTGGCTGGCGTACAGTGTAAGGGGCCATACAGTGTCCATCATGCGAACTTTCAATCGCCAGCAATCTCAATCTGTGGTGGTTAATAACCACATTGTGGATCTTTTCTGTGGCCATAGTCGACCATAGTCCATGGCGTTCGTCATCAGCATCACTTGTCAGACCACAGTGAGTGTCAGTGAATCGCTTATTAATTATGCTTGTGAGTGGAGCAGAATTCCTTCGATGTTTTGGAAGTTATTCCTTTGTTTTTGTGTAAAAGTTCAATTTAGGCGCACTCTGCCATAGGAAGGTATGTAGACTAAGTAGGTCATACCATTTGTGAGACCTTGAAATATCGATCGAAGATCATGCAAAGACTAACTACTGTCCATCACCACAAAATAAAAAGACCATCGCCCGCGTTTGTTCGTCCATCTGTCAGTCCATCCATGTGTCTTCTTGCCGATCTCTTTATCTGTCCGACTGCCTGTACAAGATTAAGTCCATCGTGTGCCAATAGTATAGGCAGAGAGAAAAAGATGGTGTTAAAATCCTATCCAAATATCACAAAATTTCGCATTTCCCATTGTGTAGAATATATAATCGAATGTGAGCGATAGAGAATCCAGACTTACTGTACGACCCTCGTATCTAATACGTCGCCCTGTCACCACAGCCGTAATGGAGGGCATTTGCAATTCGCCTTAACTGCTCTGTGTTGTTGACATTTTGTGTCACAGACATTTGAAGCAGGTATGCCGAGATTCCTATGGATGAGGCAACAATATACAGTTGGTCTTGTTCGTTCTGTTTGTTTGTTTGTTGCACTGGTGGTATGGGATGATGAGATGTTAAGGAAATTATGATGCGTCTATATTTGGCATACGAGAGCCACGAGCATCTGTAGCAAAAGCAGAGCTAATGCTAAGGTTTGCACAAATCCCACAAACGACAAACGCTAAAGCATACTCCCTCGCACGGGGCAATATGGCAACACACACACACCAGCACCATGCATGCATGCCACTCCACCACACCACACCGCACGGCACTGGTGGATGTGGTTACAGAAACGGAAGTGTTTCAAACACAAGGGTACACTCATAACAGGCACTCACACTCTCCTGCACGTGAGCCTCCCACGCACACACACTCATGTACACATGACAAGTGGCATCGCATGACAAACACACACTAACCAATGGCTCAGATATAGCCCACAGTACTGGAATGCTTAAAACTGCTGCTGCCGCTACGGATAGAACAGAAAAGAGAAGTACCTCCAAAGTACTAAACAATATGGTGCAAGTACATACATACGTACATGGGGAAAAACAAGTGAAACCGCATAAAATCCGATCATGACGAAGAGTAAATACCCTTCAGCGTAGACAGATCTCAGAGCAATATCTGCCGTAGAACTTTTTTGGGGGCACTCAGAAAAACGCACACAATAAATTAATTTTTCGAAACTTCTACCTTGAAGAGGGATGCGGTACTAAATGGGATCAAAATGGTTCTAACGAGAATCGTATAATTCGGTGTGTAGAATCTTCTGAGCACGTTATCGCGCAAGATAAATGGATATTTTCTTTTAAGTAACATTTTCGGAGCAAAACAAGTATCAAATGGTTAATAACGAGAAAAATTACCACAAATTCCGATAGTTGTGAACATTTTCGTAACGTGCTTTTGCTAGTTTATATATATTTCTTCCTTTAACTGCCAATGGGGCTGTCTAATATGACATCCATTCTAACTCTGCGAATGAGTAATATCATTCTTTCCAAATAACTCATATGCCACCCATGTGGTGATAAGAAAAAAAATGTGGTGTTGAATCCATTGAAACTCATTGAAATAGAATAGTTAAGTGGTATCTCCTTGGAACCTTTTAAATAAAAGGGCTATCACGATTGCTTATTGTAATATGTCGTCAGGGGTGTATCTATATAAACAATTCCGCATAGAACTTGTTCCTAATCTTATAAGATTTACAGTTTCCTAAAGACAAGTGCGGTAGCCCTAAATTGCTAAATTTACTGCCTTAGAAAATGTTTATTTCTCTTTTATATGTTGCAAAAAATCCCTACTCATTATTTCTTTCATAAAACCCAAACACAAAAGAGCTAAGTCATACACAATCCTTCAGCAAATTTTTTGTTACATGGTGTTGTTAGTTGCAAAGTGATTACGTCGTAATGTTGTAAAGAACACTGGCGTCAACTTATACTCGCAATGTCAAGCTGGAATAAAATCCGTAATTGACCCACCCCAAGAAAGCCGCTCATTTGCTTAGGAGATGTCCAAGCTGTTCCATATTCACCTTATTTGGGTAACAGATCGCGACCTTAGAAGAACAAGGTTCTAACTGACATTTCTTGATAAATTGATCTATATATCACATGGTACTAAACTTTGTAAGCTCTTTCAATTTCTGCTATCGCCATAACGACACGAGATATCCAAAGCAACAAAGTTAAAACTACAGTTTTTCTATAATAATGTAGTAAACAAAGATCTAAGAACCAGATAGAAACTTGCGTCCCTAAACAAGATAAAAGATGTTGCTGATAGAACTTTGTTTACTGAAGCATTGTTGATATAACTTTGCTGCATATCATTGTTCAGTTTCATCATCATCGCACTAAATCTGTGATAAGTGAGCAACATGTTACTTGGTCCGTTTTTTTTTCTAACTAAAGTTCTTTCTATAAAATATAGAAGTAAAATGATCTTAAGCCAGTACAATATCCCAGTTCAAATATTGATTACAGACAAAAAAACGAAAAAATTATGTTAAAATAAGTGAGAAACGTTTACTGTGGAAGATGAAAGAAGAATGAGATGAGCACTTCGTGATGACAGAGCGGGAGTTTTGGGATGAAGAATGTGTAATTTCTAAATTAACTTTTGATATTCAAAATGCTTTTTATCTTGTCCTCGTGCAGAAATCGGTTTAATATTTTATTATTCCAAACTTATATGCTTGTCCATTGAACAAATTGAAAAAAAAACTTGTTAGTCAACGAATATTTTTCACAAATAGAAGTTAAAAGAGAAAACTATTTATGATAATTCCAATTAATCCATCAGTTTTAAAAATGTTGTAAAATGCACGAAAACTAGCTTTAACTTCAAAAAATAGCAATTCTTAATACTAGCAGATAGAGTATGAACTTGAATTCGGATAAACTATTTTAAAATGTCCCCAATTTGTAATAGATATGATGTTATTCTATTATTTGATTTTTAGATTTGCATTATTTAAATCGTATAGTAACCGGAAGTCTGAATTCCAATTCATATTATTTTTGGGTTTATATAACAAATTTGAATATCTCGGTAATTAGTATGTTTAAAGAAATATTCGATTAATATAGTAATTTAAGTAATTTACAGACCTCTTTAGTTGTTGTTCCGCAACTCGGGGGGAAATTTTTTAAATTAGCCCATTGCCAACCTCTGTCCCCATATGAGGACACCTGTTAAGTGCAAAACATTTAAACAACAGTTTTTCTGGGCGTTAATGGGTTAAAACCTTGATTTTCAAAAAACTCAAAGCATCTAATTTAAACGAACCAAATTTATCAAATATATAAATACAGGTTGTTTGGGTTTGAATATGGGGTCCAGAAAGACACATTTTAACTCACAAGGACTGAAATTTTCCCAATAATAAATACATTTTTGGAATCTTTCATCGTGTTATTCATTGTTTGAGCTCTACTTTTGTCAGGGAGAATTTTGCTATAAATAAATATTTTCATTGCATTGGGCGTGTTTATTAGAAGTTATTAAATTTGTATTGGTGAAACTCATTTATACATATTTAAAACGGTGATATGATATATCACAAAAATTATAAATGGCCCACTACTAATATTCCGGTAATTTTTCATATGAAAACTTGCCCTTAAAGGATGAGGAAAGAAAAAATATTTTGAGACACAAATGGGACTATGAATCGACATTTAATGTGGGTAATCGTGGTTGCCGTGTTTCGGCTGCACTTCAGGATTCTGATGTATATGCAAAATCAGCTGCATAAAGTAAAAATTTTGGGCTAATTTCTCCTTTCAAACAATTTTTGGACTATTTTTCATATGAAATTACTTCGCAATTTGCATAAAAATCAATATTTTCATCATAAAAATTTTATAGCTGTTTGTTATTAATTGGGCAATTGTTTGGATGGTTAATTGCAGTATTTGCTAACTCTAAATTTCGGTTAACATCAGGAGAAACTAACTACACTCTCTATGCTGAGGCGACAGATACAGCGACACATGGAGTCATCGACTACAGCACATCCATACTCAGCTACACTCATAAGGCAAAAAAAGGACCTGTGGCACAACAAAGGTAGGATGGATTTAAATATGAAATGCCACAAACACAAACATACACAACAACACATAACATCCCATCCCTTATGGAGAAGATAGCGTAAAAGGGAAGAGAGTGATATAGAGAGAGCTAGAAAAGGAGGCAGGACGGGCGGAAACGGAAAGAGGAACTGCATTCATGTTTTTAAACTGAATAAAATAGAATTAATGTTAAAACTTTTGTCGGTATATATGTGAGGGTAGATGTTTGTGTTGGCATGTGAGTGTGTGTGTTGGAATTATTGTTGCCAACGTTGTTGGTTCTTTATGTATCATGTGGTTAAATGATTGAGGTCTGCATGTGGCGGGTACGGTAGCCATATTTACAATGAAAAGTTTAATATTTTTTTTGTTGTAAACGATAATTTGCCGTAGTGAACATTTTTGTGAAACAAGTACTTAAACACGTTCGAGGAACCACTTGTCCTTTTATATATATATATATATATACGTATATATATAAACACATATGTATATGCATTTATATATAGCGAAGAAGAATAACGAGTGGACCACCAACACCACCGCCATCACCACCAACACCGCCACACAACAATAGCAGAAACTCAATCGTCGTCTACTTAGTTTTACTTACGGTTACGGTTACCACCAAAGACCATTCAATACAATCAAGCGTACATGTACGACGTGTGAATGCACTCTATGGCCATTTCAACAAGCAGGTCCGGATTGAGTTTTCGTTTCGCTTCTGCTAGTTTTCTTCTTCTTTTTTTACACTCTTCTTCTTCAAAGGGGTCATATGGGTGAATACACGGGGAGGGGAGGTCGATCCTCTGGGGAATTGTTAGCAACTAGTCAATGCTTGCTTCCTATAGGCAGCTCGCTAAATTGTTTATCGATTAACAGCCCCTAGTGTGGCATCGCTAAGCCACTTCTGGATACCAAATACAAATGAAACGCAGCCGATTTCCTTTTTGCGCTCGGAATTCACGGACACGATAATAGTTATAATACGATCTAAGACAACCCGGTTATTTACATATTTTCTGTTTCCAAATTTATTAACACTTTTTGTCGTAATTTCCCTTTTTTGTGTAGAGAAATTTTCGTTTCACTTTTCAAAAGTTTGACTTTTTATACATTTTCAGAAATAAGAAAATTTGATTTTTTGTTGAATTCCAAGGCCTATTTATATAGGTGATAGCAGCAAAGCAAAAACAAATTCTGCAACAACAAAATACAAGTAATTTTTGAATGGTGAGCCATACTGTCAGAGCAAAATATATGGGATATGACAGTTTTGGTTACTTTTGAATGAAAAAAATTTCAGTCAGCTGGGCTTCTGCTTTCACCTGATATAAATACGCCTTGTTGAATTCTTTCAAAGTATTTCACTCTGTTTTTGTATCCTCCAGTCAAGGCGTATTTATAAAGGTGATAGCAGGAGCCCAGCTGACTGAAATTTTTTTCATTCAAAAGTAACCGAAACTGTCAAATCTCATATATTTTGCTTTTACAGTATGGCTCACCGTTCAAAAAATTACTTGTATTTTGTTGTTGCCGAAATTGTTGTTGTTCTAGAGCTATCACATGTATAAATACGGCTTGCCTCCAGTGCACTTTCTTCTTTATTTACTCATCCGTTATTCCAGTGCACACTGGTCTCATATCCATTTTTAACAGAAATTCAAAATAAAAATTAAAATGCAAATAGTTAAATGTGTATGTATTGGAGAAAACTAAGTGGCAACACCGCATAAAGGTATTTTAATTTTGACGTTCAAACAAGTACGATTAATTCGGGCTTAAAACAGTTATACAAAATACCTTAAAATAAGGCGTAAAAATAAAATAATAATGTGAATATATTATTGAAATTGTAGGCAAGTATATATATTTAACATTTTGTGATTATTGTGGTCTTGTCACTTTTCTTATGTGATGTGATTCGTAGTGAACATAACCTATAAATGTCGTGGGCCAAAAGTAATATGTATGACTCAACTTGACTCAAACTGTAAATGTGAAAGTGTTCATCTGAGTGTGTAGTTTATGGTGGAATTAATATCTCGTAAGCATTTTTTGGCAAACTCTTGCAATTGTCATTTTTTCGATTGCAATTGTCATAATTTTCGATTAGCCATACATAGTACACATGTTTGGTCATATCGTTGAATCAGTTTTGTATACGATACGTATTAGATCTTATTTCAAGGTATTGAAAGTTGCTTTAAAACATATTTTTCTGTTGAAATTTTATATTATTTCCTGATAGATCAAAAATTACTTATTTCAATTGCAGTGTCAAGTGGAATATTTGTAAGCTATATTTTGATGTTCAGAAAAACAAATTTCGTCAAAGCGAACGAAGAGTCTCTATTTTAGGCTTTTATAACATTTTGTTTTTGATAATCCTGTTCCAATACAATATAATAATAATGTTGGTTACATATTGAGTTTATATGGGAGGTGATAGAGGGCGTGGTCCGATTGGTTCAATTTTATTTTTGTTTTTGTGTTTTTATTTTTAAATATGCCTGGCAAATGTACAAAATTACAAGATTGTATCTTTATTTTTCAATTGTATGACATTGCTCAATAAGAGATGATCGCGTTAGGTGTGGTTACTCACCACCTTGTGAAGTATCTAGAGACCAATGACTAACTTAAGGGGTTACAACACCTTGAGAGCCCAAAAAACAGGTATAAATGGGATTTTTTATTGTGTGAGGAAAAATATGTTATTGTACATATATAGAGGAGACTTTGGACAATATTTAAAAAATGGATATATGGGCCCTCAAGTGTGACCATGTTTTGAAAACCCTTTCTGGTGGTGTGCATGTTACATCTGTAAGGCATAATCTGAAAAATGCAAACAATTTTTTACTTATTTAGGAAAGCTATGGCCATCGTCCATCGTAAGATTTTTTCTTTTCTTCTAAATTACAGTAGTTTAAAAAAGTTAAAAGTTTCATCAAAATTTTGGGCAAAAAATTGCATAACTTTTGAAAAATTTGGGAAAAAAATTTGGAGATATTTTCCACACCAATTTGAAAAAAGTTGTTTCGAGAAAAGCGCTAAAAATAGACTGCTTTGTGCAGACTCTGTCGAAGGCTGTAACTTCGGAAATAACTTGAATTCGTTATTAGAAGACACGTGAAATGTTCTTTAAATAGCAAATAAGATTTTTAGAGAAAACAAAAAAATCAGTGATGAGGAAACGGTCTACGGGGACCCGATGCCGCTGTTCTCAAAAGAAAATGGAGGCGATTTATTTACCAGTTTAGTGAGAGTAAGCTCGTTCCTCCAGATAATTACAAGGTCATTGATAGAGTCTAACTCGGCGACCAGTAAAATATTTTCTCACAAGCTGTAGCCAAAAATAAAGTTGTATGACCTTGAAATATCCCACACATCTCTCATATTGTAAAATTAGACAACCACACCTACCACCCATGTAAAATAAAATGAAAATACGCCATAAATTTTAAATTTTAATAGTAGCAATCATTGTCAGTGATTTTATTTGAGCCCATAATTAAATGAAAATTGTCAGTGCTATTTATTTATTACATCTTTGAAATCTCAGATAAATCTCCTTGTGCCTTTTAATCGATGGCAACTAGCTCTTATAACTAAATAAATATCAATGCCTTAATGTGTCAGCTCAACATTTTGCGTACCATTGTTTGTTAATTAATAAATCATTCCAAATATCCAGCCAAATCATTCCTATCAGTTTATCGATTGATTGGAAATGTGTCTTTTGCAATGCACACTTTTAGGGCTATAATAAATTTACTATTGAAATATTTTTTGTTGTTGGTTCAAATAAAATGAATGAAATGTTTGAAAGGCAAAATGAAATTACATTTTAACACAAAAGAACACTGCAAAAACACTTGTATTACATGAACTAAACGAAATTCCAATACAATACATGGCTTCCGAGATATAGGACCTCTAATATGATAAAGTTTTGAACTATTTGAACATTTAAGAACTTTAAATGCATCCACAGTAACATTTAACCACGATATCGCCAACTTCGTTTAGAATTCGCTTGATGGGAATGTTTTTTTGCAGAATTCAATCAAAGAAGTAAATATTGGGGCGCATCAAATTTCGGAGGCTTAGACCTGATCTGACTTAGCTGGGATTGCTTGAGCCCAATCCACAAAGGAGCGATGAGTTTGATTGTATTTGCGGCTCATTTGTTGTGTCAATCGGATGCTATACAGATTCATGCTCAAGTCATTTCACAAACTTCACTGAGAATGCTGAAAAAACAACTGATTCACGACGCACAGTGGTTCAGAATCAAAATCCATCGGCCAAAATTCAATAACTTTTGTTGTAGTAGACATTTTTGAGTTCTATCAAAAACCAAAATTAGACAAGGAACCAAGGATTTTTTGAGAAAACGACATTACAAATCGGGAAATCGGATATATTTTAGAAATCGGTCCAATGTTTTCGTGTTCTCGTATTTTTTGATTTTTAAAAAAATTTTAATTTTTAGTTTTTAAGTTTTATTAACATATTTTTACGTATTTGTTCATAATGCAAAGAAAAAAATTTATTTTTTTTTGTATTACAGATTTTCACGTTTTTCAAATTTTGAAATTTGAAAAACGTAATTTCTTTTTTGAATTTGCCGAACTGTTTCTCTCACATTTTAAGAGATTTTGCACTCAATTTTTTTATTAAAAATTGTGCTTTATTATAAAATTAAGTATGAGGATAAAGGAAATTTGCTCATCTTTTTTATCTGCGTATCTACTTTTCAAAAGTTAATGAGACGAAAATGGCTAAATTGAGTTTTTGATGTTGAAAAGTCGCTACGAAGTCACTTTAAAAGACTTTTGACATGGTCGAAATCATGTAATGCCATTGTAAATAAATTTCCATTCTATTAAATATAGATGCCAAATGGTCTTGAGCCAGGACAATATCCCAGTTCAAATATTGATTACAGACCAAAAAATACAAACGAAAAAAAAAAATAAAAAAAAAAATTAAATTTTATTTTCCTTAAAATTGAAAAATACGAAAAGTAGTCAACTTTGTACCGATTTCTAAAATATATCCAATTACCCGATTTTTAGTGTCAATATCTCAAAAAATTTCCCTGGGTCCTTGTCTAATTTTGTTTTTTTTGGTGCAGAACAAAAAAAATGTCTACTAAAACAAAAGTTATTGAATTTTTGCCGATTGTTTTTGATTCTGAACCACTGTGCAACGTCGTATATCGAGTTAATCGACTTTCGTAAAACCTGTAAAGGAGGACGAGGAATAGATTGAGAGCATTTAATTCCTTCTCTGTTGGTGTCCACCTGTGGCTAGGAAGGCTATGCAGCCCTGACCAGCCAATACTAACGGTAATCAGTCATTTCAATGTTCTCACTTCTGTGGAATGACCCATATTACCGAGGCATGTACATACATACACCCACATTTAAAACAACATGGTGTAACAAAATGACTTCATTACAGACAAACAGAGATACAGACAGACATACGTACCGGCAACACAATGATGCTTTAGAACAAGTGAATAAACGGAAAGATATACACCCAGAGCGATGGGAGCGAGGGTAAGGCAACAGCAGCAACAACAACAGCAGCTTGCTGTAGTTAGTGGCTTATTATTTCAGAGAGAAGTTGCTGGTGGGAAATGTGTGGGGCACCACAAGTGCTCTTTTAAAAACAACGACGTACACCAGGACACACGTATCATTGTCCTCATCATTGCGACGAAGGGACACTTTACATTGCAATACTGCGGATGTGTTTACATGTATTCACACACACACACACGCACACATACACACGAGTAAGTATCTGCGTGTATAAGAATCCACTTATGTATGACTGGCAGTGTGGATGGAGATGTATGTGTGTGTGTTTGGCGGTGTGAGAGTGTACTTTGCTATTAAATGTATTCGATCATAAAATGTGCAACGGATACAAGCAATTAAATTTGTTTACGTTGCACAAAACAAGCAACATACACACACTCATTCCATCATGTGGTGGAATATCTACACTCATCCATACATACAGAGATATATTGAAAAAGGAAACAAGCACTTAAGTTTAACATCCAACATAGATATATCTGCGAAGAATTTGCTGAACTGTGCTGGGTGACAATTTCAGTGCAGACAAGTAAAAGAGGATATAAAGGAGTTCATCTTTGCATTCCTAAGGAGGACATCTTTTAAACAGTATTATCAGCACAGTGCCGGACACTGTATTTGGACGTAATGTTCCAAATACAGTGTCAAATACGATTATGCTATTCAACAAAATCTAAAAAATATGTCCGGAAGCTAAAAAAATATTTGCTGTTCAAATGATTTATGGACATTTTTCGAATTTCGAAGGTACCCTTAAGTATCAGTCCAATCACCCTCTCGCAACAGAAATGTCGCAAACAATGTACGAAGATTTATCCATATCCAAAAAGGCCTTGTTTAATTTTTTAGGATACCAGCTACTAGAAAATGCAACAAATTTTTTTTCGTGCCACAAAAAACAAGAAAGAAAACACGATTTTTTAAAATTCAATTACATCTACAAAGAGGCTTATAACTTCCACATTTATGCACTTTTAAACCTGTCATTGTTTTCTTATGTCTTTTATTGACTTCTTGAGCCAGACTAAAACGATTTTCTCAAATCAAACTTTTCTCCAAAAAGTGAAATGTTTTACAGTAGAACCTCGCTTGAGCGAATATGGGTTCGAATGATCAGATCTGTCGTATAAAGATAAAATTCTTGTATTAAAAAATAGTCCACTCTGAAATTTACAGTGTAAAAAAGGGGATTTTTCGAAAACCTAAATTTTGTTTTATTTCATTTTCATTTGTAGCTATCATTACTAGTTTTAATTGAACTTATAACAGGGTGTTATTGAACATATATTTCCAAGAGGTACCTTGAAATTTTAGTAAAAAAATTAAAAAATTGTGTTGATTTTATCAACACACAAAAATATTTTTTTGTCTTGGACACAAAATTTTTATTTTGTTGTGTAATTTGTCTTCGGCTTGAATACCTCTTGCTTCAAGTTCGCATTCAAACAGAGTGAACACCCCTAACTGGTCAATTCTTCTTTTACAATATTTGTGGCGTATGAGTTATATGTATTGGAGATAATATTACTCATTCGTTAAGACGGAAATAGTGTATGGTAATCAAGGGCGATAATCGATCAACTATTTTTCAATACGATTCTTAGAATCGAAGAACTGGACCTCGGAATCGGTTGAAATGTTGAACCATACAATCCATATATTTTGGATTCTATGCAAAACGGATCAAAAGTTAAAAATTATCTCCCGATTTTTTGCAGAATGTAGAAGTTTATGTTAGTACGAAATATTTTGATGCGTGAAGATACGTTTGAAATGTATTTCCCTGTGAATTTATAAAAATGTATTTAATTCAACAAAATATTTTATATTGAGACAATAAATTTAAAAAAATATATATTTATTTTTACGAACTAATGTCCACTTCGATTTTAATTATTCTTTCTCTAGAAGTAGCCCAAAGTCTTTAATATTGTTAAAAACTAAAATAATTATTTCAAATTACAAAAAAATATATATTTTTATTTAACAAAATCATATAGTTCGAAAGACTTACTGGCCGTATATGGATTTTTTCGAGCGTCGCTTTTCATGCTCTGATGAATTCGAGTTTTATGTAATATTTGTTCAAAATTTTTATTAATAAACTTGCGAACGACTATTTAAAAAAAAGCCGCAAATCTAATGATAGATGTATTAATGAAATGCTATTTTGGCGATGACGAATGCCGGGTGAATATAAATGATTTTCAAACTTCGCGAAATATTGCATTGGTGGTAGGTATTGATAAAAATCAACTGAAATAATTGATCAATTGTTTCCAAATGTTTGGGATGTATGGAGGAGCTTAAATAAAAAACCCTATCTTTTGTACCATTTAAATCCATATATTCTTTTGTTTTTTAATTATATTACATATTACATATTTTTTTTAATTTTTACATATTGTTTCCAGCAATAGTACATACTTCTCGGTATTTTCTATTAAATTGAATTTCGATTCCGAAGCATCAATAATCGATTCCAGTATAAAGATGGACGAGTATAATCAATTCCAAAAGAATCGGTTTTGAACACCTGAATCGATTCTCGATTAGAATCGGAATTGATTTACCAGTCACTAGCCGGAAAAGAAAATCGCATTAAAATCAACTTAATCGATCTAATTTGTTTTCAATTAGTTTCTGTTATACATTCGATCGATTTTAAACCATTAATTTTGTTTTCGAAGTTTTTTATTTAAAATTCAATCAAAAAATAGTGTAAGGGGCTACCCCACCCTTGTAAACATTTTTTCGATCTATTTTGTTTTCTGTAACAATCCGAAACAAAATTCAAGTAATTGTCGAAGATACAGCGCTTATAAATTGGCGCGGCAGAGTCGGTATATTGTCGGGATATTTTTTCTACTGCGATTTTCTCGAAACGACTTCTTTAAACTGGAGTGAACTGATTCTGTTCTATTTTTTATTTATTCGTTGGAGTATTGTATTTCGTCCACCTGTCAAGCTTTTTTGATTCTTTGCCCAAAACTATGATGAAAATTCGTGTAATTGTTACAGATGATTTTCAGGAGTTTTCACAACATGGTCACACGTTTCAGCCCATAACATCGCCATTTTGCAACTTCTCCAATTTTCTTTTATTTAATATTGCCCACAGTGTCCTCTAAATCCTTAGAGTTTTTCTTTTTATATCTGTTTTTGGACTGTCAGGTTGGTGTAACCACTTAAGAGACTTTACACACATAAAAAGGCAATATCTCTAAACTTGTGTTTCGTTTAATTTGTTTATGTCAAGTTCTTCATATATTTAAGTATTAGTAAAACACCTCAGTGTGTTTAGAACATAGTAATCTAAGCTGCAATTTTCTTTAGTTTGCCTACGTAGCAATCATCGGCAAAAATATCATGAAATGATTGAGAATTGTATGAGGTTGCCATTTTTAATATGTCTTTTGCATATTGTGAAGCAAAGTCGTATTTGAAGTACTGTCCAGCAAGAAAATACCTAAATTTTAAACAGTATATCCCTTTTAAATAAAACTGAGGGTGCAATAAAGTAAATATTGCTGAAGCTCTGCATGAATCGAGTGCAATAGAGTAATACGGAGAGCTAAAATTAGGATAGAGCGGAATCTCTACAAACTATGGTTGCAATAAAATAATCTCTACATACTATGGTTGCAACAAAAGAAGCACAATGACAAAACCATTGTCATGATTTTAGTAATCAAATGATGAACATCTCGCATCACTTGCTGTGGTTCATTTGGTGGAGTAAATGTCTCATGTTCAAATCCCGGTCGAGGCATTCGATCCATAAAGGAGACATGTCATTATTATCTAAATCGAAACATCCCCCGCAAAATCAGAGCATATTCAGCTGTTCAGTAATGAAATGATACTGCATCTCTCCCTTACTAACCTGCTGAGAATGGAGCAGCCGGTTTTGCTGGATGACTCAGTTTTGGTTCAAGTGATATATAGTTCAATTGAATTTATGAACTTATTTAAAATAATTAAATAAAACTTATTTAAAATAATTAAACAAAAATTACGCAATTACCAATATGTTAAGAGATGACCAGTAGCGTCATTAAAATCCAAAGGAATGAGGTAAAATCCTCTAATTTTTTCTATTGATTTGAAACGGAACTATTCAATTCTAGCTTTGTAAAAATTAGACTTCTTCTAATTTTCATCCTGGACAATTGAGAAATTTCTCCCTGCTACACTTCGAGATAGATGTTCACATTCTAATACACTCACACAGAGAACCATTAAGGACGAGCATCATAAAATTTTGCTAGATGGGATTGTAAAATGATTGTGTCTTACTTTGCGGACGTAGTACCAACATATCCGGTTTGTTTCATTTGATGACCATCCTAACCACCCGCGCAGCACACCAACATGCAACAGCAGCACCAGCTCAGACAAAAACAAAAACATAAACTTTCAATGTCACCTCAGCGTTGTTTTGGCCAACGGCACAAAGAAGCGAACGAACGCATCGTCGTTGTCCTCGTGTCATTGTAAAACGAAATTGCCACAGGAATATTGCGAAAATCGTACAAGATTTTGATAAAAATCTCCAAACGTGCTTGCAACCATTTCCGTTCTCCGTTCATACGACATTCGGGGGCCGTTGGACGGTGGCCTGGTCGCTCGATGCTTTAATATTATTTTCGACTTTGGTTTAATAGCGAATCTTAATCTTAAAAGGATTTTTATTAGCGACGCCTTTTCCAGTATCCTTTGGATATTGTGACTGTTTTTCATCAACAGCAGCAGCAGCAGCATGTCGTCATAAAAATCCACGACAGGAGAATAAAAACCACCAGCAGGAGCATCGCCTCCATCATCATCATGATACACATTCCCGCCACCAGCACCAGCACGTTCCTGGCAGTTTTCTCCCTTCTCTCCATATGGCTGACAATCATGCATTCTTGTGCACCCACTATGTACGCACATTGAGCTGTCCGCCTCCCCCTCGTCCACCATCCTTATTGTATCGAATTGCTGCTGCTGCTTCTACCACGGCTTCTGTGGTCCATTACTTGGCAGCAGTAAAATTTTGTGGAATTGCTTGCGTTTTGTCATCATAAAATTTCATTTTTTCCTGTTATCTCCTCTTGAGGTTTGGCTTCGTTTAAAAAAATAAAGTAGAGTGTATCAGGACGCAAGCAAAAAATAAACGGAATGCAAAACATTTATTGTTCAGATCTTATTTTCAACTTGCAAGGATGGATATGACTCCTTTTTTGCTTCACTTGAACTTATTTTCCTTGTGGAGGCAATCACTGAAATACTCGTTTAAAGGACTTGATTAAAATGCGTACGAGTTCAATTTCCTCGAAACGATGTCGTGTATCTGCAATCAACACAAGGGGTTACGACTATTATTGCGATGCGAAATGAAAGGATGTTTGTACGATCGATTTTGAGAGATTGCAGGAAGAACTTGGGATGCGTTTGCACTGCCTATGACAGTTATTATAGTCGTAAGAGAAAAATAACAAAGTAATTACTCTGATACCTAATAATATCCTTTTTCCTTCACAGAGACTAGTCCAGCAAAGACTTAAAATTTGTGGAAAAAAATCACCGACACAATCAAACGACAGAAGGTAGAAGCAACATAGTACAAGGCAGCGAAGCAGTGCTGACGATATTTTAGATGTTCTGCGAAAATGGGGGTAATCATGAATTATGAGGGCATTGGTTCAAGTCTTATGAAATTTGGTGAGTAAAGTTAACTTACGTCATCTAAGAGGAACGAAAATATCTGACCACACCTTTAGAAAAAAAGTGGTGAAACGTTTCGAATTTTAAGGGGATAATTTTGGGAACACAAACGGGTCAAAATGGTAAGAAATAAACTGAAACAATGCCTGAAATCAAACAAGGATGGGTTGAATATAACAAACGAACATAACTACTATTTTACCACGAATAAAAGGACAGATAGAAAATCACGATTCAAAAAAATAAATTTTAAATAAATAAAATAAAAATAAAGGATATAAAGAGACCTTCAGAAAATATAAAAATGCAGGGCTGCTTTTGAGGGATCGAACAAAAATGAGCAATAATGGCAAATATTTAAAAGGCGGATGAGAGTTGTATAAGTTAGCAAGCGATACAGGAACAAACATGAACATCTTGCATCTTGCTACATTAAATAAATATTCTTGCAAAGCAAATAAATGTTTCATAAACATTTGTTATAGAATAATTGACAATGACCAACAAACTAAGACTTTCAAGATGATTTTTGCAGAACAAACTTATAGTCCAGCTGGTCTGAGTTTATTTCTATCGCAGGTCAAAGTTTTCAGTTTTTGGTCTAAGTGAGAAAAGGGTTGTAAGTAATGTCAGAAAGAATTCTTTTTGTCTAAACTATATTGTGGAATTTGAAGATGAAGATGTGAGAAAGTCAAAAAATCCTTTCAGAAATGGCATTCAAGATATAAAATGTTCTACGAAAAAATTTGCCGGAAAATTTCAGTGGGGTCACCAAAGACACCAAAGCTATAAATAAAGCTCTCCACGCTTAAATAGCAAAATTACACTACAACTACAACATAGCAAACTTACAAAACAAGTAAAAAAGGCGTTAAGTTCGGTCTGGTCGAACTTTATATATCCTCCACCATGGATTGTATTCCACAGACGTTGTCGATTTTCGTAGAAGAGCAGTAATACTACAAGAAAATTGGGTTGAAAAATAAAAATATTGAAAAAATGATTTTATAAATAAATACAAAATTTTAATTATTTTTAGCCAAGCCGATAAGGCAAGGCTACCAATATGTTGATGCGATATATATCGAAATAATACTAAATATTGGTTGGTTGTATTTCCATTAAATTTTAATTTCAAAAATACAAATTTTGAAGTTGCATTATCTTCAACTAAATTCATGATTTTACCCATTTTTGCCGTAAAAGTAAAAAAGTACGAATTTGGAAATTTTTTGCGAGTCTATGCAGTGAAATGAATATATACACCGAAGTCCATGACTCTAGCTCCCACCATTTGATTGGTGCCATTTTTATCCCCTTTTTCCCATTTTACCCCCTTAAAAGTACGACTTTCTAACAGAGTTACAAACCGACCCATAATTATCGGCGGCGGCGGCTTTCGGCTGATTTGCCGGCTCGTTCTGTCATTTGATCACCCCTAATTATTTGACAATTTTGGGGAAATGGAAGGAACAATTTGTATTGGTTTTTAATACAGTTTCTTTTATTTTTTGGCAAGTAGTTCAATATTGGTTAATATTAGCCAATCTTCCCATAATTTAATATTATTATCCCATACTATAATTTTTTGGAAGTGGGAATCTATTGCCAAAACTTATAATATGGATGAATTTAATACATATTTTTGCAATTACAGCTTTTCTTGTGAGGCATATTTGACCAGACATCTTGAATATCATAATCCTTCCAAAGATTGATAAAACTCTACCTACTTAGACACAAAAAATAAGCGCAATAAAGGAACTGTTGTCTAATGTTTTTCATAGAAACACATGGTCACATATACTGGAATTGACTTATATAAATGCGACTTTCAAATCAATATACAATCATAACACTTTCTGTAGACGTCATCATATAGTGGGATATAAATTTCACATTAGAAGGATGTTTAAGTCGACAGTAGTATTTTCTTTTGTAAGGTTGTCTATTTTGGTAGTAAGATTTGATTGAGTTACAACTCCGTCAAACCTCGGCGGCGTGGTTGAAGTCGATGTGAGCCGATGAACTCGGTGGCGGCGCGGCTCGTGCATTAACAAGCGGCGGCTTGTCGGCTTAAAATCGGTCGGCTTGTATTGAAGTTCCTAAAATCACTTTTTTTACGTGTCTACTCAAAAAGAGGGATGTACGCACAAATCATTTCATCATTCTAGCCGTTTAGTTGGTACCATATTTACCATCTGTCCCCATTGTATCCCTTGAAAGTACGGATTTGGAAAACCGTTTTTATTTGTCGTGTATCGCAGTCAGAGGAATGTATACTCCGAATTTCATGAGTGTAGCTGCGGTCATTTGGTTAGTATAATTTGTATCCCCTTTTTTTAACCCTCTAAAAGCACGAATTTTGAAAAATCCCTTTATTTTACGTGTCTACGTAATCAGAGAAATGAATACGCCGAATTTGATTAGGAGCTGCTGTTTAGTTGGTACCAATTTTATCCCTCTATTCCCATTATACCCCTTAAAAATACGAATTTGAAAATAAAATACCTTTATACTATGTTTAATGTTTTCGTAATTATTTTGAAATAATGGCAAATATCTGTAAAGCACAAGAACTATTACCTAATACACAAGTACTACTCGTCTTGGTTTTGATCAATAAATAACTAGAGTCCGTTCCAACAAAATATCAATCGAAATATCCTCTGTGTTACCAAAAGCAATTGACAATTTGGAGATTTGCTCGCGAGGGTAGCGACTCCTTTTAAAGCACATAAATACAGAAAAAATTACTTATATAATTATCGTGTGTGTGACAAAAATTGACCTAGGGCTATATATCCATTTCAAAATTCATTATAATATAATAAATGTAACCATACCATTAGTAAATAAATTTACATTCTATAAAATATAGATACAAAAGACCTTGAGCCAGGACAACATTCCTTTTCAAATCAAATTTCTTAATTACAGACCGAAATAGTACAAATGAAAAAGGAAATTATTGAAACAATTAAATTTTATTAAATTTATAATGCGAGGCAACCAGAACTTTTTTATAGCGTTGGAAACCTTCAAAAAAGTGTTTACATGCTCTAAATATTAGGGGTTATTGGGGGTAGGGAGAATGTTTTTCCTCTGGACCGATTTCGACCATTTGGGAATCTACTTATTAAATGAATTCACTCAATTAATTTTTAATTGGATTAAAAAAAATACAGTTGGTGTAATTTTTATCTTTTTTCCACCATTTTGCAAATAGTCCGTAGGACGAACATACCGAATTCCATGATTCTAGTTCCATCCGGTTGGATTTAAAAGTACGAATTGCGAAAAATCTCATTTACGTTTCTACGCATTTAGAGTGTGTTTATATATCTGTTGATCCTTGGTACTTTGTTCCACATAGGAACCATAGGACATAATAATACTATATATCTGTTGCCGTTTGGCAACGGTTTCTGATAGAAGGGGTAAGAAAGAATATAAGTGTATCAGCGTTCTGAAAGTTTATTTAATTTTAAGGGAGTCAATTTGTCCCCCTTTTGCACATTCTTATGATGAAGAGGCATAGGAAACCATTAGGATTCTTACAATACGAGGAATAATATTGTGGGTTCTTTTGGACCCTTTGGTGCAAAGGGTAAAAAGCATACCTAAAACAGAGGTTTAACGACTCATAAAATTTTACTACAAGTCTCTGAATACACCCCAACCAACCTTAATGCCAGAAATAAGTCAAAACTAAAAATGTTTTTTAGGAATTTATTTGTCAGATTCTTGTTATTTTCGAAAAGGTTGCATTTAATTACACAGTGTACTTAAAATAATAGTGGTCATTGGGTGATTTTTGCAGAACTTATTTTCAATGCCCACCGATCTACAACCATTAGACGTATACATAACGTGGCCATCTCTTATTGGCCAGAAAGCGGGATTTATCAATTCAAAAAGCAGGATCGTGAAAATCTAACCTAACCTATAAAATACTAAGCTATATAATGTATTAGAAATTAATTTACAATATTTATGCGCACGAAACAAAAAAAAAATATTTTTTCCAAATTCGTACTTTTGGGGTCACAATGGGAAAAGATGGTATCAATAAAACTGGTCTATCTGGAATCATGAACTTCAGGCTTCCCTGATTGTGTGGACTGTTAGGATCAGGGTTGGCAGATTATTGTGTACCTTTATTCAATTGTCAGAAATCTCCAAAAAAAAACGCCAAATTTAAAGAACTTCAGTTTTTGTTAAAAAAAATCGACAAATTCCATATTTAGTTCTTGTAAAAAATGTGTGGAATTCAGATATTATATTTGAATTGAATATTTTCAACATTTCATGATAAAGACTTTAAATATAATTTATTCGTATTTATTATTCATAATAGAAATTAAAAATGTTCTTATACCGTGGCCTAGTTTAGGCAATTCATAACGCAGAACGCAGCGATTACTGGTTAAAAAACAATTAACATTAAAAATATACTTTTTCTTCTTTATGAAGCAGTTTCAAGTTGAGTTGAGTTTTGAGTTTTCTTTCTCGCGTTTTCATGGGCCAATGTCCTCTAAACATTATTTCAGGTATTTAAATGGAACGCAAAAGAAACAAATCTCAGTAAAAGCATATAAAGAGTCCGCCATCTAAGATTTTTTTTCAACTATTCAACCGTTGGACTATTATTTGTGGGGTGCCCTCAAAGATAAGTGTTACGCCGACAAGCCAGAGACAATTGACGTTTTAAAGGACAATATTCGAGAAGCCATTGGTGAAATATAGCTGCACACAATCGATAATGTGCATGGCCAGCCGAGGCAGCCATTTGAATGAAATTATTTTCCATTATTAACCGGAAGGATTGTACTTTCAAATAAAAAAAAAGAAATTTGAGAAAATATTCAGTTATCTTTAAAATTAGCATTTATTCTTTGAACAATACCATTTTCACACAATACCATTTTAATTTTTTGTTCCTACCTCGAACCTTTTATCTTGATTTTACTAATTCTCAATTGGTCATATCTTTTAAAAAAATATTTTTTTTTTCATCCTTTATAAATCAAATTTTGTACAGAGTGCAGTGATCCTTCTAAGTTGCAAAGAAATCAGAAATGGCAATTTAAAATGTGTTCGGTTTGACATGAACGCACATCTATGACTTGCATACAAATTGTAATATATTTCTCTACAAAGTAACGCCAATAAACAGATTTAAAATTAGCCAAGAAAATCGCCAACTATTTTATAAATCGCCATGTCGCCAAACACATTTAAAATTTGCCACGTTTGGCGAGAAATCGTCATATCTGACAACCCTGGTTAGGATTGTAAATAAAGAGTGATTTTTTTGAGGTTAGGATTTTCATGCATTAGTATTTGACAGATCACGTGGGATTTCAGACATGGTGTCAAAGAGAAAGATGCTCAGTATGCTTTGACATTTCATCATGAATAGACTTACTAACGAGCAACGCTTGCAAATCATTGAATTTTATTACCAAAATCAGTGTTCGGTTCGAAATGTGTTCATGTGTTCGAAATGTTCAGCGATGAGGCTCATTTCTGGTTGAATGGCTACGTAAATAAACAAAATTGCCGCATTTGGAGTGAAGAGCAACCAGAAGCCGTTCAAGAACTGCCCATGCATCCCGAAAAATGCACTGTTTGGTGTGGTTTGTACGCTGGTGGAATCATTGGACCGTATTTTTTCAAAGATGCTGTTGGACGCAACGTTACGGTGAATGGCGATCGCTATCGTTCGATGCTAACAAATTTTTTGTTGCCAAAAATGGAAGAACTGAACTTGGTTGACATGTGGTTTCAACAAGATGGCGCTACATGCCACACAGCTCGCGATTCTATGGACATTTTGAGGGAAAACTTCGGAGAACAATTCATCTCAAGAAATGGACCGGTAAGTTGGCCACCAAGATCATGCGATTTGACGCCTTTAGACTATTTTTTGTGGGGCTACGTCAAGTCTAAAGTCTACAGAAATAAGCCAGGAACTATTCCAGCTTTGGAAGACAACATTTCCGAAGAAATTCGGGCTATTCCGGCCGAAATGCTCGAAAAAGTTGCCCAAAATTGGACTTTCCGAATGGACCACCTAAGACGCAGCCGCGGTCAACATTTAAATGAAATTATCTTCAAAAAGTAAATGTCATGGACCAATCTAACGTTTCAAATAAAGAACCGATGAGATTTTGCAAATTTTATGCGTTTTTTTTTAAAAAAAAGTTATCAAGCTCTTAAAAAATCACCCTTTAGTTAAAATTGGCCGAGAAGCATCATGTATTCCCTAACCAGGACTGAAAATAACTAAATAAATAAACAATATTTAGGGCATTTAAGCACATTTTTTGAAGATTGCGGCGGTAGTGTTCTTTAAAATTATTTAAATTGTTTCCATATGTCACCAAGGAAACATCACCAATTATTACAGCCTAGAATCGGTACTGCTGTGAATTGTTGCCATGTTTTTTCTTTATTAAAGAAATCTACACATAATTTGTTTTTAATTTCATGGCTATATATTTTGTTAATATCAGAAAAAGCGCCGTTTGAAATTCTACATCATGTCGTATCAATATATGCTTATCGGTATTGTTGTGTCATGCACGTTCTATAGATACTCCCTTCTTTTGGTTAGTAGGGTCCGTTCAACTGACTGAAGGTCGATGTTTCAAGGTATTAAAACGAAAAAAAAAATAATAATATTACATTGATTTAAATTATGTTTTAGCGTTTGTTTACAAAATAAATTTACTGTAAAAAATCCTCTACTAATTTTTGTAGGGAAATGGTATTAGGTTTAAAACATAGAATTGCTTCCACACGCACCCTATTTACCAGATTTAGCCCTCTCGGTATATTTTCTATTTCCAAAATTTAATATTTCGGATTAAATGTATCACGAGGGAAGAAGTGGAATCTGTGGTTGAAAGAAAAGACGGCATTGAAGCAAGTAAATAAATCGGGATTTTTCAGCAATTGTGGCTAAGGGTATAGCAATATCTACCTTAGTTTCCCTGGTTTAGTTTTTACCAAACTTATCATAAGACCTCGGCGGTTGGCTATCGCATAGAGCAATTTGTTTTAAAGGTGCCATGAAATGGCACTTCTTCTTGTTCTTCTTTTTATTTCCTCGTTGCAGGATTCTTGATGGCCAAATCCCGGCCGAAACTAACATCATTTAGTTTGGTTCTTTTTTTTTGCACAGTTTCATCCTTTGGTTTCCGTTGTGTTGCAAGTCCATTGTATGTCAACGGCGAGTTTGCAACACTAATGCTTTCAAATGAACTTTAATTGTGAAAATTAAAAAGTTTTTCATTCAATCTTCTGCGCTAGTCTCTTCTTCTCACACTTGAAAGTAAAGTAAAGTAAAGTTGTGTTTTTTGCGTTGTTTTTCATCTTTATTGTAATTCAATGCCAACTTTTGAATTGCTTTGGCTGTACTCCTGTATATGTAATTAAAACAAAAAATATCAGAAGAAAAATAAAAAAAAAATGAATGAAAAGAGTTGGCAGAAGATGGGCAGATAGGCACGGATAACAGAAAAATGCCCCAAGACTACACCAAAAATGGTAATAACAATTTTTGAGTAAAACTCAGTGAAATGAAAATCTACACCAAGGCAAATTCGAAATAAATCTGTCAAAATGGCTTAGCTGCTGTTCAACTCATTTTGATTTTAAACTTCTTAAAGCAGCAGTGTCAACATAAACATCATCATTGTCCACTGACTGCGACCCACCCCCCCCTTCCCATGGCCATCAGCAACCTCAAACTCATCTCGAACGCTCCCATCATTTGGTCGGAAGTATGCCACACACCGAGTGAAATGACATCAAAGTGACGTTTACCACACATTGTGGTTTTTAAAAACTCTTTTTAATTTTTTATAAACATTACGAGAAGGGTTTATGACTTGGTTGGTCGCTCGGTTATCCTCACATCCCAGCCAGCACCGTCCTCCACCCTCTCAGACAATCACATCCTATCCTTGTCCTTTTTGGCCCAAAAATGTTATGAGAATTTAGTGGAAATTAAGTAGAGAAATAAATTGCAAGATAATTAAAAACTTTTTTACATTGGTCGGAGCAGAAAAAAAAGAATAGAAGACTTCAAAAGGATTACTTTCGGAAATTTAATAATAAATGGAAGAAGCCAAGAAGGACTGCTAGGACAACTGATTAAATGATAAAAGATAAAAGTTGCCGGCTCTAGCTTTTGATGGCAAATTGAAAAGTTTGTGTTTTATCTCAACTATTTATTTATGAGAAATGAGCTGCTCAATAATTGTGTCCTTATTGTTGTTGTTGTTGACAAACAATGACACGTGTCTTAAGCCTTCCAGCCTCTTTCCCCCCTACAATCACATGGATGCTAACGATTTAGCTAATTTATGAATTCTTAATTATGGTTGTCGGCATCATAAAGCCCCAGCCAATTGTATGCGGCACCAACAGCTGAGGCTCCACTGCAAACAGTGGAGCAATACGAATAGAAGATTGGAGAGGAGCCGGTCAACTGGTGACCAAAGGATCTAACTCAGTTTGTATGATAGGAAATTTTCAGATGGACTAGGAATAGTGGGCTGGGATTTACCAAAAATGTAACAAGACCGTTCGCGACGCCCTAACCATCATTTGGCCGTAATATTTTCAAAAATTGTTCAAATATATAGAGGGGGCTATTAATAATAATAGACAAAAATACCTGGGACACCTATATTCCGAGCAATTACTACTCAACCCACCATCGCATTTCACTAACAATTGAATCAGACTTCCTACCCACCGTGCAGCGAAGCAGCGACACATCGACTAAATCTTCTTCACATCAAACACATGTGACCGGGCAATAGGAGCAAAAATAAAGCATTCAATTAACAGTTGGGAAATATTCTGCGAAAAGCTCCCCAAACTCTTTTTGGGACCGAGTACGGCGAGAGATTTAAGTACAAGTCGTCTCCGGGGTGAAGGTACTCCGCGCAGCGTGCCTCCTTTGTGGACATATGTGTCCGGCTGTCTCCATGGTCTCTTCGGTAATTTATACATATGCACGTGTACGTGTATGTGTGTAGATAGGAA
The DNA here is from genome assembly GCA_947397865.1 of Polietes domitor. Lineage (NCBI taxonomy): Eukaryota > Metazoa > Arthropoda > Insecta > Diptera > Muscidae > Polietes > Polietes domitor. Next base: position 99,141,973 of record OX377622.1, on the reverse strand, counting down.
CTCCTTTGTACAGATTTTCAACACAGGCACACACACACACTCGTGGCAATGGCAACAACAACAGCAGAGCATTATACGCTGGGGAACAAAACCAAGGAGAATAATCCTGGTGTAACCCAAATAAATTAAAGGACATTAGGGACTCACTGACGATGAAAGTATCAGAGTATCAACCTCGTCTACGTCACCAGCAGCAGCGGCATCAGCATCGGCAGCAACACCAGCATTTGGGGTTACTTTGTCATGAATTCAAGACATGGCCGTCAGCTCACACACTCCAGCATCCCCCACCCCTCCAACGCCCTCGCAACAACATTTGACCATGGGAAATGAGTGTGAATAATTTTCGGTACAATTCACGTCCTACAGCGTGAATTTAAAATGTCACTATTGTTGTGTTCATACACCCACTTGCGTGCCCACAAATACAATAGTAAGGTGGAGAAAAAAACAACAAATGGAAGAAGAAGGGAAGATATCAAATGACAAAATACAGTGGAATTTTTTCAGACAATGCACCATGTGACAAATGACCTATTTCACCGGCCACAAGACTTAAACCTCAAACAATTAATTTAACTGAGCAATGTAAGTACAGAAAATTACATATTATTATTGCCGAACGCTATTCTTGAATTAAAATCTCAAAATTAACCCATTTTGGACCGCTGTATTATTTTGGTCTTTAATCCTTTATTTACCAAATTCTGTGCATTAGGTAGTTCAATTTTAGACAACAACTTTTTATTGATTGTTTAAAATTATTTAAGTATAATGCTGTAAAACATAATTCAATTTGATTTTCCAAATATATTTTGTCATCAGCGCTTGCCATCAGCGCTTGAAATAAAATTTGGTTTATGATGTGGACTATATTTGTCATGCTCGCAAACTAATTTTTAAAGTTCTTTTGCTTCCGGAAATCGTTTCGTTTGTCGTATTAGCTAATTCCAGCATATCGAAGAAATCAGTGGATTAGATGTATCCATGGCTCTGTTAAATCTAGTATAATATTTGTATGGCTATTCTTCCGAGCGTGTTGTAATCTATCAGCCTTATATACTTTACTAGCAGTACCCGCTGCTTCGCACGCGAAATTTTTCGTTAATTTTATCCGTCTCTGTTTTTGGATAGTATTTATTTAATTTTCTTTTGGTGGATATAGATAAATCTAAAATAGTAATTTGGAAACCTCCTACCACCTCTTTCTCAAAAAGTACACATTTTGAAAAATCTTCTTGCTTCCCCTAAAAATATGTACTTTATTTTGTAACACATTCATTCCCCTTTAAAGGATTGTACAGCATTTTTATCCCTTTTCGTCCCGCGCACCCCTTAGAAGTACAAATTTCGAAAAATCAAACTACTGCGCTGCTATATGGTCAGAGGAATTTACACACTAAATTTCACGATTTTAGCTATAATACTAAAATTGGTACCAGTTTTATCCGTTTTTGTCCAGCTCGCCACTTAAAAGTACAAATTTGGAGAAATCCATTTATGTTGCAAGACTACGTTGTCAGAGAAATTTACACACAAAATTTCACGACTACAGCTGAAATATTTTAGTTGGTACTATTTTTATCCCGCTCATTGTTTATAAGTACAAAATTGGAAAAATTCGATTTTAATTTAAATTCGAATTAGATTTGCGCTTCTACGTTGTCAGAGGAACTTACACACCACATTTCACGACTATAGCTCCAATACTTTAGTCGTTACTACTTTTATCCCTTGTTGCTCAGCCCCTATAAGAAAATTTCGAAAAATTTGCGATTTACACACAATTTACACACCAAATTTCCCGACTATAGCTGCAATGCTTAAATTGGAAACTTTTTGTACCGCCTACCCGCTAAAAAGTACAAATTTCGAACAATACCATTATACTGCGTTTCTACATGGCGAGTGGAATTTAAATACCAAATTTCACGATTCTAGCAGTAATAATTTAGTTGGTACAATTTTTATCCCTTTTTGCCCCGCTCGCCCCTTAAAAGTACAGATTTCGAAAAATCCAATTTTACTTCGTTTATATATGGTCAGAGGAATTTATATGCCAAATTTCACGATTCTAGCTGTAATACGTTAGTTGGTACCATTTTTATCCCGCTCGCCCCTTTAAAGTAAAAATTTTGAAAAATCCAATTTTACTTCGTTTCTATATGGTCAGGGGAAATTACATACCAAATTTCACGATTCTAGCTGTAATACTTTAATTGGTACCATTTTTATCACTTGTTGTCCCGCTCGCCGCTTAAAAGTACAAATTTCGAAATATCCAATTTTACTGCGCTTCTACATGGTCAGAGGAATTTACATACCAAATTTCACGATTTTCGAAAAATCCCTATTTGTAGCTCTTCTGCATGGTCAGTGCAAGGAACTCACCGATTTGCATGTTTCTAACTACTGCCGTTTAGTCAGGACGAAGGTTCGATGTTTATCCCTTTTGGGTCATTTCACCCCTAAAAGTACGAATTTCGTCATATTTGGAAACGTCATATTCTACGTCATATTTGGAAACAACCCTGAAAATTTCATGACCCTGGTTTCAGCCGTTTGGTCTGGGGGCTGGTCAATGATAAGTCAGTCAGTCAGTCAGTAACGCAACTCTTTTATATATTCTGCAGCATCTTCTCCAAAAAATAATCTACAGGAAGTGACGAATTTCCCATAATCTTTTTCGAATGGATAAGCACTTTATGTGCTGTAGCGTCATAGTGCGATGTTTGTCCAGATGTTAAATATTTCAACACTTTGGATAGTGAGAGTATCTGAAAAGTGTGATATTTTCATGTGCAAAACCAGATACATATTAATATGTTCACATCATATCAAGCTTTTATTTTATATTTAGCTTTATTGTCCCAAACCGTCCCGAAATTGTAATAGACTATATAACTTCACATTTTTAAATTTACAGCAACCGACACGAGGGTACTAGAAATCCACACGAACTTTTTTATCACACAATTTAAATACCTACCTTGTACTATCTTCCATATTAATACGTAAAATATATTGTCCACCAAATTTGAGAAAACGCTTACTTAGAAAGTAGAATGAAAGCAGACCCTGCGTACACTTTTGCAACTAAACTATAAAAATACTTATTTGGGAGCTTGCTGGTTCAACTGCATATTTTTTCCATGAAACACAAAGGTATTATCTTTTACTCTGATGTGTTCTTTATAAGATTTTGCCTTCAAATATATAGAGAAACAAAGTGTAAAATTTGACTTTTGGCCAGTGAAATGGGTCATTTGTCCTATAGTGCAATGTGATGCAACAATCGAGCTATGGCCGACAAGTTTTATTTACAACTCTCGTTTAAATTTAAACCATAAAGATAAAAATGCAGGTATATTTACCCAGCAAGCAAGTGAGTTGTGCTTCTCGTTCGTTTGTGAGAATCATCTCCTTATAAACGCCGGGTTTGATGTTGAAAAGTCCCTGCGAAGCCACTTGAAAAGACTTTTGACGTGGTCGAAATCATGATAGTGGTAGTCTGCAGCCAAGTAATAAATGTCACCAAGACATTTGTAAATAAATATGCATTCTATTAAAAAAATGGTCCCAAATCATAAAAATATTTTATTTCAAAGAAATAAAATAAAAAATATTTACAGATTGTTCGTCTAGAAACTTGATATGGAAATTATTTTTTACTTTTCAAATAATTTCATTTTATATGTTATTCAAATTATCTGAATCACCTAAAATGGACATTATAAATAAAAAATTTTTGTGTGTATCGCCACACATCAATATTAGTGGATATAGTGTGACTTCCCAATAAGCACAAAGTCGGACTCGGATCCGATTCGGATCCGATTTGAGTCCGACATCTCGGTTTCTCGCTTTCTCTGTTCCGATTCGGATCCGATTTGAGTCCGAGATGTCGGACTCCGCTTTCTCTGTTCCGATTCGGATCCGATTTGAGTCCGAGATGTCGGACTCCGCTTTCTCTGTTCCGATTCGGATCCGATTTGAGTCCGAGATGTCGGACTCCGCTTTCTCTGTTCCGATTCGGATCCGATTTGAGTCCGAGATGTCGGACTCCGCTTTCTCTGTTCCGATTCGGATCCGATTTGAGTCCGAGATTTCGGACGCTTTCGATTCAGGTTTGCAGTAAAAATTTGGAGTTTTATTTTTATATTTATTAATGAATTTATTTATTATTTTGAATTTATTACTTAGTATATATGTGGTGAAATAAGCAACATTTAGATGAAAAGTAATACGACATTAAAATTTAATATATTAATAAGTATATGACTCATATCCCAATAAGCACATCGTATCCGAATCGGATCCGACTTCTCTGATTTGATCGGTCACGAGAACGGGAGCAATTCCCTCTTCGATATCGGACCGAGAATTGTGTCCGATTTCGAAATGATATCGGATCCGAACTCACTTCGATGTTGGTTCCGACATCGTTTTGAGTTCGGGTCCGATATCTTTTCGAAATCGGACTCAATTCTCGGTCCGATATCGAAGAGGGAATTGCTCCCGTTCTCGGACCGAAATCGGACCCGATCTCGAAACCAAATCAGAGAAGTCGGATCCGATTCGGATCCGATGTGCTTATTGGGTTAGACCACTTTCAAACTAATACCAAAGACAATTTTGGTGTGCATAAAATGAGAAATGTCATTGTAAGGGTACATAGAGATCTGATCAAACTAAAGAGAAAAATTGGGACATCTCATTTTTTTTACTTAGACCACTCTCAATCTAACTGGTACACATAGCCTTTCGTGAAAATATTTATTTCATAATGAAGTCTGCTCTACTTTTAAACGTGTCAAAGGGAAAACTCAAGAACAGAACTTTAGTTTGCGGCGAATAGAGGAAGAAGTGAGAAAAAGTAAATTGAATATAATTTAACTGATTTATAGCGGCTTTTGACGAATGGATATTTCTTTTTGCTATGGTGCCAAGAAATTTGAGAGAAGGCGCGAATACGCTTCTTGATGAACTTGAATTGTGTTCTTAAACTTGAATTCGCTTTCATTTGTTCAGTCATCGGTTATTTTTAAATTTTGTATTTTCTACTCCACCTTAATACACATATCAACATACCTATGTGTGTATGACAGTAGGAGAAGATGTATGTGATTATCGTTGCAAACACTTATGTGAACGCTGTTTGGGTTGATGTTGGCGTTGGTGCGATTACGTGTCCCTTGGTTATTTGCGTATTCGAACAACGTTGCCACCTGTTAAGAATTGTGCTTAGAAAAGGCTTTCAATTAAGTCGAAGTGTGCTGTGGTGAATGTCATATGGATACTTGTATATGTAGATGGTTACTAATGAGTACTGTGATTTACTAAAGTCAAGCAGTTGCAGTTCAAGTTCTATTGCGAAATGTGCTTGGTCACACAGTATCCGGTCACAATGAGGGGGAGAGTTAATAGGGTTGTTTTTTCTTTAAGCCTAGATAACAAGCTGCGATACCAAAAAAGTTTAAATCTTTTTTTTTGCACAACTACAAAATAATTGATTGCACTAAATTAAATTTGCAAAAAAATAATTTGATTTGAAGTGGTATATTGTCCTGGATCAAGGCCATTTTGCAACTATATTTTATAGAACGCAAAATGGTATTAAGACAGGTCAATATACCAGTCCCAAATCAAATATTTGAGCACAGACCGCAATAAAACAAAAACAATATTGGCTTTTTGGATTTAGTCTCGAATTAGTCTCCTATTTTTAGAAAAAGATATATTTTCAAAAAAAGATACGAGATTATTTTTCCATTGAGTGAAAATTAACATTTGATTTATGTTTTTATTGTGGCAGCTTCCTTACCACAGTTTCAAGAAAAGCAGCCCTAATATCTACCAGCTTTCTGCCCAGTGTATGCCAAACAATTTCCTTGATAAACTTTCTAAACTGTTTCAATATTACCACCAAATCATTTCCGATTGTCATTTGGGATGAAACCCTTGTTGGCCAATTATGCGAGAGCCTGTCTTTCTTTCAATAGTAAAGTCCATAGCGCCATAAGGCAAGTCATTTACTGCAGAATAACAATCAACATTATTAGCAATATTGTCAAAAGGACTTTGGCCCGACTGCTGCAACTTTAAATAAAACATACTGATCTAATCTGGCAACGTTTGTAGTTCAGTGTTCAGTTCGGTGTTTGTTGTAGCTGTCATTTGCTTTTATATAAATAACGGTCCAACAACTTAGATGAATTGGTCGTTGACAATGAATACCCAATGTCGTCCTCGGCCCAACCCACAGCAATAACAACAAAAGCATCCGATTATTGAGGACTAATAACAATAATAATAACAATGATGGTGGTGGTGGTGGCATGGGTGTGGCCTAGCCTGGCCCGGCCTTGCCTGCTATGGGTGTTGGGGTGTGGGGGTGTGACCTTTTCTGTCTGCTGGACCTTTTTTACTCCAAATTGAATATGTGAAATTGTGTGAAAATATTTGAAATTTTTATGAATTCTACATAATTTGGTTGGGACAATCGCATAATTGTACGACAAAAAAAGTTGGAGTTTATTATCAATTACTTGAGCACATGCTAACAACACGAGATGTGAGAAATAAACATTAAGGATTTCTGAGAAAGGACAATCTGACGGATGACTCAGTTATTACAAAGGGACATAACAAATCATAAAAATAGGCAAATAGGAGGAAACCTCAGCTGTGGAAATATGCTGTCAGCCCTAAACACAATTATTTCGATTACTGTCTACGGAAAGATAATTGGGGTACCTACTCACGACTTGTATAGGGATGTCGGCTAGGGATGCCACTATCACTTTAATTTTGTATTGGATAGATGGGTGGATGGAATGTAGATTAGGCATGTCATTAGATCGTATGCTGATTTACGCAAAGAAAATATAAATCCAGAAGAAATAAAATCATAAGCTAATGTCGTAGACTAGGCCAAATTTAACATTATAATTTGGCTAACATAAATTGTAAGCTCCTCAAAGTATGCCTTGCTTAATTTCGAATTTTTGTGTTATTAATTATAGACGTAGCAAATATCTTGCATACCTTCAGGCCGCAGTGAATTAAGTGAAATGTTAACCCTATCATGTACAAATGTTTTTGATAAGGTCTAATTACGTCCACATGTGATTTCATTGGCATTTTTGGGATTTTAATCCATAAAACACATGAGTACCAGGATAATTCCTAAAATCATTATCCGTTTATTGAATTGTGGAATTTAATATCAAGTATCACAAAATGTTTTTGAAACAATTCAAGAATTTAAAATTGTTACCTTTAAAACACTTTTGCAATACCTCATATACAAATCAAACAATTCCTAAAACGGGGAACGTTACGATCGATAACATTTTTATTTTTATCAGCTAATTGTTTAGGTGATTTGGTCATAATCTAGTGATCCGGCGAAGCAAATTATTGTGTCCATTTCCTTGTTCTTTTGCTTTTGTCTACATGTACTTCTCTTTCTAAAATGCATAAAATTCCCATTGATCATCCGAAGAAGAAAAAATATGTTAATCTTGTTACTCGGAAGTTGTAAATATTGTCAAAAAATATGAAATTGTGTCTGGTAACTTTAATATCTGATAAACTAATCGAGGTACACTAGGTCAGATGTTATTCAAATTAACATAAAATTAAAAAAAATCCGGATTTAGACTAAAAATCAATGATCTCTGTCGGTACAATTTGTCTTCAATATTTACATGAAGAAATTACATCCAAATTAAAAAATTAAGATAATATTGATTGATTTTATTCGGCTTTAAGTTGAGAAACTTTCACAAATTTTTGCACGCGAAACTTGTTACTTCCGAACAAAAAAAAAAATTAAAATAAAATCTCTTTGATTTCCGCCCACTTTAGCCTTTGAAGTTCCAAAGAGTGAACTTAACTAAAAGGTGATTTTTAAAAAGCTATAGGAAAGTTTTTCATAAAATTCAAAAAAAATTCATGAAATCTTTATTTGAATCGACAGTACGGTCCATATAATTTAATGTTTGAAGATTATTTCATGCAAATGTTGACCTTGTCTGCGCCTCAAATGGTCCATCCGCTTAGGCCAATTTTGGCATACTCTTTCCAACATTTCGGCCGGTATATCACGAATAAATGCTTCAATGTTGTCTTCCAATGCGTCAATTGAAGCGGGCTTGTCTGTATAGACATGAGCTTTAACATAGCTCCACAAAAAATAGTCTAAAGGCGTTAAATCGCTCGATCTAGGCGGAAAATTGACCGGTCCCGAACGTGAAATAAAATGTTCACCGAACTCGCCTCTCAATAAGTCCATTTTTGCGCGTGCTGTGTGGCATGTAGCACCGTCTTGTTGAAACCACATGTCATGCAAGTCAAGCTCTTGCATTTTGGGCAAAAAAAAGTTGGATATCATCTCACGGTAGCGCTCACCATTCACAGTTACGTTACGATCCGTGTCACCTTTGAAGAAGTGCGGTCCAATGATGCCACCAGCACATAAACCGCACCAAACTGTGACTTTTTCTGGATGTATTGGTAGCTCTTGCAATGCTTCTGGCTGATATTCACTCCAAAATCGACAATTCTGCCTATTTACGTACCCATTGAGCCAAAAATGAGCTGACCATAAAATGGAAGAACTTTCTTAACAGAGCGCGCATTTTGATAATAAAATGCAATAATTTGCAAGCGTTGTTCGTTTGTAAGACGATCCAAAAAGATAATAGCTAAAAAATCACCCTTTATATGCACATTATAGCTCCTAATTGAATTACCATAAATTTTCTACTATCAATAAGACTATTTAAGGGAGACTTTGGATTTTGTAGGACATTTATAGAACATTCCATAAATACGTTATTTAAGGTTTAAAATTTAAATATATATTATTATTTGTCATCGCTTTTGAACTCAGTTGCTAAAATCTATTATGCATAATTATTCTTATATTAAATTTAAATTCTATAATCTTTGTTGTGTGTAGTAAGTAGGGTTTGGGGTTTCCCGGACGTTTTTCATTTCCCGGGAAAACGGGAATGAAAAATTTCATTCCCGGGAAAAAATAATTTATTTTAGGTATGTTAAATATGCTTCAAAATATCAACATTTAGTACCTGGTGCCCACCGTACACGCCCTTGTACACTATTTCAAGGTTTCCGTATTTTTCAATATGAATGTCATTTCTGATTATTAAACTATAAGTGATCGAGAAGAATAAAACAAAATAATAATAATCTAAAAACAAATATTTTAATATATTTTTTTATTTTAATATGGCGAAAATAATTGAAAATAAATAAAATTAATATTGGACGTTAATGGGTTAAACTACTGACATATTACAAACTAAAAATTAATGTTTTTGTCAAAATATTTTAGAAATTATTTTTCATTTTATAAATAGTTTACTCTGGAAAATCGTCAGAATTGAAGGAGTCATAATATTGGGCATTTAAATCATAAGCACAGTGACTGACACGACATTCAAAATGTTATGACGTCTTTAATTTAGAAGATTCATTCGTCCAGAGATGAAAATATTTTACAGATATAGGGGGAAATATTCTATTTTTATTCATATTAGATTTCTCTTGAAAGTTTTCAGAAGATCAATTTTAATTTTATCCCCATTTTTAGACCTTTTCAGTAAATTCTTCTTTAAGAAGATTTCTACCTTTTATTTTGTTGATTTTTCTGGGAAAACAAGAAATTTAATGTTAAAGCAGATAGCACGAGCAAACCACAGCATTATAAGTATAGTATTGTCATATTTGTTTCACAATAAAAATCCTTCAAATATCCTCACAAAAGTTTGTATTCCCTTGTTGAAGTGGTCATTATTATTGTCAGTAATCTATATTTATAAAAGAGAATGCCGTTCGTGTGAACACGCAAAACTTTATAACGGATCGTCTGATTTTCACGATTTTGGGCTTGATGAATTCGTGTTGGCCCAAGGAAGGACATAGGATGTAAAATTGGTTCATAAATATTACTGACCACGAGAATGATAAATATGATGCCGAAATTTGGATTTTCATTTTATGTGTGTGGCAGTAGTGTTTTTTTGAGCCAGAAGGCTGCAAATTGGAACGTATATATTACTGACCACAAGAAAGATAAATATGATGCTGGAGTTTGAATTTTCGTTTGGTGGGTAGTTGGGGCGTGGCAAAAGTGTCTTTTAGCTAGAAGGCTGAAAATTGGAACGTATATATTACTGACCACGATAATATCAATATGATAAGATCAATATGAAACCTGATTTTAATTTTACCATTTGTGTTTTTGCCTGGCGAAGCGGGCGGGGTTCAGCTAGTGTAATTATATAAAGTTGAAATATATCTTCAAGTTCCCATTTATATAGTAAATCTAAATTAATAACCAAAATAATAAATTAAATAATAATTTAATATTTCCCGTATTCCCGGTAAATATAAAATCTTTTCCCGGGAATTCCCGTCCATTTTTTTCGGGAATTCCCGGGAAAAACGATTCGGGAATTCCCGGACCCCAAACCCTAGTAGTAAGTAACAACTAAGTTCATATATACTGTGGATGAGCTTATCCAACAAATTGGGGGATAAAATGTATGTGTATCCTTCGTTAATTAAAGAGCGCCGCCAAATAGAGCCAACTCACAATAATGGCATAAATTCGGTTATAAAGAGTGATTTTTTTGAGGTTAGGATTTTCATGCATTAGTATTTGACAGATCACGTGGGATTTCAGACATGGTGTCAAAGAGAAAGATGCTCAGTATGCTTTGACATTTCATCATGAATAGACTTACTAACGAGCAACGCTTGCAAATCATTGAATTTTATTACCAAAATCAGTGTTCGGTTCGAAATGTGTTTCGCGCTTTACGTCCGATTTATGGTCTACATAATCGACCAAGTGAGCAAACAATTAATGCGATTGTGACCAAGTTTCGCACTCAGTTTACTTTATTGGACATTAAACCAACCACACGAATGCGTACAGTGCGTACAGAAGAGAATATTGCGTCTGTTTCTGAGAGTGTTGCTGAAGACCGTGAAATGTCGATTCGTCGCCGTTCGCAGCAATTGGGTTTGTGTTATTCGACCACATGGAAGATTTTACGCAAAGATCTTGGTGTAAAACCGTATAAAATACAGCTCGTGCAAGAACTGAAGCCAAACGATCTGCCACAACGTCGAATTTTCAGTGAATGGGCCCTAGAAAAGTTGGCAGAAAATCCGCTTTTTTATAGACAAATTTTGTTCAGCGATGAGGCTCATTTCTGGTTGAATGGCTACGTAAATAAACAAAATTGCCGCATTTGGAGTGAAGAGCAACCAGAAGCCGTTCAAGAACTGCCCATGCATCCCGAAAAATGCACTGTTTGGTGTGGTTTGTACGCTGGTGGAATCATTGGACCGTATTTTTTCAAAGATGCTGTTGGACGCAACGTTACGGTGAATGGCGATCGCTATCGTTCGATGCTAACAAACTTTTTGTTGCCAAAAATGGAAGAACTGAACTTGGTTGACATGTGGTTTCAACAAGATGGCGCTACATGCCACACAGCTCGCGATTCTATGGCCATTTTGAGGGAAAACTTCGGAGAACAATTCATCTCAAGAAATGGACCGGTAAGTTGGCCACCAAGATCATGCGATTTGACGCCTTTAGACTATTTTTTGTGGGGCTACGTCAAGTCTAAAGTCTACAGAAATAAGCCAGCAACTATTCCAGCTTTGGAAGACAACATTTCCGAAGAAATTCGGGCTATTCCGGCCGAAATGCTCGAAAAAGTTGCCCAAAATTGGACTTTCCGAATGGACCACCTAAGACGCAGCCGCGGTCAACATTTAAATGAAATTATCTTCAAAAAGTAAATGTCATGCACCAATCTAACGTTTCAAATAAAGAACCGATGAGATTTTGCAAATTTTATGCGTTTTTTTTTTAAAAAAAAAGTTATCAAGCTCTTAAAAATCACCCATTACTATGCAACAAAAAAAAATATTGAACAAATATATTAGTATGCGTTAGGCATATTATCAACATCAAAATGTAGAATTTATGGCCTTTCTCGTAGAAGTACCTGTTTTATTTCGCACAAAAAAGTCACGATTTTTTGAAATTCCCTTACTTCTAGTATAACGGTCATAACTTCTATATTGATTCATAGTTTTTTCAAAAAGGCTTATTTTCTTCGCTGATATTTCGACTATTATAAAATGAAACAAAATATGCTGTTATCTAACAGTTTTACGCACATTTTAAACAAAAATTTAAAAAGTCTTTTGAATTTTAGTACAAAAAATTTCAGGAATAAAATTTTTAATCGGATTTTATGCATCAGTGTGTCTCAATGGACACAAAAAATAGTGTTATTTGCCGTGTTATTCGTAAATTGAGATTTACAACATGTAAGTAAGCTTCAGTCAGCTAAACCGACTTATATATACCCTCACTCTCACAGAACATACATATAAACGGAAGTTATAAGGAATACAATGTCACATGATCTCAGCTTCCACATTTATAAAACAATAGTTAAAACATGATCAAATATCATGTCATAGTAGTTTGTTTTTCTTTTAGACTAGATAACTAAGCTGTGATAACAAAAAATAAATAAAATTTTAAAATTTCACTCGAAATAAAAAATTCTTTTTTAAAATTGTCGCCAAAAGCAATATCAATGTGTGTGTGACAACAAATTTTGAAAAAATAATTTTGTGTTAGAAATTTTGGACTTAGCCTGGATAATTATCCAGTGTAAGTCAAAATTATGGTTAGGAAGGATTTAATATTAGATAGAGGCATTTTTAGGTTTAAAGTGATTATAAAAACATTTTCAAATATCAAATTGCAAATCATTTTGACTACCCGTATGGTTGTTATGTCGGTTTATTGTAATCAAAGTTTAAGCCACTTTGTGTGGAAGGTACCAGAAGGGGTGTGGCAATATCGCCCATATTCCATGCGAATTTAACCACTCACAGGCATTGCTAAATAGCAAATTTCAAGGTATTCCGATCATCAATGAAGAAGTTATAACAGCTTTAATTTTACATAGTTTTGCGTGATTTGTGTGGGATGTACTGGAAGGGGCGTGGCAAAACCCGTTATATTTAGTACACTTAAAGTGATTATAAAAACATTATCAAATACTAAAATATGGGTTATCCGTGTGGAAGTTATTTGGATTTTAATTTAACATTGTAATATGAGCTATTTGTGTGCCCACGCCCAGAAGGGGGTGGCAATTTCGCCCATCTTCGAACTTAAACTAAGTTTGGGAAAAACATTACGAAGTGCAAGGTTTGAATCGACTCCTTAACTCCTTTTGAGAGTTATCGTGTACGCCAGCCTTAAAAAGTCGTAAATTTGGTCCAAACATACTTAGGGTCTTAAGTCACTCCTTCTGTCCCAAATGATATATACATATATACTGTATATATATATGGTCGCAAAGGCTATCTCTTCGAATAAAACGAGGCATTTATCTCTACACGATCATTCGCAAAGCTTGAAATACCCAATTGATTTGCAGTCAGATTGAGATGAGTGCCTTTTTGACTCGAACCCTTAACACGGAATACTTCCAACTCTTATTCTATGCAATGAAACCCTCCACTCACACCCTCACATCCATTGCTCTTCCCTTTGGTTGTGCTATCTCCAAATGTATGCAAACAAAACAGAGCTTTTCAATATTTTCCGTTAAAAGAGTGAATAAAGGATTTAAAAAGGACAACAGCAAAAGAAATCCCTTTCATTGACACTTTAACTAATAATCCTAAGGCCAGAGAAAAAAACTTTTACTTTTTTTCTTCGGTGGAAACACAAAAGCAAGCGAGTGAGTCATGCCAAAAAGGAAACAAGTAAGAAATGTGAAGAAATCACTATAATCGCTTCAAGTCTCCGGATGAAAACACAAAAACACACACACGCACACAGAGCCAACTCGTCGAACTCATTAATTCTTGATAATGCAGATGATTGCCTGCTTATTTTCCGATAATTTTCTTTTGTTGACTGGCCAGTCAGGCCAACTCAAACCACCCAAGAATGCCAGCAACTTTGCGTCCTGGCTGTAGGTTCTGTACGACTGCAAAAGACTGATGGTGATGATTTGGTGGCAGCGAAAGAAAGAAATCGAAATCCCTTTAAAGGTCATTGGATGGATGGAGGGAGGGGGTGTCCGATATGGCACTGACATTGATTGGCCGGCCCAGACCGTCCCTATGATTACAGACAATTCAAAGCTTCAATAGTCGATGTGTAAAGTTGCCCAAACGTTGTGGGTTGGGTAGTGTGCCAGTGATATGCTTTTCCGGGGGCAGCAGGAAATACTGGTAATTTTCTGTGGGATTTCTTGAACTTCTACTTCTATAATAAATTATTCATGCAAATTTTGCACCGACACAACGGAAATTGACACTTCGTCTGTGTGTGTGAGTGTGAGTGCGAGTGTTTGAGTGAGAAAGTGTTGGTTTTTTCGGTTTCTGTGTGTGAGTGTGATGTTTTTTCCCTGCTTTGCTTTTTATAATTTTTCACAAAACAATGTTGCAAACAGCCAAGCAGCAGCAAAAAACGAAATGAAACGAAACCCATAACACCACCAGTTATTTCCGTTTCCTGTTTGTGTCCATAACAATCTGTCGCACAAACACACGGCATGCCCACCTCTCTCTCTCTCTCTGTCTCTCTCGGCATGGCTAAGGGGATTGAGTGCAGTGCAGTTCAGTTGTTCCTTTAATCCTGCCGGGGTGTAAGTGTGTATGTATGAGTGTATGTAGTCGCCACGTAACAGGTCATTGTAGATTTAGTTTTCTGACAATTACTTTAGAATTGCAATTGTGCTTTCTCTGTTCATTTGTGTTTGTTTGTGCCATTTCTATTTGGTTATACCCTACGCCGCACTTGGTGCAGGGTATTATGGTATGTAACGCCTGTACCAGTGGTATTGCTGCAATTTTAAAATATTTGAGAAGTTCACTTTGCGGCGCCGCACAGGGTATTAGTATCAGCGGCAATAACTCCCAAATTGCATGTGCCCAAATCTCGATTTTACTGATTGAATTTTGTAAAGATCATTCCTATTAAGCACATTCAAAAAGAGTTAGCCAATATCGCGGCTAAATTTAGCTGTGGCTGCATTTGAGTTTCCAAATATTTGAATATTTCATCATAATAGAGGTAATTTTATGGGGATGTATCTCGGAAAATATGTTAAGTACGTAGAAAACAGGAGCATTAAAAAAGGTTGTATTTGTTTAGTATTGTTAATTTTCTGCAGTATAAAACTATATTCGCGAGACCGACCAATGCATCGGCATTTATTGTTAAACTATTGTCTTATTTATTCATTTTAAAAAGAATATTCTGCATATGGCTGCAAACATCGATATATTTGCTGAAATGGTAAAACCTTCTAAGCCAAAAATGAAGCAATACATTCTTCGTTGTTTTCTGTTAATGTATTTTGAAAAAAATATTTAAAGCACACTTTTGGGATGTAAAGTTTTATGGCATGCGAGCGTATGCAAATATTGAGGCGATATATTAATCTGAAATTTATTATGTTATAATAGTCCTTGTCGATTAAAAATAAAATAATTTTTATCGAAATTTTAAAAATCGTAAAAAAAAATTAAAATTTGTATTTGGGTGTTGGCAATTTTCATTTTCACTGATAATGATTGGTATTAACATATATATTAAAATAAGACATTTATGGCTTTTTTCATTTTATGTTACATGGGAGGTAGGCGTGGTTGTGGGCGGATTTAAACAAACACTTGTTTTTGATCCAATTTGACGATATAAGGAATGTGTGCGAAATTCCAAACTCCTAGCTTTATTCCTGCTAATTTTTGCCGCAGCTTGTATGAAAATATTCCACTGTGCGCTGCTTTCAATTTCAGATTTATTGGTATTTTTATATCCTCCACCTCCAGGATGGAGGTATACTAACTTTGTCATACCGTTTGTAGCACGTTGAAATATCGTCATAAGATTCTAAGAAGATCTAGCCATGTCCGTCCTTCTGTTGAAAGCACGCTAGCATCTAAACGAAAGAAGCTAGGACGTCAAAATGTTCCATAAATGTGTCTTATAGTGGTAGATTGGTTGGAATTGCAACTGGGCGAAATCGGTCCAAAGGGATAAAATGTTCCCTCACAAGGACTGAAAATACCCATAATAATTCCATATATTTTACAGTACTTGGGCATGTTTTTCACTATGTCTGCTTGTACATACTTAACATTGGGTACCAAAATGTGTTTCTCATTAGTAGGGGGTGAAATGGGGCAAAAGGGGATAAAAATGGTACCTATCAAACGACAACAGCTAGAAAGACGAAATTTGGTGTGTACGTTCCTTTAATTGAGTAGATACATAATATAAAAGTATTTCTTCAAAATTTGTAGTTTTCAGGGGTAAAATGGGAAAAAAGGGATAAAAATAGTACCAACCAAACGGCTACACTTAAGATAATGAAATTCGGTATATACATTCCTCTAATTGTGTAGACACGTAAAATAAATAGATTTTTCGAAATTCGTAATTTTGGGGTCAAATGGACACGAAAAATAAATTGTTTTTCCAAATTTGTACTTTCAAGGGATACAATGGGAACAGAGGGATAAAAATGGTACATACTAAACGGAAGAATGATGATGATTCGGTGTGTACATACCTCTAATTACGTAGTCACATAAAAAAAGAGATTTTAGCAAGTCGTACTTTCAAAGGGATAAAATGGGGAAAAGCGGATAAAAATGGCCCCAACCAAATGGACGCAGTTAGAATCATGGAATTCGGTGGACAAATTCGTCTGACTGCATAGGCAAGCAAAATAAAAATATTTTCTCAAATTCGTATTTTTTAAATTTTTTGGAGTTAAGTTATCTTGAACTATGTACGTGGGAGATAATGGATTTTTAAAATTTGTACTTTTGGAATTAAAATATGGATGGAAATACAACCTGTGGTGTTTAAGCTTTATTGAATATTGCTGTCTTATATTTACTTTTTGAATTGACTTGAAGTATTATTTCGATATATATATATATATATTATAAACGTATTGGTAGCCTTTCTTTATAAGCGTGGTTTGAAATAATAAGAATTCTATATTTATTTATTAAATTATTTTTTTTAATATTTTTATTTGTTTTGGTTTGGCAATATTAAAAAGTTGACATTTTCCTGTAATGTTACTGCACTTATACGAAAATCGACAGCCTCTGTGGAATGCAATCCATGGTGGAGGGTGGAAAAAGTTCGGCCCGGCCGAACTTAACGCCGTTTTTACTTGTTATGAATAAAATAGGGCAGTTCGACCTCGATTTATGTTAGCATCTTTGGAAATACTTTTTAAAAACTGACAACTTTACTAAAAAAGGATACGTTTTTAATTGAAATTTCATTTTTACAAATTTTGTATTTTTTAATTTTGTTGCATTACACTATGAATTTTATAATTATTAGTACTTTATTAATTAATATTTTTATTTTATAATTATCAACATATCTCTTCAATTCAATTTAAAATTAAAGCAGGGGTGGCTAAGCAGTTCTATGAATAGCACTCCCCACAGTGAAGGGTATATGACAGTCGACCAGACCGATCGTAGCCCCGCATATAATTGTTTTTCTGTTTGTAATCCCTGTTCTGTCGCTCTCTGAATTGTTGTAAAACGATGTCATTTAATAAAATTGCTTTTGCTTCGTTGTCCTCATACAATATAGCATTATTTTTCCATATTAGTTTTCATTTGTTTCCTCTATTCCGGTGCTGATGCTGATCGATGGTGTGAGCGGGTGCTGGTGGACTGCTGGGTGGTATGGTTGCAACCGGCAACCGGTTGCAGGGACACTTTGGACGCTTGATTATTTGGTTTGGTTGTGGCACTCAAACCGGAAGTGGCACTTTGGACAATTTTTAGTTAAATTGAATTGCCACCGACGAATGCCGGGAGTGTGAGTTGTTTGCTGCTAACAACTAGCGCAGCTCGTCCAGCGAACAACTAACTATCCTTTCTCCGATGACTCTTCCAACAAACAAATAAAAGTTTTTTTTGTTGTTTGTTCTGTTCATTTGAGAATGTTGCTGGTGATGGTGTCGGTTGTCGGTGGTCGGCCGGCAGTTGGCTGCTGACTCTATCCTACGTGAGTGTATTTGTGTGTGTGTCATCGCCATTGTCGTAGTAGTGCCATTGTGTCAGTGTTGGCACTGGATGTCATTAAGTTTAATGCACTTCCTTCGGAGCTGGTGCTGTTGCTGTTGCAGCACAACTTTTGCATTTAATGTTGCCAAATGACAAACATTATGCAGAAATGTTATCAACTCCCTGGCATAGACACTCACTCGCACATGTATCTATTGATGCGGGAGCTTGTGTTTCACTTCCACTTGGCGTTCAAGTTTGTTTTTTTTTGCTCTCCTATTTCTAACTCCCACCTCCACCCTGGCTGTGGTGTTGGTGATGTCAATGTCTCCAGTGGATCGTTACACCACTACATAAATACACATGCACATAGACGGGCGTATAGAATCTAGTTATTCCTGTCATAGCTTTCCAGCAAATGACTTTGAAGTTCTCCTTTGGAAGTTCTCACAAAAAGGTCATATTTGAATATATCTTTTATTCATTTCTCCTATTGCCAATATGACTTGTGGGAGCTTATTACCGCTGTGGCACGCACACCCACACGCACGATGACAGACTGAAGAAAATATGAATATATTTTCCCGGCGATGACTTTATCAATTTGGGAATTCATTAACATATTTTATGCGTTGCACACAATAAAATCATATTTAATTATAGCTGTAGTTTCCCCTAGAATATACAGAAATAGCCAACGGGAGGGTTGGGGATCCCATGTAAGCCTGATGTTTGTCCTCTACAACGACAAATGTAGTTGAAGAACCTTTACAAAATAGCAATAAATAAAAATTTACCCTGGTTTGTTATGTTGTGTAAACTCAATGTCTCACCAGACGACAAGGTCTGATTTTAGTTTCTCCCTACTTGTTTGTATTTACAAAATATAATTGGATTTAAAAACAATTATAAAGGGCGTTAAGTTTGTACGGGCCACAGAAGTGCAGTATCAATCGAGGAAAATATCATAACTTTGCATGCAAATGGCGATACAAAAATCATTTAGTTCTGCGCAACTACGTTGTCAGGATTCGCCCCGTTCTCCCCCGTAAAAGTAAAAATTTTGAAAAACTCACGCTTGACAGTTTTTGCCCATTTTCAATCTCAAACGATCAGCAACCCTCCAGCTCACTTCGATCGCGAGCTAGAATGCATTTAGCAGACAGCCGGACAAGGCTAGATTAGAATTATGAAATTTTAGAATTTTTGCCAAGCACTACGAATTTTGACCTGACTAGCTTGAATTGTTTCGAAAGTTTGTGTATGTCTTAATATTATAAAACCTTAGAGTAAGTCTGTCTGTTTTGTGTTCGGCAATCACGCCTAAACGGTTGAACCGATGTTGTTGAAATTGTCAGTGCCGGTCTGGAAGGCTACAGCCTTTTTTAAAAACTTGCTCTGTGGGCGGAGTGGGCGTGTCAAAAGTTTTTTTGAGAGCTAGAAGGCTGAAATTGGTACATATGTATTAGTGATCACGAGAAAGATCAATTTGTGGCCGAAATTTGGATCTTCGTTTTGTAGGCGAAGTGGGCGTAGCAATAATCTTTTTTGAGCGAGAAGGCTGAAAATTGGAACGTATATATTACTGATCATGAGAAAGATTAATTTGATGAGTGGGCGGAGTGGGCGTGCCAAACGTGTTTTTAGCGGTAGAAGGCTCAAAATTGGTACTTATATATACTGATCACGATAAAAATCAATATGCAGCCTGATTTTAATTTTACCATTTGTTTTCTTGCCTGGCGAGGCGGGCGGGGTTCAGCTAGTTCTTCTCATAAAAAGTAATTAATACACATTTTTAGAAAGAAATAATTTTAACAGTGGTCAATTTGCGTAGGTAATTTCAATTAATTTTAAAATAACAATTGGCAAGTTATCGCTACATTATTTCTTTACGTTTTTCATACTTTCTACATTTTATCTTGATTTTCGAAATGATTAAATTAATTGATATTTTTTATATTTTAAAGAAATGTTCGTAGATGTCGTTTTTGACGACTGTGTAAATTTGGAAGTGATGAAGTTCTTTATATATATATATATTTTTTTTTTCAAAATATATTTTGCATAATCAAACAAAACATCAGTGAAAATTACCAGAAAGATAATATCTTGATTAGTCTTTTAAAACGAGGGTAAGAACAAGAAAAAGCCAAGAAATAGTAGTTAATATTATTAAATATTAATGTTATAAATATTAACAACTGACAACACATACACCATAACAGATCAACAATGCATACAAATAACGACATTAATAATTATTATAACACTAGCAGTACCCGCTGCTTCGCACGCGAAAAAGCCAGGTATTTATTATTAGTTTTATCCGTCTCTGTTTTAGTATAGTATTTATTTGATTTTCTTTTCTAAAATAGTAAATTGGAAACATAGCACTCATATACAGTCAAAGGAATGTGATTGTCGATGTGCACTGTTGTAGCTGCATTTTCTACCCAGTTTTTAACAAAAAATTACAACCGCAGAGACTTTTATTCAAACAAAAAAATCCATTTTGATGGCGCTTCTACCTGGTCAGAGGAATTTACATTCTAAATTTCATGATTCTAGCTGTAATCCTAAAGTTGGTACCACTTTTATCCCTTTTTGTCCCGCTCTCCCCTTAAAAGTACAAAATTTCGAAAAAAAACGTTGTCAGAGGAATTGGCACACCAAATTTCACGACTATAGCTGCAATACTTAAATTATTACCATTATTATTCCTTTTTGCCCCTCGTAACCCTTAAAAGTACAAATTTTGAAAAATCCAGTTTTAATGCGCTTATACATGGTCAGAGCAATTAACATAATTTAGTTGGTACAATTTTTATCCCTTTTTGTCCCGCGCCTCCTTAAAATTACAGATTTCGAAAAATACAATTTTACTTCGTTTATATATGGCCAGAGGAATTTACATACTAAATTTCAAGATTCTAGCTGTAACACTTTAGTTGGTACCATTTTTGTCCCGCTCGCGCCTTAAAAGTACAAATTTCGAAAAATCCAATTTTACTTCTTTTCTATGCGGTCAGAGGAATTTACATACCAAATTTCACGTTTCTAGCTGTAATACTTTAGTTGGTACCATTTTTATCCCTTTTTGTCCCGCTCGTCCCTTAAAAGTACAAATTTCGAAAAATCCGATTTTACTTCGTTTCTGTATGGTCAGAGGAATTTACATACCAAATATGGTCAGAGGAATTTACATACCAAATTTCACGTTTCTAGCTGTAATACTTTAGTTGGTACCATTTTTATCCCTTTATTTCGAAAAATCCCTATTTGTAGCTCTTCTGCATGGTCAGTGCAAGGAACTCACCGATTTTCATGTTTCTAACTACTGCCGTTTAGTCAGGACGAAGGTTCGATTTATATCCCTTTTTGGGCCATTTTACCCCCTAAAAGTACGAATTTCGTAAAACTTAGTACTCTTAGTCGACGTCTACGTCATATTTGGGAACTACCCTGAAAATTTCATGACCCTAGCTTCAGCCATATGGTCTGGGGGCTGGTCAATGATAAGTCAGTCAGTCAGTCAGTAACGCAACTCTTTTATATACAGGGTGGCTGATAAATGACACTACATGAAGAAACTAAAATAACTTTTTGTTTAATTCATGTAAATTACTTTTTCTTTGTTCATGTGACAACCGATACATTTTTATTAAACCTTTTTAACGGGTTTAAAAATAAAGGAATTTAAATGACATGACGATAGCCGGTGACGTATGTGCAAAATTCATTATTCATTACATCCTGCAGAGTTGCAGTAAGAATTGTCTCAATTGTTGTTCGAATGCATTGCTTTAAATCATCCATTTTTTTGATTTGGTTTGTAAACTTCCAGATGAAATAACCCCACAAGAAAATGATAGGTGCAGTGAGGTCACGAGACTTTGTCGAGTGTCTAGAAATCACCTTCTTGGGGAACTTTCGCAGCAATTCTCTCTCATAGCAGGACCTGGCTATGTGACAAAGTCGCATCATCCTGTTGAAACCACACAGTGTTGAAAGGGATTCACTTTCCATGCAGTTCTGCAAAGAATAAGTCCTTTAACAACAGCATTAAGTAGCATGGTAGCAGTATTCAGCAGCCACCCTGTATAGAGATTATTAAAACATGACATCAAGGGTTTTTACGCCCCCTTGGAACCATGTCTTGTCATGTTGACACCTATACTGGCCAAGTCACACAAAGCTGAAATCAGTGTTACTACAATTTTTGACTCTCTCAATCTCGTCCCCACAGCTCTGGACATACATACATATGTACCTATGACATAGTGCCCCGTCAATACGGAAATCAAGCTTGACAATTTAAGTATCCCCTTAACCATCCTGAAAAAATTTATTTTTTTATGTCAATCGTCCAACGTAGTATTTTTGATATAAGACTCTGTTCAAAATTTATAAATTTCTTGTCCAAAATGTTAATGAATTTTTTAACAGCTGCCATTCTTACAAAAAAGAAAGAAATTGTTTGAATATTTCAGATGATGCCTAATGGAGGAAACGTGTACACCACCAGCAAGGGTTTTCAAAATATCTACGCCATTTTGTAACTTTTCCAATTTTATGTTTTTTAATATTGCTTAGTGTCATTACGTATATGTACATTAGGCTGGGTCGCGGTCCATGCAAATGGGAAAACAATTTCCAATCACTCCACGAAAATAAAGTTTGGATTGTTTAATGATGATTTGCAAAATATTTCCTTTCTAGATTAACCCGTCGGTGAGCTAAACGCTCCTGAAAATACCCCTCAAAAGCATGTTTTTCGCGTGTATTTTTTGTGCTGCATTTTTGTCAAATTATTTTTTCTGAAATAAAAGACCCTTGAAAGCACTCCAAATATAAATTTTGATTCTTGGGTTAGAGTAACTTATTGACGAATTATTGGACCTTTATTGTATTTTTTTGTGTCAACAGATTGTGACAGCAGATTTTTTTCGTATCTGGTGCTATTATTTTATAAAATATAAATAGCGGCAGTCAATACCATTCGAATGATGTCTAAATGATCAACATCAGATTGAAATTGACGCCGCAGCGCTCATTTTGGTAAAAAGAGTTTGAACATTTTGGCCATCTCCTGTTTACAAACATGTTTACAAACATGGAGTGAGTGATACCATTTTTCGTCCTATATTCAGCATTTAGTCATTATGCGAAAGGTATTGATTCCTTCTATTTATTTTTCATTATAACTCTTACAAAATGTTTCCAAGAGATATGAGTTTTTAGCTGTCAACTTGAAAAACCACAAAAAATCAATAAAAACTTCCAATAATACGACCAATGAGTTATTCTAAGACAAAATTAAAAAAATTATTTAAAGTGTTTCCAAGGGTCTATTAATTCAGAAAAATGGACAAAAATGCAACATAAAAAAATTACACGGGGAAACGTGTTTTCAGGAGCGTTTAGCTCACAGATTGCTTGACCCAGCGCGAAATTGTTTGCTAATCATCATTAAACAATCCAATCTTCATTTCTGGGGGGATGACCGCTGCAATTTATTTTCGTGACCCATCCTAATGTGCATGAAAGGCCTTTTCTAAAGTTTAGTCTGTTTAATGTATCCCCTTAAATCTTTCAAGTGAAAGAAGGTAGCACGACATCTTTAAATCATGATTTGGCCAATCCATTTTCTTGATTCTGCGCGTGTATGACTTCAAAAACAACAGTGGCCTGAGCTGTAGCTAGCATGTCGACCACTTGCCCATCTTCCGAAGAGATGATCGTCAGTCTTGTGCTGCGTCACCAAGTCCATGGATGTGATGACAGTCTGGCTATCCGCTTATTAATAAACTAGCTGAACCCCGCCCGCATCGCCAGACTAACATAAATACCTTTTGAATTTGAGTTAAATAGGACCAAATACAAATTTTCGAAAGAATCCACCCCAGCGCCATCTACTGGGTACAAATTACAAATAAACCTAATCGGGCACCAAACAAATTTTTGTCTCATAAAAAATAATAATAATAATTTTATTCCATGCTCAGAAAAATTGTAATAAATCGCAGCACTCATGCGTTGAGGCTTATTTTATAAAAATTATAACAATTAAAGCTAAATATACACATCATTTATATACAAATCCACTTAGAATCCAGGTTGCGACATTTTTAGTGCATTTTGGTCATCTAAAGTAAAAAGTATTCTCTGGATACATTATTTTTATCTTTATTTTTCGTCGATGATAAATAGGGACAAGAAAAATAGTATCTAAAAATTGTCCACTTGTGATATTTTTAAACCGAAAGATTATTTTTGCATAGCTTTATAAAATCACACATTTATAACCACGAAAATATCTGTCAATGCCAAGGGACGGACACTTCAAGTAATCCCTCTTAACAACAACTCCCATTTGATGTTATCTTCGGCGTAATAATTTTAGTCTTCTTAATGAGTCGATGAATGTTCATTAAGTGGCGATGTTGTATTATTCAATTCAATTAAAAACACTTAACACTCAATAAATAACGTCCAATCCTCCCACAATTCTCTTAATGCTTTCAATAAATAATTATATACCCGGCTATCAAATAACTTTGATAATACGGAGCGCGCGATAAAACACATCGACATACTAGGACAATCAATAAATTATTTTTTTATTAAATCAACGATTTAATAAACAAGACAAACAGAGAAGACAAATTACTGGGATGGGCAAAGGCGACCGAAGGATACCCTATGAGGGATAAATAAAATACAAAAATATATAAATACACTTGGAAATAAAAACTGACAAATTAAGGAAATTAATTTTTGTTTGGAACCTAGTATGCCTTTATTCAACATAAGTTTATAATTCAGGACAAATTAAATGCAAATGATTTTTATTTACTCATTTAGACTACAAATGTTCTTAAAATGAGTAAATTTTCGTATTACAAAAATTTTTTGATTGTAGGGTGTTCAGTTTATTAAATACTGTGACTGCATGAGTCATTTATGAGAAATAAATGCATCCACAAGAGTGTCACAGTGTGGTATGGATTTTGAACTGGAGATATCATCTTCGGAAAAGCTGTAGGAGGATCATGACATCATTGTCTTTCTAAATAACTATCGAAAGTGGCTAGTGGTAAATATTTTGTCATGGATTTGTTTCAATATGTAGTGAAATGGACACATTTTCGAATGTTACAAATGCGATATATAAACGATAACACCCTCCTAAGCTATGTCCTAATGTGTAATAGCACAAATGCATATTTCCTATTCAAAATATAATTATAGGAATCAATTTCCTCGAATGAATATTGATTTATCCTGTAGACAATTATGGCTACCATATGCAATCAATGACTGAATGAATATGGAATATGGAGGAGCAAAAATGAGGAATGTGGAGAAAGACTTGGACAGGGGGCGGTGCGATGCGATCGAATGAGGAATGAATGAAATGTTTCGATGTTTGTAAATCATTTCAAATAGGTATAAAGGAATTCAATTACTTTGTAACGTGTACACTTAATTGCCTATTAAGACCAAAGCCCACACACACACAAACAGTAGCAACGTAATGTCCTTCGGCTGGTGATATGTCCGCATTCAGGGAGACGCAGCGATGGAGGAGGAGGAGGAAATAAAGTACACTCTGGCATATACAAGAAACACGGGTTATTAGGTTAATATAACATCATTGTAGTTGTTGCTACTGCTACTGCTTTGGCTGCTGGCATTGTCGCCGGCATCCTTGCTGTCAACACAGTCGGTGGTCCCTCTCTCTCTGTCGCCCACTCTACTCTCTCTCTCTCTCTCTGATACTTAATGGCAATAATTTTTGCATGAAATGACAAAAAATAAACGGAAACGCATTAAAATGCTCCACAGTTTCCTCTGCCCACCCCCACCAAACACAAACTTAAGAAGCTCTGCTAGACCCCTGGTTGTTGTGCGTATTTGCAACTTGTAACGGGATTATGACACACCCACCACCATCGAGACACACAGCGTCGTAAACCGTCTTGTCAGAAACTTCCGTTTGGTCACAGTAGGTGTCTGAGTTGGCTGGATCATTGGGTTTCCCGCCAAGAAGTTAATATGTCTTGCCAAATATTCCTTTTTTTTTGTTTTGGGCATCGTTTCGTTTAATATGGACAAAGTTTCATTTAAGCTAGTCACTTTTCTGCGTTAATCTGTGAAGATGAACTTTATTTTTAAAAAATATTAAAAGCGTCAGAGTGGGTTTGTAAAGAGTGATTTTTTTGAGGTTAGGATTTTCATGCATTAGTATTTGACAGATCACGTGGGATTTCAGACATGGTGTCAAAGAGAAAGATGCTCAGTATGCTTTGACATTTCATCATGAATCGTCTTACAAACGAACAACGCTTGCAAATTATTGAATTTTATTATCAAAATGCGTGCTCTGTTAAGAAAGTTCATTGCGCGCTTCCATTTTATGGTCAGTTTAATCGACCCACTGAAGCGGCTATTCGGGCTATTGTGACTAAATTTCGCACCAAATTTACATTGTTGGACATTAAACCACCAACACGCTTACGTAGAGTGCGAACTGAAGAAAATATCGCAGCTGTATCGGCCAGTGTTAATGATGACCACCAATTTTCGATTCGTCGCCGTTCGCACCAATTGGGTCTCTGTTACTCAAAAACGTGGAAATGCCAAAATTGGACTAAGCGGATGGACCACCTAAGACGCAGCCGCGGTCAACATTTAAATGAAATTATCTTCAAAAAGTAAATGTCATGGACCAATCTAACGTTTCAAATAAAGAACCGATGAGATTTTGCAAATTTTATGCGTTTTTTTAAAAAAAAAAGTTATCAAGCTCTTAAAAAATCACCCTTTATTTCCTTTGTGTAATTTATAGGAATCCTGAAGAAGTCTTTAGACCACAGACAAAATATGGATAAATAAAAATTAAAAATACAAAAGCAAGGACCTCGATCTCGTTTCTTGGTTTAAAAAAATATAATAGTCGGGTTTTTTCTTCCACGCTAGGTTGTATTCCCCTCGCTGGCAGAAATGGACAAATCCACATTGAATAGGCGAAGGTAGGTAAAGTCATCTATGGTTTGGAAAAATATGCTAAAACATCATTCCATGTCAGAAGTGACTAATTTCACGTGAAACAGAAAATAAATTTTCCTTGAGTTCTCCGAATGAATATTGAACGTGAAAGAAGGCCAATAAAGCTGCATTTTCCGATTTCCAAAAAATATGACATTGTAGACACTAGGGTGGATCGAAAATCATGAATTTTGTCATAAGGTAATTTAAAATAAATCGTAAAATTATTATGGTAGTACATAGAACTATATTTTGTAGCAAATTTAAAGCAAATTGATTCTTTTTTAACATAAAATTATCAAATTAATTCACATAAATGCTTAGGTCATGGAAGGAACTGCAAATGATTTCAGTAATTTCTTAGCAAAAATTATAATATCAATTAACCGATTATTGACCCAAATATTATACGAATTATTATTTTTAATGATTTTTTCCTCATGCGAGCAATTATTTGAAAAACAAATTTTGATATTCTATGAGCTTTGAATGTAATATATTCGAATTTCATCTATTCGATCAAGTAATTTCTTCTTACGAAGGAAATCTTTCTTTTTGGTAATGGAAATAATTTAATCAGTTGGATATTCTGGCCCAAATACACTTACTTAGGTTCTTAAGCCAATTTATACAATGACGATATGAGAATCAAAAGAAAGGGATGAATCTCTGTTAAATATGCTTCTATCTATATTAGTTTAGTATTAACAACCATTTCAAGTTTCTCCCTTTGAATAGACCAACTTCTTAACGGGAAAACTTGAAACGGCTATTAATGCTAAACGTGGGTGTATTCCAAATTTATATAATGTGATTCGCCTATTTTGAATAAGTTACATTTCAAATATATAAAACATGCACTGATATGATTCGCTTTCTCTGGACATTTTCGTAGGCTAACTTGTTGTTGATCGGTTGATAAACAAGTAAAAAGAGTGTTAAGTTCGGGCTGGGCTGAACTTTATATACCCTCCAACATGGATTACATTCCACAGAGGCTGTCGATTTTCGTAGAAGTACAGTAACATTACAGATACATTTTATTTTTTTTTTTAATATAAATATTGTAAAAATAATTTTATAAATAAATATAAAATTTTAATTATTTACACCCACGCTTATAAGGCATGGCTACCATTAAGACATACTATATACATCGAAGTAATACTTGAAGTCAATTCAAAAAGTAAATATAAGGCAGTAATCTACAAAAAAGCATAATGGTTGTGTTTTCAGCTACAAAGTTTTGTTGGTTGTAATTCCATCCTATTTTAATTCCAAAAGTAGTATAACCCATGCTGGAGGGTATAAAAACAAATATTGCCAATGTGAACTGGGATATTGTTCTGGCTCAAGACCATTGCATCTATATTTTATAGAATGCATTTATTACTTTATTGCACACTACCACGATCATGATTTCTGACCCATGACGACCTTCTTCAAGAGGCTTTGCAGTGACTTTTCACAAAGTACCCAGACTCTTTAATTAAATGATTCACCCAACCGAATGAGAACCACAAATCACTTTCCGAATATCAGTCAAAAAACCGCACCAAAATAAAAAAACCAAAAATAACAAAAAAAATATTTTTTCTTCCAGAATTACGTTCTATAACAAGTTTACAGAGTTTTTTTGCTTCTCTTAAAACAATGAACATGTTAGGTACGCCATTTTGATTTCATGCAACGATATGTATCATGTAGGATATCAGGTGATTTGTACCTCTATCAAAGTAAATTGGATCTAAATCATACTATTTCGAAGCACGAGTCCGATCTATTTCTATGACTTGACTGTGGTAAGTCATTCCTACTGTCACATATGCCCACCTAGTCCTGCAGATACAACAGACTTCATGCGAGAAGAATTGTCTACGAACGAGCTAAACATATTAGAGGCTTGGACGGATGTTATATTTGGAAGGGATATTGGAAATTAAAGTGAAGCTGACAAAATAAATGACTTATTTCAATTTTAGTGTAATTTACGATGAGTTGAATATTACCAAGTGTAAAGGGTAGAATGTACGCACTGGTCTAATATATTTGTGAATCAGCTAATTACTGGCAAACGGAAGAGGAGGAAATTTGGATTGTAAGCAACATGTGTTCAAATTTATTCCCTCCCCCCACTACGCAATAAATCGAATAAGCGGAAACAAAACAACACCACCCCAATGAACATGACAATTGAATATTTGGCACGGATGTGTTATCATTCCCATTTGGAAAATCAATCTCCGGCCGTTGGCCAACCTTCTCTAAGTAAATCGCATTACAAAGTCACCACTTGGCTGTGCTTCCATTAGGAACACATAGTTAGATTACAGTGGGGTGTTACACTTAAAGCAGTTGCCATTCTTGTTGCTGTGTTACTTCCAGCCATTCAGCCATCCAGCCATCATATCCTGTCGCCACACAGGCGCCATAATGCAATTTCAATGACGCATAATAGCTGTACTCGCAGTAAACAATAAGTTCGAACTACCCGACCTCCTGCTCCGCCACTAGTCCTCCTTCTCGGCAACCTTCGGTGGCCATAGTTCATCGCTTCTGCTGTTTCTCGTTTTTATAGCATTAAATGGCTAAATTGAAAGAAAATTATGCGACAAAAATTGTAACATAGCATGTGGTAAATTATGTGACCATATTATACTCGCTACAACTACACAGCTCCAGTCACATACGATTCTGTGCATGAGGCCAGCATATTGACTTATAAACAAATACAATTACAATAATTATTAGCATTATTTTACATTCACTGTGACTATGACTGCAACTATACGAATACATTAGGACAGACAGACAGAAAGTGGTATTATGCATGTCTTCCCATTCTGTGGGGGTCAATAAAAAAGTTTGAATCTAAAGAAAGTCCATTCACAGTTTCGCATACATTTTGCTATAATTCGCGTAAATTCTCCCACTTTTTCATTGTTATTATGCGGAGTTCTTAATTTTCTTCTACTTCATAATTTTTCTCATTTTCATTAGTTTTTCCAGCTCTTAGTATAGCAGAGTTACCAGATAATTGTGGGGCATGGGATTTATCTAAGGGAGAACCGTTTATTAAAAATAAAAGGAAATGAAGGTAGAACTACAACTCGAAGAACTCGAATCGATGGAGGTTCTATCAGATATTAAGCTGATAAGAGCACAAGGGATAACAAGGTCAATTAAAAATAAAGGAACTTATGGCGAGTCATGTCTAAAGTAGATGAGAATTATTAGAAAGGAGTAATGTAAAGCGCTCACACACATTTTGGCTCTCCTGAACAGTGTTGATGAATTTTTGCAATTATGTATTTTTCTATAAGGCTAATGCAGCTGCATTTCTCGATTTTCAAAAATAAGAAGTTATAGGCACTAAGGTGGATCAAAAATAAATTATTTTTGTCATAAGGTAATTTAAACAAGTAAAAATTCGGCCGGGCCGAATCTTATATAACATCCACCATGGACTGCATTCCTCAGTATTACCAGCAGAATAGAGGCGGTCGACTTCACGTATAAGTGCAATAATATACTTATAAAGTGGATGCTAATTATAAGAAAACACCACACTTTTTGGCTGTTCTCTCCTATTTTGATGAAATTTTCCAATGATGTACTTTTATATAAGGCGAATAAAGTTGCATTTCTCGATTTTCAAAAAAAAAGAAGTTATAGGATCGAATATAAAGCATTTTTGTCATAATTAAAAAAAATATTTTAGTTTTTTCGTTTGTATTTTTTTGGTCCGTAATCAATATTTGATTTGAATTGGGATATTGTCCTGGCTCAAATATTGATTAAAGACCAAAAAATACAAACGAAAAAACTAAAACAAATGAGCGTTGGCACGGCAGAAGTATTGCTGGGTAACTATATCTGCATATACACATACTTACATATGCAACGCAATGACATGCTTGTAAGATGCAGAGATACAAGCCGACCGATTTTAAGCCGACAAGCCGCCGCCGCCGCATGTTTCTGCACGAGCCTCGCCGCCGCCGATTTCATCGGCTCAAATCGACTCAACTACGCCGCCGATTTCATCGACTCCTATCGACTTCAAACACGCCGCCGTGATTTGACGGAATTCTAACTCAGTCAAATCTTACTAGCAAAACAGACAACCCACTTAAAATTACAAAAGAAAATATAAATGCCAACTTAGACAACCTACTGCTGTGAAATATATTGATCTATCTTTCATTAATATAAGTCAATTCCAGTACGTGTGGCCATGTGTTCCTATAAATAACAATATCTATTGTGCTTCTTTAGTGTGTCAAAGTAGGTAGAGTATTATCATTCTTTGGAAGGATTATGATATTCAAGAACGTCTGGTCAAATATGCCTCACATGAAAAGCTGTAATTGCAAAAATATTTATTATATTTATCCATATTATACATTTTGGGAATGGATTCCTTCTCCCAAAAAATGTATGCGTTAACAATTAGGGTATCCAACCGATTAAATTTTATTCGATTAATCGAATACTTTTTGTCAAATATTTATTCGAATAATAAAAAATCATGATTTTCGAATAACGAATAATTCGAATAAATTGTCCCAAATAATCGATATTATAACTTTTGCCTTAAAAACTAATAAAATCGTCGTATGCTTTGTAAGATAAATTGATTTTGAATAGCCAGTTTGCTCCATTTGGGTACACCAAATATAAAACCACAATTTTTTTCGATTTTTGTTTTGTATGCTCCACAGATATTAAAATAATGATTTATCCGACTTCATTTAAAAATAGCAAAAACTGGCCAATAGCTTCGGAATTATTTAAAATTTAAAGAATAGTAATTTCATAGAATAGTAAATTCATAGAAAAAATGAGGTTAACACCGTGATAAAAAAGTCAGTTCTGTTATAAATCATATGAACCATATTGGAAAAAAGTCAATGGATAACTTCTGATACTATGCTCATTTAAGAGAATGTTCTTTATTTTGATAAGATATTAAGATTTTTGTCAACTTCTAATGAATTTCGAATCTGATGTTACAATTTTTAAATAAAATCAGATACATAATAAACGTTCAATATATAATTTTTCTTTAAGCCGGGATAACAAGCTGCGATAACAAAAACGCTAATAAAAATTATTTTTTTTTTTGCTGAAAATAAAAAATTATTTTTTCACATTGTCGCCAACTACAATATAAATATTTGTATCAAAACAAATTTTCAAAAAAATTATTTTGTGTTGACTTTTTTGGACTTAGCCTCGATAACCATAAATTTGACTTATACTGGATAATTATCCAGGCTAAGTCCAATATTTTTAATATAAAATATTTTTTTTTCAAAAATTGTTTTCATACAGACATTTATATTGCTGTTGGTGATAATTTAAAAAAATAAGTTTTTATTTTGAGTGAAATTTAAACTTTTTATTTAGGGTTTTCTTATTGCAGCTTAGTTATCCAGTCTTAAAGAAAAACAGCCTTATAGTTGAACTACCCGTAAACTGCCGTGTCTTGTCTATATAACTCTAATAATTATATTTTATTTAAGTGCACAATTGTTCGATTAATCGGTTCATCGAATAACTCTCGACTTCATTATTCGATTAATTGGAAATTTTTTGTTTTCAAATAAACGAAAAATGGAATAACACAAAAGTCCGAATAATTGGATACCCTAATAACAATATTAAATTATTGGGACATTGGCTAATATTAACGAATATTGAACTACTTGCCAAAAAATTAAAGAAAATTGTTCCTTCCAAATAGGAGTATTCGAAGGACGGAACGAGCCGGCAAATCAGCCGAAAGCCGCCGCCGCCGACCCATTTTGAACAGCGCCGCCGCCGCCGATAATTATGGTTCGGCTTTTAACTCTGGTAAGATGACATGAGTACTTTATTACTTGGTGCGATTTTTAAACACAAATTCGGCAAGTGAGTTGTGCTTCTCGTTCGTTTGTGAGAATCATCTCCTGGCCGGGTTTGATGTTGAAAAGTCGCAGCGAAGCCACTCGAAAAGACTTTTGACATGGTCGAAATCATGATCGTGGTAGTCTGCAGCCAAGTAATAAATGTCACCATGTCATTTGTAAATAAATTTGCATTCTATTAAATATAGATGCAAAATGGTCTTGAGCCTGGACAATATACCAGTTCAAATCAAATTTAAAAAAATTTTAACTTTTTTGTAGTATAAATAATATATCTTAAAAAATAGGATTTTTATTTTATTCTTATTATTTTATAACAAAAAATATATATTACATTTTAAAAAAAAAAAATCAATTTCTATAGTTTCACTACGTCGCACCATAATGTTGTTCTTGGTACTTACTTTATAAGAATTGTACACGTGATTACTGTAGAAATAATTAAAATATCTTATATTAATCGTTTCAAACGTTTTTAGATGTTACCGACTAAATTAATCTTTGGCTCATTTAAAGCTATGTTCAATAATATGTCGGCATTATCAATGTCCGTTCGTGTCCATTAATTATTTGTATTGGTTGTGCTGAAGTCTTCAGCAGAACCCAAAATTAGCAAAAAGGCAAAGTGAGACCTTTATTGTTGCAGCTAAAAGTTGACTGCGCAGTTTCGATGGGCGCTACCCCATCTCGTCAGAACTTTCGCAACGAATGTATGTCTTTGACTTAAATCAGGGTTCATATTAGTACCAGCGGTCACATACGACAAATGAGAAGCGCTGATAAACAAAATATTCCACCGAACTAAGTCGACACACTAAAAATCTCACTTTGCCAATTCAATTTTTGGTTTAGAAAATAAATAATAAATAAAACATAAAAATATGAAATAAAAATATTATTTTTAAAATTTGATAATTTTCTGAAGAATTAGAAGCAATTAGAAATCAGAAAAATATTATATTTGTAGCAAAAACTTACAAATATTTAAAAATTACCTTTTGACAAAAAATATTGTATTTTCGATTGACTTTAGTGTCTTCAATTTCTTTTTTTAAACCATGAAATGCAGCTTTATTCGCCATGTAGAAAAGTACATATATGGACAATTTGATCCAAATACATATGTTGTCTGATCACTTCGCACGAAATTTCTCAAGCAAAAAGAGCAAGATCAGATACAGAAGAAACTAGATATCGTATGTAAGCTGTTGAGTTCTAAATTTTCATCTTTTCTCCTTTTTACAGGACTTTTAAATCCCAAAGGATACATATGTTTTAATATTTGTTTGTACTTTTGCGTTTCATATAAAGGCGACAGGAATATCAACTGAAGGAGAAAAGTATCTATTAAAAACACTTAAAATTTCATGGTTCTATCTTTATTAGTTTAGCATTTCCAATCATGTAAAATTTCACCCTTAGTTTAGTTTACTTTTTAAGGGGAAAAACTTGAAATGTTTGTTAATACTAAACTAATACAGATCGAGTTTACTTTTTAAGTTTAGTTTACTTTTTAAGGGGAAAAACTTGAAATGTTTGTTAATACTAAACTAATACAGATCGAGAGTTTTCAACAGATATCTTATCTTTCATTTAAAAATAAATTATTAAAACAAGTAAAGAGTGATTTTTTTGAGGTTAGGATTTTCATGCATTAGTATTTGACAGATCACGTGGGATTTCAGACATGGTGTCAAAGAGAAAGATGCTCAGTATGCTTTGACATTTCATCATGAATCGTCTTACAAACGAACAACGCTTGCAAATTATTGAATTTTATTATCAAAATGCGTGCTCTGTTAAGAAAGTTCATTGCGCGCTTCCATTTTATGGTCAGTTTAATCGACCCACTGAAGCGGCTATTCGGGCTATTGTGACTAAATTTCGCACCAAATTTACATTGTTGGACATTAAACCACCAACACGCTTACGTAGAGTGCGAACTGAAGAAAATATCGCAGCTGTATCGGCCAGTGTTAATGATGACCACCAATTTTCGATTCGTCGCCGTTCGCACCAATTGGGTCTCTGTTACTCATAAACGTGGAAATGCCAAAATTGGACTAAGCGGATGGACCACCTAAGACGCAGCCGCGGTCAACATTTAAATGAAATTATCTTCAAAAAGTAAATGTCATGGACCAATCTAACGTTTCAAATAAAGAACCGATGAGATTTTGCAAATTTTATGCGTTTTTTTTAAAAAAAAGTTATCAAGCTCTTAAAAAATCACCCTTTATATCCTTTGAAAACAAAAAGTGATGTAAAAAGGAGAAACTGAAAAAACTGAGTACACAGTTTTTCTACATACGACCTCTAGTTTCATGTGTATATGGTCGTGTTCAGGTCCAAAAAATACTGCCGTATAGTGTTATATGAAGACATGTAAGGCCAAATCATCACTATTATATTGTCATACTTCACTAAGTACTATTCGCATAACCTACATTTATAGTCTACAATTTTTACTTGATTTTTTTCAGTCCTCCTTTTGAATTCTATGAATTCCATTCACTCACTTTGTAAAGATTCTATCTTTGCATCTGGCAACTCCTTTCAGATTTTGTGTTTTTATTCACTTTAATCTCTTTTGTCCCTCCACTATAAAATCTCAATTAGATAATTGCTAAAATGATACCAAGATGTGTTAAAGAAACTATAAAACCAAAACACTCCAGCCAACCAACGAACCAACCATCCAACTAACCGAGCAAATAATCCAGGACCCTGCCATCCATGCCAAGACTACTTCGCTCTATTTTTCGTTTCGAATTTTGGCTCAATGTGTTGTTATTGCTGCTCCAGCAGCCGTTAAGCGTGTGTAATTAAATTAAGAGTTTTGTTACCAAAATTAGTTTGTGTCCAAAAAAGCACCTAAGAGTTTGTGCATGTATGTGTGCGCGTGTGTGTGTAAGAGTGTGAGTAGCTATGGAACCGTGTTTGTGTTCGTGGTCATCATAAATTTTTATTTGTTTACTGAACTCCGGTGTGTATGTGTGCGTATTTGCGTCTGTATTTGTGTTTTCTTGGTAATAAACAAAATTGAGAAAGGTTAAGTGAACGGTGGAGTGGGGGAGGGGTTTATTAAACGAAAACATTTCACAATTAGTTAGTTGGAAACTTTAATTCGTTCTCATTTAACTTTTCTGCAAATATTTACGAGGCAGAGCAGAGGGATATTTGCAAACAATTGAAATTATGTCAAGTTTATCTGGACTCTGGTGTTTTATTAGAATAGCAGAGTTGTTACTTCTCACAAATATTTACAAAATAATTAATTTTAATACACAGAAATCTGCTCTCTGAAATGAAAGATAGAACTGCTTTCATTAATATAACTACGAAACTGAACTCATATGTCGTTTATAATCATGCATTGCAATTTATATTTTTGACTAATTTCAAATTGGAAAATGTTGGCGATATCGTGGCAAAATATTGCTCTGGTTGCATAATTGTCAAAGTAGTGCGAAAGTTCATACAACTCATGTATGAATTTTGTTTTAGTTCATGGAATACAAAATATTTGGAGTGTTTTTTTGCAGTAAACAATATATAATGTTGTGGTTGTTTTCCATTTCAATAAGTGGTTCACTTGGAAATTCATGTTCTCCGGTGTAAAACTAATATGGTCAGACCGACCGAGGTCTCGACATTAACAAGTATTGATAAACTGAGGTCTTAGTTAACCATTGCAAAGAGAAAATTCAGCTTATAGCTGCCAACAACGATTTTATTACGGAAATGGTAAAGTACAAACCATCATCATCCTCATTTTACTCTATATATGTAGCTATGAACACAAACACAACTTTTCAGGTGAGCAAAAAAACTGATTTTCTCCATAATTTCAAGCGGAATTATTAATCATTCTGCTACAGTTTAATCTAAAGAGGATTACTAATTGCTACGATTAAAAAGTTTTCGAAATTTCCCATTATTCACGGTTTTATGGTTCATAGCCATTTTAAAAAGAGGAAATAACCATTAAAGCCCAAATATATAAATAATACTTATTGCAAACTTTATAACGTTTTTTATGATGTGTAGAAAACGCATTTTCTGGGATGGACACGGCGAATTTAGAGATTCCAGCTTCATCCGTCAGATTCGTACCATTTTTATCCCTTTTTCCAAATTTTTACAAAAAGTGGATATTGCGGCACGGGCCGGTAAACAAAAAAATACAAATTGGATATTTTTCGAAAATATTCATTTTCGCGACAAATATGTCTAAAATGATTCTCACACATGAATTTTTTGTTTTATGATTTTCTCGCGATCTAGCCAACAGATCCCGCTGAATTTATGTTCATATAAATATAAGAACCAATGTCGCTTGTAACATGTATGTAGTCAGTTGCGAAATTCGCTGCAATTGTTGGAAAATCCAAAATTCACGGTTGCAATTGCTTATATTTTAACTTTCTTCATCCAGGATTCTGAAACTATCCAGACACAAATATTCCCAAAGAAATATTTTGGTATTCTCAATATAATAATAAGTTACGCTGGTTTTTCTAATGATACTTTTCATAATTTTTGACTTTACAGCCACCATTTATCCTAATTTAGCCTAATAACTTGGGAAATGATGGAATTTGTTAGTACGATATACCCTAAATCTATAAAAATGCTGAGAAAATGTCTTAAACAAAATCGTTGTAGCGAAATACAACCTTCGGTTATAAGTTACTGCAAATTTTGAACTATTTTATTTCTATTATTTTTATGTTCATAGCCACTTATGCAGTCACAAAATAACGTGTGAGTTGATAGCCAAATCAGAAAATTTTGGAAAAAGTGGCTTTAGAGAAAAATTTTCTTCTCCAAATTTATATGGCAGATGACGTTCTAAGAATAGTTTCACATCAAAAACTCATTTTCGAGAAAATGGTTCATAGCCACTTATGATGTGATGTCTTGTGATAAACCAAATAATTCGGTTTGTGCACATTGAGTAAGTGTTTATATAATTGTTATTCACATAATTTATCGCTAATACATACTATATAACGTAACACTTCCTTGTAAATATAAAACACGAGTTGTAACACCTTTTATGTCCATTAAAATAATATGCAATAGTTTTAAGAATTCCATTATAAAATATTCTTTTTTTTAACTTGTTATATAAAGGGTGATTTTTTAAGAGCTTGATAACTTTTTTTTTAAAAAAACGCATAAAATTTGCAAAATCTCATCGGTTCTTTATTTGAAACGTTAGATTGGTCCATGACATTTACTTTTTGAAGATAATTTCATTTAAATGTTGACCGCGGCTGCGTCTTAGGTGGTCCATCCGCTTAGTCCAATTTTGGCATTTCCACGTTTTTGAGTAACAGAGACCCAATTGGTGCGAACGGCGACGAATCGAAAATTGGTGGTCATCATTAACACTGGCCGATACAGCTGCGATATTTTCTTCAGTTCGCACTCTACGTAAGCGTGTTGGTGGTTTAATGTCCAACAATGTAAATTTGGTGCGAAATTTAGTCACAATAGCCCGAATAGCCGCTTCAGTGGGTCGATTAAACTGACCATAAAATGGAAGCGCGCAATGAACTTTCTTAACAGAGCACGCATTTTGATAATAAAATTCAATAATTTGCAAGCGTTGTTCGTTTGTAAGACGATTCATGATGAAATGTCAAAGCATACTGAGCATCTTTCTCTTTGACACCATGTCTGAAATCCCACGTGATCTGTCAAATACTAATGCATGAAAATCCTAAACTCAAAAAAATCACTCTTTAATTATGAAAAAGTCTCAATAAACTTCAACTTCAACTTGTTCTTTACATATTCCTAAAAGAACAATTTTAAATACTATGGCTGCTGCCTGCAACTTTTTTGCTATTACGTAGCAATTTGTTGGACATCGTTACACTCTAATGCACAGCGACCCCTTTTAATGTTTAATATGTATGAAAAGGATTCATTTCAGTTGTTGAAACGAGCAATTAAACAGAGTTTTGCATATATGTGCATATGACAGCGTGCCCCAATTTTATAGCACAATCTACTCCAATGATACTGAAAAGGAAAAAAATGTTTGAATTTAACTACTTAACCCTCCGAGTACATTCTTTTTTATTTATTATTTATTTATTTATTATGAATTACAATACAAAGTAAATTTATATTCTAATTTTGGGTCCAGGGATTTATATTTGGGGATTGAGCCCATTAAGACCATTGTAGCTAGTTATTGCAGCGACAGACCAGAGCCTCTGGTGGGAATCGAACCCACAACCTCCACGCTGATAGCCGAGAACGCTACCAGCGCGACTACCGGGGCTCTCACATTCTTATTTTTGGTAACACCGACTTAAGTGTTACTGAGGACATAATTTGTTTTTTAATTTTCTTTATTATTTTTATTGACAAGTCTCACATTTCCAAATTCAGCTGATCAAAATTGACACATGTGTGTACTCGAAAGGTCAAGTGAAATCATATCGTACATGTCATAATATTTGTCATAATTTTTACGCAATATCAGCAAGAGAAAGAGAAATACAATATTTTAGTATTCCACTTGCGCTCATTAATAAAAAAATATTATTTATTAATTATATTTTTAAATCTTCAATCATATGATGAATCTTTTAATAAATTTCGCAATGCGTTTGTAATATCGTATTTATGGTCGTAATTCAAATTCCACTTTGTCTAATGACAAAGTGCTTGGCATCTGAACAAAAAAGATAGGAGATGCTACGCTAATCTATGAAATTAACATACGCATACATCGCAGCACTTTTTTAAAGACAATGGCAGCTGTGAAATGTAACTACATTATTAGACAAAGTTTGAGGACACCACATTGTTTATTGGTATTGAGTAGAGTATTTTTAAACATGGAATAAATATTAGCAGTAGCAACGGTTGTATGAAAATACAAATACAGTGCGAGCTCGATGACCACATCCACCTGTTATGGCAGCTGATCGTTGTATGCAACCAACTAGATATTACCTTTAGAGTCTTTATAAGCGCAACTATTGACCTCGTTTATCGCAACTGAAAGAATTTTCCTTCATAATATTTATGAAGCGATTTCATAAAAGGCTTTTTATAAATTTAGTGAATTAAACTTAATATGAATGAAAAATTCGCAAATACAAAGAAATGTTTCATACAATTTGTTCATAAACATTTCATATTTTATAAAACAAAATTGTTAAATTAGTGAAACTTTGTTTCATAAGTTCGAAGAAAGATATTATGAAATATGTCAATATTTCATAAAATATTTGTGTTATAAAATGTCTTCCTAAATATAATGAAGGATTTCATAGTTTTTATGAAATGTTTCATAACTTACAACATTACATTTTTAGTGTGTCGACTTTATTCGGCTGAGTGCTAGAAATTCGCATTTGTCCTCTGTTAACTTTGACATAAGTATTTACCCTGATTAGGTCAAAGACATACTCATTGCACAAAGTCTCGCAGTGTGTGTGTGTTGATTGGCTAGTCAACAAGTCAGACCTTTTTTGCTTTTTTGTTTATACTGGAAACTTCATTATAAATTATAATTATTTATGAAACTTGTTCATAAAATAATGAAGATCGAATGAAGAACTGCATTTAATAATTTCTAAGAAATGTTTCTTAAATTCTATTAAACTTTTCATAGATTTGTGCTTTATGAAACATGTTTTGAACCTTTTATGAAGTGTTTCTTTAGCGACTTTTTAATCAAAAATTTCACTGAGTTTCAGACAAAATCATAAATAGTATGAAGATAATTCTTTCAGTGTAGTAAGAACCCATAAAATCGTCTCAACCGTCTGGGAATTGTGAAAACTTGCAGGAATATTTACAAGAATTGATTAATTGACTTTTTTGCAAATATTTAGTATAAATAACAAGTAAGGAAAGGCTAAAGTCGGGCGGGGCGACTATATGATACACTCCACTTTCTATCGGAATACAATTCAATTCAGTAAAAAAGTGAAAACGGGAAAAATTTTTTGTGTTTCCTAATCACATGACCTGGTCTAATTTGTCAAATCGAGAATAATATTTGTTTCGGGGCTATATCCAAACATGGAATGAAGTGACTAACTTTCCTTCTTCCATTTGAAGAAATTCTTTGAAAATACGCGGTTTCTGGGGGAACGAAATTTGTATGAGAGCTATATGTAAATCTGAACCGATGAGAGCAGAAAAAGTCAAATCGGGAGCGAAATTTGAATGGGAGCTATATATAAATGTGAACCAATCTAACACATTTTTACCACAGATGTTTCTAGTTTAAATATAAGGTTTTTTGCGAATTTAGAAGAAAATCTGTTAAAATATGTGGATTCCAGAGCGGAAAAATTCAAATTGGGAACGGAATTTGTATGGGAGCTATATATAAATCTGAACCGATCTGACCCATTTTTTCCACAGGTGTTTCTAGTTGAACTGTAAGATGTTTTGCCAATTTTGAAGAAAATCTTTTGAAATATGTGGTATCTAGAGTGAAAAGAGTCAAATCGGGAGTGAAATTCGTATGGGGGCTATATCTAAATCTGAACCGATTTTCTTCAAATTATATAGCGTTCGTTCTTGTCCCGAAAAACTTCGTTGTGTAAAGTTTCGTTTAGTTCTGGCTACAATTGCGACCTGTATCGTAATTACAACAATAGATGGACAGACAGACGGACATTGCTAAATCGACTCAGAAAGTGATTCTAAGCCGATCGGTATAATTAACAATGGGTCTATCACTCTTCATTTTGCGTGTTACAAACAAATGCACAAAGACATAATACTCTCGTGGAGTGTATAAAAATGCAATATCTCAGTCAATTATTAACGGATTTTTAAAAACAAAGCCGAGTTTTACTCCTTATAAAATGTGTTGTTTACCAGCTGTACGGTTACCAAAAAAATAATGTTCAAAAAATATTTTTGCTGCAAAAGCACTCAGATTTCTTAAGTTTTATATTATATTTACCGGAGTTGATTTCAAAGCTGGGAACTACAACACATTTTTGATATTAGTAGTATCCACTTAGAAAAATCTTATTTTAGAATTAATTAATTTTAATTTTAGAATGTTGATAAAGTTAATTTTAGAATTTTTGTTAGCATTTCGCCGACTTCCAAAATATTTGATAGTATTATTTATTCGCAATATTGTTTGCAATAAAGTATTTTCGCAATTTCAACAAGAGAAAGATATAACCTAACATCTATAATCTTATTCATATGGTCTACAAATTTCTATCGGGAAATTATGAACCCGGATTCCAGGATTTTTCAATATCGATATACAAAATTTACAGATGATTTAAAGCGGATGTCAAAACGAACTTTAGTCGGCATGTGAAGGTGTAGATTTTTTTGGGAAATATGTATGTATATGGATATATTTTTTGTCAGAGTAAAAACTGGTTGAGCGGCCACGTAGCTCTCATGTATGTTGATAATTTGCATTACATTAGCTCGATCGACATTCTTAAAATTGTCTTTGCTCTGGTTAGACCGAAAAGAGTTTTACGAATTCCTCACGAGTACCGAAACTCTTTGGGAGTGTTGTATGCTGATGATTGCCTGTTATATGCCCATGCGGAATCGCCGATTGAGGCGTTGGGAATTGTGTCAAGGCATCTTAAAACTGTCGACGAATTTTACTCCGAATGGGGGATTAAAATTAATACTTCGAAAAGCGAGGCAATGTGTTTGAGGAACGCTTCGGGAAGGTGTAAGAGTTGGGTCGTGCCTGAAAGTAAATGTCTGAAGTTGTTTTTGAATGGTGTGGAGATACCAGTCAGAGACAGCTTCAAATATTTGGGAGTACGCTTTAACAAATTAGTAAAGTTTAGCGAGAATGCGCGATGTGCCTTGGCAAAGGCATGTCGAATTAAGGGCTCCTTTGGGAGGCTGTTTAATAGTAGAACTTTGCCGGTTCGGACTAAGTTATTGCTGTATAAGATAAGTATAAGACCGGTCTTGCTCTATGGTTTCCCAATTTGGTTTACGATTTCCCCAACGGTTATGAAGAACTTTGGCATTTTGGAACGTAAAATACTTCGCTGTTGTATAGGTAAAAACTTTCAATCATTTAATAAGCGTTTCTCAAACAGATTTGTGTATGAAACTGCCTCTGTCTTACCCATTCCTGTGTATGTGATGGACTTAATTAAGAGATTTGTAAACAGACTTTTAATACACGATAACCCGTTGATACAGGGTGTAATTCGGGATCAATCTGGTTTCGATTGGTATAACAATTATTATATCGCATCTCTTGGAATGGATTTATCTATGGACATGGCGTCGACTTTGTGTCCTGAGTTCTATAGTCATGCTCACCCCGGCACACACAGAGGTTAGTTGTTCACTTAAATGTAGAAGGTATTTTGGGTGTTGTGTATTTGGCGTTGTTTGTTGTGCTTTCGAAGGATTTGATGTTTCCAGACTGTGCGAGAACGAAGTTCAAACAATTTGATTGCGTTGGGTTTTGTTTTTGTGGCATTTCGGAGCATCCAGTTTTTTCGGTGATGTTCGATGAAGGCTGAATACGCTACATTCAAACTATCACTATTATGTTTAATATTTTGGTTGTTGTTTTTTATATCTTCTCCATTGAATATATTAGGGTTAGATTAAGTTTTAGATTAAGTATTAGATTAAGTTTAGATTAAGTATTAGATTTAAGCATATTACATATGAGATAAGCTCTCACGTTATGTAAGTGCCGGGAGCAAGCACGAATTCTCCACCTTTACAGTCAATGTATATATGTTACACTTAATATTAAAAAAGCAAGATGCTGTATAATTACTTTATAGTTATTAAAACAATACGTAATAGTTTTAAGAATTTTCTAAATTATGTTTTCAAAAACCATTTGTATGTTATAAAATGACTCAATAAATCTAACTTGAACTTGAACTTGAGTTTTACGAATACATGACAGTAAACTATTACATACTTTAAGGCTTTATTTTATTCTAGGACTACTTACTCATAAATGATAAATAACTAAAGGGGTTTCAATAGCTGCATCGGTCTTTGGTGGCTTATTGCTATGACGTTTTAAGTGGTAACGTCATTCCTACACGTTTGTGTTCTGTCATAGGCATAATATAACCAATTTCACATAAAAATGTTTGTCCTAATCCCATTGCCTGTTCGATACCAAAACACATGGTGAAGTGAGAATGTTGCTAATTTTGCTGCAAATGTGGCTGTAGTAGGGTTTGGTGTTTCCCGACTTTTTTTCCCGGGAAAAATAATTTATTTTAAGTATGTCCAATATGGTTTGAAATATCAACATTT
Organism: Polietes domitor; assembly: GCA_947397865.1. NCBI lineage: Eukaryota > Metazoa > Arthropoda > Insecta > Diptera > Muscidae > Polietes > Polietes domitor. Next base: position 99,097,577 of record OX377622.1, on the reverse strand, counting down.
GAGATTTTTTAACCCATTAACGCCCACCGTACACGTCCGTGTACACTATTGCAAGGTTTTCGTACTTTTTGATAATTTTCAATATGAATGCAATTATTGTTTATTAATAGACAGCGGATTTTTATGCAAGATCATATTTTTTACGGATTGATATAATTGACTGAGGACTCCACACAAATGATTTTCATGATAAAAAATTTTAAAATGTCGATATCAACAATTTTACATAGCGATATTCATATTTTGTGTACATGTTGATTAAAAATGGAATTTGCATAAAAATCCGCTGTCTAATTATTAAACTATATTGTACAAGTGATCGAGAAGAAAAAAACGAAATAATAATAATCTAAAACTAAATATTTTGTGGATTCAAAATAAAAAAATGTTTAAAGAAACAAAGAACCCGTATGGCTGAGACTGTTATGGCGTCTTCAATTTAGAAAATTCGTTCGTGTAGACTCTAGAGAGGAAAATATTTTACAGAAACAGGGCGAAAATATTCTAAATTGTGAATGCAATAATTACATTACAAAATGTAAGTTTTAATTAAATAAATTCATAAAAAAATAAAAACATTGAAATGGTGCAGTCATTAGTTCATACAAAGGGTTATTTTAATATATCGTAGGGTACATTTCTATTCATATTAGATTTCTCTTGAAAGGTTCCAGGTGTCAATTTTATTTTTATTCCTATTATTAGATCATTTCATATGTAAAGTAAATTCGTCTTTGAGACGATTTTCACCGTTTATTTCGTCGATTTTTCTGGGAAAAGAAGAAATTTAAAGTTAAACGACATATAACGAGGGGTTACGTATTGGCACTATGTCAGCCATAGTATCAAATGGTCATTATTATTGTCAGTAATTTAAATATATGCATTTGAAAAATATCTACAATTTCCCATTTATATCGTAAAACTAAATTAGTGCTCAAAATAAAATTTAAAATTTAAATTTAAATTTAAATTTAAATTTAAATTTAAATTTAAATTAAAATTAAAATTAAAATTAAATTAAATTTAAATTTAAATTTAAATTTAAATTTAAATTTAAATTTAAATTTAAATTTAAATTTAAAATTTAAATTTTTTTCCCGGGAATTCCCGAAAATTTTTGGACGATTCGGGAATTCCCGGACCACAACAGCTTGGCAATTTTGGGCATGTATCCGTATAAAATCTAATAATTCACGGCCAACAAACTCCTCGTACGTTCGCTGATTCGGATCTGCAGCAATTGGTAAAAATCATAGAGTAATATAGGGCAGTTTGGAGGGACTCCATTGCATACTGAGAATCTTACTGTTTGGTGTTGATTTTGTCTGAAACTGAAAATGACAGTCAATGGCTATTATAGCTGAATTTTTGGCCTTAATGACATTGACCTGGGCGACATGTGGCTCATACTCTCTAACTTGTTAAGCATCACACATTATATTGGAGTTGTAGCAGAAGAAGCATGCTTTTTGGACAGAAGAGACGTTTTTGTCTCTTGATCAGAGATAAGTTACTGGATTATAATAACAAATCTACCACAATTGGCCTATTTACGAACTCTTCTCGAAAAGTAAAAAAATTGTCATATATAGTGTTCAACTGATCTTGTGCTATAATTTCGCACACTACCATCCATCCAGCAGGATATTAACAATATGCAAATAGTTTTATGCGCAGACACACCCATCAACGCAATGCTTTAAATTAAATGAAGCATGAAAACGATATTTGTTGATGTTTATTTATACAGCAACAACAACAGTAACGGCAGCAGCAGCAACAGCAACAAATATCATAATTGTTTTGTTGACGATATCGCAACGCAAGGCGCATAGCAAAAAAAAAAATACCCTGAAATCACTTCAGTGCTTGCAATCCAGGGTATTTAAGCCAACTAGAAACTAAGAAACGAATGGACTGGGTGAAGAAAAAACGCCCGTACATACGCCGTTTTTATGCTTAATTATGCAATTTGCATAAAATACTAATTTCGTGCTCTTAAGTCCTGACCCACCCACATCTATCTTCGCTCTCTCTCCGACCTAGCGGCACTCCACATCCTGGCAAGCGTACGTAAGGGTATGGCTGGTCACCGAACAAAATCGCAATTCCGTTTAACACTCAAAACATAAAATTCAATTTGGCGCAAAGTGTTTAATGAACTTCGAAACATGGATGTCGACATGGACATTGGGCCAGTCATCATTATTTACAAAAACGACAACGAGAACGACGAAGAAGAAAAAACTACAACAACAGAAGAAATGGTGAGGGAATACAAAAAAATAACAACAATCACGGTTTAACAGAAATCTTAACAGATGCAAGATATATATATATACACTGAATAAATATATATGTATGTGCATGTACACTAGGGCGGAGCGACTTATTCACTTCAGTTCTGATTGTCATTTTCTTTATGGAGATCTTCAGGGAAATTGGCTTATTTTACAACGGCCGATCACCTCACCTAGCTCACCTAGTTACAACAGTGCTAAAATAATTCTATAACATCCTTGAGATTTTCCATTTAAGCTCAACAGGTAATGAGCGAAGATGGTGTGAATTATATGGTTAGTTTTATTATCTCCTGTAGCTCTAAAGTTATTTGCTTCAGTTTTCTCCATCTTGCTTTAGTATTTTTAATTCCATAAACAAAGATTTACTAATTTCGCCATCTCAGATAAAACCTCTTCTACTTATATTTTAATCGATGACAACCAACTCCCATAACTAAATAAATAACTAAAGCTTAATATATCTGCTATAATCAATGGGTGATGACTTACAGTTCTCTGTTAATTAATAATGATGTATCGTCATTCAAAATATCCAATCTGTAGTACTGCACTACAGTTTTACCTGTTCACCTTCAATTTTAACTCTCATAGAATAGAACTTGACATTCGCAAAGTATGCTAGAAATAAAATTTTCAAATTTTTCTTGTTTTTTTTTTGTGCTGGGAAGGTTTTACCATTTCTGCAATAAGATGGATGTTTGCAGCTATAAACAGATTTTTCTGTTTGCAATGATTACTTAAGACATCAATGTATCTATATTTGTAAATGCAAAAGCACCGACCGATTGGAACAATCTTTAAAAATACTAACATTAGGACTGTTTTTAACTAACTTATTATACTCATCACCAGATGGGGATACACTAAGTTTGTCATTCCGTTTGTAACACCTTGAAATATTGACCTGAAGCCCTACAAAGTATATAAATATATATATATATTATTAATCATTCTATTCATGCCCGTCCGTTTGTCTGTCTGTTGAAAGCACGCTAAAAGAAAGTAGGATGTCGAAATTGTCTAAGAATACGTCTAATAGTTGTAGGGCTCCAGCTACAGCTGGAGTAATGATTTCTGCTGTGTATTTACAAGCGCACCATAAAATGAGCCATACTTTTAGGGGGTGAAATGGGGAAAAGGGATAAAAATGGTGAAACGGCAATAGATAGAAACACGAAATTCGGATTGTACATTCCTATAATTGAGGGGTAAAATAGTGTACATCTCTCTAATAGCATGTACACGTAAATTAAATCCGGTACATTCCTATGACTGTATAGACTTGCAAAATGAAGGAAATTTTCAAAAATTTTACTTTTATGGAGAAACGGTGAGAAAGGGGATAAAATTCGTACCAATCAAACAGCTGCAGCTAGAATAATGAAAAATCAGTGTATATTTCGCTCAGGTTGTGTAAATATTTTCGATACTAGTACTTTTATTTTGAAGCCACTCTAATGGAAAATGTTGGCCTTGCCGAAATAAAGCAATACTTTGGAAAAACAGCCGTAATTTCTTAACCTATGGCCACCACACTCTGAATTTTTGATATTTTATAGAGAATAAAATAAGCTGAAATACAAAACAAAATAAAGAAAATTAAGGATATGTTTTTTAGGATAATAAAGGATTAAAATTATTTTTAATTTGTAATCCTTGCATTTCAAGGACATTCATATTTTCATACAGAAAGAGGAGGTGTAAATCTTTTAGATGATATCAATATCGTTAAAATCGGATTTCGCGATCCAAAGTTATGATATCGATAATGAAGCCATCTCTTCAAAAAAATCCGAGATAACCAACTTTGGACCACTGTAAAACTTAAACCATGTACTACTTAGAGGTACGGTAAACGGTAACAAAAACAACTAGTGGAATGTATGTGCCAAATTTCATCATTTCATGTTGGGTCGAAATCTTGTGGAATTACCCTGAAGGGAAAACAGCCAAAAGGAGATAAAAATGGTACCAATCAAATGAAATCTATATTTATAAAAGAGAATGCCGTCCGTGTGAACACGCAAAACTTTATAACGGATCGTCTGATTTTCACGATTTTGGGCTTGATGAATTCGTGTTGGCCCAAGGAAGGACATAGGATGTAAAATTGGTGCATAAATATTACTGACCACGAGAATGATAAATATGATGCCGAAATTTGGATTTTCATTTTATGTGTGTGGCAATAGTGTTTTTTTGAGCCAGAAGGCTGCAAATTGGAACGTATATATTACTGACCACAAGAAAGATAAATATGATGCTGGAGTTTGAATTTTCGTTTGGTGGGTAGTTGGGGCGTGGCAAAAGTGTCTTTTAGCTAGAAGGCTGAAAATTGGAACGTATATATTACTGACCACGATAATATCAATATGATAAGATCAATATGAAACCTGATTTTAATTTTACCATTTGTGTTTTTGCCTGGCGAAGCGGGCGGGGTTCAGCTAGTTTTATTATAAATTTCTTTGACTTCGTAACGTACAAAACAAATTCCATTGGGAACCCGAAAGATAATGGAATTTCAAAATGCGTACTTTGCCTTTCTGATGAATTACTTTGATACATATAGTCAAGGGCTATCAAGCAAACAAAAAACATATTTGTAGACAAGCCCTATAAGTGATAATTAATTAATTAATTGTATTTCAAAATTATAATAATGAAACATCGCAATTTATTTAACAAATATCGCTAACTGCAAAAAATCATAATTTCCCTACTATTTGATAGCACTTATGCGTGAATTCGACAGCCTCTATTCTGTCGGTAATACTGAGGAATGCAATGGTGGAGGGTATATGAGATTCGGCCCCGCCGAATTTAACGTATCTTTACTTGTTTTGTGTAATTTAGCACTAGAAAATTATGGGATATGATTTGCGTGTAAACTAGGATTGACAATTCAATTAATCGACCCATCCTAATGCTTATCTGCCCTATCTTAGCAATAATTAAACCATCACTTTCTTGCTTCCTCGCAGAGAAGAAAAAGACCCAGAGTCCTAGAAAAAAGGCATCACATTTGCACATAAATATTTCATTTAGTTTTATGATGAAAAACTTAACTGAATAAGACACCAACGATAAAATAATAATAACAACAGAAGCAACAACAACAACATCATCAACACCATCGGTAGCAATGGCACTACTACTCCTGCCCCATCTCCATTGATGTTCTATGGCATAAGGAAGGTAGAAGGTTAGATGTTTTTTTGTTGTTCTTAATGTTTTACATAAAATGCCACTTAATGTGCGCTCCAAGAAATCAAGTGACGCAGTTCGCCGAAGAATCCTGTCGTTGCACACTGCATCCCCAGGGCAAAAGAGGAGCAGCGATGGATGGAAAAGAAAGTCAAATAATCAGGGACAAACTTGGCGTTTATAAGTTGGCGTTAATTTGGTGTGACAAATGGGCGATTTTACAAATATTTGAAATTGATTTTGAGGGTCTTCAAAAAAACTACACTCCAAAAAATCATACCCTTAAATTTTGATATAATACAAAAACTGGGCCTATAAAAATTGCTATATTTTTTAATTTTTTGAAAATTGGGAAGCACGAAAAAATTTAAAAAACATAGTAATTTTTATAGGCCCACTTTCAACCAAGCCTAAAAATTTACAGAGTAAATAGATGTTTAAATAAATATTTGTTCGAGAAAATCGAAGAGTACAAACAATTAAAAAAATAAAGTTTTAAATTATTTTTGTTTTTCCAAATTTTCAAAAAATTAAAAAGTTATAGGCCCACTTTCAACCAAGCCTCAAAATTTAGAAAATAAATAGATGTTTAAATAAAAAAATCGAGGAAATCGAGGAGTACAAATAGTTAAAAAAGAATGTTTTAATTAAAAAAATCAAAATTTGTATACAAAACATTGTGAATATTTTTTTTTTGAAAAGTACTTCAGAAAACAAAAATATTAAAAAAAGAATATCCAATTCGGACCATTATTGAAGTTAACGATTTTTAAAAAAGCTATATCTTTTTAACGAGTAATCAGAAAAAACCAGGGGATGTTTTTTAGTGGGTACTAAAAAAATGGAAAAAATATTTTTTAACTGTCCGATTTTTGGTGGAATGCCCCATTTATTTTCTAGCAATAGACCAGGGCTTACTAATATCTGCTAATTAATCTACATTCTCCTCTTAGTATAGAAAGAAAACTGCCAGTTGACAACACTGTCCATATAATATGCAAAGCAAACAATTTCTTGTCTCACTTCGTGCAGTTGCTATGAGAACTTTTCACGTTTAGTTTTAAAAACTAAAAAAGGAAAACGGAAACTTTGAATGTCATGCAGGACAAATGCTTGCGATATGCTTCAATTTTCATAACTATTCCTTTGCTTATCGCCAAGTTTGCGCCACCCTCGCTTCACACCCTTTTCGCTTTCGCTCTCTTCTCATGCCATGGTCCCTCGATCACCCCTGATGATAGTTCACTTTTTGCTAGTTCTCATTACCATGTTTTCCATCCATCCATTCGCAGTGATGGAAATTAATTCAGATTTTTATAAAACTGTGCAATAAAAATTACAATTAACACGTTACGCTCCGTTTGACATTTGAATTAATTGAAAATATTGTAAATTGTGAACGGTACAACAACAACAACAGCACCGGCACCGAAGGGCCAACTGAAAAGGATGACAGGATATCCCACTGTTGTACACCCTCCTCTGCACTCTGAGCGATACTACGCTTCACTTCTCGCCAATGTTCTTAAACACATTTACACAGCAGGTCCAGGATATATATGTGTGTGGGAGGCGAGGAGAGGAGACACACAGCGCACGAATTAAACAACTGCATCGTAAGAAAAATCATTAAAAATTTCTAGACGAAAAGATTTCGACATTCATTCATTCATTAATATGCACCGATTCCAACGGTAATTACAAAACAAAAGTAAACTTTATTTTATTTTACGCTCCTTTCTTAAAGTGAGTAATTACTATTCGATATTGCGGAGGGCGTAAAGAATCTCAGATCCTGTAAACTACTGCACGTGTTTGCTTAAAGCAGTCCATGGGATTAGTTCAATAAAATCCAAGGAATCCAAATATATTCGAAGTAGTGTTACACCATTTTTGTTCTGCCTTCGGAAGATTCGGAGTGAACGTGGAACTAAGGGCGAGCGATGTTATTTATTCGAGCGATGTTATTCAGAAGGAATTTTTTGAAATTCGTTCTTCTTAGAATGGGTGAAAAGGATACACATTCAACCATTGCTTTGACCAAGAGGCTGCAACTAGAATCTTGAAAGTTGGAACGTAGATTACTCGAATAGAATGAGCGTCTTTCAAAAAGTGAATTTTGCAAAATTTGGGGTGAAATTGTGACAAGAAGAAATAAAAATGGTGCCATAAATCAGCTGAAGCTGGAATCATGAAATTGTGTGTGTGAGTCCTCAATGCGTAGACGTCTGCAATAAAGCGCTTTTTCGTACTTTAATTGATAAATTATTGAAGAAGGAATAAAAATGCTACCAATAAAACGGCTGAAGCTGGAGTTATGAAATTCGGTGTGTGTATCACTGTCTGTTTAGGCGCCAAACAGATAAGAAAGGTACCTTCCATAGTTTGACAGCTAGAATATTGGAATTCGGCATGTAGAATGGATTTTTTGAATTTTTTTACTTTTGAGGTGTAAAATGGGGTAAGGTTAACTGTTATGGTCTATATGACACCACATAGTCCAGAATTTACTGTTTATTAACGGAATCATATTCAGAGTTATGTACTACGATATCATTATAGAAAATTTGGTCAAAAATAGACACCACGCTAGAGATGTGGGCTAGTTTTCGATCTAATGAAGATAGTGACATGCAAACAAAGCCAAACCTTGCCCAGTCGTGGCTTATTTGGAAATATCCACATGTTATGATACCATCGGCCTAGTTGACAAACATGAGTATCAATGAAAAATTGTGGACTAATTACAGAGTAACCAAAAAAGGCTCACATGTAACAGAAATTTTGTCCAGAATCGGTTCCAAAATAGCATGAGGATGTCGCTAAGCAAGTAGGCAACTATTTTTTAAGTATAATAAGGTCGTGCATAAAATAAACTGAAACTGACATTGAATTTAGCAGTATTTTGCGTATTCAATGTTTTTTCGTTATATTGTTACAAAATGAAATGGGGTAATGGTATATTATTGCAGATATTATCCTTTACAAAACTGCGTTTATACTTTGTCGTTTGTTTAACGGAGAACGCTCTATTTATTACTCATTCGTTTGGGTATTTGGTTGCAAAATCTCTGCGAAGCCTTTTGAAAATGGCCCGTAACGACTCAGAAATCACGATAAAGCTTGTGTGCAACCGTGTCACCATGTAAATTTGTAAATAAATTCGCATTCTATAAAATATAGATGCAAACGAAAATATCTGAGTTCAAATCAAATTAGTTGAATGCAGAGGAAAATAACTAAATATCTCAGTTCAAATCAAAAACAAACAAAAAAATAGATTTGCATTTTATCTGTGGTTTGGTGCTAAAAGAGCCAATTTTAATATTTTTCAGTTTAGAGTTACATTTGCATTGACATTAGTTTAATGTTCTCTTTCATAACACTAAAACAAATAACGTAAACATTTAACCCTCTCGTGCCCGAATTTTCTTCTTAATAAATATATAAAACTTAATATGATTTTTGATGAGGTATGGGTCTAAATTATGATTTCTAATTCATACACATGAAAAACAGGATGTTTCTTAAAATCATTATACTGCAGATATCGGTTAAACAACAAATTTTTTTAATGGTTTCTTCATTTTAAAAATCTTTGATATATATCTCTTCGAATAACAAAGAAGAAGAGTTTCTAAACAATTTCGAATTACAAGAAACTCAAACAATTGAAATTTGAGACTTTACTTTTGTTTTCACCTTCCTACACAAGCCCAAGTTACCGAATTTGCTGGTTCCCTTATCCCTATTTACATATGTAAACAAAAACAAGTAAGGAAAGGCTAAAGTCGGGCGGGGCCGACTATATAATACCCTACACTACTCCCTGCGTATGTACCTCGCTTTGATTACTAAACATAGGTATTACGTGGGAGCAATTTTATGTAGTTCATACAAATTATATGAATATAATGTATATCCTATAAATTCATCTTTAGTCAAATTTAACGAATATGGTAAATAATATGGTAATTGATCCAATTGTCCGACAGACAAATACAAATTATACAGTAGTATACCAAAGTCATACCAAAGTATGGACATATGGGCATCACCCAAACAATTCTCATTGCAATTCAATTCGGTAAAAAATTGAAATCGGGAAGGATTTTTGCATCCTGTAAATGTATGTGTTTGACAAAAAATGTTAAATCGGAAAGGACATTCGTATGGGGGTATATTGAAACCAGGAACGATGTGACGCGCTTTCACCATGTCTGTTTATTGGTGAAATATAATATGTAAAATTTGGCCAAAATCGGTTAAACATTCGGGAGCAACATTTGTATGAGGGCTATATCTAAATCTGAACCGATCTTACCCACTTTCACCATTGGTTTTTTAGTTGGATTATAAGATGTTGTGCCAATTTTAAAGAAAATCAGGTACAATATGTGGTTTCTAAAGCGGAAAAAGTGAATTCGGGAGCGACATTTGTATGGGGGCTATATCTAAATCTGAACCGATCTTACCCAATTTTTGCATACGTGTTTCTAGTTCGATTATAAGATGTTCTGCAAAATTTAAAGAAAATCGGCTACAATATGTCGTTTCTAGAGCGGAAAAGGTCAAATTGGGAGCGACATTTGTATGGGGGCTATATCTAAATCTGAACCGATCTTACCCAATTTTTGCATACGTATTTCTAGTTGCATTATAAGATGTTCTGCCAAATTTAAAGAAAATCGGGTACAATATGTCGTTTCTAGAGCAGAAAATGTCAATTCGGGAGCGACATTTGTATGGGGGCTATATCTAAATCTGAACCGATCTTACCCAATTTTTGCATACGTGTTTCTAGTTCGATTATAAGATGTTCTGCAAAATTTAAAGAAAATCCGGTACAATATGTCGTTTCTAGAGCGGAAAATGTCAAATCGGGAGCGACATTTGTATGGGGGCTATATCTAAATCTGAACCGATCTTACCCAATTTCGGCATAGGTGTTTCTAGTTGGATTATAAGATGTTGTACCAAATTTAAAGAAAATCGGGTACAATATGTGGTTTCTAGAGCGGAAAATGTCAAATCGGGACCGACATTTGTATTGGGGCTATATCTAAATCTGAACCGATTTCCTCCAAATTCAATACCAATGGTCCTTGGCGAGAAAAAATAACTTTTGCCAAGTTTCATGACAATCGGACAACAATTGCGACCTGTAGAGTGCGAACAAGCTTAGATGGACAGCAGACGGACAGACGGACAGACGGACGGACGGACGGACGGACAGACAGACATCGTTAAATCGACTCAGCTGGCGATTCTAAGCCGATCCGTATACTTAAAGGTGGGTCTAGCTCAATTATTTCTTGGTGTTACAAACATTTGGTGGAAAACTAACTTATAATACCCTAGACCACGAAGTGGTGTAGGGTATAATAAAAATTAATGATTCTGCAAAATATGTGATTTTAAAGATTTTATAGGACTAACTCGCAATGTTGCCTATAGGCATGAGAGGGTTAAACAAGAACAGCTTTATAAATGTGATGATGGTCAATGTCACTACGAAGTCATCTAGAAAAACCTTCTATGAAACCTTCAATTATAATTTTTTCACAACTGAATATAATACCTAATGAATGAAGCCACAATAATATAGATGAGATGAAGATATGATTTCATGTCAAGCGGTGCGATTTATGAACTCGGCAGCAGCTATTGTTTTGAAAGTTTGTGTATGTATTCATAACCTATGTTTTCGAGGATTTTCATTGTTTTTATTCCTTGTGTTAATCAACTATCAATCGATCACTAATCAAACAACACAAAAGCTAATAAAAACATGTAAGTAGGCTTCAATCGGCTAAACCGACTTATATATACCCTCACTCTCAGAGAACATATATATGGAAGTTATAAGGAATTAAATTTAACGTAGGGCAGGATAATTTGGGTGGAAGGTACCAGGAGGTTCGTATCACATGGTCCCAGCTTCCACATTTATAAAACAATTGTAAAACATGATCAAATATCAAATCATAGTGGACCATTCCATGCACCTGTATAAAAGTTATGAAGGATTTAAAATTACCTAGGATAGAGACAATTGTGTGGGAGGTACAAGAAGGGGCGTGGCTAAAGCGTAAATATGTTTCAGGTTTAAAGTATAATACTGGTATAAGTGTTAAATTAAAAAGGAGGATATCTGTTAAAAATACTTCAATTTGTATTAGTTTAGCATTAAAACCATTCCAAGTTTCCGCCTAAGTTTATTTAGGTTTTTCATATTTGGTTTTTTAAGAGGGAACATTTGAAATGGTTGTTAAAGCTAACTAAATACAGACAGATGCATACAATTTGAAGTAGATGCAGCAGATATTCTCCTATTTAACGTGATACATCTGTTGCAATCATATGGTGCAAATAAGTATTTAAAATATTTTTTTGAAAAATTGAAGGACACATTTTTTAGTCCTTTTAAGGGACAACAGAATGAGGAAATGACAAACTAAAAACACCAATTAACTCCATTTCACTTATAGTTGCAGACGTATAGCATTCGGTTTAAGCGTAATATGGACTGTCGGATGGTGTAAACGATGAATATCAGTGCCGGTCTAGGCCAAACCGATCAACCATTAACCAACTATACTTATTGAGACAAACAATGGAGAAGTGTTATGAATATGGAAAATACATTTGCATGCTCACGATCGACTTTAAAAAAGTTTTACATTCAGTCAATACAGCAATGAAGAACTCGTGTTTATTAATATTGGAATCCATAGTAAACTGTACGATAGCTGAATTTTCCATAATGTCAGGCACATTTTCAAAGAATGTTCTACAAAAATATTCCTCGTATCTTAAAATGTAAGCATAACATCGTTCCCTGTTCCATAAGAATATTTGTATAGTTTCTGGCGTAAACTTTTGAGTCGCATATAGAAGTATACTCTACCAGAATACTCTTGACCGAACCCTGCTTTTGTTCTGTGTTCTGCAGTATTAATTTATATATATGTCAATGTGTGTTTGTATGTCTGTCTGTCTGTATGGCTGTATGTTCCGTATAGGACGACAAACCGGTGGACCGCTTCGCTTGCTGTAGCTAACTTCTGGACGGGGGATGGTTTCTGGATATACTAGGTCATTATAGGACATAAAAATTATATTTTGAAAATATATTTTTGAATGAACCTGTGCAAAGCCGGGTAAAAGAGCTATTTATATATACATAAATTTGAATAAATATAGTTAAAAATAAAATAATGAATACGAATATGGTAGAGAATACATTAAAAGTTAAAATAAATATAACTACAACATTGCTTAAAAATAAAAATGAACCAAAATACTTTTACTGGTGCCATGATTTGAACCTGAGACCTTAATGTTGCAACGCGGACACTTCATCTCAGCAATTTGATGCGAAAAATTTGTTCATACTCAACTTTGAAAATGTTACGGGAGGGTAACATGTTGTCGTAGTTTTGAATTCAATTAAAAAACTTCCTCAAAAGAGGGGAATGTGCGCATTTGGATCATGGGATGCGATTAAAAAGTGTATCCTTTATAAGTACTTTTCTTATTTTCTGCTGATATGAAACACCCTTATATTAGGTACTGGTTATGCCATCATACTTATACTCATCACACAATAGCACAATATTTTGTATTCCCATTCAAATATTCATATTTCAATACTTGTGATAAAAAACGAGTTGTAAAGTAACACTCCCATCAACACTTACCTCCATGTTAAATCAGTTTTATCCCATTTGGCTCCCTGCAGCACATACCGCTTCATGCGTCCATGATGTAGGTTGTCCGGTGTAAACGACAACGTTTGATTGCTGTCGCCCACACCACAACGTGGCCGTTTGATAAGCTTCTTGGTCTCGTTATCGATTACGCCGGTCACTGGAATGTTGCCAAAACGCTGGGAAAAGACACACAACAACAAGAACATACTTACATACATAATTTATGGCATAACTTGAGCATCATACGCTACCTGTAAATGTCTAATCGCCGTCTTAAACTCTTCTTCGGTCCTTAAAGCTCCCGTTTCGAAGTCTGATTTCGGTAGATAATCAAACTCCATCAAGTAATTGTACTGCAAAGATACGAGAAGAGCAAGAGAAAAACAGAGCAAAACATTAGTTGTGGGTTTTAATAAAACGACTTTTTGGGGTTATTAGCATAACATTTTAATGGGCATTAAGCCAATCTAGCAGCAACCACAGCGAGAGCAACAAGGAGGCGAGGCGACCGAAGGACCAGCAGCACAAAAGTCGAAGATAGAAAAACCATCTAATGCATATTTATGGCATTGTTGCTGGTCATGTTCTGTTTTGCCAGTTGTTGGCTGTTTTTTTTTTGTTCTCCTACTTTTTGGGAAAGAAGATTTCAATGTTTCTGGTAAGTGGTGTTGTTGCCAAAGTGGTGGTGGTGGTGGTGGGAGGAGTGTTTTGCCACACAAAAAATCTCCAAAGTTCTAAACAAACAATACTTAAATGGTTAAAGGAAACTCTTAGCAACACCCTCATTTGGATACTACGGCCCTGCCAAATTATCCATGTGTCTGTTGCCAGTTTAGTTATAATGTTGCCACGGGAGCCGGGTATCCTTGGATGTGTAGGTGTGTGCAGTGGATGTGGTGGCCAATCTATAATGCTCTTTTGGCCATTTATTCTAGTCCTTGTTGTTGCTGTTGCTGTTGCCATTATTGTGTATAATACTTAAATCTATGACATGATTTTCTGATTTTTTTAATCCCTCTTCAGAAGGCAGATAATATTAATTTTTGCATTCAGTTTGTAACACTCGGAAATGTTTGAAGATAATGAATATATTCTGGATAATAAATCTAATTCTAGGACATGCCCTGTGACAAGTCCGTGATGGAAAAAGACCAGCCCTAGTACTAACAGAAATATATGAGGGGAACCGATCGATCGGGATTGCAATTGAAGGAATGCATTGAAATAACTTAGAGATGTTCGCTGCCTGTTCCCGTCTCGAAGGACATAATTTGAACCACATTTCAAAATACATGTCCTATTTATATTCTTAACTATATAATGCATAATGCGCTCATATGTTATTATGGTAGCAAAATACGATACAACTATATTGAGATAATTTTTTTCCAGGAGAATTTTTGGTTTTTTTTAGCGCAAAAAAAACAAATGGAAATAAAATAAAAAAATTATATTTTTGCAAAATATTGAAATTTATTTAAAAACTATTTTTTAACAAAAAGTAACTACATCAATATTATAAATATTTGATATTTTAAATATTGAAATATATTTAAAAATATATTTTTTTTGTAAAATATATTGAAACAAGAAAATTGTTGTTTTTTTGCGAAAAAATCAAATGGAAATAAAAGAAAAAATATTTTTTTTAAATGTTAAAATGTAATTTCCGGAAAAAATGTATTTTGTTATATTTTTTCAGAAATAGTTAATTTAGTGCTATAAATAGTGCTCATTTCAGATTGGGCTTTTTAGTAAAGAGTGATTTTTTTGAGGTTAGGATTTTCATGCATTAGTATTTGACAGATCACGTGGGATTTCAGACATGGTGTCAAAGAGAAAGATGCTCAGTATGCTTTGACATTTCATCATGAATAGACTTACTAACGAGCAACGCTTGCAAATCATTGAATTTTATTACCAAAATCAGTGTTCGGTTCGAAATTTTTTATCGACAAATTTTGTTCAGCGATGAGGCTCATTTCTGGTTGAATGGCTACGTAAATAAACAAAATTGCCGCATTTGGAGTGAAGAGCAACCAGAAGCCGTTCAAGAACTGCCCATGCATCCCGAAAAATGCACTGTTTGGTGTGGTTTGTACGCTGGTGGAATCATTGGACCGTATTTTTTCAAAGATGCTGTTGGACGCAACGTTACGGTGAATGGCGATCGCTATCGTTCGATGCTAACAAACTTTTTGTTGCCAAAAATGGAAGAACTGAACTTGGTTGACATGTGGTTTCAACAAGATGGCGCTACATGCCACACAGCTCGCGATTCTATGGCCATTTTGAGGGAAAACTTCGGAGAACAATTCATCTCAAGAAATGGACCGGTAAGTTGGCCACCAAGATCATGCGATTTGACGCCTTTAGACTATGTTTTGTGGGGCTACGTCAAGTCTAAAGTCTACAGAAATAAGCCAGCAACTATTCCAGCTTTGGAAGACAACATTTCCGAAGAAATTCGGGCTATTCCGGCCGAAATGCTCGAAAAAGTTGCCCAAAATTGGACTTTCCGAATGGACCACCTAAGACGCAGCCGCGGTCAACATTTAAATGAAATTATCTTCAAAAAGTAAATGTCATGGACCAATCTAACGTTTCAAATAAAGAACCGATGAGATTTTGCAAATTTTATGCGTTTTTTTTAAAAAAAAATTTATCAAGCTCTTAAAAAATCACCCGTTAGTATGTGAAATTTAGACAAAATTGTAACAGTCATAATTTTCTCCTGTAAAATATATTTAAACAATTTTTTGCAGGAAAATTGTTGTTTTTCTTACAAAAAAATATTAAAATGTATTTTTGATAAAATATTACGTTGTAAATATATGATATATTTTAAACTATAGATATTTATTTAAAGTAATTTCCAGCAACTAGTGTTAAAAATGCTCCGTAATTTTGTGAATGAGTAGTTTTTGAGACAAGCAAAATAGCAGAAGTACTTATGTGTTGTTAGCTCGTTTATAACTAAATATAACCTCCACTAGGGTATTATGTCGTTGTTCATTTCGTTTATTATACAGATTAGCTTAGAATCACTTTCTGAATTGAATTATCAATATCCGTCTCTCTGTCCGTCCGTCAGTCCATCTACTCTTGTATCAAAGTACAGGCCAAAATTAATGCCCGGTTCTAACAAAAATTGGACAAGTATGTTTTGCAGGCCAAGGACGAACGCTGTTTAATTTGAAGCAACTCGGTTCCGATTTCGATATAGCCCCCATACAAATGTCGCTCACGATTTTACTTTTTTCTCTCTAGAAATCATATATTTTACTCGATTTACTTAAAACTTTGTACAGTACCTTATAATTCAACTAAAAATATCTACCTTGAAAGTGGACCAGATCGGTTCAGCTTTATATATAGCTGCAATACAAATTTCTGTCCGGATTTTTTTATGCTCTAGAAAACACATAATTTAATAGATTTTGATCAGAACACGCTCCATTCCACCTAGAAACATACATTGTGGGGTCTCATCGGTCCATGATATAGGACACCTGCCAAAATCCTCACCGAATTGAATTGTAATGTCCTCTCCTTACTCGTTTAAAAAATTTAATAATTTTTTTTTATTTTTTCTTCATGAAAATAAATACCCTGTAAATTTCAAAGTTGGTTTTTTTTTGGGATATAGGCAAAACTGTAGATGTTATGTGTTTTTATCTTCTTTTATAGTTTTCTTTTCATGCCGAAAATAATTATTTTTTGAATCCTCTTTTACTTTTCCTGGCCTTATATATATTAAGTTTTTTCTTTAATTACAGTTTTTATCAAAACTTCAGTTTTCGTCACAGGTACATTTAACAATTATGTAATCCCGTCCATGTTATGCGGTGTTTTTTAGTGCTTCAAATCTTCATAATATCATCTCCACATAGAGATAGTGGTTTAGGAACAGTTGCAACAAAAAATAAAAATCATTTTAATGACATTCCTTAAAAACAAGTAAAAGCGGCGTTAAGTTCGGCCGGGCCGAGTCAAGTCGATTCAAAAAATAAATACCATTCGTACCATTTATCCCCTTTTTCCTATTTTACCACCTTAGGAGTACGACTTTCTAAAATCTCTTTATTTTACGTGTCCACGCAATTAGATGGATGTAGACACCGAATTTCATCATTCTAGCTGTATTCGTTTAGATGGTACTATTTTTATCCCCTGTATCCATTGTATGCCTTGAAAGTACGAATTTGGAAAAACTTTTATTTTTCGTGTCTACGCGGTGATAGGAATGTTTACTCCGAATTTCATGGCTCTAGCTGCGGTCATTTGGTTGGTACTATTTTTATCCCCTTTTCTATTCTAACCCCAAAAGTACGAATTTCGAAAAATCCGTTTATTTTACGTGTCTATGCAGTCAGAGGAATCTATATATCGAATTTCATGACTCTTGCTGCGAAAATTTGGTTGGTACTATTTTTATCCCATTTTCCATTTGAACTCCAAAAGGTACGAATTTCGAAAAATCCTTCTATTTTACGTGTCTACGCAATCAGAGGAATGTATACACCGAATTTCATTATTCTAGGTGCAGCCGTTTGGTTGGTACCATTTGTATCCCTCTATTCCCATTTTATCCCTTAAAAGTACGAATTTGGAAAAAATTATTTCATATTACTTACTCAATGTGTTTCTAGCTTTTGTCGTTTGATATGTACAATTTTTATCCCTTTTTGCTCCGAATAAAAATCGTTTTATGGTGCACGTTTTTGTTATCGGGGAAATATCAAGTATCAAGCATACCCAATATCAAGTAAGTACAAGCAGACATATTGAACAAAATATGTTTAAATACTCTAAAATATTAGGGGTTATTATGAGGTTTTTCAGTCCTTGTGAGGAAAAAAATTTTCCCTTTGGGCCGATTTCGTCCAGTTTCAATCCCAGCCGATCTACGACTATAAGACGTATTTATGCAAAATTTGGACCTCCTAGCTCCTTTCGTTTAGATGCTACCGTGCTTTCAACAGACGGACGGACGGACATGGCTAGATCGTCTTAGAATTTTATGACGATCAAGAATATATATACTTTATAGGGTCTCAGGTCGATATTTCAAGGTGTTACAAACGGAATGACAAAAAGTCCTGGAGGTGGAGGGTATAAAAATAATATCTATAGAAAAATGTAAAAGTTATAACACTCTTTAGCATTTTTCGCGCACTATAAAAATCCAATAAAACCAAAAGTTGAAGATATATATTTTTTGGTGTAGAAAATAAGGTATATTTTGAAGACACTTCTATATTATAATAGAGACATAATGATAGACATATTAAAGGTACCTTCATCGAAAATTGGAGTCTTAGCACAAAATAAAAAAAATGTATCCATACAATAATAGATTGTGTCGATTTTATGAAACATGTGCTTCAGTTCACACAAAAAATAGAGTTTAAGGTCTCGGGCACATTTTTTATTTTTGTTGTTGCTCATCATTACACAAATTTTTTGACGAGTTAATTCCATTATTTGCTGACAGACAGCGTTCATGAAACGGCGCGCTCAAATGACGGAAGTTCTGAAAAAGGCTATGATCAAAAATATCAAACTTTCCATCTTTATTTTTTATTTTATGTGTTATGTTGTAAGAGATAAATGTGATAGTTATTTTAATTGATACTATGGGAATGCTTTCTTCGCATCTACATATTATCACATGTAGATGTATTTGAAAATGCTCCAGATTTTATAAACTAATCTTCATGAACACATCACTTGTTATTAGTTACACCCAGTTTTCCCTTTGTGGATATTCCGCTTAGGATTAATGAATCTATGCCTTTGGATTTTGCTAGAGTCTACTTTGATCTAATTTAAATTCTGTCAATTTTCAACGTTCCGCGTATTATTTGTACCAACCATCATTTTTTCAAAATTTCACCACTTTTAATAAATAAATAGGCTTTTGGACAATGCAGGGCATTTATGATTCGACCCGAACGTACTTGACTGCGCCCACATTTGCTTAAAGTTAAGACGGATGTAAAAGCCTGCTCCGATTTTGTTTCTCTTTTCTCGTATATGTATGTGTGGGTTAGTGGTGTTCGGGGGAGGCGAGAAAACTTACACACATACATACATACATTAAAATGTATTCTACTTTTCATATTTACTTCCGTTTTAGTTCCAAACGTACGATGGTACGATGTATGGATGCGAGGAGTGAATATGCCTCTGTGAATACAGATGTAAATATTCAAATAGGAATACGAGGAGTGTATCTTTTGCGAGAGATAACAATGCCTTCCACAGAATACAGAAACAGATTAATAAAAGAATGGCAGAGCATTTTGCCGTTTTATGCACTATTTTTCGGATCTTGATTTTTGGCAACCGCCACAAAAGATACATTAGCTTAACAGACGTTTTTATGACATACTTTTGTTTGGTTTACGTTGTGTTTTGCGGATTTGCGGCGGGCTAAATGAGGAAGTTTAAAATTCGTATTCGGTTACAATCAGTTAAAGATAATGCGAACAAACATCTGACCGGATATTAAATGGATTGTGTTTGCGGACAATTTGCCAGCAACGAGGGTGGATGGGAAAGTGATAATGCCAACAAAGACAAGTCAGTTATTTAACGTTTTATTCAGGTACTTCAAGTCAGTAGTTAAAGTGTGAGATTTGAAGGGAGTGACTATAATTGCATACGCCATTAGATTGTTGAAACAAAACATGTTAAAAAGAAATTATTATTCATTGTTTTATATCAGTAGATTTTTGTTTATTTATTCGACGTTTATTTAACCTACTATAATTTTTATTAAATTAAAAACGAGGTCGAGGTCTTTGATTTTGTATTTTTAAACTTTATTATTCAATATTTCGTCATTCGTCCTTAGGATTCGAAATAATACAAATAAAAAAACATAGAAAAACTGAGTACAGACGTGACATTATTGCATTCGAATGCAAAAAAATACAAAAACAAAGACCTCCAACTAGTTTTTAATTTAATAAAAATTATAATTCATTGTTTTCTATAAAATTTTCAAATAACGATATCAGTAGCTAAAGCGTCCCGATAGGGTTTGGCGAGATCGTGGCAAAATATTGCGTTGGACGAATTTAAGTTCCTGAAAGTTAAAACAGTTGAAAATCGTCCTTTTAGAGGTTATTTGATTGGTCGAATCTAGGAAATCATGTCTAATATTGGAATTTCGTTAACTTCAAGAAAAACAAGAGCTCTTCAGATGTTGTTTATCATTAAAAGAAGTCTAATTTACCTGAAGTTTGTCCTTATTCAGTGTGTTTTACTTTCTCCGCTATAAAACTATTAGAGCTAGGACGATAGAAATAAGCCTTAGCATTTCTAAAATTTCTGAAATTTTCCTAAATCTAAGCAAATTTTCCCTAAAACCAAGTAAGTTTTTACCAAATTGAAGTAAAATTTTCCTAAAACTAAGTAAATTTTTACTCAAACCAAGTAAATTTTGTACTATATCTAAGTAAAATTTTGCTGAAAATTTCCTAAAGTTAAGTAAATTCTTACTCAAATTAAGTAAATATTTACTCAAATTTTGACAATTTTGCTGATTTCCTCAAAAAGTAATTTTAATACCCTCACTCTACAGAGTAAGAGGGTATATATCATTTGGGACAGAAAAAAAGAGTAACACGTTGAATTAGTGACTTAAGACCCTAAGTATGTTTTGACCAAATCGGTTTCAAAACATTAAAGATGTTTGAGCCATGTCCATCCGTCCGTCTGGCTGGCTGATGTACACGATAACTCTCGAAAGGAGTTAAGGAATCAATTCAAACTTTGTTTGAAGCTTTAAGTTCGAAGATGGGCGAATTTGCCACGCCCCTTCTGGTACCCCCACATGACAAACCCCGACAAAAGAAACGGATATTCAGAATCAGCTAGATTTCGGTATTTGATAATGTTTTTATAATCACTTTAAGTTTGACGGGTTTTGCCACGCCCCTTATAGTACCTCCCACACGATTGTCTTTATCCTAGGTAAAATTAAATGCTTCATAATGCTTCTGAAATCTATTATGAATACATATTTGATCATGTTTTTACAATTATTAACAAATGTGGAAGCTGGATCCAATTGGCACAAACTTCTAGTACCTCCCAGAAACATACTCCGGCGCTAAACCAAAATTTATGTCCTTCCACACTCATGTTCTCTGAGAGTGAGGGTAGTCAGTTTAGCCTAATGACGCTTTCTTATTTGTCTCTTTTGAGGCTATATGAAATGTGGATTAGACTGTTGTACATATTTAAAGACTTTCTTTCAATTTCTGTATATGAATATGGAGAATATAAAATATATATTGAAAAAACTATACAATAGGTGATCCCCGAAAAGGCGCGAGTAAACAAAATCTTAGCATACCTATAATAACAGCTGAAAGTGCTAAATCAAATCGTTAAAAAGGGCTAAATTTACGCGTTTTTTATTTTTTCCGGGTTGCGGACCTAAATCGGGCTAAATATAGCCCGAAAAGGGCTAAGTTGGCATCACTTCGTATTAGTTTGTACCTTTAAGATCAATAACAACAAATTTCAATGGTAAAATTATTATAACCCTAAAAGTATGCATCGAAAAAAACACGTATTCCAAACAGTCGATCATTACAATGACTTGGAGGTCGTTTGAAAATTTCAAACAGAGCAGACGTGTTTTTTTGCTGTCAGAAAATATTTGGAAATTAAATTTCAAGAATTTTTTTCTTTCAACATTTCATTTGTGAACTTTTTCACCAAATTCTTTCGAAGATTTGAGGATTGGGATGGATGAACCTCCATCGATTATGGAAGGTGCCGATCCTTCTGAGAATTTACCTCCGGACAAAATGGGTCATAAACAAAAGTCAAAATCTGCCATTGGGAGCCTGTTACGAGAAGCTTGCTTTGCAACTGGAACTATGCCGAAAGTTCACATTTTGAACGAAACGAAGACTCCTCAGCGGACTATCTGTCAGGAAGATAGTACAAGACTTCCTCCGAATCCAGGAAAATGTTCAATTGCTGCTCCTGTTACGAGATCGAATCCAGGAAAATGTTCGATGTCTGCTTCTACTACGGGGCAAATCAATTCAGCCGGAACTAAGCAAAAAGTTCACATCAGCAATGATATGGATATTCCACATCAAAATGTACATCAAGAGAATAGTCCAAGAATGTCATCGAATCAAGGAAAAGGCTTGGAATCAGCAAATTTAGAAAATTGTATGGACTTTGAAGAACCAATTTCATCGGATGAAGATTTCCAACTAGTGCAACGCAAACGCAAGCAACCGAACGGGAACAAAAAGGCTAAGGTAGATTTAACTAATTTTAATTGTAATTATAATGGGTCGACTGGCTCCGAGCCAGTTGTAGATAACAACAATAGGTTCTCCCTTTTGGGAGATATTAACATAGTGGCAGAGAAGTCGAATTTTAGGAAACTCCCTGATAGGGAGGGAAAGGAGATCGATAAGAGTCAGCAAGGGAGGAATTCATTTTGTCCTCCTATATTTTTGTTTGGTGTAGATGTCAAAAGTTTGATCGAACAGTTAAAGTCGAAGAATATTGTATTTAAAATTGTCAATAAAAGCAGACAGAAGAGTAAACTATATTTGAAGGATTCCGCAGTGCACACTGAGATGATGCAATTACTGAGAGACAAGAAGTTTGATTCATATTCGTTTACACCCAAGGATTTAAAACGTCGGACCATAGTTTTGCGTGGTTTACTTTACAATATGGACTTAGATGACATTAAGGCTGCAATTGATAGGTTGGTGCCGGACACGGTGCAAAATGTCTCAAAATTTTCGACCACTTTCTCAAGAAAGAATAATTTTGATACAGGACTGTTTTTGGTCACATTGTTTTCTGGGAAGTCGTTGGGTGAGATTCGGGCTTTGCGTTATATATTGGACCAAAGGGTTACTTGGGAGCCGCCGAAGAAGAATTTGAAAGAGGTTCAATGTTGGAGATGCCAGCAATGGGGCCATATGTCCCAGAACTGCAATAGGGATTTCGCGTGTGTTAAATGTGATCAGAATCATGCTAAGGGGGATTGCAAGTATGTGCAACAAGAGGGTACTTTACCGTACTGCGTGAACTGTCAGAAGCAGGGACATCCTTCTAATTTTAGAGGGTTTCCAGAATATAAGAGGTATGTGGAACTGAGGGAGAAAGCTAGGAATGTTGTTAAGGGAAGGAAAGAACAGGCAGCGGTTAATGTGGTTAGTGCTATTAATATGTCGAATTTCGTTCAACCAAATAAGTCTTTTTCTGATATCTTTCGAGATAATTTACCTACACAGGGTCGGACACCACCCCCAAGATCGGAATTGATAGAGCAGTTTCTGAAGATAGCGAAGATGATATGTCAACCTGAAGTTATTACACTTGAGGATAAGATAGCCAATTTTGTCCGGGACTACAGATCTCTTTCTAGGGAGGAGGCCAAGCAGCAATGTCTTGGTCTTTTACAGGAAGTGAACCAGGTTTATGGTCCGTAATACCATAAATTTATTAACTTTTAATGTTAGGTCTCTGATTAAGAGTGGCCGTAGATTTGAATTGATCAATACTTTAAGGAACAATGATATAGATATAGCTTTCATTCAAGAGACGCATTTGAAATCTTGGATGAAAGTTCAGTTGGAGGATTATAACTTCATTAGGGATTATAGTTCACAGGGTGTGGCTATCGCACTAAGGGGTACGTATAAGTTTTCTAGAAAGGTAATTACTGGTTTTAATTTCCCAGGTGTTTTTATTTCAGTGGAAATTTCCATTAATGGAGTTGTGAGGAGCATTTTGCTCGGATCGGTTTACATACCTTGTAATTCGGATCGTACCCGTGTTTTTGATTCTCTGTTAAATTTAGGGAATTTTTCTCGGAATTTCGATGGTACATTTATAGGGGGTGATTTTAATTCCAGGCATGTTTCTTGGGGTGACACGTCGGATAATTTGAATGGGGGAAGTTTCTATAATTACCTTCAACAACATTCTTTTCACTTTGTTCGCCTTTCTGCTAATTCACCCACGTATCCGAACGGGTCGTCGTTTCTCGATCATTTCCTTGTCAGCCCTAATTTGATTGATTTGTCTACCAGGGATCACCGGATATCCACCCTTCCTACATTTTCAGACCACTTTCCTCTGAAATTGCGTGTGACTCTTCCGTTTTTTGAGGTCATATTGAAACCCCCTTCCAGTTTCTCTAGCTTTGTTAATACGAATTGGAGCGATTTTAGGCATGATCTGACTCATGAACTTTTGGACCATTTTCCTGAGAAGGTTGTATCACAGGACATTTGATCGGAGGTGCCCTGAGTATTTGCTTTTGTCGAAACAGATTCAGTTATTGGGTGTTATGCTTAGGAAGCAGGTAGAACGTGAACAGGCGGACTCTTTCAGGCATAGACTTCAGGGAATCAGGCCGGGACCTAGGGCCCACCGTCAGGTTTATGATATTATCGGTCGTAGAAGGAATACCACTGCCCAGGAGTTGTCTGTAGGTGGGGTAGTCTTGGAGGATGATACACGATGTTTAGCTCAACTGAGATCACACTTTTCTGCAGTTTATGATGGCTCTATGCAGCCTGAAGGGATTTCATCTATTAGAAGGACCGTGGATGATTACGTTTCGAACGATCCCGATTCTCCATATGTTTTTGATGCTAATTCTACTTCGCTTAATGAGGGCGGTTGCGATAATTTAGTGACTTTGGATGAGTTGATAGGTCATTCCAAGGAGATTAAGAATAAGAAATCGTTTCGAACTACGTCGTGAGAAGGTTATCGACCAGGGCATTTGAATATCTGACTGTGATTTTTAATAATTGTATTGCTAACGCATATTTCCCGGTTGGTTGGAAGATGTCAAGGATTATTCCGATTAGAAAGAAACGCAATGTCTCCGATATCGGGAATTTGAGGCCGATTTCTATGTTGTCAAATTTAGGGAAGTTATTTGAGAATGTTGTTCGTGTGAAGATGGATTTAGGTGTCAGACTTCCTTATATTCCGGACTTGCAATTTGGTTTCAGAAAGGGACATTCTACGACTGACGCGATGATTAAGTTTCATAATGATATTGTGGTGAATTTGAGAGAAGCAAAGTGCACCGTAGCTGTGTTTTTGGACGTAGAAAAGGCATTTGACCATGCGTCACACTATGGAATTCTGTTTAAGATGGTTCGGATTGGTTTCAGTCCGCATATTGTAAGGTTGTTCATGAGCTTTTTTATGGACAGGCGTTTCTGTGTGCAATTCGGGGATGTCTTATCTGACTTCGGTGATGTGAGATGTGGTGTTCCGCAGGGATCGGTTTTGGCTCCACATTTGTATAATATTTTTATGTATGATTTCCCCCATGAGGGGATGGGTTCAACGGGAATTCTGTACGCTGATGACTCATTGCTGTGTCAGCACATTTATCTACTGTTAAGAGGTTCTATAACAGCTGGGGTATCAGGGTGAATACTTCTAAATGTCAGGCCATTTGCATAAGGAATGCTTCTGGTAGGTGTCATTATTCTGTTGTACCGGAGAGCAAATCTCTCAGACTGTTCTTGGATGGTAATGAGATTCCTTTTAGAGCGAGTGTTAGGTATCTTGGTGTGCAATTTGACAAATTATTGAAGTTTAATAGGCATGCCAGGGCGGTTACACGGAGGGCTTATGGCATATTGAAATCATTTTCTAGAATTCTGAATAACAGGCATTTGCAGACTGCGACAAAGCTTCTATTGTATAAGACTTGTATTAGGCCAGTTCTCCTTTACGGTTTCCCTATTTGGTTCAATATATCTCCAACGGCGATGAAGGAGATGGGGGTTCTTGAGCGGAAAATTTTGAGATTTTGCATCGGTAAGAATTTTAGATCTAATGACAGACGGTATTCCAATCGGTATATTTACGACGAATCTAAGGTCACCCCTCTTGCAATTTACGCTTGCGATACTTTAGAGAGGTTCAACACAAGATTGACATTACATGAAAACGCTCATATTGTTGGCGTTGTAAATGATCAAGCTGGCTATGGTTGGTCGGATACGTATTACCTCTCACCTTTGGGTTATTCGGCTGAATACCGTCCGGACGTCTCTGTCGCTCTGTTTCCTCAATTTTACGACAAGGTATGTACCGGTACACACCGTGGGTAGTTATTTATTAACCCATTTGTTTCTTTTTTCTTCTTTCTGCTTTTGTTTTGTTTCATCTTTGTTTTTTAATTTAACTGTTTCCTTTTTTACTATAATTTATAAGTTAGTTTTAAGAACATCCACTAGATTTAATAATTTTATATCAATCTCATGTAAGCCTCGGGAGCAAGGGCGATTTTCTTTAACGAATTTGTATGTACTATAAATTTAACATTAATATTGATGAAGCTTGATGCTGTTTTTCATACTTATTCTGTAAGTTAAGATAATACACTATAGTCTTAAGTTTTCTTTTGTTACGTTTCCTATATATCTATTTAATTGTTTGTTTTGAAAGCCTCAATAAAATTAAAATTAAAAAATTAAAAATTACAATGACTTGGCAGGCTGTTTGAAATGATTTATTAACCCATTTTGACCCAGTGTTCGATTAATCGAGCAATCAATAGTAAGAAACAGCGGAAAACAAATTTGGCTGGGCTTTAATGGGTTTATGAATAAAGATATTTTTTGCAAATGTTGACCTAATATATTAAGCTTTTGTTATTTATTAAGGGGACTTTATCTGAGAGTTAGATAATTAGATACTAAGGGAATTTAGACAAATATTATGGGAATTGAATTATATATTTCACTAATTAAAAGAAAAATTCAATTCCACACAATCATCGTGCGTTCCAAATACCCCACAAAATATTGTTCCTTCGACGTTGTGATCCATTTCGTGTGGAAACCATAAACTGGCAGCCATAAATGGCATAAACAGAGCGCCTGCAACACTTGAATGATGTTGTTGAACATCACTTAAACCAATACTTGTGCACACCCTGCCATGCAGACGGACAGACCGGGCGACAGACACTCATTTGGGGGGGTGTATAAACAAACAAACATTTATCAATATCTTCAACTGCCTGCAAAGTCCTACCAATGATCGTTATGGCGGTGATATCCTAGCCATGGTGATGGCACTGACGGTGATGACGGTGCTGGCTGGCACTGGTACCGATGACGCTGATGGCTGCCAGTTGAGTTGTTGGAGATGTTTCGAAAAAAGAACCCGAACGCTGAAATTGACGCTGGTACTAATAAGAGTGTGCTTAAGTTTGCACTGGTATTTATGTCCACAGGTGTGTATGTCATGTTTGTTTGTTTGTATGCCCGTGTGATACACTTGAGCTTATGGTACGCATCATTTTGGAAAAAGTGAGCGTGTGTGTGGACAAACACTTGTGCAATTAGAACACAGAACAAGACAAACATAAATGCTCGAAATTTTAGGATATGAGTTGATACACACTCTCGAACAGCAGCAGTGTTATCAAATAGGAGCTATAAAATTGTCAAACTTGACAAACCTAAATATCGTTAGGTGTCATCTGATAGTTTCGATGAAAAGTTTGACATTTTCCACCACAACCTTATTCAGAACGTTTTATCATTTGAACGCGTCTGAAAAGTTTACAGCTACATTAGTGTTGGATGTCAGCAAAAAAGTGGAATTAACTCGTGGAAATTTTCGCATGATGATCGATTCGATTCAGATTATTAGGACAGTGGTTCAGACATAAACTGGCTACCACTTTTGAAGATGAAGCTCCACCATTAGCCACAGTTAAACGAGTTCTATCGCGGTCGGCCTTTACTCAAGGAGTAGTTAAATGAAGGCAGTCGAAAATTGGTGTTCTTGAAAATATTGATGATATGCAATAATTGATATTGCAAGATCGTCATGGTCTGTGATATTGAGACCAGAGTATGCATTAGTTGCATCAGCATACATGAGAGATTTCCTTTGTACCGCGAACATTCTTTCTGAACTCAGATGTGCACTTTGAAGAAAATCCGAAAACGAAAATGGTGGCTTGGCCGTTTTCTAAATTGTTTATTACATTCAAATAATTATAACATTACAACTATAATAAACAATAGAAAAATTGTATGAAATTTTAATATACCCTCTCCCATAGTCGTGCTTTCAAATATAAATGGAGTGCTCTAATCCGGTAACCCTTTCAAAACGTTCAACAGTCTGTGGATATGTGAAAGAAAATCATTAAAATTTTGAAAACATAAGTTTCCACTTTATGCCAATTTCAATTATGTCACTTACACTCACAGACAGGCACCAACACTCCTTCACACGCAACTACATAAGCACACACTTGCATACACACATGCACGCACACATGGACATGAGTACATTGAATGTGTGACTCGAACAATTTAGTTTCTTGCGTACTTCAAGTCCTTGTTGCATTTGCATCTAACCAAATAGTATGTGTACGAGTGTGTCTGTGTGTGTATAAGACACAATTTGTATGAGAAGTACTCTCATGGATGCATGTATGTATGTAGGCCTGTGTGTGTGTGGGCCTATTAGGGTTTGCAATTTCTCGTACTGTTCACTTTCCGTGAAACGAAAAATATTTGTTTAAACTCCCGGAACTGGAGGGAGAATAGCCAAAAAATATGAAATGAAAATTTATTTTATATTTAATTTATGAAGTGTTACTAAACAAACCAGTTGAAAAGGTTAGCCAGAAAAAAAAAAAAACAGAAAAATAGAACGAAAATAAACAAATCTTTCGTAATAAAAAGACAATTAATTTCTGAAGAAAACTTTATCCACCAATTTATAGCCTATGTAGTGAGATAACACCGTTAATTTGAGTTAATTGGCGTTTTCAGTTTTTGATTTCCACATCCTGTTGCCCCTACAAAGTTTCAAAGGATAGCAATAAAAAATTGTTTTAAATACTCATTCGCACTCTACGATATCGATATAAGTGTCAAAGATACAGATACCGATATAAGTGTATTTTAAATATATTTCAAATAGCATGTTTCTACATCTATTAGTTTAGCAAAAACAGTAATTTTAAGTTTCCGCCTTTAAAAAGTAAAATATGAACAAACTAAATAAATTAAAGGGGGAAATCTTGAAATGGTTGTTAATGCTAAACTAATGTAGATAGAAACATGTATTTTGAAGTTTAAATTAAAATCAAAAAATTATTTCATTTCAAAAATGCTCATTTTTGAACTTGTTTACAAAGTTATTCAGCTTTTTGTAGGCTATCCATGTTTATTTATTTAGTAAGCACCATTGATAGGATCCTTCTCCATCTACGACTGAAACGTAGGGTACTAGAAACTTGTTTGGGCTCTCCTGAACATTTTAAGTTTTTGATACTTGATGCCCATTGACAGATGATTTGATGTTCGCTTCGAGGGTGTAATATTAAATTAGAAAATATTGACGGCATAGACAAAATATAAAAATATATAAAAAAATCCCTAAAATATTCAGTAAAGAACCTGCGGTACTCCGCATAAAATCCCCCTATAGGGGAAATTAAAATATGGAAATTCCGTGAAGATTTCGAACGTGAAATGACGTGATGTATGCAAACTCTACAGTCTATTAAGAGATTATCAGATTTTTTGAGAACTTCGTGGACACTAAAATTTAGTTTCATCGAAATTGATTTCATATAATTCATATATTTGGTAATAGAACCAGAGGGATTTGAACTCGCACCTAATCATATTGGAGAGCATCAGGAAATTGATATAGACATTGTCGGAATTAAATAGTTAAATCGGTTATTGTGGTTGTTCAAAAATTTCTCTATGAAAGTGAACAACTTTCCGGATTCTTCCCCTAAACGTTATCAAATAAAGAGATCAGAACTAAAAAAATACTTTAAATTTCTTATCTCATGTTTATTCCTTGTAGCAAATAAAAAAGATGTTCACAAGTAAAAAAGGCGTTAAGTTCGGCCAGCCCTTCGCCATGGAGGCAGACAAAAATTGCTAGATGATCTTCGAATATTTGCACAAACCAGAATGTTTAGGATGAATTGGTTGCTTGGTTGAAACCGAAATAAAGTAATCTGATCACATAATTTCAATTAGAAAATTGCCTGCATTAGAAGACAATTTTATGCCTTTAATGCTTGAATATATACTCGCGCTGAGGCTTGCGAGTTTTCGACGGGCATGTATTCAATATCACTTTTTGAACCGATTTAGCCATGTCCGTCCATCTATTCTTGTAATCGAAGTACAGGTCGCAATTATTGTCCGATCCCAACAAAAATTGGCAGTGAGTTTTACAGCTTAATTAATTTTAAGTAAATCGGTTCAGATTTAGTTATAGCCCCCATACAAATGTCGCTCCAGATTTGACTTTTCCGCTCTAGTAACCACATATTATATTCGATTTGCTTAAATCTTGACACAGTACCTTATATTTGCACTAGAAACAGTTGTGGTGAAAGTGGGTCAGATCGGTTCAGATTTAGATGTAGCTCCCATACAAATGTCAGTATCCATTTATCTTTTTGCGCTCTAGAAACCAGATATTTAATCGATAAATTTGTCCTATCAACTTATATTTCAACTGGAATTTCATTATGTTGAAATTGGGTCGATATAGGTCTCATAAAAATGTCACACACGATTTGATTTTTTCCACTAGAAAAACCATGTTTTTTACCGAATGTTCTTCAAATTTGGCAAAGTATATTATATTACAACTAGAAAGTGATCCACATATTTTCAGCTTTTAATACGATTTAACTTTTTTCTCTCAATGTATTACAGATTTTGATCTAATTTAGCGGACTACGTTATATGTCAGCTGGAAACACACATTGTGGAAGTAGGTCACAACGGTTCATGATATAGTACCCATACAAAAATCGTTCCCGATTTCACTTTTTTCCCCGAATTCAATTGTAATGGGGTAGAAAGTGGAGGGTATCATATATTCAGCCCCGCACGACTTTAGCCTTCCTTACTTGTTTTAGTATAACATATTGTTCGGTAGTGCTATAACTCGATCTAAGTTACCATGAATTACCACAAAATAGTCAAATCTATCATGACCATTTATCTTTGATCCTGTTTGCAG
Source organism: Polietes domitor (assembly GCA_947397865.1). NCBI lineage: Eukaryota > Metazoa > Arthropoda > Insecta > Diptera > Muscidae > Polietes > Polietes domitor. The sequence goes on along the minus strand of OX377622.1, from coordinate 99,066,277 downwards.
ATTTGCCTTAGTTTTTTTTCAAATCTAGCTTATTATCAATTTCACAGCATCCCAAATGTCGAAAGCACATACATACACGCATGTATACATAAACTTCGTATAAACATACGTTCATACATATCTAAAACTTCCGTCACCAATTAAGAGTTTGTCCCCACAGAGCAGCACAAGTGGACTTCCGGCATAAAAGACATTTTAAACGCCACGTATACGAGTGAGTGAGTGTGTGTGTGCACACTTGTTGTTTGACAAAGTCACTGGTACACGATGTCTGTACATTGGGTTGCCGTATTGCCAAGAATATTAAAAATATTTCGCCTGATTTGAAATCACCTGAGCACGTCGCACAAACCCAACTTGAAATGAAATGAATTTAAATAAAGTAAGAAATACTCCTTATGTTCTGTCAAGGATGTGAGTGTATCTGTGTGCGTGTATCAGAGGGCTAGTGTATGTGAGTGAATGTTTGTGTGTGGCTGCGAGAGAGTTTCAATTTAATTTTGACAGTTGGCATAAAGTACCTGTCAAAATTTCTAAAATCACAAATGCATTCCATCTAATGGTCTTTTGACATTTATGTCTCTATGTTAGCACATACACCCATACCGACACACATGTCAGTTTGCCAACACACATACGCATATGGAGGGTGAACCTATATCACCAACACATGTACAAGTATGTAAGTACGTAAGTATTACATACATACATGTGTATGTAAATTTTTGTAGAAAATGTGACATTTACATAGTAGAAGGAATAATAAAATATCTTAACGTGAGTTCATTGCTAGAGACGTGTATGTGGGTCGCTATGGAAATATCTCAAATTGGTTTACGATTTTTCAATGGTTGTTAGATTGAATGGAATTTCTTGAAAATGCAAGCTTTCCGATTTCTGCTATAGGTCAAGTCCGAAATTGGACAAGACTTAAGTGGAAAATATTTAATAAATTTATTAGAAAAAAAAAACAAATAAGCAAAAGGCGTGGCCGATTATGCGTTAACGCCACTCTGCGTCTATACAGATTTTAACAAAGTACACTATTCAACAAAAAATATAAAAGTTTTGTTTCCGAGACCTAAAAATGTATATGAGGTAGGTATGAATCAATATAATAACGATATTTTTTTAACTTTTTTCTAATATTTGTAATTGTTTAACATTTGTAATATCTGTAACATAATTCGGTCTTATATGCTCACGTAAAGCTAATTATGATGGCTACAAATCTTAAGAAATTCACTTTCACATATAAACTGTGGAATAGTCTCCAACAATTTCGAAAAAATTATTTTTTTACTGTCACAAAACAAATCATCAAAAAATAGAAAAAATACGAAGCAAAATAAAATAATGTTTCATCTAATTTGTAAGGTGTTTTTAAAAAATATATTTTTTTAAATATTAGCGTTAGTGCTAAAACTTATCCACATTGTATTCGATATTAGAATGTTAGCTATTAAAACGAGAATAAAACAATTCTGCTTGTAGCGATTAAACTTATAACATTGAAAAATGCAGGCGTGAGCCGACCTCTATTTCCAAAATGACAATATTAAATGTACCTTCGACGAAAATTGGAAATTTAAAAAAGGCGTTTATATACCCTCCACCTTGGGTTGCATTCCACGGAGACTGTCGATTTTCGTAGAAATGCAGTAATATTACAGGAAAATGTTATTTTTTAATATAGCCAATCTAAAACAATTAAAAATATTGAAAAATGATGAATAAATAAATATAAAATTTTAATTATTTTAAACCACATAAAAGTAAATATAAAACTCGAATCTTCGAAAAAGTTTAAAACCTCTAAATATTGGGAGGTGGTGGGTTCATTTTCAGCTACAGCCGTTTGGTTGATTGTATTTCCATCATAATTTAATTCCAAAAGTATAAATTTTAAAAATCCATTATCTCTTACGTACACAGTGCAAGATAACCTAACATACTGATTCTACCCATTATTTGCCGTAAAAGAATTTGGAAAAATCATTTTAATTTTGCGAGTTTATGCAGTCAGATGAATGTATATACCGAATTCCATGACTCTGGATACTGCCACTTGGTTGGTATTACTTTTATCTCCTTTTTCCTATTTTACCCCCTTAAAAGTAGGACTTTCGAAATCTCTTTATTTTACGTGTTTATGCAATTAGACTGATGTACACACCAAATTTCATCATTAAAGTTGTAGCCGTTTAGCTGGCAGCATTTTTATCCCTCTGTTCCCATTGTATCCCTTGAAAGTACGATTTTGGAAAAATCTTTTTATTTTTCGTGTCTACGCAGGCACCGAATTTCATTATTCTAGGTGTAGCCGTTTGGTAGTTACAATTTTTATCTCTCTATGTCCATCTTACATCTTAAAAGTACGAATTTGGAAAAAATCCTTTTGAAAAATCCTTCCATTTTGCGCATCTATGCAATCAGCTAGCTCTAGTTTGATAGGTACCATTTTTATCCCTTTTTACCCTATTTCACCCCCTACAAATAAGAATCACTATATGGTAAACGTTTATGCTATCAGGGGAATGCACATTGCAAATATCAAGTAAATATAAACAGATATATTTAAAAAACAAGTAAGGAAAGGCTAAAGTCGGGCGGGGCCGACTCTATGATACACTCCACTTTCTTCCGAATACAATTTAATTCGGCGAAAAAGTGAAAACGGGAAGAATTTTTGTATCCTGTAACTGTATGTGTTTGGCAAAAAATGTTAAATCGGAAAGGACATTTATATGGGGGTATATTGAAATCTGGAACGAAATATAATATGTATAGTTTGGCCAACATTTGCGAGCAACAGTTGTATTTGCGCTATATATAAATCTGAACCAATCTTACCCTCTTTCACCATAGGTTTTTTTACTTGGATTATAAGCTGTTGTGCCAAAATTACAGAAAATCGAGTACAATATGGGGTTTCTAGAGCGGAAAATATCAAATCAGGAGCGAGATTTGTATGGGAGCTATATCTAAATCTGAACCGATTTTACCCAATTTCTGCCCAGATGTTGGATTATAAACTGTTGTGCCAAATTTAAAGAAAATCGAGTCGTTTCTAGAGCGGATAATGTCAAATCGGGAGCGAGATTTGTATTGGGGCTATATCTGAATCTGAACCGATCTTACCCAATTTCTGCATAGATGTTTCTAGTTGGATTATAAGATGTTGTGTGAAATTTAAAGAAAATCGTGAACAATGTGTGGTTTCTAGAGCGGAAAATGTCAAATTGGTAGCGACATTTGTATGGGGGCTATATCTAAATCTGAACCGATTTGCCTCAAATTAAATAGCGTTCGTCCTTGATATACAAAACTTATTTGTGCCAATTTTTGTTAAGATCGGACTATAATTGCGACCTGTAATTTGATTACAACAATAGATGGACAGACGGACATTGCTAAATCGACTCAGAAAGTGAGTCTAAGTCGATCGGTATACTTAACAACGGTTCTATCTCGCTTCCTTTTTGGTGTTACAAACAAATGCACAAAGACATAATACTCTCGTGGAGTGTATAATAAATGCTTAAATACTTTAAATATAAATGGTTATTGGGAGTATTTTCAATCCTTGTGAGGGGAAAATGTTTCAATGTGGACCGAACCTACTTTGAATCCCAAACGACCTATAACTATAACATTTCGTTTAGATGATAGGGTGCTTTCAACAGACGGACAGATTGGCGGTCATGGCTAGATCGTCTTAGAATTTATGGCCATCAAGAATATATAAACTTTACAGGGTCCCAGGTTGATATTTCAAGGTGTTACAAATGGAATGACAAACTTAGTATACCCCCATCCTGTAGGTGGAGGGTATTAAATCTTAAAAGTTTTTTTTACTTTTATTTTACTTACTTCTACAAAGAGAGTCATAGATAGATATTTCTCAAATATACATTGTGTTTTGGATGATATTTTCAAAAGATGCACGAGAAAAGTTTATTTTGTCTTTCTTTCATCTTCTTTCAAACTTTCGCAGCAAACCACAACGCATGAGCCACCATCAATTGAGACAAACTTATTTTATTTCCATGTACATATCAAAGTATGTACATATATAGACACACACATATGTACACGTATGTTGAATGCTCCAAAGGATATTATCTTAATAGGGTCATGCTATGCACTACACACAGGATGTACGATGTACTGGGTACCATCTATCTATCCATCCACCCAGCCAGCCAGCCATCCATCCATTGCTGCCATACGAAACGAGGAGTACAAACGAATTCATTTATTCGGTGTTCGACTGTGTGATATGACAAATTGATTGGAGATTTCGTGTCATATGAATTTCTATTCGATTGTATTCATTTATAATGTAATAGAATTTATTTTTATCTCCACATATGGACGTATTTCTCATCGTGTCCTGGTCCTGGTGCTGTTCCAAGCACAATTTGTTTAAAATCATTCATTATTTATGGACGGATGCACGAGTGTATGGTTGGGTGAATGGGTGGAATAATGTAAATGAGTTTATCTGTGAGTGCTTGATTTCATAACTGCCAGTTTTATATTCCCATTGGATATTCAATTTAATTAAATAATATTTTCTCCACTGCCGGAACAAGTCACATTATAAATGCGTTGTTTAGTGGATGCATTTCCGTGAAGTAGGATACGTAACAACAATTTTACTCTATCAGAGTTAATGTGAATTAATCTGATTTTACAGCAATTCTTAAAAGATTCAAGGGATAACAAGTAAAAACTGTGCCTGGCAGAACTTGCAGCAGGCTTGCCAGATAACTTTTTTTCCTTTCCCCCACCAAAAATGTTGTGAAAAATCCCCAGTTATCTCCAAAATATAAAAAGTTATGTTATTTCAAAGACTTCAGTCAAAACAGAAACATTTTATGTATGATTTGTTGATTCGCCAACAACCATGAAATATTTTGATCATCTTTGTACGGAAAATAGACATCCCAAGATCCCATTATAAAAAAATAGTTTTATTCTAAAGAATTCGACCCAAATCAAAACAATTTATGAATGATGTGTTGATTCATCAACAATATGGGAATATTCTATGTCGTGAACCAGTTCCTCAATTAAAATTGCAGTAATTTCGTAATTTCGTTCTAGACAATGACACTAAAATTTAGTCCAAAAATGTTATTCAGTCTGCGCTTCTTTGAGTAAATACGTTATTTTTGGTAAATTTCCCTTTGAACAATTTTTGTGTTTCGCTATGATTAATGTATTTTTTATATATAATACTTTCGAATCATTGCAAATAGGAACAATACATAGAAAATAAATTAAGAACACAAAATGAAGTGAACAATATTCTGCGTGTTTGGAGCGTATTTAATTTAATTTATATTTTTATTGAAATAAAATTAAATATTTCAGAGTATATTGTTTTATTGGGCTAATTTGTGCAAATATTTGTATTAGATATTTGTTTCATCCTTCTTCTCGTCGTTTCGTTGGTGTTTTCCAACATCATCAGGAGACAATTATTTTATTGAAAAATAATTTATTTTACATCATAAGACATACATCATTACTACTTAATACTAATATCACAGGAGTTTACCTTTTCAAATTATTGGAACGGAGTACTGCAGCTTTTCATATTTTATAACAAATTCATTTCAATGCTCCTTTTTGTGGACGATATTTTCCGTTTTCATTTCTTCGTTATAATTTCTTCTCTTTCAAATCAAATACTAATTATTTTGCAAAGTACTTCGAATATCCACAAAACCCCCAAAATATATATATAAATCCCCACAAAGATCCCATTTTCCATTTAACCATCAAACCATCCCCATAGTTGTGGACGAATTCTCACATCTGGCAAGTTTGACTTGTAGTGAAGAAGTGTAGAAACATATTAGGAAAACTGTGACATTTTCTATGCAAATTGAGCATTTGTTGGCTATTATTCTTTATTCAATTTGTTCTGTTGATTAAATAACAAAAAAATTAATAAATAAAAATTAAAAAGACCATGCCCATTTATAGGGATAGGCTACAAAAATGTTTATATATATACAATATATAAACATTTATACAACGATATGAAGCGAATACCTTAAATGTTAAAGATTGTTAGGGTATTTAAGTCTTTGTAAGGGAAACCTATCTACAAATCTTATCCATTTGTAATTCTAACCGTCTAGATAGACGGAGGAGCCTTTATACTGACATACAGCTACTGCCGTTAGCTTGGTACCATTTGTATCCCATTTTCCCATTTAAACCCTAAAAGTACGAATATCGAACTATCTCTTTATATTTCGCGTCTACGCAGTAAAAGCGGCGCACAGCGGTGGCAGATCGTTTTTTCTAATTAATTTTGTATCCTTTGCTCGGAAATCTTGACGAAATGATATTTTTATATAGCCTTCAGGCATATATGGCATGCTGCCCCTCAAATCATATTACAAGTATGAAGCAGAAAAATAATTTTTTTTATGAAAAAGTTATACCATTTTTGAAACGGAAGAACAGGGGCTTTAATAATATGTGACAGGAAATAAATAGGGTATAATTTTTTGAACTCCATTATATACAAAACTAAAAATATCATAATTAAACATTGCCTAGAATCTATCAAAATAAAGATATCGTAACGAAATTTTTGGATCATGTAGAAAAAATGTCTACGAAAATAATGTATTACGTTTTTGCATTTTTGTCTAACAAAATTCCCAAATTCCCAGAGTGGGGAAATATGTTCCGAAATGTTGGATTTGTTTACAAAATACCGCAATTCCCAGAGTGGGGAAATATGTTCCATAATTTGGAAAAATTTGAGGTTAAAAAATATTCTAAACATTTCCTAATCGATGCTTTACGATTTGAGAATCTTTGATGATAAAATTTTTTATATTAAAAAAATTGAAAATTTTGGAGTGGGAGTTCCGCTTCCAAATTAAGTCTTCTTCACTATCAAATTGTATTATTGGAACAGAGCAGCGACCCTATAATTCTGAAAGCGCATGTTGAGGACATCTCTTTTGTAGAATAAACTTATAGTCTAGCTGGCCTGAGTGGGTCAAAGTTTACATTTTTTTGGTCAAAGGGAGCATAATACAAAGTAAACAAGTAAGGAAAGGCTAAAGTCGGGCGGGGCCGACTATATAATACCCTACACCACTCCCTGCGTATATACCTCGCTTTAATTACTAATCCCAGGTATTTCTTGGGAGCAATTTTATGTAGTTCAGTCAAATTTAATGATTAAGTTAATGATTTAATGATTACATTTTCCAGCAGATATTCCGAGTAAAGTAAATATAACATGATATGGAGAAATTGATCAAGATCAAATGATAAATACTATAATCTGTAATTAGCGGTAATAGGATGAATCGGACGGACATTTGAAGGGGCCTATAACAAAATTTGATGAAGGTGTAAGATGTAGCTTCTAGAGCTGTAATAGAGCAGAATGCGCCCTATTTGGGTTATACCAAAGTATTGACATATGGGCATCCCCCCATCAAGTCTGGAAAGGCTAAAGACGGACGGAGCCACTATATGATACACCCCACTATTTATCGCAGTACAATTCAATTCGGTAAAAAAGTGAAATCAGGAAGGATTTTTGAATTATGTAACTATGTGACCCGCTTTCACCATCTATGTTTATTGGTGAAATATAATATGTAAAGTTTGGCCAAAATCGGTTAAACATTCGGGAGCAACATTGGGCTATATATTAGGTCTATATTGGGGCTATATCTAAATCTGAACCGATCTTACCCACTTTCACCATAAGTGTTTTTAGTTGGATTATAAGATGTTGTGCCAATTTTAAAGAAAATCGGGTACAGTATGTGGTTTCTAGAGCGGAAAAAGTCAAATCGGGAGCGACATTTGTATGGAGCCTATATCTAAAACTGAACCGATCTTACCCACTTTCAGCATAGGTGTTTCTAGTTCAATTATAGAATGTTGTGCCAATTTTAAAGAAAATCGGGAACAATATGCGGTTTCTAAAGCGAAAAATGTGAAATCGGGAGCGACATTTGTATCGGGACTATATCTAAATCTCAACCGATCTTACCCACTTTCAGCATAGGTGTTTCTAGTTCAATTATAGAATGTTGTGCTAATTTTAAAGAAAATCGGGTACAATATGGGGTTTCTAGAGCGGAAAAAGTCAAATCGGGAGCGACATTTGTATGGAGCCTATATCTAAAACTGAACCGATCTTACCCACTTTCAGCATAGGTGTTTCTAGTTCAATTAAAGAATGTTGTGCCAATTTTAAAGAAAATCGGGAACAATATGCGGTTTCTAAAGCGAAAAATGTGAAATCGGGAGCGACATTTGTATCGGGACTATATCTAAATCTCAACCGATCTTACCCACTTTCACCATAGGTATTTATAGTTGGATTATAAGATGTTGAGCCAATTTTAAAGAAAATCGGGTATAATATGTGGTTTCTACAGCGGAAAAAGTCAAATCGGGAGCGACATTTGTACGGAGGCTATATCTAAATCTGTTCCGATCTTACCCACTTTCAGCATAGGTGTTTCTAGTTCAATTATAGAATGTTGTGCAAATTTTAAAGAAAATCGGGAACAAGATGCGGTGTCTAAAGCGAAAAAAGTGAAATCGGGAGCGACATTTGTATGGGGACTATATCTAAATCTGAACCGATCTTACCCACTTTCACCATAGGTATTTATAGTTGGATTATTTATATTGGATTAGATGTTGTGCCGATTTTAAAGAAAATCGCGTACAATATTTTTTAAAGGACTTTTTTTATTTTCTCCAAAAAAGGGACCCAAGGTTTTCAAAGTTATCAGAAAAATACCTCTACTCTATGCATGTGAAATACTCTTTCCGTTCAAAAGTTACAGAAATAATTTAAAAATCGATTTGGAACCACTGTGCAACAACGGACACTTTTGCATTTGAAGAAACACGCTTCAGATTTAGATACAGCCAACACGCCATTATCCGTACCACAACATTGACCTTAGATTCCAATGTAATCGAATGAATGTGGTACAGTCGAACCTGGAAAAGTGGGAGCATAAGGAACAGGAAAATTTAAAAGAAAAACGAATAAAAAAGCGACCACAATGACAAAGTAGTATCTCTAATAGTATGGACAGAGGTAAGGCCGTTGAAAAATTCCACTTATAAAGAAAGGTCCACAATGAAATCCTAAAGTAAAGTGGTTGAAATACCCGCTAAAAGTTTTTTTTTTTTGTATGGACCATCAAAAATGTCCCACTAATAGAGGATTTCCACTTATACAGGTCCCACTTATTCAGGTTCGACTGTATTTGTCAAAGGAAAAAAATCATGTTTTATTGCAGGCCCTAAACAAATCTCTTTCCAATTACACTGTTTGGCGCTATAGAAACCACATATTTGCGACATTACGTTAGGCTTGACAAAACTCAAAAGCATGGTAACATGGATCATGAAAAGGTTATTTTGATATTATCTAGGATTTATGTTTTAAACCATCAGTCGACAATGATCAACTTAATTGCATTTGTGTTTTGATTTGATTCGGATTTATATTTTACGTGTATGGCTGGGCTGGAATGGAGACACTTCTAGTTGGATTTCCCTGAGAACATCAGTGCTTTCAGCTCATGCTGTCATGTGACACTACAGGATAGATAATGCCCGTAATTAATCAATCCTAAATAAATCACTACTATAAAAGAGAATGTACATATGTATGTCCCACTGAAAACAAAAAACTCCCAAAAATAGAATAAATTTATGATGCTTTCAGGATAATAAGTAGCCAACGCTGTAGGTAGATAAATTCACTGTGATTGGGCCCACAATCGATGCCACAACTAAATAAAACTAATTATTCCATGACCGGTTGCATGGAACAACAGGACACACATGTGAACACATGTAATTACATACATACCTACATGTGTACGTACACATGTCCGAGTGGTAAATGAGCCAATTGTCCATTTAATATTCCATTCAGTTGCAAGTTGCATTGCAACAATTGTACCAAATCCTTTTGTTGCCGATTACTTTCACATCGCGTCATATATCAAATGAATAAATGCAAATTTAAATGTAAACAAAAACCAAACACAAGTCGGGAGGGCCGAGTCGACGACATGCCCTACACTGACTGTTCTTTACATCAATTCAAGGTTCTGAATATTCAAGATAGAGAAGATAAAGTCGATTATACAATCCAATAAAAATATCAAAAAATCTAGAACCCCAGGAATTCAAATCATTAAAGACATTTCAATGGAGACTGTTTAAATGTAACGCCGGGGTCACTACAAAGGATACGATGATACCGATAAAAACATCGCTAGCAAATTGCCTAACATGATATAAGCGGACAGCGGATCTCTAGAATATGATTCCAATATATTTATAGTTGAGTATATCTTAATTATTTATTGCTGTTACAAACATGTCACATGACAGCATCTTATAAGTGCTGTAGGGTGCACAAACTGATAGCGTTGCTGAGATTATTACTGCCGCTGGCACATAAATAAACAATAATTATGAAATATTACCCACTGCAATTATAAATTGGGTCAATTATGGTTATGGATTTAATGTATCCTATTGCTTGTTTTCGTCCCCCCCGACGAGTGACCAATCAACCAGCCGCCATAGATACCTATGAATGCGTGCCTCCTGCATCCATGCCATCCAACATCATCAATAATAAACAGTTATCGGAGTGATAAATTATTGGGCAATTTGTTAACGAAAATCCATCAGAACTCATTAGAATTCAATGCATGCCATTTCCCCATAGAACATGAATAAAATTTTAATTTACCCAATAAATGAACAGAACAGAATAGAACCGAATGAAAGGATGGATGAACAACTGAACAAATGGACAAATGAATGAATGAGTGGACGATTGAATGAAATTAAACATCACCGGCACCGTGGTCATTATAATACCCACATTCAATATCCATACCAATTTGAACAAACATATGTCTACAATAGGTCGTATCGATTTGAGTTTTTGTGTTTGTTGGGGGGACTGACAGTAAAGATGAATTTTAAAATTATTGCTAGAAATCACAACTATATATAATTTAATTTAAAATTGTGGTCGGCAATAGAAAACGAAAATATATATTTACTTGACATACATGCAATCCCCTTATAGCGTGAACGCGAAGCAACATTCACACTATTACGGGGTGAAATGGGACAAAAATGGTAACTGCGTAAACTTACATAAATGAATATATCGAAAAATGGTATCAATCCAACGGCTGAAGTTTTAATCGGGGATCTTGGTTTATTCATTGCTCTGATTATGTAGAGACGCAACATAAAGGCATTTTTAGAAACTTGTCAATGTAGGGGATAAAACACCAAACCACTGCAGCTAGGATCATGAATTCGGTACATACTCACTCACTTTCTCACTTTCACTGATAAAATGGGAAAAAGGGATGCAAATTGTACCAACCAAACGGCTACAGCTGGAATCATGAAATTCAGTTAGTAGACACTTCTGGCTGTGTGGATGGTTGTGGTTGCATGGGTAAAAGTGCCATAAAGGGATAAAGTACCCCCAATTAACCGCTTATAGATAGGGTACACTCAGAAAAATAGAATTCTTAAATCTGAATAAAATCTATACTACAGTTTAGTTCAACAATTTCATTCCAGTTCAGTAAAAATTTCATTAAAAGTAGGAAAATTAACTAAGTATGAGTAAAATTTCCTCATTCCAAAGTCATAGCAAATAGTTCATTTACTAGAAATAGTAAATTTACTTAAAAATATTTCTTTAGATATAATAAAAAATCTTACAATTAAGTAATTTCATACTTGTGTGGAAAAATAATTCTAAGGTTTAAAGAAAGCAAAAAATCAGAAATTTTTTATATGGAAAAAATTCCATTTAGGAAATTTTAACTAAAAAACGTGGTTTTTCCCAAAAATTAAGTTAGTATATTTACTGAAATTTATGCCGAGTTCTTCATACATTTAAGTATTAATGAACTTATGAAAATTCATATTCATTCAAATATTAATCTAAGAAGCAATTCTCGTTCGTTGGAGGAGAGTGTTTTCTTAAATACTTCAAGTATTTTTCTAAGCAACCACTACGAAGGCGCCTACCTTGTCTTCGAAGCAATCATGGAGTATTGCTCAACTCTTTATTGCAGAGGTATCATGAAACTTTTGAGAAATATTTCATGTTGTAATTTTTTTGTATCTATTTTGCATACTCTGAAGCAAAACCATTTGTTTGATTTTTTAGTTAAATTGAACTTATTTTAAGTTCACTTTTTTCCTTGTATCAAGTAAAATTTTCCTCGGTTTAAATAAAAATTTACTTGTTTTAAGGAAAAAAAAATCAGCAAAATTGTCCTCAGTTTAAGTAAATATGATTTGAGTAAAAATTTACTTAGTTAGGAAATTTTCAGCAAAATGTTACTTAGATTTAGTAAAAATGTACTTGGTTTGAGTCAAAATTTACTTAGTTTGAGGAAAATTTTACTTAAATTTAGTAAAAATTTACTTGGTTTAAGGAAAAACTTACTGGAATTTTCCTCATTCTGAGTAAATATTTACTTGGTTGGAGGAAAATTGAACTAGAATCAAGTTCAAAGCATGTACTACTTTTAAGGAAAAATCTGAACTTGATATGTGGAAATATTGCTCCGTCATGCACATGTATCTGGCCAGATATTTTACGAATTTAACTGTGATTTAAATATATTTCTAATTTAGCTAGGGGTTTGAGTCTCCAGGTACCCTCTACAATTATTGTTAGGTATCGTTTTATGAAAAAACACATTAAAAAAACAACAAACAAAATTTATGTGGATTTTTTCATCTAACATCGTACACGTAGCGCATGTATCTGGCCAGATACATACACATTTTGTATTAAGAGTACTGTACTTTATTGATATTTTTATTATTATCTGTGTTTGTTTACTCAAATCACTCTCACCGAATATAACAACATTCACATCATCAAACAGTTCAACACTCGTTTGGCAATGGAATCGTATTTTGGAAGACCACTAAATATAAGTTTGATTGATATAACATTACATCTCATTTTCCTCGTTTTTCTTTTTCATTTCAGGTTCCAGTAGTAGTTCCAAGTGCTCGAATCCGGTATGCCTACAACATTCGAAATCAGAGTATACATGTTTTAGTTGCTTACCTGAAGCTGTGTAAGACTTTTTATACACTCCTCGAGAGTATTATGGCTTTGTGCATTTGTTTGTAACACCCAAAAGGAAGCGGGATAGACCCATTGTTAAGCATACCGATCGACTTAGAATCACTCTCTGAGTCGATTTAGCAATGTCCGTCTGTCTGTCTGTCTGTCCGTCTGTCTGTCCATATATTGTTGTAATCAAACTACAGGTCGCAATTATAGTCCGATCTTAACAAAAATTGGCACAAGTAAGTTGTGTGGATCAAGGACGAACGCTATTTAATTTGAGGCAAATCGGTTCTGATTTAGATATAGCCCCCATACAAATGTCGCTCCCGATTTGACATTTTCCGCTCTAGAAACGACATATTGTACCCGATTTTCTTTAAATTTGACACAACATCTTACAATCCAACTAGAAACACCTATGCAAAAATTGGGTAAGATCGGTTCAGATTTAGATATAGCTCCCATACAAATGTCGCTCCCGATTTTCTTTAAATTTGGCACAACATCTTATAATCCAACTAAAAACACCTATGCAAAAATTGGGTAAGATCGGTTCAGATTTAGATATAGCCCCCAAACAAATGTAGCTCCCGATTTGACTTTTGCCGCTTTAGATCGATTTTCTTTAAATTTGGCACAACAGCTTATAATTCAAGTAAAAAACCTATGGTGAAAGTGGCTAAGATCGGTTCAGATTTAGATATAGCGCAAATACAAATGTTGCTCCCAAATGTTTTACCGATTTTGGCCAAACTATACATATTATATTTCACCTATTTCGTTACAGATTTCAATATACTCCCATACAAATGTCCTTTCCGATTTAAAATTTTTTGTCAAACACACACTTTTACAGGATGCAAAAATCCTGCCCGTTTTCACTTTTTCACCGAATTAAATTGTATTCGGATAGAAAGTGGAGTGTATCATAGAGTCGGCCCCGCCCGACTTTAACCTTTCCTTATTTGTTTAATTTAGGATTAATTAAAACTTACTTTATAACTACTAAATTTAATTGAAATGAACTTTATAACAACTATTTTTTGAAATTAAAAGCAAAAATAAAATAATTCTTGTTTTATTTCTCATTATTATTTTTTGCATCTGTAGGTGGTTTAGCATGAACAAAAAAATAGAAAATATATATCTGCCTGGCGTGATAACAATGTTATATTATCACTAAAATAGCATAATTTTCATATAAATGTACTGAAATACATAGTGTATCTGGCCAGATACATGCGCTACGTACGTGACTATCGGAACATGTGCATGACTTATTATAGGGTAACTTATTATAGGGCTCTCTTTTTTCTGAGTGTACTTAGGTATATCTTTTAAATACACTTGAATTGTTGTTGGTATGCAGGTAAATCACGCTATCTAAATATTTTTATAGCCTCCCCTACAATGGGAATGGAAATTTATCTAAATTTGCATCAAAATATCATAATTTTTATAACATGGTACTACACTTCTACGCAAGGTCCGTCTTCCAATCTGCCACCAATACTGTGGGATGTACTGTATAGTAGAGCATACATACGATTTGACGCGGCCGAACTTAACGCTTTTGCACTTGTTCCAATTACACTATGCAACAAACATTTTGCCAAAGTTCTTTATATAAAAAACTCGCAGACAACATTAAAACAATTTATATATATATATATATATTAATTTTATACATAAATTCCAATTTTTGCCGAAGGTACCTTTAATATTTGTTCTCTCATTTTGGAAATATAATTCGAACAATATCAGCTTATACGTCCAATTGAATGTAATTATGACGGCTACTAATGCTGCGAATTTCACTCTCATGTTTAGGAACAGTCTTCTAAAAATTACGAAAAAATATTTTTTTTGGAAAATAAAAAACAATATTTTGTTGGCTCGAAAAACTGAAAAAAAAATAAATAACGCTCTAGCGAAGAAAATAGAAGAAATAGAAGTTATGACCCTCTTTGTCGGTGTAAAAGATTTTTTAATTTTTTATCAAATATTATATTTATAAATATCATTTTGGATTTTAACGATAAAACAAGGCCTAGTTGAACAAATTTCGTAAAAATTTTGAAATTTTTTTTCGAAAATTCATTACTTTTACAAGAGCCATAACTTCTGTGTAGATAGATTTTCTTCAAATATGTCCTGATTTTTTCTTTAATATCCCAGTCATTGTAAATTAAAACCATATATATTCTGTTTTCTAATTTGTAAAGCAGTTTTTTGACATATTTAACCACAAATTTAGAAAATCATGATTTTTTTAAATCCTGTGCATCTACAAGAGGGGCTTCCACATTTATCCATAGACATTTTACACGTATCTAATATTGGCTAGTAAAAATAACAAAGTATTTTTTCCGATTTGTTCTAGTTTGTATAGTCTTTTTCGTTGGGAACGTTTTTTAATCTTTTTTAGCTTTTATGAAGCAGTATTTTTTATGACAATTTTTTTATTTCTTTGTTGCCTAGTGTAAGTGTAAGTAATTCCATGTGAAACGATCACACAAATTCTGGTTCTTCTCTCCGATGATATGAAAATTTCCAAATATGTACTTCTCTATACAGCGAATAAATCTGCATTTCTTGATTTTCAAAAATATGCAAATTGTAGACACTAGGGTAGATCGAAAGTAAAGTATTTTTGCCATAATGTTAATTTAAAAAAATTCGTTGTCCAATTTCCAGCAAATTACTTTTAGTTTTAAAGAAAATTGTCAAATATTTCAAAATAAATATGTTTTAAATTTGATCTTATTTATTTTTTATAAACAAAACATTTTTGTAAAATAAATTCTATTACTATTTCAAAGGAAATATTATCACTGTACATTCGTTAAATAGCCAATTTTTTCGATTTTAGTCCCTTTTATAAAATTTATGTTAGGACTGCTTTCAAGAATCTACCATCACGTTATGCCTGAAATGAATTCGAACTTCAGGTTTGAAGTTCAATGGACGGAGAGTCACAACGGTTGAGCTCTCGAGGATCCAACACGGAACATTTGTATCGCGACTTTAAGACTACGCCATTCATAAAATAGAGTCATGTAAGTTACTGATAACTATCATCAGTGGTATTATAACAGGTTATAACAATTAAGGTATCATATTTCATATTTCCAATTGATAAATATTACAAATGCCATAATAGTACCCACCATATACAATTTCAATATCAGAGGCAGTTTAAATTACAACAGCACCTAATGGAAACCTTCTCCAAATATGGTATTGTAATGTTTGGACAATGGACATTGGTGGCAACACGTTAATTACAAAATGACAACAGTAGAGAATAGCATATTAAATTCATACGAAAATAATCATAAAATCAGCCACAGAAGCAGAAGCAGCAACAGAAACAATGACAATGGCAATGGCTACTAGCAAAACCAAATTAGGTTCCATTATTTAGCACTAAAATGGAAATCGAACAAAAACAAATGCCTAACACACGACCGCGAATTGAAGAATGTTTTAATGCAGGGGTGTACACAAATAAACCGGCTTTTTGGAAAACCGGGTTTAGAGTGGCTTGCTAAAACCAAATTTTGATTTCAAATCATTGAAAACAACAAGTATGAAAGGATTAAACTCCAGGCAGGAATTGTTATCGGCAATAAAAACTTGCAATCCAAATATTATTCAAAATTGTATAATCATAACATGGTGGTTTATTTGACCATTACAGACCCCGATCATGATATGTTGATACAGGTCTCAAAAAATCATACCACCGATTTTCATTTTTCCACCTTTAGATACAACCACTTTTAAAGATATTTTTTTCTAGTATCACAATTGCAAATTCAAAAAACTGATCAGTCATCAGTTTCAATATCTTCACCCGAAAAATAAAGATATCTTCGATATTCATACTTTTAGAGTCAAAATGGAAAATAGGGATAAAATTGGCACAATTTTCCTTATATGGTACTGTACTTCCACGTGAAGACCGCCGGTAATACTTTAGAATACTCTCCCTAATGGAGGATATATAAGATTCGGCCAGATTAAAATATTAACAGATAATCTATGTTGTAATGATATAATAAATTCCCCGAGTTCTCTGACATGTTTTTCTGGAAAACTAGAAAAGAAAAGTGTAAAATTTTCGAGAATTTCCGTTAGGAAATTCCCGAATTGGATACTCTAACCACGAGTGATGAAGCTATGCTACGTACGGATATACATACATACATGAGGCATTGTACATGCGATGTACCCTCTACAAACGTACATTCTGAGGAACCCAGTCACGTTGAATGTTCAGGGCATGCCATCACTCAGCCACTGCCATCCGCATTAAGTATCGGCAAATATCATACGTCCAATAACTACAACTTACATGCCTATCTACTACATACATACGAACGTATAGACAGACATCCATCCGTACATTGGTGTACACTGTACTGTACATACTATTTATTCATTTGTGAATTTGTTGACCAGCTAGTCATCCGTCAGAAGCCAGAACATGAGCGAAATGTTGTGTTGTTCGGCTGAATTGAATGACAAAGTCAAACTATGAAAACAATACAGAAATGATAGGCTGGCGGCTGGCTGACTAATAATTTGTTTTGACCATATTAACGAAATAAAAACGAACTTTCGTGTGCGCATACGTAAATAGTAGGTACACCCGCAAACAAGGCGAGGTAGTACAATCCAGGGCCCCCTCCGGATGGTAGCCAAACCTGTGAAAGGTGTTTAAATCGATGAGATTGAGTAAAGCGACAATATCTTCAGCTACACTAGAATGCCTTTAATTGAATATTCGATCAAATATTCGAGCTTCATTTGCAGACAGCGAAAATTTGTTTCTTTATTTTAATTCTAAAAAAATAATAAAACCAAAACTCGTACTAGTAGGAAATTCGAACTTTTAAAGGGTAACTGGGGGAAAATGGGGATAAAAATGCTACCAACAAAATTGTTGCAGCTAGAATCGTCCAATTCAGTGTGTATCGGAAGTATCCTCAATCAAAGTAGATGCGTAACATTTTAGAAATGCCCAGTCAGAAAAATACGTACAGAAAAGAGTTCTTAAAGCGTAGTGAAGCCTTTTCAGACGGTAGGATATGTCAAGAATATAGCGCTCTGAAAGCCTTAAAATTATCACATTGATTTACGGTCGTAGGATGGTATTTTAGGACATTTTTAAAGGATCTTCGAAACAATCTTTGAAGTGCTTTGCAAATGAATAAATGGCTGGTCTGAAAGCCCCAAAATGAGAACACCGATTTACCGTCGCAGGATGGTATTTTAGGACGTTTTTAAAGCGCCTTTGCTTTGCAAATGATTTGTATTTTTAGGGAAAGTAGGAGATAAGGGGATAAAAAATTAACCAATCAGAGTGACGTACTCGGAATCATGAAATTCGATGTGTACATTCCTAACTGAATTGAAGCGCAACATAAATGGATTTTTCAGTATTTCCACTTTTAAGGGGATAGCGAGACAAAAGGGATAAAAATGGTGCCAACCAAAGAGTTACAAATAGAGTCGTGAAATTCGGTTTGGATATTCCTCTGACTACTTTGACGCGCAACATAAATGCGTTTTTTTTAAATTCCACTTTTAAGGGAAGTGGGAGAGAAAGGGATAAAAATGACACCAATAAATGTGCTTCTGGTGCAACATATGTGGATTTTAAGTATGTGAAGATAAATTCGTTAGTTAAATACGTCCCACACGCGCTGGCCTGCACATCCGTCTTGTGGAACGTATTCCACGAAATGATTTTATGCTAAAATTAATATAAATAGAGAAAATTTTTCGCTATTTCTCCAGAGAGATCCAAATGGGGGGCCCCAAAACTCCATAGTTTTACATGAAGAAATGGTGAAAAATACTTTAGCTACGCCTTACATATATCCGATTCGGTACGATGGCGGGTCATATAAAGTACATTTCTGTAAATATATAAAAAATGCGAACAACTGGTCTCAATTGGGTTATTTGTTGCTCCAACAAGACATTGTAAGAATATGTCTGAAAACACATTTTTGTTAGGAGAAGAACTGGAGGTCAGATCGTTCGATTTCACGACAGTAGCTTTATTCTATGGGTTTATGACAAGCGGATGGTTTCTGCCAACAAGTCCAAAAACAAGTGGTTAACTGGAAAGCGATAAACTTGAAAGCTTGGAGAGAAACATAGTCATACAAAACAAGAGCAGTCTTGTAAGGGAAAGTGCGAAGCCATTTGTATGACATATTTCCCAAACATTATGACAAATAGGGTGTCAGTCATGCCTCGCACACAAAGCTTTTTAATAAATTTTACTGTTCAAACAGACTTAATGAAAACCCGTTGATATGATTTTTTGCTCGTCGTTATTCTTTGAGATTTCCATAATCAAATAATACAGTGCCCCTGAAATCACCTATTTGAAGCTAATTAGATTAGGAAAAGAAAACTTAAAATGTTGGTTTATTTATTGCAAAATTTAGGCCATAAACAATGTTTACCGATATGTCAGAACGATGTGAAAAATTCATTTTTTGTCAACCTTTCAGAAAAGAATAAAATTTTCATGTTTCATGATTGACATCTCTGCACTTTCAGTACAAATACACGACCTATCGAGTAGCTCATACGAGACAATCGAAACAATTTCCGTTGTGAAACCTTAATATAATTAAACGATTTTAGATAGACAATCAGCCGCAGAGACAGACGTTCCCAAACACAAACAGTAGCTGGAAATATACTAAAGATCTACACTCGACATGTGTGTAGTCGGCAGGCATATCTTTAATTTGTTCATAACGCACATATGTGTAATAGAGTGAGTCGCACAGAAAGTAGTTGCGATTGCCACACAGAAGTAAAATTTCAGGTATTTTGTATTGATTGTCAGAACTCTTCGTTTCTAGCTAAAGACCAGTTATGAGCGCAGGCGTTATGAAAACGTACGTCGCTTAAGCGTAATATTTGTATTATCCGCAACTTTGTTTTCATACCCTCCGCCATAGGATGTGGATATACCAAGTTAATCAAATGCCCAATAATACGACAAAAGAGATAATCTAAAACAATACAATACAAATTTACACTTAAGTTGTTTTCAAGGGTCTATTTATTCAGAAAAAAAAAACATTGTGGACAAAAATGATACATACAAAAAATTACACGGGAAAAATATGACTCCTAAAGGGTGTTCATGAGTGTTTATTTCACAGATGGCTTTATGCAGGAACTTAATATTCTTTAGACCATTATTAAACAATTCATTATTCATTTCTAGGAGGAGGCCGCAGGAATTTTTTGTAACCCAGCCTAATGTACATGTCCATTTGAAAGCACCATAGCATCGAAATCTCTTGTCGTGTCCAAATATTCGAAGAGTACGTCTGCTAGTTGCAGATCGGTTGCGATTGCAAATGACCAATATCGCTGCAGAGAGATATTGGTTCCTCTAATATTGCTAAAATAATACTGGTGGAAAATACATAAGAATCGGCGCGGACGCGTAACTTTTCGCCCTTTTCCTAAATGTTCAAATTTCATCGATGTTAGTTTGAATATTTGGATTCTATCTCGCAAAATGTGGGCCGGCCCGCTTTACTGTACATGTGAATATACAGATGAGCAGACATATGTGTACATAGAAAAATGTCTGTAGACACTGGACATATTTGTAGTCAAACGACAAATGAAGGATGTGACGGCAATATCGTTTTTCGATTGTTGTGTAGGTATATTTAATAACACCAAGCAGCAGTCGTTTCTGGAGATATTTTTGAATGTAAACTATGCTGTAAAGGACAATATTCTCATTTTCGAATTGTTATACCCATGAGCACTATGCAACAAACAAATGTTGTCCGAGAATACAAATTTATTTTTTGCGTGATCCCTAAAATCGAAACCATTTTTTGGAGAAATTTTTCCAATTTCCTCTATAAATTTGGGATGTTAAATTAAATGTAAGTATGTGAACTGTACGGAGTACGTCAATCAATTGAAAAAAACGTTTATAACTGGCACGAAAAAGATGAAAAATATAAGAACACAATTTTTTTCAAAGCTGAGTAATTCCATGTGAAGCGATTACACAAACTTTTGGGATTTTTATAAAATTTTCCAAAAATGTACGGCGGAAAGGTAGTGAACGCTGCAATATTTTTTTAATTGTTTATCTTGAACTGAGAACTAGTAAAAAGACGTTCATTCACATTACACTCACGTCTAAGTGCAATAAAATATTAGAAAATTATGATTTTTTTCTAATAGAGATATTTGTTAAACAAATTGTGATGTTTCATTAGTATACTTTTGATGCCCACTTAGGGACGTATTTAGAAATATGTTTTTATTTATTGATAGCACTTGACTATATGTATCATAGTAATTCTATTATCTTCCGGATTCGGTAGAGATACGCGACTCTCCAGGAACGCTCACCCATTTGTTGGCGATTGGACAAAAGGCCACAGAACACACATTACAGAATAAATTCGTTATTCGCCCATACTATCCTTATGTGGAATCGACTTCCGCCAAATATCTTTCCCTCCAATTACGACATTCAGAGATTCAAAACAGATGTCAGCAGACACTACTCCCTCTTTCCTCCCTCCAATACCTGATCTTCCTTCCGTCAACGCAATGCACTGCATTTATAGGGGACATCCCCTGAGTGTTGGTTCAGTGAAAAAAAATGGAATGTATACACCTAATTTTACAGTTCTAGCTACAGCTGTTTGCTTTATTCCTAAAAGTACGTATCTGGAGAAATAATTTTGTTTTGCGCGTCTACGAAGTCTGAGAAAGTTATATTGATTTTACCCCTTTTGGTCCGCTTTCCCTAAAATTACAAATTTCCAAAAAAATCATTTATGTTGCGCGTCTGCGCTATCAGAGGAATGTACACGAGGAACTTTATTATTATCTATCTGCAGACAAAAAAGTACGAGTATCGAAAGATCGCATAATATTTCGAATCTACGCAACCTGTGGATGTAGCGTTTTATTGGTACCAATTTTATCCCTTTTCTCGCCATTTTCCCATAAAAGCAAAAAAAAAATAAAATTACCTTGATTTTGCACGTCTATACAGTCGTAGGAGTGCATATACCGAATTTCGTTATTCTAGCTGCAGCTATTTGGTCTGTACCAATTTTATCCCTTTTTCCACATATCCCCCTTAAAAGTACTAATTTTGAAATCACTTTAGTTAACGAGTACATGCTATTAGAGGGATGTACACACCGAATTTCATTATTCTAGATGCAGTTGTTTTGTTGGTACCATTTTTATCCCTCTATTTCCATTTTACCCCCTTAAAACTACAAATTAAAAAAACAAACTTTATCTTACGCCTTTACTCAATGGGAGGAATGTACGTGTTTCTAGCTGTTGTCGTTTAATAGGTACCATTTGTATCTCCTTTTCATCCCCCACAAATATTAATCGCTCAAAGGTACACGTTTACGCTATAACCCAATGTCCTTTTTGAAATGACTTTTATTGATTTTCTTGAAAATGGTTTAAATTAACGCATAAAGAGAGGAGCTAGAGGATTAAGATCTTTTACAAAAAAGATCCTCATAAAATTCCACAATATTGTTCTGACAATTAGAATTCCCTCAGACATTAACTTAGAACATTTTTGTCACCTATAATGCTCCCTCAGACCTTTGACCTACTGAAAAAGAAACTCAGACCAGCTACAAGTTTACTCTGCAAAAATGATCTACTCAGCACGTCCTTTCCTAAATATAGGGTCGCTACTCTGTTCCAAAAATGCTGTTGAACAGTGGTGTTAATAAAATTTATTTTACAAAAAAACGAAGACTTTTTTGTGTATAAAAATAATAAATAAATAATAAACAACACACATCTTCGGATGCTCTCTTTTTGCTGGGATTTTTTTTGCACAGTGCAACTATCGCTTGTGCTAAAGCTCATCTGAGCAGGTTGACATCGATGTAATGATATCTTAAATAGAGACACACGAGCCAAATGAGAAAGTCACTTTCCTTTCGGATCAACTGAACTCTGACGGGAATAATCATTAATATCACTACAAGAATTGCTTAATTTGTGGGGGGTATTCCGAATTGGACGTTTCCGCTTTTTTGTGTGTGCGAAGATTGGAGGTATTGTTTGGTGGTTTATGGTCTTCATAAATTTGTTTTATCTCCCAGGAAAAGAGACAATAACTGTCAGCCCAAAAAGGTGTGTCATTGCCAAAAATACAAACAAAAACGCACACAAACAATTTACGAGTATTCGTAAGTAAATCATGCACATACATATATACGTATGTATGTGTGGGGGGATATCAATGACAGCACCAAAGAACCAATAAAGTGATTTGACCACAAATTTAACGGGGCCAACACCACTAAGCTAAACGGGCCAACGCAAGACACCCGCCGAGGAGGCCGACAGCGCCGGACAAATTTCCTCCGTCCGACACTTTGCACTTCACACTTCGCACTTTCCATGTGGCATGGCTCGGCTCGGCACGGCACGGCTCGTAATGAAACGCACCACACAAAAGCCAATCAATCATTATCACAAATTATTATCAACAAAGCAGCATAAACTTTTCGATCATTTATTATGGACGCGCGGAGACGCACGTTCATTACATTCAGACATAGTTGGACAGACATTGGCGCACACACACCAATGATATGCCACATTTTGTGGCATGGCAGCTGCAGCAGCAACAACAAAGACAACAACGACACAAAGGATGACCGCCTATCTCCATGAATGGTTTGTATTTCAGTTAAGGTGACAAATATGTAATTAACATTATAACTCAAACGACAATACAATAAAATGTTTGTTAGTCCTATAAATTAACTTTGTGATTAACTGGCAACCAGCTCCCCCCCATACACACACATAAACCCATACACAAAAGCCCACACTTTCGTTGATTTCAGCCTCACGAAACATTCACTCACCGTCCTACATGTGCGAATATAGTTTATTAGAGTAGATTAAAATGTAACCGGTTAAACCGGGTTTCAATCTATCAAACGGAGCAGAAGTTTTATACGAATTGACTAGTGGATTTATAGGAATTCAATGTAAATCAATGAGCAATTTTCGAAGGTCTTACGGTTTAGATGAAAATGTCTGAGCCAGGAATATGTCGCAGTTGAAATATTGATATGAATACATTCATACGATTTTTTCCGGCGAGTCAGAAAACGTATTCTACGGAAAATTCTAAGAAAATTTCTCCAATATACCATGGGTCTATCAAGAATTCCTAGCCCGTGGAAATCGTGGTAAAAGTAGCGCACAGTTAAGTAACAAATGTCACAAATACATTTGCATCTTGAACCCAGACTAAATCAAATTGCTCGATATTTAAAATGGAATTCCTCATTAAACAACGTGTAGTTGACATCGGCTGGAAAATTTCCGTCATTACAGCAAATATTGCGTCATAAAAACTAACCATTTCAGCATAGATACAGCTAAAAAGATAGTAATTAGCGGACAAATTATGCTTTTTCGCCACAAACTTGTCATGAATTCGACTTTATTTACACAGAAAGTACAGATAACGAAATTGAATTTAATGTTTGTTCAAATTCAAATGTTTCAAAAAAATAATTACATTACAATATATTTGTCACTGCATATCAAACTGGACAAACAATTCACATGGTTCTGATTTTTTTTTTTCTTAAAAGCAGTTTTCTTTGAAAATGTTATGCGGGAGGTTATATGGGACGTATTTAAACAAATCAACGTAACCTTATAAAAATATACATATAATAAAAATAATACTTGCAACACAAATTTAATAATATTTCCTCCTTTCTAAGCTCAAAAACAATATTTTAAAAAAAATATGGACAAATTTTTAATTTTTTTACTAAAAAGCTGATTCCAAAATAATGGCCTTTTTGAACCCGACCCCTTTTAATTTATATAAAATTTTGTTCTTCTCGTTCATGCGAATTTTTTATGTTAAAATGTTGGCATTATTCAATGTAGTTTGTATTTTATGATTCGTAAAAGTTGGAATTTATAGTGTTTCTAGAAATATATGCACTACTTTAAGTTGATGCAACATCGGATTATAAAAGCGTAGTTATTATTACGACTGCTTTAAACGACATAGTAAATTGTCCACGTTCTGGAGGTACACTGATCAAAATTTTAAAATATATTTTATCCTTGAATATCCTTACATAACGTCATTTTGATATTTCGAAAATTTTGTCAGAAAATAGCCCTCAAACTTCTATAAAACCTGTCAGAATTTCCGGATTGGATCCCGATGAGATCAGGAGATATAAATATTTTATAAAAGTCCGATAACATCCGCTTATATGTTAACTAAAAGTTACTCGTGAATGCTGCAAAATTTAACTTTCACACAGAACCAGTCGTTGAGGGACAGTCAATAGAATGCAAATTTATTTACAAATGTCATTTATTTCTTGGCTGCAGACTACCACGATCATGATTTCGACCATGTCAAAAGTCTTGAAAAGACAGACCTACTTTAATACTACTTTAAAAATATGAATTTAAGGCAAACCTCAGTGATTTAAAAAATATATTTTTCGGATTTGCGAGGCGTTACTCACTTTGATTTAGAATAGGAAATAAGGGGGATAAAGCATATATTATTTTCTTTGTGGAAATTGTTTGCGTGATTTACGTGAATCACGCGTGATCAAAATTTATTTTACTCGCGTGAACGTGAGGAACGAAAAAATCTTCGTGCGTGATTAAATGTTTTCCTTCGTGAGCGTGCGTGAACGTGAGCCAATAATCACTCACGCGCCCATCTCTAGCCAGGACAATATCCCAGTTCAAATTTTGTTTTATTTTTAATAGCTAATGTACCGGAATTAATTATATGTAATTATACAACATCATTATATACAAACAATTAAGACGAATTAATTATATGTGAATAGATCAGATCATAGAAGTTATGATGCTCGTTGCAGACGCAAAAGTTTTTTTTTAAATCATGGTTTTCTTAATATTGATTTAAATAACGCGAAATGCACTTTTACAAACTATATAGCAGAATATTTTGTTTTATTTTGAATTTTAAAGAAGAAAGCAAAGCCTATTTGCCGGATCTTTTAATGTAGACTTTATTTTCTTTGTGTGAATGTTAGCCATTAAAAAAATAGAGCAAAACATATTTTATAGCTATTTTCGTATAATGGAGACTGTTCCCAAAATCACTTTTTCTAAGTGAAACTGAAATTCACTACATTTGTAGCCATCATAAGTAACTTTAATAGATCATATTTCCAAAATGAGAGTACCAATATTAAAGGTACCTTTACGAAAATTGAAATTTAAGTAAAATTTTACTTGAAAAAAATTATTTTTTTTGTGTTGATGTTATGAATCAGTACGGCTCAATGCACACAAAAATATATTATTTCTCAGCTTCGAGAGCTAGCCAGTTTTTTACGATTTTAGTGTTAATTTTATGACAAAAATCCCTAATAACTTTAAAATTTGTTGTCGTTGGATAGAGGAGGAGCCATTAAGTATTTAAGAAAATCAATTAATTTTAAAGAGGCTGCAAATTCCTATAAAAAAGAGCTTTCACCCAACAAAACATCACCCGATACTTCACGATATGCATATGTTATTATTACTTCTAAAATAAATATTTTTTGTTCTTATTTTGTTTTCTACGTAATGTAAGTGTTTTTTCAATAATTCGAAAATATTGGATATAAAAGTTACAATATTCATAGCCAAAAATACACAAAAAATACTAAAATTAATTAAGTAATAATAAAATAATGAAGTAAATAATCAAAAACTAATTAAATTTTATTTAATTTAATGAAATTTAAGTTCATTTATTATTAGAAATTAAATCAAAGATTATTTTTTAATTTACTCAAATTAGTTTTATTTACTCATTTAAACGACAGACGTATTTAAATTCAGTAACATTTTTAGACACAATATGCTCCGAAAAAAATTACTACTTCTATTTATTTTGTTATACTGGCATTATTTATTGAAAACAGTTTCTGCAACAATGCAGAAAAAGTCTACTTTTTGAAAGCTGCAAAAAACTAAACATGCCAGAATCTATGAAGGACTAGGATGTAGTAGAGTCATGCAGAATCGAATCATCCGCATGTCATGGTTGAAATAAGAGAAAGAAAATATTATTTTGTGATTTTACGTTATTGTGCGTTGCGATTATTCAGCAAAATCTCACCTCAGGCATATTATTTTTAAATCATGACATGTCGCCGTTGTATTTGAGTAATTTCTTCCAATCAAGACTTCTGACTAAAATTTTATTTTTCCTCTTTTTATGAAAACTATTTGTTTTTAATTGAATAAACTGAAGCTAAACTCGGGGTTTTCTATAGTCGATCAAACGATAGCAGTTGTTTCAAATACCGCAAAATGTTGGCTAAACCGTAAACCGGTTTTTTGCAAAAAGCGAGATTTTCCGACGACTCCAATGCACCTTCATGACTCCCCGCTTGCATGTTTGCTCTGTCAGTCACTTTGTGTGAAAGTCACATATAGAAAATGTAGTCCGGTAGATGATGTTGTCGTTTGTAAACGAGGGCTGTATTAAAAATGAACGCAAATTGAATAAACAATTGCAGCAGATACTCGATGAAGTGAAAGAGATGATTTCAGGCGCGTGAACAAAAACCTATTAACAATTAAAAATCAAGTGATAGGATCAATGGGGGTTCTAAACGCCATTTGCTCCTGCTCTCTCTTAGGAAGTTGTTCACATGACCCCATAATCGCAAGTTTCCACTGTATTTCGACTATCGATATTTCACAAAATCTTCCAATCTTGCCCTACTTTCTCAGCCACCCTCGTAGTCCAACGTACGGTGTCAGTATATTTTACTTGCCATGCTTTTAGTATGAGTTAAATTAATTGAATTAGCAACTTTGTGTGTGTACGTATGTGTGTCGGTACGCACGGCTGTATACTCTGACATTCTGAAACGAAAGGGTGTCGGTTTGTTTGTGTGGACTTTCATTATGATAACATTTCCTTGGGGTAAATTCTAAATAAAAAATTGTGTTCCAATGCAATTAGCAAAGTATAGATTTCACATTGGCCAGCGAACAACGAGTGACGGCGGCGCTGTGATGTTCTCGTCTACGAAATGGAATATCAAACTTTGATTTTAATGAAGTTTTAATAAAACAGAAATTACATTTATGGCTGTTAATTATTTGTAACATCCGAGGGTGGCTGGCAGATGCCGACCCCTTTGCACGAAGCACGTGAAAACGCCTTTAGGAGCCGCACAAAGTCTCCATGGAAACGACAGACGGCAAATTAATTCGAACTAGACAAAAATTTGTTAGCCTACAAAAATTTGGAAATGTGTTGCAGGACTATCATCGAATACTTGTAAAGTCATATCGTTGATTTGAAGGTGGTCGATTTTTTGTTGATTGGTAGTGAAATTTCGAATTAGTGACTTTATTGAAAGTCTACACTTAAAGAAAAAAGTCTGTTAATAACAGCAGCGATTTTCTGCTGCCTATCAGCAGGTAATTTTCTGCTATTACAGCAGTTTTTCTGCCATAACTGCAGTTTTTCTGCAACCTTGCATCAGCATTCGCACTGCTAAAGTCTGCTAAAAATGGCTGCTGATAATTAAATTATAAAAAGAGATAAAAAATAAGCCTTTATAATTTAAAAGCCTTTCAGATTGACGGCGAAAATGAATTTAGCTCGAATTTCATTTTATATTAGCTTGGGGCAATACGCGTATCATTAAAAAGACAATCACAATATCTTTCAATGGTAATAAATTCCCTTATAATAACATTTATTGTTGTGTTGTTAATAAAATTGTTAACTAGCTATATTGTTCTGTATATATGCTTAAAGTTTCAAGAAAACGTTTTTTTCTTCATTCCTAAAAACAGCAATTTCAGCAGATTCAAATCTACTATCTCTTTTTCAGCAGAAAGTCTGCCTTTGAGTGTACATTTAAGCATTTGAACTGCAAGCCTTCACATTCAACTTGACTTCAGCCATATAATGGGGCGTCCAATTAGGGCGTGTCGACATTGTTATGGCGGCGCAAGTCAAATGTTTTGTTCATTATTCAGTCCCTAAAGCCAAGTTAAACAATTGAGCAGTAGGGGTGGGATGGTGTTGTATGGGAATTTTAGGAGTTCAATCTGGATATGCTAGAACCCACCCGTTTTATGAGGTTCGGAAAAAAAATTCGTGAGCCAAAAAATGGTTGTGGTGGGGTGACTGTAAGAGGGAGCTCACCGGGGTCAAAGGTGAGGGATAATGGGTAAAAATACAACAAAAGCACCAAAACTGCCTCGGAGTCGTTCCCAGAGCGGTTAAAGTTGTTCCCACCTCTCTTACAATTTTTTCAAATTTTATAAAAAATAACTTTTGTATAGGAGTCCCCCCTAACGAGTGGAGATAGGAGGTATGTGTGTTCGAAAAAAATGTGGGGTAGAAATGGGGGTCGGTGTAATATTTTTGGGGGCTTTGGTGTATTTTTGGCCCTTTGACCCCGATGAGCGCCCTCTTACACTTACCCCACCACCCCCATTTTTTGGATCATGATTTGTTTCCCCACCTCACAAAATGGGGGATTCTAGCAAATCAAAATCGAAACGTCGTGCACTATCCCACCCCTATTGAGCAGCATATCCAAATGGCTGTTCCAAAAATGAGAGTTCATTATTGCCTCCTTTACGGGAGAGGCGGAAGACCTTAGTTTTGGGATATGGGAAGCCGCTAACCAATACGAGGTTCTCCAGATGGCAATGCATCCATAACGACCTACTGTTTTGCTCGTATTTAAGGCCGGCAGCATCATTGGTGCTTACTTCTTCGGAAACGATGTTGGTGACGACATCACCGCCAGGTTTAGGTAAATGCGGCCCTCCCTCCAAGTGACTGGCACTTGGGCCACATGAGTTTTGACAACTATTCGAAAAATGTTCCAAATATGCTGGTTGTACTTTAAGCTTACCTATTATAACCCATCGTTACAGATGTACAAAAGCAAAAGGATATCCACCAATGAGTTTAGAATATGAAGTCATTTCGATGAATCCAAACATAAACATTAAATTCAGTTAAAACAAAGTTATGCAAAAAGCTTTTGTTACGTTGTCATGGCAGAAATCCTCTCTCCACTTTAGCATAGGTCATAGGTTTGGATGGCATTCCCTTCAACGAAGCATCGCTTACTTTGACAGTCGATTAAGTCCGCCAGAAAGTTAACAATAATAATAATATAGCAATCTGCCTTTCGAGCACAACTATCCTAAGCGATGAGGCTCATTTGTACTCTGTAGGTCTTTGTTAGGCGTCGAAATTACCTTTTTTTGTTCCAGTGAACCCACAGTCAATTGCACTCTCCAACAAATTAGGAATTTTTGTATGGAATTTTGTGACGATCATTTTTGTAGAAGATCCCTCTCCCTTTCAAAGAGGACATTTTAGGATTAAAAAGTTCTACGAAAAAAAATTTCAGTGGGAGTCACCGAAGACACAAATTTTTCAAATAAAGCTCTTTACGCTTAAATTGCAAAATTACACGCCAACTTATACAACAAAATTATTAGGGTTGACACATAAAGAGAGGAGATCTTCCACAAAAATCCTCTTAAAATTCCACAATACAGTTCTGACAATGAGAATTCTCTCAGACTTTGCTCAAAATAATGATCCCTCGACCAAAAAATTCAAAAACGAAACTCAGACCAGCTGGACAATAAGTTTATTCTATAAAAATGATCTACTCAACATGCCCTTTCATAATTATATGGTCGTTGCTCTGTTCCAAAAATGCTGTTGGACAGTGTTATCAAAAAAAAAACGCTTCCACAAGGTCTCCCTGTTTGAGGCTGGGTAAATAATATATCTTTGAAAATGAGGCAGGTCAAGCAGTGAATATTACTAGTGCTCGATATCGTGGTATGACAACCTGGTTCTTATGTCTAAATTCGATCATGTTGATGTGGTTCCAACAAGAAGAATGTTTCTCTGAGACATTAACTCCCTTGGATTTCTATCCAGGTGTCGGCCTAAATCATTTTTGGCAAACAAATGGTTTTTCCCTCAATAATTCTTGTGCTCTTAGGCCCTTGTAGCTGTTTTTCAGGGAAAATTAAAAAGTGGACTTAATCCAGTTTGTCTTGCAAGCGACACAAATGTAGAATGTATGACATTCCACGTCCGTGTCCATTCCAATCGCAACAGACAGACCAACAGTAGTAGGTTGTCACTGTCCCTGTTGTTGTTGTTGCTGCTGCTGGCGCTAAGGGACTTTGGGGCGACAACGAGACATCAAATTGCTGCGGGTGATTTGTTGTTGGTTATTTCGCTTTGTAATCAACAAGTGTTATCGTCGGTTGCCTGTCTGCCTCTTCCACAATATCTCCTCTTTTATCTATTAACAATTCCAAAGGTTTCTATGCACAAATAGAATCCATTGTACGAATCAGTGAGCGGTGGGTGGCTGGTGGCGGCAACATAACAATGTTGTTTGTGCAACATGGAATGCCATCAATGCTCGTTGTTGCCACACACAGTTGAATGGTTCAGCTTAGCCAGCCAGCCAGTATGTCTGTCTAGGTGGGAGGGGGTTGGAGGTTCGGTTTTGCAAAGAGTCGATTATGGTTTAACACTTCATTTTGCCTTCGAACTCTCATCACTTCGACCCAGTCATCCATCTATCCATCCGCAAACACTTTTTTCTGCATATTTCTAACCCATTTCTCTCTCTCTAGTTGCAAGTTATTTGCCCCCATTCGTGGGCATACAAGCGATGGGGCAGAGTGTGTTGTTCTCTTGGCCAGTTCATTTTGTATATCTTTGCATGGATGAATGTTTGCTTTAATTAATTAACTGCAATATTTATTGCATTTTGCGTTTTTTCTCTCTCTTTCTCTTCCTTTGCCTCTATATTCTTTGATAAATGATGTTATTAAAACTCTTGTGTCCCCCAGAGATGTGACCATCCGACATTCAATCAGTCAACTCATCCTTTGATTTATCATCAAACCTTTCATTGTTTTACACATTCTCATTTGATGTATGATTTAATTAAAAACAATAAACAAAATAGAAACAATCAATATATCATTCTGTTCAGGCTTTTGTATGTAAGTAAAAAATAAATTAGTGTGGCCCACTAGCGGCAAGTGAAAGAACTAAAACTAAAATGACAAGTATATATAGAGGATATTAGAAAATTCGATTTTTTCAAATTTGGAAGAAGATTTGCAGAAGAATCTCATTTTAGTGGGCTACCCTAGTACACACATTTATGTAGGTATTTACTCTAGAAAAAATAAGTTTATGTGTTAAACGGATATGCCAATATTAACCACGTCTGTAAATTAATATTAAGATATGTGGTGGAATACTTGGAAGTAACGCATTTTAGGGCAAATCTGTCTAATCGGAATCATTAATCACCCAGGTAATTCTCCATCTTAGCACCACGAATTTTATTGAAGGTCCACTTTTCTCTCAAACTAAACAGAATTATACAATGTATTTCTATTCCATAATATATGTATACATTCTATGGTCAAATAATCAAGAATATTTGTTTTATTCCACTTAATTACGAAAAATCTTTAAAGAAATTGGTATATCGAATTTAGTTAAAGCTTATATTAAATACAAAAGTATTATGGGGTACCAGTAAATTCAATTTTATTGGTGAAATATTAACACACGCACTCGTTGGACTGGGTGCTGAGTTTGTCATTACGGTAGGAACTTCTTGAAATATCAATGTATGACCCTAGATATAATGAAGAAATGAAGAAGAAATGAATGAAGAAATCGTCTCCTTAATATGACAACAGCTTATGTGCCCATTAGAGCGTACCAGGTTACAAGTAAAAAAAAAAAAGTTCGCCGTACACCTTCGAATATGAAGTATTATTGAAAGGTAGTTTCAAAAAATTTTTTTTTATTTTTTTATGCCGAACGTAGGGGTCGCGCTTTTACATTTTTCTATATAACTTCTGCATTTATAAACGGATTTTAAAGTGTGATACATCGTGATGTTTTTGTCTCGACGAGGCCGATTTTTTTGTCTTTGAAGTCATTGAGCTCAAGCACCCCGTTCTGGTACTTACCCATCATATCTCAGTTGCTACTACCCTAATGTACCACTCTAATATCAGAAAATTAAAGCTCGCATAAAATCATGAAACTCTTCCTAACGAAGTATGTCGATTTTCCCAGCAGAAAAAGTGTTAAACTATTTTTTTCTTATTTTACCGAGAGCATTGCATGTATTTATAAGTTGTTCTTTGTATCTTCGATGTTTACAGTCGGTTGTCAAAGTGTAATACATATATTGGTGTTTTTGTCCCGCACATAACAGGTTTTCAGTTTTTAAAGTCGTTGACCTCAACAACCCCCTTCTACTATTTACGCATCATATTTCAATTCTTAGAACAATAAATATAAAAATTAAGGTACAATTAAAATTTTAATCAACCATATTTCGACGCGATTCAAGTTGGGTGTATTTTTGGCGGCTCTCAAGTTTAGAAAAGATGTGGCCCATGCGTTGCTCATCGGTGACCGCCATAGCTGATTCATGCACAACATGAACAAAACGCTCGGTGTTTTGAGAATGGCATGGATAATCTGTGAAAATAAATGAGTTCAGCAAAGAAAGCAATCAAATTAAGTTTTTCTTGTGCTAACCTGGTAAATCGATAATTTCTTCTGAAAATTGGAATGCTTCTAACTGTTCTTGCGAAGAAAACTGCAAGCATGGCGGCTCAGTCAATTCAAATTGTTTCCAATCGATCATATTGAAATATCAATATCAAAATTGATAAAATTATGAACTGGTGGACCGAACATTTGTCGAATGCTTCCCGTGGCTTCATTGCGGGCTGATAAAATCTTATCATAGGCATCTGAACGCACTAGTTGATCTGGGTCTGTTATCATCGATAACAAAATATTTTCAGGATGAAAAAAATATCCGTTATTTTCAATGAACGGACGGATGACCTCTTGAATATCTTTTGGCAACTGACGAATCCAACATATATAAAGGAAAACATTCCGACTTCCGTGAATTGCCAGTGGTTGGCTTTTTACAAGAAACCAGAATGGTGCATACACTTTCACAACGAACTGAGCCAGTTTTCTCAATACCATCGAGGGTTGCGTACACGTCATATAAAAGCGCAGAATTCGAGAGGCTGTTGTTAGCCAGCGCGCTTTGCAAATAGCTCCGGGCTTCTCGCTGGCTAATTTTTCCAGGTCCTTTCTGTTTTCCAAGCAATGATCTTAACAGCGCATTAAATGGTAACTCGTTGAAGTGGAAAAGGCACACGAACCACTGCAGCGGTCTCTGTAAATGGCGTTCCATTCTCACAATGACTCCACTTTTGTACCCAGTGTTGGTAGCAGTTCCATCGCAACTTATGGCAACTAAGTCATCCAAATTGAAGTTTTCACGACTCAAGTAATCCACGATGCTCCTCTGGATCCCCAAAGCAGAGCTATCAGTGGGCGTAGCATAACCAATGAATTTGGAATCAGGCTCTTTTACAATGGTGATGTGTTCTTCATTTAAAACAATATTTCGCGTCACATTTGCCTCGGTTACTTTTTTCAAAGTTGGCTCTTTCTTGCCATCGAAAGAGATACACTTTAATAATTGATGGCATTTGGCCGCCGCTTTTGCTTCCTTACGGAACTTCACACGTTCTCGAAATATTTTATTTTTATTGATGATAAGCCCTTCAAAGAACTGACATATATTTTCGGCTGTTTCTGCAGATAACTCTTCTTTGGCTTTTGCGGCAATAGACAATTTTAAATCTTTTATTAACATGGTCGCAAGCAAGGCACCGTAGCGAACTGAAGTATCGCTGCGATCCAAAGCCGAACTAAAATTACGCAAAGAAATGTCCGCCACCGTAAATGTTGTTTTAATCTTCTCTGAGGAATCGCCAACATTTTCTTCAAATTCTAGCTCTTCATCGCTGCCTGGTTGATACCCAATACTGTTGAACTCGGTATATACCGCTTTTGATGGTGCAACAATTGAGCACGTTTGAACACCGCAATTTTTCATCGACATCATATGATAAACATTATCCAAAGTCATCAGCCGTGGACCCCATTGATCGATGAAAAAGTCTTTCGCATCGTCTGGGATTTTATCAGAGGCGGTGCAACTGCATGGAACATTTCTTTCTATGCCACACTTACAAGGCGAAATTGAGAACAATTTATTCCACTCATTTACATTGCATTTCAATGGACTTTTAACCAATTTATAGTAATCGTCTAGAAGTTTATCCAACCGTTTACGAACACCTGATACCGATATAATTGGAATGCCTGCCCGCTCCCATAAAAGGGTAATGCTTCTGAAAGCTTCTTGTTTAAAAGCACTCAATTTTCTATTGGGATTAGTGTTATGCCGCAGATACAAGAAATAATTAATAACATCGTACTTAGTCGGTAACATAGTGTTGTTTAATGCACTGATCGTAAAAGACATTTTTTTAGTTTTTTTATCGTTGTATAATGGAAATTTAAATATTTAATAATGCTTTGTTGAGCCACCAACGCCTTATTACTGAACTAATTTCTTCTATTGTTACAATAAAATATAGACCGTTACTTCACAGGTAAAACGATTTGCAATAGGGAAACAATGTGACAAAGTAGTTTTGCTCATGTTGTGCATGAATCAGCTATGGCGGTCACCGATGAGCAACGCATGGGCCAAAAACACCAATATATGTATTACACTTTGACAACCGACTGTAAACATCGAAGATTCAAAGAACAACTTATAAATACATGCAATGCTCTCGGTAAAATAAGAAAAAAACTAGTTTAACACTTTTTCTGCTGGGAAAATCGACATACTTCCTTAGGAAGAGTTTCATGATTTTATGCGAGCTTTAATTTTCTGATATTAGAGTGGTACATTAGGGTAGTAGCAACTGAGATATGATGGGTAAGTACCAGAAGGGGGTGCTTGAGCTCAATGACTTCAAAGACAAAAAAATCGGCCTCGTCGAGATAAAAACATCGATGTATCACACTTTAAAATCTGTTTATAAATGCAGAAGTTATATAGAAAAATGTAAAAGCGCGACCCCTACGTTCGGCATAAAAAAATAAAAATTTTTTTTTTGAAACTACCTTTCAATAATACTTCATATTTGAAGGTGTACGGCGAACTTTTTTTTTGAGGTACGCCCTAGTGCCCATAGCCTATTTCATATTTAAACTCTACATCACTGGATTTATATCTGGCTAAAATTTGGTTAAATTCTATCGTAATCGTAAGTCCATCAGTGTGTAGAAATAAATTCAATATATCAGAAAAATGGTGTATAACTTTGGAATTACATAACGTCGTGAATCCACTCCAAATTTTGAGGTTTGAATTTGACAAAAACTTTAAACATGATTATCTCAAAACGCCCAAAAAATGTAGGCTATTGTCATATTGAAGGGCCGAAATTATGAATGGGACAGAGATAAAAATATGGACAAGAACGAGTGTTGAAGACGGATCAGGAAAAGCCATATTTACAGGAAGCATGAAGAGTTGAAGCGGGATGATACATTAACATTACATTAAAATGGACGGGAGCACTGACGAGGAAAGAAGATACGAATGGTGTAATAAGGAAGTTTTGCAGGAGCAAGACTATGAATCACGAATTGGAGCGGAAACGAGCAGAGCAAAGTGTACACTGAAACTTTTCAGAAAAACAGAAACTGAATCGAACTGTTGAGTCAGAAACAATGGCATAACAATTATTTCGGAACCAGGAATTTATTATTAGGCGGGAAAAATATAGGCCACAAAATTGGGAAATATTAAAAACTTACTTCGAAAGTAGTGACTCTTTAACGCAAACTGTAAGAAATTTACGAGGAACATTTTCGAGAAGAGATCGATTCATTTTCATCTCGGAGCGATGTCAATAAGCAAAATTGCCGTATATGGGGTTCAGAAAACCCACCCGTGACTATTGAGAAGCCAATGCATCCACAGCGAGTCACTGTTTTATGTGGATTTTGAGCTGACGGCATCATTGGGCCATGTACTGAAAAATTGGGTTCATCGGATGAGGTACTGCCAAGCTAGTCCTGGTAGTCATATTAATGATATTGTGTTCCATTATAATAATTATTAAATATTAAATGACAAAGTTCAACCTTTCCAACGAAGCCAGAAAAAATTATCAATACCTTTTTTCACCGATTCTAATTTAAAATTTTAAATGGCCCATCGTATATGTTGAAAATCAGGAGTAATGGAAGTGATTGGCTACTGGAGGAGTAGGAACAAGTATCCGAAGTTTACGTACGATCAATGTCTTGAGTCAAGATGTTGAATTTAGATCAGGAACAATGGTAATGACTGATAGATCGGAAAACAATGGTATATCAGGAACAAGTGGTTAGGCGGGAACAATTTGTTGAAATAATAAAACAGGAGCAATGGCAATGACTGAATTATGGAACACGAATCAGGTATGGAAAATAGACTTTCCAGATGTGGCGATTTGTCCCCACCTATGGCGTTTTTATGATGGTCAAAAGGACACAAAATATGAAATGTGAGATATTAGAAGTACTTTGATTTGTATTGTGCAGGGATATTGTACTAGCTCGTTACTATCTTTATATATAAAAATGAATCTGTGTTTGTAAGTTTGTGGGTTTGTTTGTTCTTTATAGCAGCCTAAACTACTGGACCGATCTTCTTCAAATTTTCATAGTATGTTCATACTGAACCGGTGGTGAAAATAGCCTATATAAATTTTCGATATTTTCAGTGGGCGTGGCACCTCCCACACAATTTGGGGATTTATTCGTTTTTTATAAATTCGCATATTTGGAGTACTGTTGCAGCTAGAGTCTTGCATTTTTGTGAAAGTTCACTAATTGTTTGTCTACACTGTTTTGACAAAAATAGGCGGTATTGGAAAAGTGGGCTTGGCACCTCCCATACGAAATTGAAACCTATTATTGAATATTGCCACCTACAGTGCTGAAATTTTGTGTAAGTGCATCAATGTGTGTAGTTGCGCCAAAAATGGGCGGTCTTGTAAAAGTGGGTGTGTCCCTTCCCATACGAAATAAAAATCAGTTTTAGAGTATATTCGACATCGAGCTGGGCGGGAAGAGACCGTGATCCTTCCTGTTTTAGAGTATATTTGACACCGATACTCCTAAATTGTTGTGTGAGTTAATTTAGTTGTAACCTGTTTAGACAATATACAAATGGGCGGGATTTGAAAGATGAGAACATTTTGATTTGAATTTTGCACAATTACACGTTTTATTTGGAATTTCTTAGCACAGTAGCAAAGAAAGGTTACAAAAAAAAGAAATATCCATTTGTCAAATGCCGACTTAAGTCAAGAAAACGTAAAATATATAATTTTTTTATTTTTTGTGTTGTTTGATTTGAACGATTTGATTGATTTTCTATGTGTTTTGAATGTAGTACATTCGAATTTCTGATTAAGTAATTTCTACTTACGAATGAAGTTTTTTTTGGTAATGGAGGAGAATCACACTCAACCCAAAATCAATTTGATTAACGTTATGTTCTTCAATGCTCTCCATGGAACATATCCAATTCTTTAGTATCTCAGGAAAGTACCTTGATTGTAATTGGTACATATGTAAATTTCCGACCACGAGAAAAAAATTTAATTTTACTGTTTGTTTTATTGCCTGGCGAAGCGGGCGGGGGTGAAGCGGCCGGGCTAGTATTATATAGAATGTAAATTTATTTAAAAATGTCGCGGTGACATTTATTACTTCTTTGCTGTCTTTATATGATTTTGATCGGTAACGGTTTTAAGTCAAAAAAGAAACTGTAATAAAGATTGGAAAAATAAAATAGCATCGACAAAGAGAAGCATTGGAAAGAACAATAAAGTATTTAATAATACAAAAAAATAAATAATTTTGCTCCAGATTCGTTCTTACTCAAACCCAGTAAAAATTGCGGCAAAATATTTTCTTTATCCATTTAAACTATAAACGTACTTAAATAAAACCTACGTTATTATACTCCAGTGTAAAAATAATGTGTGCGTCAATTTCAACACTTTGAGCTGATATTTCATTATTATCCTATCCATTTGAAAACATTATATTGTGTAGAACTGCAATTTTGAAGAAGGAGCTTGTTCTCTATACATGATTATCAAAATATTCCTTGACTAATCAACAAATCATTCATAATTTGTTCTTTTTTTGATCTAATTCTTTGAAATTTAACAACATTTTCATATTCGGGAATCTTTGGAGATTTTTCATGACTATTTTTGGGAAAAGGAAAAAAATCATCTGACAGGCCTAATGGAAGACCGAAATGGCGAAGACACTTTAAAGTGGAACCATTGAAGAGAATGAACCGGGAACCACATGTAGAAACAAGTGCAGCAGCAGTGGTATAGCAGAACATATAATAGAAAATCTGGAATGCATTTGTTTTTCGATAATTACATGTGAGTTCTCTGAACCCCAGATCCACAATTTTGACAATTAACGATGTCGTACAGGTAAAAATGAGCTTCGTCGCTGATGATGATTTTATTCAAAAACCAAAAAATATATCTTGTGTCCGAGACCTTATAATAATAGTCCGATAACAAAATATTCTGTTATCTAATTTGTAAAGGCTTTTAAGCGCTATTCAAACAAAAATTAAACAATCAAGATGTGAACTGGGATTTTGTCCTGGCTGGTCAGGACCGTTTTGCATCTATATTTTACATAATACAAATTTATTTAAAAATGACATTATGACATCTGTGATTTAAAAAAAATTGCGTCTACAAAGAATGACATTAATTTTGACATTGTTATTGCTAATAAAAAATAATTACAATAAATCAAAAAATTTCCAATTTTTTGCTATTAAAATTGAAACAAAAAGATTGTTTCCAATTTTTTTGCTATTTTTTTTTTTGTTTTTTTTTTCGCGACAACAAAAAATAAAAAAAAATCGCCACTCTTTGGAGACTGTTTCTGTGTAATATTCGCAACATTTGTAGCCATAACAAGAATCTTCTATTGAACATATTAAAGGGTATTACAAATACATCTTATAGTTTATTGCGAAATGTCCTTGATTAATTCCGTAGCCTATTGAAGTATTCCTGTATAGAATTTAAGTGTTTCCGTATAAAATTAAATATGAACTCCTTAGGGAAATTCCTCCACTCACAATAAAATGAAAAAACTCAACGCACTTCCCTTATGCATTGCCTATGTTTCCTCATATAGTGGAACTAACCTTGTGTGCAGATCTCTAACAGCAAGATCAGCCTTTATTGTATGAATAGAAAGTTCGTCTCACGTCATCGCATTGTGTATAACAACAACAATATGTGCAAATATAAACACATCTCTCTGATAGTTTCACTTACACTCAAGTGACCATTTTAATGTCCCCCACAATGAATATCCGCGTGTGTCAATCATCGTCTGTCAGACAACTTTGCAACACTGGCACAGAGTTGTACTCCAAACATTGTTGACAATTGCTCAGCGTCATTTGTCAAAATGCCAACACTTTCACTGCATTTTAATTAATTTCTGCGAAAAAAGATCATTCAAAACAAAAAATGCCAACTCATATTTAAGTGGCAGATCGTTTTAAGTGGTAGTTATTAGTTCGCTTGACTTGTTTTAATCTTAACAGATGGCGGTGTTGATATTAAATGCTGAAGTCTAATGTGATATTAGCATTTAATTATCTCTGATCTGGTTCATGGGAGGGTTTCACTTACATCGTTTAGCTTATTCTGTGCTTTCAGATTTCAATGAATTCTGATTCACTTGCTATAATTATGAGTTTAGTTGGAAAAATTGAAGGTGTTAATTCAATTAAGATTAAATAAAATTTCCACTTATTCGATATATCGAAAATTTCCACACATTTATGAATTAAAAATTACAACAATAATTACAGAGTATGTGGCTTGGCTGCATAATGTTTATATGGGGAATTTATTCGCCAGAAGGTTAAACAATTTAACGTCTAATTATTTGCATTTAATTATGTGGAGGAAAACTACAGATGATGTTTTAAATACGAAAAAACAGTTAGCCAGAAATGATATAATATGTACGTACTTCCATTTAAAAGGTGTCAGTCAAGCCAAAAAATAGTTTACAAATTTCTGGCATAACGAACTTTGATATTGAGATATAAAGGGTGATTTTTTAAGAGCTTGATAACTTTTTTTTTAAAAAAAACGCATAAAATTTGCAAAATCTCATCGGTTCTTTATTTGAAACGTTAGATTGGTACATGACATTTACTTTTTGAAGATAATTTCATTTAAATGTTGACCGCGGCTGCGTCTTAGGTGGTCCATCCGCTTAGTCCAATTTTGGCATTTCCACGTTTTTGAGTAACAGAGACCCAATTGGTGCGAACGGCGACGAATCGAAAATTGGTGGTCATCATTAACACTGGCCGATACAGCTGCGATATTTTCTTCAGTTCGCACTCTACGTAAGCGTGTTGGTGGTTTAATGTCCAACAATGTAAATTTGGTGCGAAATTTAGTCACAATAGCCCGAATAGCCGCTTCAGTGGGTCGATTAAACTGACCTTAAAATGGAAGCGCGCAATGAACTTTCTTAACAGAGCACGCATTTTGATAATAAAATTCAATAATTTGCAAGCGTTGTTCGTTTGTAAGACGATTCATGATGAAATGTCAAAGCATACTGAGCATCTTTCTCTTTGACACCATGTCTGAAATCCCACGTGATCTGTCAAATACTAATGCATGAAAATCCTAACCTCAAAAAAATCACTCTTTAGTACAAACTGATAACAAAACTGATCTACTTTTTAAATATTTATGTTTAATTTCGGCATATTTTACTAATTAATTAACACATTGATGTTTCTTTAGAAATTGCAATTCATTATAATTTCCTCGGTGTCCCATGTTATGCACTATTCCTTTTTTTCTAAATTTGTTTTATCAACTTTGTACGTTCTGCAATAAATATGTATGTCGAATCCACATGGGGTATCGTATCGACATTTGTATCCCTCTGTATGCCAATATATACACACACACATCCATACTTACGAAGAAGCATGTTATTGATGGATTTTGGAAGACAAATATGACAGCTGTCAAAGTTGTGCGGAGAATATTATTATTATTATTAGCCGGGCACCAAAGCATGCCGGATATCTTAAGAAACATTTTCATTGAAAGTGACAGCAGCATATGGAAAAGAAGAGTGACTGCCTATCACAACCAAATTGACAATTTCGAAACAGTATCGTTCGTGGATACACTTTTTCCGCAGAAAAGTACCTGCAGAGGAATTTTATTTGGGATCGTTGTTTTTCTTTCATAAGAAATCTTCATTATATATTCACATATGTATTACATTAGCTTTAGTGGTTTGAGAGACCAAATTCAATTGCATAAGTTTGTAACGATTGTCAATGATCTGCCCAGCAAAAATATCATTACCCAGTAATATTACATGTGCGACAAATTTAAAAGTCTCCACTACTTATAATTCGAAAGTAAGCAATCCGTAATATCGGAGAATGAGATTCATAGCAGAAGAATATTGGGTTGTACATTTAGTTATTTTTAATCCCAGTAGGGGAAAATACTTGTAGATATACAGTAATCGGTAGGCTGTGGCGGTTGTATTTATTGTCAATCACAAAATTATAATGGATTCCATATCCGGTTTCTGGTTTTAATAAAAATCGGCCCAGCGCTCACAATAAAGTGTATAAATTCAACATTATTATTTTGTTTGTTTAAGGGTAAAAAATGTTAAAGCCTTGAAAGTGTTCTTCAGGCGACACTTATTTACTAAAGATATTTTGAGATACTTGTAAAATGAGGGAAATTATTTAAAACAAAAAAATTTCCCAGGACCTAAAGATTTATTTTGATGGATAAAATATTAAAATTCTAATCTTGGTTCAAGGTACCTTTACTAATTGGGCTAAAATATTGGGAGTATTAGTGCGATTACGCGCGGTTATACGCTAAACTAAAAGTAATGTCATAAAATCAACACAAAAAAAATATGGATATATTTTTTAGTTTTTACTAAAATTCCGAAGGTACCTATAAAATTTGAACTCTCATTTTGGAAATATAGGCCCGACAACATCCCCTAGATGTTCAATTAAAGATAATTATGATGGTTACAAATGCTGTGAAGTTCGCATTCACATAGAAAAAGTAGTTCAAAGTCTGTTAAAAAGTGAATTTTTCAGCAAAAAACTTTGTTTGTTGGCACGAAAAAAGTCATAAAAAATTAAAATTTTGAAAAATTTTAGTTTTTTGAAAACGTCTACAAGTAAAAGATCTATGGATTAATATAGAAGTGATTACCTTTTTTGTAGAAGCAAAATAATTTAAAAATTAATTAAAGAATTCCTTTGTGCTGAGCGTCTATAGATTTAGAGGAATTTAAACACCTGTTAGGTATGTATTGTTTTTATCATCCTTTTTCCCATTTTATCCCTTAAAAGTAGGCATTTGAAAAAAAAAACACAATTTATTTTACACGTCTACACAATTATTCGTGTTTCTAGCTGTTGTCGGTTGGTTAGTACCATTTTTGTCTTATTTCGCCCCATAAAAGCATGTATTTAAAAAAACCGGCGAGGGTACGGGACGCAGGAGAATTTAAAAAAATTGTGATATTCTAAATTTGTGCGAAAAAGTTCTTCGTATTTAAATTAGTTTCCGTTGGATTGATACCATTTTTACCCCATTTTCTTATTTTGTCATTAAAAGTACGAAATTAGAAAATCTATTTCGTTTTGCGTATCTACGCAGTCAGAACACATGCGTCGAGTTGCATGATTTTAGGTGCAGTCGTTTGGTTGGTACCATTTTTATTTCCATTTGCTCCTAAAAGTTTCTAAAATTTCCTTTATGTAGATCGTCTACAGAGTCAGAGATATTTAAACACTGGGTTTAGCTATTCCAGCTTCAGCCTATTTTATTCCTTAAAAGTGTGAGATTGAAAAAGTCGATTTAATTCATACCCCTTTTGTACTATTTTACCCCCTAAAGCATGGACTTTGGTATATTTTTTGGTACAGCGTAAGTGGACATTTCGTACCAAATTTCGAAAGAATTGAGGCAGAAACTTTCAAAAAATGTGGTGGTATTCCAGTCCTAGTTTTCCCCCATTTTAATTCCCAACCGATCTGCAACTAAAGCTGAAA
This sequence comes from Polietes domitor, assembly GCA_947397865.1. Lineage (NCBI taxonomy): Eukaryota > Metazoa > Arthropoda > Insecta > Diptera > Muscidae > Polietes > Polietes domitor. Next base: position 99,021,844 of record OX377622.1, on the reverse strand, counting down.
TTTTTAAAAATTAGTGGTATTTCGTCCATTTTCCCTCCGGCCCAATTTACCCATTTTCAATCCCAACGATCTTGAACTATTAGGCATATGTAAGGCAAATTTTAACCCCATTGGCGCATTTTGTTTGTAATTTAGCGTGTTTTCCACAGACAGATAGACAGGTTAAATCGTCTTGGGATTTTACCACGACCATTAATACTATATATATACACTGACTCAAAAAAGTCTCCGTACAAAGATGGTTGCCGTAAAACCTGTTAATTTATGAACACATTAGTAGTATATGATGCTTAGGTTATATTTTATTTTAAAGGTACATATATCTGCGAAGTTTTTTTCAAAAAAACTTTAAAGGAAAAAACATAAAAACAAGAAAAATTTTATAAAATGATAAAAAAAAACATAATTCAAGGCCAAAAAAGTCTCCGTACATTATAGCATTTTTCATCGAATACTTTTAAATTTTCCATGGTATCATATTAAAATTAAAACTAGTAGGTTGTTGGTCCACCTTTATTAGTAATTACAGCATTAAATCGGTTTTTCATAGAATGAACAAGTTTGGTTGTGGTTTCTTGGTCTATTTTATTCCACTCATCCATTATTGCAGTTTTCAGTTGGCTTTTGTTGGTTATATTGTGTTCTCGAATCTTTTTCTCTAAATGATCCCATAAGTGTTCGATTGGGTTGCGATCTGGTGATTGGGCGGGGTGATTTAACGTTTTCGGAACATTGTAAAGCAGCCATTCCTTTACCACTCTAGAGGTGTGTTTGGGGTCATTATCATGTTGGAAGTAATAAATTGGCCCCAAACCCAATTTATTTGCACTTTCTTTCAAATTTTCTTTTAATATATTTAAGTACAACATTTTGTCCATTGTATGTTCAACGAAAACAAGATTACCCACGCCTGATGAAGCCATACAACCCCAAACCATCACATTCCCGCCACCATGTTTTACATTTGGTGTCAAATTTTTCGGATCCATTTCAGTATTCGGCTTTCTCCATACCATTCTGCGTCCATCGGATCCAAATATATTGAATTTGCTTTCATCGCTGAAAATTCTTGATCCCAAAACGAAAAATCTTTATCAATGTGCTCGAGGGCATATTCCAACCTCTTTTGCACATTAGCTTTTCGAACATATGGTTTTTTGCGGCTCACCCGACCATTGTATCCATCAGTAGATTTAAGATTTCCAGCAATTGCACACGCACTAATTGGCAAATAAATTGGGTTTGGGCCACTTTATTACTTCCAACATGATAATGACCCCAAACACACCTCTAGAGTGGTAAAGGAATGGCTGCTTTACAATGTTCCGAAAACGTTAAATCACCCCGCCCAATCACCAGATCTCAACCCAATCGAACACTTATGGGATTATTTAGAGAAAAAGATTCGAGAACACAATATAACCAACAAAAGCCAACTGAAAACTGTAATAATGGATGAGTGGAATAAAATAGACCAAGAAACCACAACCAAACTTGTTCATTCTATGAAAAACCGATTTAATGCTGTAATTACTAATAAAGGTGGACCAACAACCTACTAGTTTTAATTTTAATATGATACCATGGAAAATTTAAAAGTATTCGATGAAAAATGCTATAATGTACGGAGACTTTTTTGGCCTTGAATTATGTTTTTTTATCATTTTATAAAATTTTTCTTGTTTTTATGTTTTTTCCTTTAAAGTTTTTTTGAAAAAAACTTCGCAGATATATGTACCTTTAAAATAAAATATAACCTAAGCATCATATACTACTAATGTGTTCATAAATTAACAGGTTTTACGGCAACCATCTTTGTACGGAGACTTTTTTGAGTCAGTGTAGGCCCTTCAGGGTGTGACAAAATGACAAAATTAACACCCTTCTATGGTGGATGGTATAAAACACCGATTGGACCAAAAAAACATATTTACTGCAATTAAACGAAACGAACTTGGTCATTCTGTGCAGTATATAAACGGCATCTCTGCAAAAACAAACGCCATATCATACGATCAACAACAATCTCAATATGTAATTTAATTAATTTATATAAACCAGCAAAAGACAAACTTATTTGCAAAACTATAATTTCCCAATTTTAGTCACTCTCCTTGCGGTGATGAGTCAAAGTAAAAAAATAACTAGAACCTTGTCGTGGCCTAGTCTAAACCTCCACAATTTTAGTTTAATTCCATGGCGAGATTGAGATTGAAAATCCTAAATCATCCAACCCACATGAATATATTCAATCAGAAGGATTAAATATTGATTCGATTCTCTGGCCAAATAAGAGATAAGCAGGGATGGCGAGAAAGAAAATCATTAAAAAAACAAACACATACACAACCCACGCAATCATTGCTGTAAACGGCAGTGACGCTGACAAACGGGGAACAACGCAAAACAGGAAAATTTGTGTGAAATTTAAGAACGTCAATCACCCAGGCACAGCCACACACGCACCGTTATTTACGTCGTCCAACGCAATTGCACATGCAACACACTGAATGTCAATGTGCAGCCAAAACAGCAACAACAACGACGATGACAACAACAGCAACGTCAACCAGCATGAGACTGCCACGAAACAAACGACAACGACGACGACAACAGAAACATCCATATCCACTCTGAGCCTGAGTTCGAGTACGAACGAGTGTGAGTACGAGTATGTAATCATCACATTCTCTTACATAAACGGACAACAATCCGAAAAGAGAATCCTTATAAGGAAACTTGTTACAGACCAAAAACAGCAGAGCAACACACACGAATGGACAAAACGACCAGCGACGAAACAGACTTCACGTTAAGAATGACAACGGCAACAGCACAGTGGTTTGTGAACCTTCAGTTTAGCTTACATTTCATCATTGATTTACATTCTATTGCAATAGTAAATATAAGCAATTTGGTAATTAGCCAGGAGGCTATGCCAATTCAAAACAGACTTGACTGTAGGTCCAACGACTAAATTTTCTTGCCAAATTTAATAAAAGCAAATTTGTTGAGATTTATACCCTTAGGATGGAGTCTATATTAATTTTGTCATTTCGTTTGTATCAAAATATTCATCGGAACCCTCATAATCATGATAAAATTCTAAGACGATCCGTCCATCCATTGAAAGCACTATACCTTGCGCACGAAATGAATTTCTTCCCCCCACCAAGGACTGAATACATATTCAAATGTGATAAATACCTTCGCGAACATTTTTTAAATTCATACTTTTAGAGGGTAATGTTTCCATAGCTGCGACAACGGCCGTTCAGCTCTAATAAACCCACAACACCGGACCATTGGGAAGCAATTACTACACGACATTGACGAGACATCGGAAATTTATATTAGAGATCTAAAATGAAATGGGACAAAAGGGATAAAATTGGTACAACAAAACGATAATAGCAAGAAACACGAAATTTGATCTCTACATCCCTTTAGTGGCGTAAACTTGTAAAACAATTTGATATTGAAAAATCGCTGCGAAGCCACCTGAATGAAACCTTTAGACAGGGTGGAAATCATGATAGTGGTTGTCTGCAGCCAAGTAATAAATGTCACCTTGCATTCTATTAAATATAGATGCAAAATGGTCTTGATCCAGGACAATATCCCAGTTCAAATCAAATATTGATTACAGACCAAAAAAAAATACAAACGAAAAAACTAAAATAAATTGATATTTCTAAATTTTTAATTTTAGGTGGTAAATGGGAAAAAGAGGGCTATAAGTGGTACGACCATACGGCTGAAGTTAAAATCATCATAAAATAAAGGATCTTTCAGTAATTCGTACATGTAGGAAAGAATGGGACGACAGAGGCTAAAAATGGCATCAACCAAACTGCTGTGTCTACAATAATGGCATTCGGTTTATACGATCTTTTTGAGTCAAAATAGGGAAAAAGTGAAAATCTACATGGCTGCATGTCGAAATGGCTTTGAATGTGTAAATACTGTTTATGACAATGCATTTTCTAATATTTATTCTTTTAGTGGAGAACGGGCCGAAAAGGGTATAAAATGATACCAACAAAAAGCAGCGCCTAGAATTGATGTTTACATTTATCTGCATAGACGAACAAAATAAGGTGATTATTAATATTGGGGCACATTTTTGAAGATTGCTGCCTTATATTAACTTTTTGATTACATTTGAATTATATACATATGTATGTAGTTTTATAAATAGTCGATAAACATTGATGTAGAATCGTCCTATAAGTGGGCATCGTTTTTACAATTATTTACATTTTTTTTCAATTTCGTAATAATGAAACATTATTATTTAAAACAGAATGTATAATTGATTATGGCAGTTTGTAGAGTAAACAAATATCACAATTTGCAGGTAGGTTATCATAAGTTTCCTAATATGATACCATTCTTATGTGTCTCTACTCTGCCTACAATATGTGGTGTTGACGTGGTTGGAAGATCGGCCATATGATCGACATCACCTGATGGTCTCCTCTAGACTCCGTCTAGGGGAGACCAACAGTGCCATTATCCTAATGGAAACCTGTTCATGTGGAATGCTTGGATGTGGAGGGTATATATGATTTGGCCGATCGAACTTAATGCTTGTTTAATTCAAATATGTTTATAAGGCTTTAAGAATATATAAGGAAATAAAAAATAACCATTTATACTCCTAAATAATAAAATATATACGCAATTTTTTTTTAATTACATTATATTTCATTAGTAAATATTACTTAGGTTGTGATAATTATTTTGATTACATTAATTCATCTCTAATTCAGTTTCTAATTAAATAAGACTTGATAACTAAACTGCGACAACAAAATCCTAAACAAAAAGTTAAATTTTCACTCCAAATAAAAAATCCTTTTAAAATTGTCGCCAAAAACAAATTTTGACAAAATACTTTTGTGTTCAAAATATTAGACTTAGCCTTAATAACTATCGAAGTCAAATTTATGGTTATCGAGGCTAAGTCCAAAAAAGTCAACACAAAATAATTTTTTGAATATTTGTTTGGATACAATTATTGTAATGTTGTAGTTGGCGACAATTTTTTACTTTGAGTAAAAAATTAAATTTTTATTAACGTTTTTGTTATCGCAGCTTAAAGAAAAAAGCCTTATTATTTAAAACATCAATATAGGATGGACATCAAAAATATATTCTTCATCATCTCCTTCAACCGTACTTATTTTTGTTGTGAAGTTGTGCTAAATAGGAACTTCCGTCAACGAATCACGTAGGAAATTATAGGATATAGTTCTTTTGCGCGTTGTAAACATATTTTGTGGCGAGACTCGGCAGTATATTCTACTGTATTTTTTCTATTATTTGTCTAGAATGTATTATAACTTTTTGAGCAGCGGGTTTCATTGGTAATCGGGAGCATTTTGTCCTAAAAATATTATCTGCTTGGAAACAGAATATTTCAACTAAAACTATTTGTAAACGAAAAACCGGATTTTCGTCTATGCCATTTTCTCAGAAAATATTTCATGGTGTTCCTAGACTCGAAGACACGTATTTCCCTCATTCGTGTTTCCGCAGTCACCTACTTTCGGCGTATCTACATGAAAAACCTTTGTTCATGACTTCGACACTTATTCACTTCACATTTATATCAAGCATGCAAAACACTCACTGAGAATTTAAGGCAGCAGGGTAAATGACTCATCCAATATTTCGAATTACACTATTTTTTTATTTACAATATATATTTATATTCTTTATAACTTTATACATTATTAATTTAATTTCTCAAATTTAGCTCAACTTTTATAATAACTTTTTTTGATTCGTGTATTACCATTTTAATAAAAGACAAAATCTGGTAATGAATTATTCCAAAGGGGTGTATCGGTCGATAGCAAAAGTTTTAAAAGAATAAGTATTGTAGAAAGCAAAGAAGAATTCTGCGATGTAGTTCTTGTTCTTCTTGTATTGAGCTTTGCCGGAGCTACTGTCAAACCTATAACTCAAAATAAATTAAATGGTTATTCTGTTCAGATTTGTCTCAGCCATAACAGTTTCGAAGAAATCTTTCTGCATTTCAACTATTCGAGTTACAGTGTGCAACAAAACAGATTCCAAAGAAGCTTTTGCAAACCATTCAGTTAGTTCAATTTCTTGTGGTCGACTCTTTATTTTTCCTCAGCAGCTTCATTATTCTGATTTTGCTTTCACGCTACGTATAGCACAGTACTGGTCTTTTGTAAAAGTTTGTTCCAATAAAAATGTATGTAAGGACCTTAGCAGGAGTTAAACTTATGGGTGTCATGATATGCTTTCCGCACACTTTCTTATTTTAGATGGTCTCGTTTTTTCCATGCTTTATATAAGGTTACTTTCTATATATGTTTGTGTGCCACAAAATTTGAAATCAATTTTTGAAAGCTTTTTTCTCAACCAATTTTGCTCAAATTTTGCACACTTAATCATTTTCGATGACAATACAAGGAAATGGAAAAATTTGACCAATTGGACAAAGGGGCGTGGCACCTCCCATACGAAGTTAAAACCTATTATCGAATATTGTCAGTTCTATGACACCTAGAGTGCTGTAATTTTGTGTAAGTGCATCTAGCATCAATGTGCATAGTTGTGCCAAAAATGGGCGGTATTGGAAAAGTGGGCGTGGAACCTCCCATACGAAGTTAAAACCTATTATTGAATATTGTCAGTTCTATGACACCTAGAGTGCTGAAATTTTGTGTAAGTGCATCTAGCATCAATTCGCATAGTTGTGCCAAAAATGGACGGTATTGGAATAGTGGGCGTACCACCTCCTCAAATTTTGTGTAAGTGCATCTAGCATCAATGTGCGTAGTTGCGCCTAAAATGGGCGGTAATGCAAAAGTGGGCGTGGCACCTCCCATATGAAGTTAAAACCTATTATTGAATATTGTCAGTTCTATGACACCTAGAGTGCTGCAATTTTGTGTAAGTGCATCTAGCATCAATTCGCATAGTTGTGCCAAAAATGGGCGGTATTGGAAAAGTGGGCGTGGCACCTCCCATACGAAGTTAAAACCTATTATTGAATATTGTCAGTTCTATGACACCTAGAGTGCTGAAATTTTGTGTAAGTGCATCTACCATCAATGTGCGTAGTTCTGCCAAAAATGGACGGTATTGGAATAGTGGGCGTACCACCTCCCAAACGAAGTTAAAACATATTATCGAATAGTGTCAGTTCTATGACACGTATAGTGCTCAAATTTTGTGTAAGTGCATCTAGCATCAATGTGCGTAGTTGCGCCTAAAATGGGCGGTAATGCAAAAGTGGGCGTGGCACCTCCCATATGAAGTTAAAACCAAAATTACACCTACTGTAATTTTGTGTAAGTGCATCTAGCATTAATGTGCGTAGTTGTGACAAAAATGGGCGGTAATGGAAATGTGGGCGTGGCACCTCCCATACGAAGTTAAAACCCATTTTCGAATATATGCCGTTCTATGGCAGATAAAAAACTGAAATTTTGCAGTAATTTTTCCTTCTACAAAAGATAACTAAAAAAGAATTTCTAGGCCCAATAGAATTCTGCTTGCATAAAGCATGGATTTGAAAAAAAAAATTTTTTTGATTTACTAGTTAAGAACTGCAGTTAAATCAGATTCATAATTTCGAGCTGCTGTTGATGTAGGAAAAACAAGAAGATCAGACTGGTTTTTTGTCGATTGAGAAAGTTCCGAAGCGCCGAGTCTTTTACCTCCAAGGGATTTATTTGAAATTTCTAAACGAGGAAGTCCAGCAGTTACTGAAGATTATTCTTTATAATATTCTCTTTCCAATTGAGTTTTTTTTTTTTCGAAAAAATATTTAATTTTCGATTACTTTTTTCCATTTGAAATACATTTTTTTGCAAAGATGTCGTGCTTTTTGTGATATGTAATGATTCTCCAAAATTAATCGCGAATCTGAGCGCGAAAGTATTTCGCCTATGAAACCCCAAAGTGATGAACTGAACCACTGTGCATCATCAGGAACAACAACAGCAAGCAACAGCGACATCTAAACCAAATATGGAAAAACTTTTCAAGAAGAATTTTACACAATCATACGAGCAGAAAACGCAAAAGCGTATGCGGAGCTCCAGAGACAAAGAGAACAATGCAACGTGCATGTGGCACATGTTGCATAAGTTGGCTGACTTGGAGTTGGACTTGCTTTAAGTACGTCTATACATATGTTTGTATGTGGTTGAAGATTGGATGGAGGGATGGATGGACGGATGGATACATTTAATGGTTTGTTTGGAACCCAGCGCACACATGCTGCGAATCAATGGCTGTTATGATGTGTGACGAGGATGTGCCTGATGAGGCTGCTGCTGCTGCTTCTGACAATGATGGAATTGATGCATGTTTAGCTAACCAAGAAAATGCCAACTAACATGTGAGAAAATCGCAAAGTACGAAAAGCAACAACAATAGAAACAACATAACGATGCGAGTAGTATTAGAAGCATAACTTTTGCCAAGCCAAATATAAAGAAAACTTCCAAAAGAAGAGAAACGACACAAACAATTAAAAGTGACATTTTGTGCAGCTACAAAAAAGGACACACACACACATCTAGTCTAAACTATTCGTAAAAGTAACTACATCAGCAGACAAGAAGCTATTCGTTTAAATTTACTGCAGAAATTCCTGGGGCATGGACGATATAGATTTGATTATATTATACCATCTCGCCCAGTCATTTAGGCAGCTTCATGAAGCTAGTTATGTTTTGGGTAAGTGGAAAGGTTCTTTTTTGGAACGAAATACTAAGGCTACATTTCAGCTTGCTAGGTTAGCAATCCAGGTTAAAAATGTCATTTACTCGCTAAGTCTAGGGAGTTGGCCCAGAATCGCTTATTTGTGGCACTACAATGATTGTGCTTCGTGGATATTTTATTGGTGTTTTCGAGTTACTGTGAATTGTTTTCTTAAGTAAAAATATTAAAGTGTAAGTATTGTAACTGGGGGAAATGTAAGGCATTTTATTATATTTATTAAAAATGGGATGTAAAAAATCAAATTTGTTACAAATATGGACGAATTTCAGCCAATGCTACCTACCAATATGTTTCCTTTTTCGCTTTCTACTATCGCTTTCTTTGACTACCTGCGGGTTGAAAAAGTAGGCCTAATGTCTTAAATAATCGAGCTGTACCCACCTTTAAGTAAAGATGTCTGTCAGTCCATCTAAAGCTTTTCGCAAATTACAGGTCGCAATTGTGGTCCGATTACCAAGCAATTTGGCAGAAGTATTTTTTTGGGCCAAAGATTGCTGTTGAATTTGAAGGAAATCGGTTCAGATTAAGATATTGTCTCCACACTCCAAATATCCCTTCAATTTACTTTATATCTGCTCTAGAATACACATTTTTTGCTGTAGTCCCCATACAAATGTACCTCTGATTTACACTATTATTGCACTAAATGTAAAAGGTGCACACTGGAGCTTGATCAAATTTCCAGTCTCATGTTATATTTCAACTAGAAATACCTCCTATAGGTCCATGTTTCGGCATATCCCCCATACAGATGGGCCCTTCGGTTTACACTATTACCATCTTAAATCGGAGCTTAATGAAATTTTGCACATCAAGTTATATTTCAACTAATAATAACTACTGTGAAAGTGATTTATATGTGTCCACCTCTTGGAGTATCCCCATACAAATGAGCCTTCAATTTTTACTATTACCGCTTTAGAATCCATCTTTAACATTAGAAGTTGATCAATTTTTATACCCTCCACCTCCAGGATGGGGGTATACTAACTTTGTCATTCCGTTTGTAACACCTTGAAATATCGACCTGAGACCCTATAAAGTATATATATTCTTGATCGTCATAAAATTCTAAGACGATCTAGCCATGTCCGTCCGTCCGTCCGTATGTTGAAAGCACGCTAACATCTAAACGAAAGGAGCTAGAACGTTCAAATTTTCCATAAATGCGTCTTATAGTCGTAGATCGGTTGGGATTGAAACGGGGCGAAATCGGCCAAAAGGGAAAATTTTTTCCCTCACAAGGACTAAAAATACCCATTATAATCCCTAATATTTTAGCGTATTGAAGCATGTTTTTTGAATATGTCTGTTTATATTTGCTTCATATTTGGTATGCGCATTCCCCTTATAGCAAACACGTGCATCATAAAATGATTCTTATTTGTAGGGGGTTAAATGGGGCAAAAAAGGGATAAAAATGGTACATATTAAACGACAACAGCTAGAAACACGAAATTCGATGTGTACCATCCTCTAATTGAGTAGATACATAATATAAAAGTATTTTTTCCAAATTCGTACTTTTAAAGGATAAAATGGGAATAGAGGGATTAAAATGGTACCAACCAAACGGCTGTACCTACAATAATGAAATTCGGTGTATAAATTCCTCTGATTGCATAGACAAGTAAAATACACGGATTTTTCAAAATTCTTACTTTTTGGGGTTAAAATGAAAAAAGGGGATAAAAATAGTACCAAACAAATGACCGCAGCTAGAGTTATGAAATTCGGAGTATACATTCCTCTGACTGCGTAGACACGGAAAATAAACTGATTTTTCCAAATTCGTACTTTTTCGGATCAAAATAAAAAAGGGAATAAATATAGTACCAACCGAATGACCGCAGTTAGAGTCATGAAATCCGGAGTATATATTCCTTTGGCTACGTAGACATGAAAAATAAAGGTTATTTCTAAATTCGAACTTTCATGGGATACAATTGGTACGGAGGGATAAAAATGGTACCATTTGGTACTTTTTGGGGTTAAAATGAAAAAGGGGATACAAATAGTACCAACCAAATGACCGCAGCTAGAGTCCTGCAATTCGGAGTATACATTCCACTGACTGCGTAGATACGGAAAATAAACGGATTTTTCGAAATTCGTACTTTCAAGGGATACAATGGTACAGAGGATAAAAATAGTGCCAACTAAACGACTACAGCAAGAATGATGAAATTCTAATTGCGTAGAAACATCAAGGGGGTAAAAATGGTACCATCCAAATAGTCGTAGCTGGAATTATGGAATTCGGTGTATACATTCCTCTGACTGCATAGACACACAAAATAAAAAGTTTCTTTCCAAATTCGTACTTTTTTTATTTTTTATATTTATGGTATTTAAGCTTTTTGAAAATTTAAATAGAAGAATATTTATTTTTTGAATTGATGTTTTGGTGGCCTTGCCTTATAAGCGTGGTTTGAAATAATAAAAATATTATATTTATTTATAAAATTATTTTTTCAATATTTGTATTTGTTTTGGTTAGGCTATATTAAAAATTTATATTTTCCTGTAATATTACTGCACTTCTACGAAAACCGACAACCTCTGTGGAATGCAATCCATGGTGGAGGGTATATAAAGTTCGGCCCTGCCGAACTTAACGCCGTTTTTACTTGTTTCAGTTTATATTTCAACTCAGAATACCTACTATCAAAGTTATATAGATGGGTTCATGTTTTGGTATAAACCCCTACGCTCTAAACTCGCATCTAACATCGCATATTGACGAATGATTTTGCATATAATGTTATATGCATACTAGGAGTACCTACCGTGAAGGTGAACTATGTGGATGTTATAAGCCCCCTATAAATGTCCCTCCTATTGCCGTTGTAACATCTTTGTCGTCGGATCTTTTTCTGGTCATGTTATATTTAATCTCATAATACATGCCCTCAAAATGTCATTATTACCGCCTCATATTACATGGGATCTTGATCAAATTTTACAGATAATGGATTATTTCACTTAGGAATACCTACTGTAAAAGTGGAGCATTTGGGTCCATGTCTTCATAAACAAAGAAGAAATAAATTATTTTGTTTTCCTTGTCATCCCGTATTACAGGATTTTTGTACTATAGGGCCATAACTTCTACATTTGTCCATACATTTTCTTCAAACAGGCTTTGTTTTCTTTGTTAAGATGTCAGATATTTAAGCAAAAAATAAAAAACGTTTTGCATCTATATAGAGTGCCATAACTTCTACGTTTATCTATGGATCTTGTAGATATTGACATTGTTTTCTGTGTTAAAAAATTAGCTAAGAAAAAATAGAACAAATTATTTTTTCTGATTTTTTAGAACCAGTAAAAAATACAAAATTGGAGGCTCTTCCCATACCACTGCTTCTATGTATATGAAAGTAACATTTGTAGCCACCATAATTATCTTTAATTGAATGTATGATCGGACATATGTACATTTCGAAAATGACAGTACAAATATTAAACATACCTTCGACGGAAATTAGAACTTTTGTAAGAAAATACATATATTCATACAAAATTATATAATACCTTTTCAGAGTGTAGAAAGCCAAAATACATCAAAACATGTTTATAAAGGGAGATTTTTTAAGAGCTTGATAACTTTTTTTTAAAAAAAAACGCATAAAATTTGCAAAATCTCATCGGTTCTTTATTTGAAACGTTAGATTGGTCCATGACATTTACTTTTTGAAGATAATTTCATTTAAATGTTGACCGCGGCTGCGTCTTAGGTGGTCCATCCGCTTAGTCCAATTTTGGCATTTCCACGTTTTTGAGTAACAGAGACCCAATTGGTGCGAACGGCGACGAATCGAAAATTGGTGGTCATCATTAACACTGGCCGATACAGCTGCGATATTTTCTTCAGTTCGCACTCTACGTAAGCGTGTTGGTGGTTTAATGTCCAACAATGTAAATTTGGTGCGAAATTTAGTCACAATAGCCCGAATAGCCGCTTCAGTGGGTCGATTAAACTGACCATAAAATGGAAGCGCGCAATGAACTTTCTTAACAGAGCACGCATTTTGATAATAAAATTCAATAATTTGCAAGCGTTGTTCGTTTGTAAGACGATTCATGATGAAATGTCAAAGCATACTGAGCATCTTTCTCTTTGACACCATGTCTGAAATCCCACGTGATCTGTCAAATACTAATGCATGAAAATCCTAACCTCAAAAAAATCACTCTTTATATAGCACGTCGACGGTACTAATTGTAGTGCGGAATTTCTGGGTTAGCAAGTCTGTAACCTACAAAAATTTCTAAAAGGGCTTTGCTAAAATAGCCAGATCTTTCTACCTTTTTTCTATTGGAATTTATAAAATTTGAATTTTAATAAATAACTTCTAATATTAGAACAGGGGGCTACTTTTAGACAAAGTCCAAGTATTCAATAAAACTTCCTCTTAAAATAGCCTAAATATTTATTTTATCCCTAAACAATCGTCCAACGTCAACAAATCCCCAAGTGTAATAGAAAATCACATAAACTGGTAACTCTTTGATATGGAAAAGAAGATGTTTTCCCAAATATTGGAAAAACATCGGGTTTGTAATGGAATTTCTCATATACACTAGGACCTAGGTTGGAATATACATACCTATATATATATATGCATTATGCTATAGTCTCCAAAATGTAACGCATATTGAGCGAAATTAATGGCGAACACCCTTAGGAAGGGCCATCTTGTCAATATGTCCCCAAGTTCCTTATAAATTGACACCGAATGCTTATGTAGCATTAACACACCGAGGGAGAGTGATAAACGGCAGATATAAAGAAGTGTCAAAGTTGAATTGTACCACTTGTAAATACTTCCAGATTCATACGTACATATGTCGCCTTGCATTATTCACACATCCATACATATGGTCACACATATGCATGTGTGTATGTATGCCTACAATTAGTGTGTGCTGTTGATTGTCTTCACCAAGAATTGAATCCAATTACATCGCCGAACAGATGGAGGGAGATGATGCTGGCGCTGACACTAGGCCTCATGATGCTGATGACTGATGGTGCTTAAAGCGCTCGCTGTCGGTGGTTCGGATGGTGGTGGTGTAAAGCAACACCAACAACCACTGTGACAGCAGCAACACCGATTCAGTCGTTATCGATTAACCGAAATCAAGATGTTGTCTGTGCAACGTATGGCAATTTAAAGCAATTAATCAAACTGCATCTCAATTCACTCCGCAGCCCGCTCTCACCCCTTCCCCGACACACACACTCTCTCTTTGACACTCGGCAACTACTTATGCACTTATGTAGCAGACCGCCATCTCCATTGACTTGACAGTGTACACACACACACACGCACTTGTATGCCTGAACTCGTAAATATGACACTTTGGATTTTGGCGCCAATGTGCTGTGCACTGTCTGATCCGATCTGACCCACCGAAAATCCACAGACACACAGTCACATCACATGCAACATATTGTTTGTTGGTAGGTTGGTTGGTTGATTGGTATGTTGTAACCGAAATTGAAAAACTGCTGTCTCAGATGCACCCAAGGTTCAGTGAACTTCAACGGAAGAGCATCGAGAAGGGTCGTCTGTCGCATTCAGGATTATTACAAACATATGACGTTTGCTTTCTTTGGAATCTTCTCCTTTTTCTGTTCTGTTCTGTTCTGTTTTGTTGTGTTTTGAAAGTTACAATACACATATTTTTGTTGAATTTCAATATCAATACTTTATAAAGACAAAGTTTTTACTGTTTCGATCGTTATTCATTTTGTTCATGTTCGAATGAGTAATGACAAAGTGGCGTTTTTTTAGTAATATATAGTAAATACGTATCGTCTTCGGAAATATACAAAGATCTCAAATATTAAGAATTGAGGGCTTGATTATCATCAATCAGGCAAACTCAATATAACAAGAAACAAGTAAGGAAAGGCTAAAGTCGGGCGGGCCGGGCCGACTATATGATACACTCCACTTTCTATACGAATACAATTCAATTCGGTAAAAAGGTGAAAACTGGAAACTGTATGTTTCCTAATCATAGGCTAATATGACCTGACCCAATTTGTCATATTGAGAAGATTATTTGTATCGGGGCTATATATGTACAAGGAATGAAGTGACCCACTTACACAATAGTTTCTTCCAATTCAATTATAACGAGTTATGCTCAATTTGAAGAAATTCGGTGAAAATATGTGGTTTCTGGGTTGTGTGGGAGCGACATTTTTTGGGAACTATATATAAATCTGAACCGATCTGACTTATTTTCACCCTGGGTGTTTCTGGTGGCAATATAAGATATTTTGCCAAATTTGATGAAGATATGTGGTATCAAAATATGTGGTATCTAGAGTGAAAAGAGTCAAATCGGGAGTGAAATTCGTATGGGGGCTATATCTAAATCTAAACCGATTTCCTTCAAATTAAATAGCGTCGTCCTAATCCCGCAAAACTTCGTTGTAAAAAGTTTCGTTTGGTTCTGGCTACAATTGCGACCTGAACTTTGATTACAAGAATAGATGGACAGACAGACGGACATGGCTAAATCGATTCAAAAAGTGATTCTAAGTCGATTGGTATGCTTAACAATGGGCCTATATCGATTCCAATTCTGATCTCCAAAACGCGAAATAACACGACCGGGAAATGACTGATGCAGCAATTGAATTGTTTCTCTGGCTGTATGACATGTGGCGCCGTCTTGTTGGAACCACATGCCCTCCACATTCATTTCTTCAATTCTAGGCAAGAAAAAACTGGTTATCATTTCACGATACCGAACACCATTGACTGTTTGCGCTTGACCTGCCTCATTTTCATAAAAAAAGGTCCAATGATTCCTCCAGCCCAAAAACCACACCACACAGTGACACGTTGAGGATGCATTTGCTTCTCGTGAATCACTCGAGGATTTTCCGCACCCCAAGTGCGACAATTCTGCCTATTGACGAAGCCATCAAGATGAAAATGGGCCTCGTCACTGAAGATGATTTTATCGGCAAAATCAGCATTTTCATGTTGTCTCTCCAATACCCAATTAACGAACTCCCTTCGCTGTCCATGGTCAGTTGGCTTCAGTTCCTGAGTCAATTGAACTTTGTATTCGCTGCAAAGTGGATTTGGAGACACCAATTTGCTGAGCTCGGTGTCGAATTGAGGTGGATGGAGTTTGAGCGACATCATCACGAACAGCTGCGACATTTTCGGTCGATCGACCTGGTCGATGGCGCGTTGTTGTCTTTACATCACTAACAGACCCAGTTTCGGCAAATTTATCCATTAATTTCTTTACAGTTGACTCTTTTGGAGCATTATTGTGACCCCAAATTGATCGCAATTTGCGAACTGTAGCCGCAAAACTTTCACCATTTTGGTAAAACAATTTCACAATGAGAATGCGTTGTTCATTCGTGTAGCGCTCCATTTTTACTAACCTCGTACCTTCTACTAACAAACAATAACAATTGTTCAAATGTCAAACAATGACACTTCGAATGTTACCAGATTTAAAAATTGCGCTCTTCTTGGGACACCCTTTATTTTCTTTTTTTTTGAAAAATTGTTTTGATACACATATTTATATTGTTGTTGGCGACATTGTGAACAAATATTTTTTTATTTTGTGTAAAAAATAATTTGTTATTGACGCTTTTGTTATCATATCTTGTTATCCCAGCTTAAAGAAGAACTGCCCCATTATATATCTAAATAATACTTGCATTTAAAAACAGTAATCTGTAAATAATTTACTTAATTACCCTAATTATTATAGATTATTGACGGTATTTTCAGCTGCTGTTAGAGAAGAAGATATGCCCATTTTCAATTCCAACCTTCCACACAGTACGAGGAACATGTCTATCGAAATTCCTTCCATCTACAGACGATTGTTGGTTCCATTTTTATCCTAAAAGTTAAATTTTAACATTAAATTGTAAATAATTTGTAAATTGTTTGCTACCACTATCTTCCTTTTCATTTCAGCAAATTTAATTTCCTAAAAATACGAATTTGGCAAAATACATTTATTTTTATAAATCAAATTTCATTATTTTATCTGCAGCTTTTTGGTACTATTTCTATCCCCTTTTGCCCCATTTCCCTAAAAATTCAAAGTTCCAAAATTTCTTTTCCACAAACACCAAATTGTATGATTCTAGCTAGAGTCACTTGTACGGTACCAATTTTATCCCTTTTTGACCTTAAAAGTACGAATAATAGAAATCGCCCTATTTTTCGATTCAACGCAGCTAGAGAGAAGAATACATAGAATTTCTATCTGCAGCGCACAGTGATTCAAAATCAAAATCCATCGGCCAAAATTCAATAACTTTTGTTCTAGTAGACATTTTTGAGTTCTGTAAAAAATCAAAATTAGACAAGCACCCAAGGATTAATTTGAGATAACATAACATTAAAATCGGGAAATCGTATTTTTCGATTTTAAAGAAAATTAAAATTTTTATTTTTTTGTGTTTATGTTTTTTAATATATTTTATCGTATTTGTTCATAATGCGAAGAAAAAAATTTAATTTTTTTCTATTACAGATTTTCACGTTTTCAGCTTTTGAAAATTGAAAAAAAAACGTAATTTATTTTTTTTTGTACTTTGTCGAACTGTTTCTCACACAGTTTAATAGATTTTGCACTCAAATTTTTTATTAGAAATTGTGGTTTCTTAGCTTTATTATGACTTGAAAACTATGTTTGTGCCAAATATAGTTCGGTTGTAATGAATATTGCAAAAAATATCCTTTTTGAACAAATGTTTGACTTTGGACCAACACAACTTTTTTCCTTCAAAAGCCTTTAACGAAATGTAAACATATTTGGAAAGGCTGTAGGGTTCTCTGTTTTTGTAGGCTAACTTTTGCCTGTACGAAATTGCACCCTATGAATATAGGATACATTTAGTGCAAAAAGTCAATTTTTTTAATTTTTTACGGAACTCAAAAATGTCTACTAGAACAAAAGTTATTGAATTTTTTGATTCTGAACCACTGTGCAGCGGTTTTATTGGTACCATTTCATCCCATTTCTTCACGTACAAATGTACACTAAAAGTACAAATTTCGAAAAGTTTCTTTATTTTGCACATCTACAATACCAGAGATGTACACAGCGATTTTTCTAAGCTGCCTGCAGCCATTTGGTCGGTACTGATTTTACCCCTTTTTCCACATTAAAAGTATGAAAAATCAAAAATCTCTTTATTCCATGCTTTATATAAGGTTACTTTCTATATATGTTTGTGTGCCACAAAATTTGAAATCAATTTTTGAAAGCTTTTTTCTCAACCAATTTTGCTCAAATTTTGCACACTTAATCATTTTCGATGACAATGCAAGGAAATGGAAAAATTTGACCAATTGGACAAAGGGGCGTGGTACCTCCCATACAAACCACAAATTAAAAATCTATTATTTCTGCTCCTGATAACGGTATTTGAACAAAATTTGGTACGTCGGTTTGGTGTGCATTTTTTAAGTGCTGCTGCAAATATGAGCGGGAATGGACAAAGGGGCGTGGTACCTCCCATACAAACCACAAATTAAAAATCTATTATTTCTGCTCCTGATAACGCAGTAATTTTTCCTTCTACAAAAGATAACTAAAAAAGAATTTCTAGGCCCAATAGAATTCTGCTTGCATAAAGCATGGATTTGAAAAAATTTTTTTTTTGATTTACTAGTTTTATATGTACATTCGATTAGTGGAATGGATAGACACACCGAGTTGAACGTTACTAGTTATTGTCGTTTCACTGGTACCATTTTTATCCCTTTTTGTATCATTTCACATCATAAATGTCTGTGCGAATTCATTCTATAAAAGAATTGAGCTTATCAAATATCAAGTAAATACAATATTTAAAGTTGTTACAATATTTAAAGGAGTAACAAACATATGGGGGAATATTTTTTTAGTTGCAATAACCGAGGCAATGAATTTTTCAGGCTAAAGTTTCAGCTTTCAAAAAAATGTTTAGTTCTACTAATGGTAGAACTAAACATTTGAAGTAAAATAGAAATTATTTTCTTATTTGAATTAATATGCTCGTTCGATAAAAATACATATTTAGGATTTGGACCATTTAGGGTTAGGATAAACGAAGTCGTACTGTATAATTGATAACTTTTAAATATGTCTGATTTTATCACGCCCCTTTAGTACGTTCCACAAAAAATATAAAAGATATAGAAGTTAAACTCCCCAGGTATAATTAGGATGTTTTTAGCTTGCTAGATTACCATACCAATTCGAAAATGGCATTTTCAATAATATTTTAACCGACAAGGTATTGACATTACTGTCGGCGTGTGCGTTAACAACGATTGTTTAATGCTGTTGCCATAGTCTCTGCCATCGTGTTGTCATTGTTGTTGTACAAAAAAATATCATTATGTTAATATTTTATTATTTCTTGCCACACAAAAAATACATGAGATGAATACATAACGTTTTCTTGTCTCTTACGAGGAGGAATAATATGGGTTGGTGTTTTACTCTTCTGTTTCTTTCTTCTTTTTTTCTTGAGAAAAAGGAAGTTTGGTTGTCGTCGTCGACGTCGTCGTCATGGCTGCAAGTATTCTTGCAAAAGGCATAATGCGAACATAACTTTAAATCAAACTTTATTTATGTTCAGTTTGTTGAGACATTAATCAACCACTGGGACAATGGCAATGGCACTGGCAAAATGGGGCAGGGCAGGACTTTCTTACTTAACATGGGGTGATCAAAACTTCAATTCTATTAGGAAATGTGAGAACATTAATAAATCGAATGGCGGTGAAATCTACTTTTGAATAGCTGTTAAAGAGATAAACATATTTGAAATCAGTGTGCAAACGACTACACGTTTATACATATTTTGTGGATTATAATTCATAAATCTTGGAATTAAACTAAATAAAAAGCCATTAATATATATATGTGCAATTCAAGTTTATAAATCATAGCAGTAATTGCCCGAGAAGGAGATATAGAGAGAAAGAGAGAGAGGAAAAACAGACCCCACCACCAACCACGTTCGTGGCGGGGCCAAAGTGTCAGAATAATTGGTGATAAATTAGTCAAAATAAATTGTATATGCCGTACATTAGAGCGGCACTTGAGATTCAAGTTTAGGACACTTTGGGCACTTTGCTTAAGTCTCATATAATGAACATTTGTGGGAAATCGTTGAAACTATTGTATTTCCCACAATAAATTTTATGTTATTTGTTCTTATCGCTCTTTTCAGCTGATTGCGAATTATTTGAACCGATCGAAAAGTGTCCAGTCTAATGTTCACTCCTAAAAAAGATACATGCACAATACACGTACATACTAACGACATATAAAACAAAAGCAAAAGTGCGAACAAAGATTTCTGTACATGTTTTTTGCAAAGTGTAGGATGTATCTTTCGTCACAAAATTTCCAAAACGAAAAAAGTGAAGATCATTATGAAAACGGACAATGAGCCACCACCACCATTCCGCCACTCATTCTATATTTTGCCTCTGATTCATAAGCATTTGAAGAATGAAATAATTTTGTGCCATATAATGGCGTATGTGGGTCATTTTGAGTTTATTCACTTCTGGGTTTTCTGTTTTGTTTCAGTTGTTTTTTTATCTGTTCAGCTTGTTTGAAGACAGATAATGGTGTTGGTGCATAATATTCTATTTGTTTATATTTGGAGGCAAATGAACTGACACATTCAGGAAGTTGATCAATCGCTTATTGGGAATTTATTTTGTTGATTTTAAATTTACGATGAAAAACATCAAATGTTGCTGTTGCTGATACATATTTATATCGTTATTAATTCTGTTATCCCATATTATTATTTTTATGAATGTAAATGAGTATTTTTAATTTAAAAAAATAATTCGATTTATGCTATCGTTATCTATACTTAAAATAAAAACCTATATTGTCACCAGTTAGTTCACGCATGTGTAACAATGATCACAAGTATATATGTCGATATATTCAGGTTGTACCTTTCCATTTCAAACAAATTGACATTCTTAGGCTATACAGAAATTATTTGAGAGAAAATCCGAATAGTAATCAGGAGTATTCAATAGATTACGACTTACCAATACATTTCAAAAAACCAACACTTTTACGGGGACTTACCTGAAAATAGAAAGAAATCAATAGTTAAATATGGTAATCAATAAAATGCAAATATATATTTAGATATATTCTGTTATCGACAAACAACAATTCCAAAAGAACTGTTTTAGTAAAACTACTATTAAAAAAAAATTTCGTTGAAAATTGAATATATTTTTAAAAAAATTTAAAAACTGTGGCAAACCTGTTGTGTGGATGGATGATACTGAGAAAATTTTTTTGCAGGAGAAAATTATTATTTTGCTATTTTTTAAGTAATGAAATTTATTTAAAAAAATCTATTATTTTGAGTGGAATCGCCAATAGTTTCTGAGATATCAGCAAAAATGTATAAATGTTCAAGAAGACATAATTCTGTGGTGTTCACGAATAACCGCTTAAGTCAGAAAATCATACTTTTCAGGAGAAAACTGACTTTTTTTCTATACCAACATTTTAATAATGTCCTTATAAGTCGAATCTGGATAAGTGAGACCTGTATAAATGGAAATCCTCTATAAGTGGGGCAGTGATGGTCCCTGCACGCTTCACCCAAAAAAACTCTTTACGTGAGAATTTGAACCTCATTAAGTGGGATTGATTTTTTTTAGGATTTACCTCTATAAGTGGGATATTTTATTGGTGTGCCTCTAAGAGTGGCATTTCGCTTTCATAGTGGACTTCTAAAAGTGGTTTTGTTGGAATTCAGTGAGATTTGATTGTTTGACTATTGTATTTTTCGCAGAACCAAAAATCGATTTAACTATGTCCGTCTGTCTGTCCGTCCATCCATATATTTTTGTAATCAAAGTACATGTCGCAATTATTGTCCGATCCTAACCAAAATGTGCACAAGTAAGTTTTCCGGGTTTTTGAAATATGATTGCTGACTAAATAGGGAATAATTGTGACAGAATTGTTTCAGAAACCCAGATAGATAAAGTTGAAATAAATGCAATTGCAATCACGAATTTTGGATTTTTGCAACAGTGACCGTTTTTTTCGCGACCGACTACATATATATTAGAAGCGATATTGATTCTTAATACACATGCAAAAAATCAGCCGAATTCATTGGATAGATCGCGAGAAAATTACAAAACAAAAATGTCGTGAATACAAATCATTTTACCCATATCTCCCGCGAAAATGAAAATTGAGCAAAAATATTCAATTTGCATTTTTTGTTTACTGTGCTCTACCGAAATACCCACACTTTTTATTGGAAAAATCGATGTTCCAAAAAATATGGACCAATTTTAACAGTAGTAATTTTGTTGTATAAGTTGGCTTAGACGCCATTAAGCGTGAAGAACTTTAGCTACATCTTTGGTGTCTTCGGTGACATTCCTTTTTGAAAGGATTTTTTTATTTTCTCGAAAAAGGGGTTAAATTTACTCATAAAGAGAGAAGCTAAAGGGTTAAGATCATCCACAAAAATGATCCTCATAAAATTCCACAATATAGTTCTGACAATCAGAATTCTCTCAGACATTAAATTAAAACACTTTTTTCGCTTAGAATAATGCTCCCTTTGACCAAAAAATTAAAATTTTGACACGCGACAAAAAGAAACTCAGACCAGCTGGACTATAAGTTTATTCTACAAAAATAATCTACTCAACATGCCCTTTCAGAAATATAGGTTCGCTAATTTGTTCCAAAAATGCTGTAGAACAGTGTAATTAATACAATAAGAAATATTTAAAGTATATTAATAAAGCAGCAAAGTTGTATTTTTAAGCAAGTGCTTCCTACGGGAGTAGTTCTTTTTTCAAACGATTTTGAACCACTGTGTAGAGTCAACAGCTATTCGGATAGTCAAAAAATCACCCAAAAAGTCCCAAGCTGAAGAAATAACAATGGCGCAGAATTTTGGAAATCTTCGATACACCAAATCACCTACAATTTAAGTGAGCTATCTCTCATCAGCTGATAATCATGCTATTTTATATATTTGTATATACCCAGAGAATATTTTTAATCTCAGCCAAAGTGCGGAAGCGCAAGTAACCTTTACTCTGCGTAGCCGGATTTGGTTTGTCTCCTGCACTGTAGGGGGAGGTTATAACAGTTTGCAAATTTGTATTTTTAAATAATCGACACTTGTGTAACGCAGAATCATGCGAAATTCCACGAAAAGTATTATAGTTGTGAATGGAACCACAACAATAAAATGATGAACCAAACATATGCATAAATATTTTTGCATACATTTGTTTAATTAATTAAAATTTTATATTTCGCAGAATTTTGCAATGAAACATTCCATTGCGTTCTTTGGCAAACTTCATCAACACAAACGATGACAGAGACAATCACGACCAAAAGAAATTAAAATGTTTTCAAATGCAAATTAATTTAACAAAGTAAAATAACACATGTATTTATTAACAAATATAAATGTCGAAAAAAATAATATGACATCAGGGCTGGAAAAAATCTGTTTCATTTGATTGTCATTTTTCGCATTGCCAAAAGCTGATGTAATTAAATAATTACTCTAGACTAACGTCTGACAGTGATTATCCTTAAACCTTTTGCGCAAATAACACTCTCTGGCAATGCTCTCAGTTTATCTTCGTCATCATCGTGACAAATGCATGCAGCATAGTCAGCTCACTCTCATTTACAATTGCGACAAGGCATTTATCACACTTTTCGCATCTGAAATCCTTTCGCACCTGTGTCCCTTTGTCTGATGCATGTGGACAAATGTGACTCGTACACGACATGTGGGCCACGGAGCACAAAAAGAGGGTGGCAGGGGATGCGTGGAAGTCTCCAAAAAATCTGCAACAAAACGTATTGTACTTGAATATGAATACTTTTTTCACAAGAAAAGGAAAGCTATTGTGTTTCAGACTTTGAACTGTCGTATCACCATCACCACCACCGATGCTGCTGACGATGAGGACGACACCGAGGACGATGATAATATTTCTTGTTGTCAGCATAACCTGCAGCCGTGCTCCTCGCATGGGCATCCTCAATTGATTTGCATACGTCGCTGTTCGAATGATTGTTCCGATTTCTTGAGAATGCGAATTCTTCGTTTTTGCACAAAAAATGTTGTCGCCTCCACATTTTCGTCCTGGGCGACACGCCACTAACAAGTGCCTACAGATGATAAAGCCAAGTGGGGGGGAGTGGATGCATGACTTTCAAAGGAAACTGACATAGCTGTAGGTCTACCCACACCCAGGACCGGCTGTCTAAAGTGGTACTTGAGCAAAAAATGTCTTTACTATTGTGTTATTATTATTATATTATTGATGATGTCGATGTCGTTGAGGCTGCTGCTGGTGCTGATGACGATGGAGTCTGTGCTGCACCCACTTGTGCCAACCACACTCAATGATGCTTGAACATTATTTTGCATTTAACAATGCCAAGCGGCAGCAACGTCTCAGGAAACACGCACACATACCCACCCACACAAGAGGAGACATGTCCTTAAGGAACAAAGTGCTGTTTATGTAGGTTCAAATATTTATAGATGTGTGTACATATGTTTCGCCTCGTTTGAATAATTAATGTTAAATAAAAAATCTTAAATTATGACAGAAAATCAATATTTTTGGAAAACTTCGTTTGAAATCGTTTAGAGCTACGCAAGTCCAGTTTCATTTTATATGTTGTCGTAACATGGTTTAGAGTAAAAATGCGAAAAGATTTCATAGCTACAGCGTAGGGGTCATTCCACAATGAAATGCCAGAAACAATTGCCATCGGCCAAAGTGCAATAACTGTTTTGCTAAAAAATATTCTAGATATGTAAGGACAAGGAATATTGAAAATAGTGTGCAATCATATATCCGATTGCACACTATGTTCAATATTAGAAATTAGCTTCTATTTCTTAAAAAATATCCTTTTTGAAAAACTATGATTTTAGACCAATAAAAGGGTTTAAAGAATTAAATTATGTATATTTACAAAGGTTGAGGGATTCCCTGTATTTGAAGGACAACTTTTTCCCGCCCGAAATTGCCCACTTGGATGGTAGGATACATTTAGTGCAAGGAGCAAATGTCATACTGTTCCAAAACGCGAACTTTCTTCTCATTGTCTTTAGCATAATAAGTACGCCGCTAAAAATATGAGCAAATTTGCTTTATCCTCAAGCTAAATTTGATGTCAATCGTAGTTCATTTGCCAGTACTATGCCACAAACCCCTAATATTACTTGATTTTTACAAAAAAATTGAATTTCTACATGAAAACTGCACACATGTAGTATTGAAATTCATTCCATAGTAAATATAGACATTGTCTCAATATTACCTCAATCAACTGATGCGAATTAAAAAAAAACGAATGAAAAAGTAATCAGAATTAACTTTAGAGTTTTCGAATTAAATATCATCCTTTCTATGATTAATTCATGTTGAAATCACTGTTTCTGATCAGATCTTTCACAATATCCTGATCACAAGATGGGTTTATGCGTTTCATCTTTTGCTCTATTTTTTTATTTTTACTCCGATTTGAGCTATATGCAAAATTTATGCGCAATATATGCAATTAAATGTGCTCCAAAAAATTAAATAAGTAAAGTATGTTTAACAAATAATTACTATTTATTAAGGGAAGCATGTATATTTGATTCTATTTTATATTTCATCGACATCCCACAGCTTCTCATAAAAATCACCTGCGGAATTTTCTATTAATATATTGCCGCATTCCAACAATTCAACTAGCCATATGTATCATTTGTGCCAGTTAGTATGATAGTGGTGTAAGTCAAAAATCAAAATAAATAGAATTCCCAATTTTTCTCTTTACTTTGATCAGATCTTTAATATAAGAACTTTTATTTTTGACATTTATAAAAAATTTACCCTTACAGTGACATGTGTCATTTTATGCACACCAAAATTGTCTTTAGTATTAGTTTGAAAGTGGTTTTTGGGGAAATGAAAAAAGGAGATAAAAATAGTATCAATCAAATGACCTCAGCTAGAGTCATGAAATTCGGAGTATACATTCCTCTGACTGCGTAGACATGGAAAATAGACGAATTTTTTTTTGGGTTAAAATAGTACCAACTAAACGACTACAGCTAGAATGATGAAATTCTAATTGCGTAAAACGTCAAGGGGGTAAAAATGGTACCAACCAAATAGTCGCAGCTGGAATTATGGAATTCGGTGTATACATTCCTCTGCCTGCATAGACACGCAAAATAAAAAGTTTTTTTTTTCAAATTCGTACCTTTTCTATTACGGAAAAAATTGGTTGAATCATGAAGATAGGTTATTTTGTATGTACGTCTGATAATGGATTTTCAAAATTTGTACTTTTGGAATTAAAATAGAATGGAAATACAACCAACTGTAGCACCCACTATCTACCAATATTTATGGTATTTAAGCTTTTTGAAAATATAAATATAAGAATATTTATTTTTTGATTTTAAATAAATAATGGTTTGAAATAATTAAAATATTATATTTATTTATAAAATTATTTTTTCAATATTTGTATTTGTTTTGGTTTGGCTATATTAAAAAATTTATATTTTCCTGTAATATTACTGCACTTCTACGAAAACCGACAACCTCTGTGGAATGCAATCCATGGTGGAGGGTATATAAAGTTCAGCCCGGCCGAACTTAACGCCGTTTTTACTTGTTTTATTAATAACGTCCATTTTAGGTGATTCAGACAATTTGAATAACACATAAAATGAAACTATTTGAAGATTAAAAAATAATTTCAATTCAAATTTTCTATATAAATATTTTTATATATTTTTGAAATAAAATATTTTGTGTTTTCTTTAATTTTTAGTAAGGAAATATTACTTTTGCGAAAAAAAATAAAAATTTTGTTTGTTAATTTTTTTCAATTTTGACAAGAATGAAAATGGTCTAAGTCAGTGCGTCCTCTGAAAGTAGGGGTTCACTTAGAAGTGCAGACGCTGTCGATTTTTTATAAAAGTAAGATAGAATAGAAGGATATTCTAAGAAAAAAGTATGCTTCGGTGGAAAAATATTTTTCAATTGACTCAAACATAAACCATTGCATATCTCAGAACGGATACAGTGTGACTGTGTGGACATTCCTCTAGGTCGTAGACACGCAAAGTAAAAAGATTTTTTAAAGATCATGTTTTTGTTATTTTGGCATGGTACGTACCATTACCAATCATATGGATGCCAAAAAACGAAAGCCTTTTTGGATTGTATACAATTTGGCACGTTCCTTCTCCTCGTTTGTATTTTATGACTCGTCAAAGTTGGCAAATTTGCAGCGTATCTAGAAATAGATACACTACTTTAAGATGAATTATTGTCAGCATGCATTGGATTATGAAACCTCGGGCGCAGCTGAGTGAATTTTTTTTGGAATAATGACTGCTAGACGCGAAAATTATTTGATTTTCCGACAATAGTACTTTTAGGGTGAACATGGGGAAAATTGGTACCGATCAAATGGCTGTACTTCGGCGTGTACATTGCTCTGACTGCATAGGCGCGCAAAATACAAGGATTTTTACAAATTTGCATTTTTAGGGCGGTGCACAGTGGTCAATTTCGCGAGATAGCGGTCAAAACTCTATAACTTTTGGCCGGATTGGTATTTTTTTACGCAAATTGTTTTGTTCAATAGGAGGGACTTTAAGCTTCAATTTGCGTGTTCAAACGTAAAAATCGACTGATAGGAACGTAAGTAATGTGGAGTTAAAAATGCATTTTAATTTTTTGTTGAGTTTCCATGTAAAAGTTGAATATTTTGACATTTTAAATAGGTATATTTTTTATAATTTCTTATTTTCTTCAATCGTATTTTACAACCAATACTTATTTATTATTCCTAAACTTAATTTTGGTCAGAAAATGCCAACATTTGGCCCCTGACATTTATTTAGTCTCAATATTCACAGGGGCCAAAGGTTGGTTTTTGTGGAAGAAAGCTAATTCTTGTGAGGATTAAACTGAAAAATAACACTGAAATTCCCAACAATATCAATACCATTTGGATATATTATATACAGAACACAACATCGATAAAATTTTAAGTAAACTTTTACTATTGATTTAAAGTGCACATATATTTTATTTAAATGTATTAATAAAAATTTATACTAAAATTAGAAACAAATTATAATCTTTAAACTAGTGTTAATTAAACAATATTAGTAAAAATTTCTTCCAAATAGCTTTGATTTTCATTTTGCAGTAGTTGTTTAGCTTCTTCATCTAACTCTAATGAGGTTGATTTCCATTTTTGTCGAATACTGGACATATATGGGTCTGATGTGCACAACAAAATATTAATAAGATCTTCATTAGTACAATATCTGGAAATTTTTCTTGTATTGGGCTCGCGAAAGAATCTGTAGTCTTTGTTCCTTTTTTCTTGCGCTTCTTCTGAGAGATCTCCAATTGGAAGCATATTGTGCTGAATTATTTGTTCCCCATGGAACAAAATTTTGTGAACTGTGGTTGGCATATGTCTCCAAGAATATTTTTGGTTATAAAGGGTTGCTGTCTCATTAGCATACTGACCAAATTTTTTTGCATCTATCTTTTTGCTACATGCTATAACTTCTAATATGATTTGGAATCGTCGTATTAAATCATAATCTACTCCAGTTATAGAAGCTGCAGTTTCTGGATCGGAAAAAAATCTCCTTGCTGTGTTTCCATCATTAGAATTTCCTTCTCCTTGCTTTGGCTGGTCAATTATAAGGCCTATCTCACGGTATTTTTCTTGAATATCTTTTTTTTTCCAAATTTTCTTTGTTGTTTCTCACTGTTTCGCCTAACGGGCCAAATTCCAAATCGTATCCCAATTTAAGAATATGCTCCATAAAACGAATTCTAGCATGAAGAGGTGACATTCCAAATTCATATGCTTCATTAAAACTATCGTCTTGTGTTGGTGGTTGGCTCAATTGACTTGATGTTTTTTGGCATATGGTGCAGCTTGACGAAGACTTTGTTTCGGTTAAAGCTTGTGCAACTTTTCCATCGATCATTGTAAGTGACATTTTAAAGTTAACTTCGATGCATTGGTCATTTAATTCAAATATCACTGGTTGAAGTTCCTTAATTTAATCTCTTATTTTGCCAACTTCTTCAGTTATGACATCTTTAGTTTCTTTTTTGTAAGCAAACTTTATTGGTCTACAAAATTTTGTTGACGAGGGAATTTCATTCTTCCATACATCTATCTCTGCAGCTCTACTAGTTGACGGCTCTGAACCAATATAAGTTTTTGTTAAACGTAATGGAACGAAAGAAATCATGAATAAATTGGCATCTGATGAATTTTCCGCATTACATTGTTTGTATTGTTTCTGGCCAGAGGACCCATCACATCCCCATTTAGAAATTAAAGTCATGCTGCAATTTTTAAACTTCTTTAAATAGTCAGCATCAAATGTCTTTAATAATCGTTCTGCAGTGTGTTCAAGAAGATCCTGCAATTTTATTTCTGCTGAACTTGAAGTTACACTAATAGCAGTTGGTGAAGGTAAGCAATCTTTTTTGGCAGAAACTAAATCTCGATATGATGGAAAAATTCCACAATTTTTTTCATTGGTTCGCTTCCGCAATTCTGTATATTGGTTTTTAGTCATTTTCAAATCCAAAAATAGTGCAAGTGCTTCTTCTGGAGTAAATTTATTTTGTTCAGTTGGTGTCGGCATACTTTCTAAAATCCTTTTTGTGCGTCTGGGGCTTGCTTCCACTATTTTTTCAATGATAGCAATTTTACTCTTTTTAGTTTTCGATGGTTGAATTTGATGCAGAAATGAATCCTTTATGATGCTACAACAAACTTCTTCATTGATATGTTTAAGCTTGCGTCTTCGTGATCTTTCACTACAATTATCAATTGGCTTTGCTGGTCGACCACCTTTTCCAGTTTCCGTGGTAGTTACTGATGGCTTTTCAAAAATAAGTTTATTTCTTAGCCATTCTTGGTTGCGTGAGTAAAACAATTTCTTGTTTCTGGAACATTGATTGTACCGTTTTCTTAAAGTATTTAAAAAGTTTTTTATTTTTAACTTATGAATTTTAATTTCTTGTTTGTCGGATATTTTGAAGAATGGATTATTCATTATATGTAAAATAATGTCGTTTTCATCTTTCCGTTCAAAATATATATCAGATAGAACACTATAACTGAATTTAGCCATTGTTTAAACAATAATTATATAATTCACAATTAAAACTGCACTTTAAAAATATTGACTTGTACTTTTCGCGTTCGTCGACACTTGTTGAATGAGTAAAATCGATCAATGCACACCTATTTATACTGTGTATTGTTCACTATTTTACTGACAGGTACTTGTAAATGGGTGCATATTTTTTACCGTCGCTATATACCTGTTTCACCATGTGTGAGGTTTAAATTTTCCGAATAATGACTAAATGACCCCTAAATGTGAAAAACCCAAATAATTAAAAGTTACTTTGCTTACTATTGGTTTTTCAGTTGGCTACCTGTTTTTTACAGAAATTCAACGCACATTTAGGGGTCGTCATTATTCGCAAATGTATTTAAAACAGGTATTCTGAACGGACCTGATATTCGGAAATTGATCAAAAGTGATTCTTTCATGAACAACCTACGAAGAAAACAAGATCATCAGAACCACAAGCGTCAACTTCTGCAAGCATGGATATTGCCAATAATTGAAAAAATGTTCTGAATTTGGTTTTTATGCATATTATTATTGCGTATTAATTGCATATTATTTTATTTTCATAAAGTTTTTATAAATATTTTTTTTTTTTGCATGATAATTTTTTAATTTTTATTTTTATTTTATTTTTTAAATTGCGAATAAAAGCGAAACGCGTGCATCGATTTTCATGATCTTTGTCTCAGTTTGCTCATAGGTTATGTGACTTTGCGAAAAAGTAACTACACTTGAAACTTATTTCCGTTTTGTATTTTTTATGAATTTAAAAAAATTTTTTCTTCATTTTTTATTGGAAACTTATTTTTAACTTGTAAACTGTTGCTTGTATAGGAAAACAATATATGAACAGATTAAGGGAATTGTAATTCCAAATTTTTTAAAATTTATTTCAACTAAATCGGGCTAGTGGCTGTCGAGCTATGTCAAACAACAGGGCCTAAAACGTGATAAATTCCCCTATACGATAGTACTAACTTCAAATCGATATTAAAAATATTTCGGCAGGTAAGAAGACAAAACGAATGATGCAGAAATTTCACATACTGCTCTCAGAATTGAGTTGGCAAATCATGTGTTGTACTGTGTAATGAATAATAATGACTTTGGATGATATGTACGTCAATCGTTTCGTTTGTTTTCGTGCACTGGATAGCACTAAGTTGTGACAGTGCTGTTGTCTCTTTCATTTTTGTCATTCATTCTCGTTTCTAATGTTCTCTTCGTTGTGTTCTGTCGTTAATGTTGGTAAAAATTGAATTTAATGTTCTATTTGGTTTGTAAGCAAAGCGAATGTTGTCAGATTCTATTGTCATTTTTGTCAAAATTTTGATACCCCTTCTATGTGTACTAGGTCCAAATATGGGCCAAATTCTCCTAATTTCAACAGAATTATTTTTTGGGTCAATAAGAACTCTTGTACAAAATTTCATCAAAATATATGCATAATAGCCACTTTCACATACAAATAACTTCTCAAAAAATATGACGTGCATTTGTACCGAATATCTTACCTTGGGTCAGAAAAATTGCTGTAGCTCAAAAAGTGCAGTCCCGATGCATGGACATGTATATATAGGAATGTAGGGGAGGGTTAGGACTACAAAATAGTAAATTTGTGTTTTGACTCAGCTTGACTCACAGGAGTTGTGCTCTATGAAGTAGGAAATTTCCGATAAATTAGACCTTTTTTAAAAAAAATATTTAAATTGTTCTGCAAACAGTAGAGCTTCAATTTTTTCTACCAGTGATAGGAAATAAGTTAAGTTACAACACAAAATTTATTTCGTCCAAAAATCTTGAAAAACAAAAAAGTTATGATCATTTCAACTTTAAAAATTAACTAAAAATATCATAAATATCATAAATTCTGAAAAAGCCCATTTTGGACCACCCTGTTCTCAGTGAAATAGTTAAAATAGAGTTCTAATTTTTTGGCACCCGAGGTTTACTACTGTCTACTTTCATATAAGTCTAATAACTTTAAAATCGGAGAACAAAAACCAAAAGGAGTTTTGGCCGCTATCTCAAAATAATGACCACAGTGCGGTGGTAGTTTTTCAAATGGAATGAATAAAACCGAAATATTTTCGGATAGCTCAGTAAATAAACTAAAAATTAATTTTAGTCGGAAACAGACACAACTTTTTTGAAGACAGCTTAAAGTAAATTGTTTTAATTACTTCTATTAAATATGTTTAATATTAAATTTAAGTTTTGATTTTTTTATATTTATGTGTAATCACGTTTAAAGTAAAAAAAAATAAAAATTGCCTCATGACATTTTTTATTTTTATTTTCAATTCGCCCTAGTGTCTACAATTCCATATTTTCTTGAAAAGTACAAGTTTGCATTTGTAGCACAGAAAAATTTCTGTTCGGTTCCACATGGAGTTAGTCTATAATAAATATTGGTGTCTGTGAATCGGCCTAGGGTCTGGGGATATATAAACACGGATTATAACTTCTACTATTAGCCATAGATTTTCATCAAATAGATATTATCTGCTTCAGCAGAATTCTTAGAAAATAAATAATATAATAAAATGTATCTTCTCAAATCTTCTCTCGGCGACTGTTTTACGTGAATGTGAAATTCATAATATGTCTAGTCCTAATTTATAATTACCTTTTTATAATGTTGCTTACGTGGATACATATTTGTCCTCAATATAAATATTTTAATTTTTAGCAACCCATATATCACGCCAACTGGAATATTTCTCATAAAATGACCCATAACTATTGAATATTAATAAATTGACGCTCTTAAACCAACGATGGCAAAATTGAGCGGCGTTAGTAAGACCCGTTTCAGGCTCTAGTTCTCATTCATCCGTTCATTTTCCTGCGGCAACTTGTTTCTTGCTTGCTTTCCTCAATCTTTTTTGCTGTTGAGGCATTTTTGTGTTTTCAAACTCAAAATTGGTATAGTTTTTACCTGTTTTTGCTTAATAGGAACAGCAGTATTCACTTAAAGCGCCAATTTGCATTCAGGTGTTGCAGCGGTGC
The DNA here is from genome assembly GCA_947397865.1 of Polietes domitor. Taxonomy (NCBI): domain Eukaryota; kingdom Metazoa; phylum Arthropoda; class Insecta; order Diptera; family Muscidae; genus Polietes; species Polietes domitor. The sequence continues at coordinate 98,988,783 of OX377622.1, read as the reverse complement.
GGTATTATTTTAAAGTCGTTTATTTTAAAGTTTTCTTGTGTCTTGTGCGATCATTACGTAAAAGCAAGCCAAGCAAAAACAATTTCTATTTTGTCCTCTCTAGCCAAGGAAGTTGTTAATAACCATGGGAAACATGATACCTGTAGACGACCATGTGAGTGGGCCGAAATACGTGGGCTGGTCGAATGCTGCAAATGAGAAGGGGAAATCCTTTGCTTAGGTGCAGAGATCGTTAAGGTGTGCCATGGACTAGGAACGAATAATGTGGTTTGATTAGAATGGAAAAAGGTCTATGTGTATATTGTCCACCTGCATCACACCGGAATGAGTAGATTCCGTCCCAATGTCCATGAGTCACATGTAAATTCTCAACAACCAAAATTCCATTAGTCAGACAATCTGTAGAGGATCTTTACAAATACAAAAAAATGCGGTTTTGGCTGTAATGACCCTGTGCTCTACTTTAAAGTCAAATTTAAGTTTCTTTTATAGAACTTAGCCTTTGTGTGCCAAGTATTCGTTGTGCTTTTTAGAAAGAAATATAAACATGATTTGATATTTTGTGGTTTCCGCCTCTCTCGCTGACGATGGATTAGAGAAAGTCCCTATTAATAAACAGCTGGTCATGGATTCACACAGCTGTATTGCTGAAGTTTTGTTTGATTATTTTTTTCTTTGTGGTTTTCTGTTGAATTTAAATATTAGCATCTTCAGCTGTTGAGTCATCAGTTTAAATCCGCGTGTAGACTTCAACCAAAAAATTCCACAACAAAAGTTGATGTTTAGATGTACCTATTTACCATAAGAATAGTTGTAGCTACCTATTTCACTGAACATAGCGCAATGGAAAAATGAACTTAAGTTATTCCATACTAGCTGACCCGACAGAAACTTTCCTGTCCATATTTTAATTAGTTTATTTGTGATTGTTGCGTGGATATTTTAAACGTTTAAACTGAATTTAAATAAAAACTACTTATCAGTGATCACTGTATCCATTATTGCTGTCATAGATATTCAATTTAAGAATACGGCCGTGGATATTCAACATGCAAGATGAATTCTTTCGGCACTATACTGCTGGAAATGTATGCACGTTCGCTAAACTTGATTTTAAACAATGTTAAACATACGGTAAACGAAAAAAATCAACGGGGAATATAATGCAGAATGTAAAGATCGATTTTTCCATCAACAATTTACAGCAATTGTTTTGAAAATAATTATGGAGATTAATCGTTCTGCAAATCGAAATGTTTGATCATTATTTCGTTAATTTGCATATTGAGCGGCAACTTGAGTGCTGAATGAGCTAATAGTCTTTCAACAAATTAGGTGCAATTCCCTTCATTGGGAATTGAATTCTTCAAGAGAATATATGTGATCAAGAAGAAAATCACTCTAGTTCCATCGTTCATAACTTTCGAACGTTTATTGCCGATTTAACAGCGAAACGTTTGTCAGAACTGATTCTCGGCATGGTATTTTGGTCGTAATCATTATGATAGGGATTCTCCGAATCGATCAAAACGTTGTCCATCGCAGATCGAGTTTTGTCAATTTACACATTCATCGCTCCTGAATGTTTTTCAACAGTCTTCCCTCTGTTTCAAACCTGGACGATCAGACATGTCGTCTTTATATCTGGTCCACAAATCGAATGGAACAACGAATGGAGGCATTTTGAGATAATTATATCAAAACATTTTCGATGGTAAAATCCCAATGAGTGTCGATCTAATGCGTCAGTGGAAAATACATGAAATACCTGGAACTGGATTTCACTGTTTATTGATGCAAATTGTAATATTCAGGCATTGCGGTGTAGAACAGCGTTTGGACGTAGTCATCATTATATCATTACAGTCGAAACTCTTTATAACACTCTCCTATATAACGAAGGTTTCTTTATTGCGAATCAATTTTAAGAAAACTATGTTTTCGTTTTATTTTCAGTGTATTTTGATCTCCTTATAACGAATTTCCCTATAGCGAATATTTCCTTATAACGAAAATTTGTTGTAAAGGGGGGATACCGTCATGGGTGGCAAGCAATAAACCGAATCTGCTGAGATTCTACATTTAAAGGTTTCCGTACCAATTTTTTAAAAGAAAAACTACCTACCAAATAATGCGCTTGCATTTCTTGATGTATTGAAGAAAGGTGAAAAATAAATAATAAGTGTAAAACGAATTTTCCATATAGCGAAGCAATTCTCAGGTCCTTTGGAATTCGTTATTCGATGTTGTAGACGATAGTCGATCTGCTTGTTGTAGTGTGTTATCCGCTATGAAGTATACTTTTTTAATATTTTCCATATGTAATGTGGTGGATAGACGATAGTACAAAACTTTACCAGCGAACCAAGCAAAAACGAATCATCAAAATAGGTCGTTCCTATCGCCGAGTATCATAAACGTGCATAAAATATTACGACTTTTTGCAATTTGTCCGAATTTTCGGACTTTTCTTTATAATAACCTAAATTTTTGTGTATTAAAAAACTTTCGCAGAATAGGAAAGAATTTCGCATATCCATTGCTTAAATCGAGACGTACAATCTTGATTTGATTCAAAAATTCTATAGAAAAAGACACTTTCAGTTTTTACAAATATTCTAATTTTGCGATCAACTTTCCCAAAGTTTTTTCACCTTAAAACCTAGTTTGGACTACTACGAACAGTTTGTAACAAAAATCAGCCAAATCGGTTCAGCCGTTCTCAAGTGATGCGATTACCAACGAACATCGTTTCATTTTTGTTATATAGATTAAATCAAAAAAATCAATAACTTTTATAAAAATGTATTACTTTTTAATCACCATTTGATTTTTATTAAAACCAACAATTCTCCTGCCAAAAATGTCTCAATAGCATTACAAGAAAACGTTATACCTGGTAAACCCCATTTTGAATAAAGCACACTTCGTTTATAAAAATGATTGATTGATTGATTCCAAAGTTTTACTTATATTAAAATTCCTAAATAACAAACACAAATAGGAATTAAGAGAAATAAAGAAATATATACTATAGATTGAACATACTTTTTGGTATGGAAACCACTAGGAACGTTTAAAAAGAATTCAATAAATTATTCCTTGAGCACTACGTATGAGCCCAACTTGTAAGTAATTCAGAATAAAATGGCGAAGGCTCAGGCACGCTACTTAATAATAAATTAACAATCAGAAAAGTATTTTCACTTAAAATTCTGAAGGGCTGCCAGATGGTAAGAAAATCAGGGTGATTTTGGGAGTGGTTTTAACAGTCTCTGGTATTTACTTTGTATACCCTCCATCTTAGGATGAGTGTATATTTATTTCCGTTTGAAACACCTTGAAATATTCATATTCATAAAGTATATATATAATCTGGGTCGTGATCTAGACATGTCCGTGTGCTGAAAGTACACTAGCTGCCGAACGATATGAGCTAAAAAGCTAAAATTATCCGTAAATGTGTCTTATGGTTGCAGATCGGTTGCGATTGAAAGTGAACGAAATCGAATTAATATTTTCATGACAATTCTTTTATATAAATAAAATAATAATTAAGTGATATTTCCTACTATTTCATTAAAAAATAACTATATTTTTTGTATACTATTCGATGTACATACATTACTGAAAATAATTAATTTATAGAAGAAACTTTATCGTATCAATATATGAGTCCTTTTATGCACCAGTATGTACTAAATATTATAGCCATGCTTCATTTTCCATTTAAAAAACTGTTGGGTCTCCACACAGTCTATACGGTCTTGTTTTTGATAAGTTTTCAATATTTTAAGAATATCAGTAATGACGTGAATCGCATCGGCATCAACCTTCGTAAATAAATCACAGTTCTGTGCTCCGGTACAACTGACATGGTGAGTACAGCAGCAGCTGTAGCATTGAATTTATTCACTTGGAAATCTCATCCTTCGACAGTATCATAAAAAAACCGGCATCGTTAAAGTTAATAAGGATGGATGAAAGACAGTGCAATAAACGCAAGATGAGTATGACGAGCAATGCCATACGAAACGCATCGCAATAAAGTGCAATTCATTAACTTTGGTTAATTGAAAAAATTTAAATGGTAATTACTTTTTATTAAAGAAAATTAAGTAATTTATACAAAACGAAAAACTGTCTCATTTCTTGTTGTTGCTGCTGTTGCTATTCCTCTTGTTGTAACAACAACAACAACCGCGATGAAGAAGAATAAGAAAAGCCGAAGAAGAAGGAGATGGAGAGAAGAAGTAAAAAATAACAATGATTACAATTCATTTTAAAATGGAACAGTAACAGTAGCAAAACGAACCTAATGACCCCTAACTTGACTCCATTAAGGGGCGGCTGAGAGAGCGAGAGATGCCACACTAGCAGAGTGTGCAGTTGCAGCCGCATTGCATGCAGATGGGGCACAGTAGCGCGAAAAAGTCTCAAGAATTTACTTTCTTTCAGTTTTAGATTTATGGAAAATGTTTTGGAGTAATTTCGTGTGAAGCTTTTTTCAAAAATAAGAAAATGATGATGAAAAATAAATATATATTTTTTCTAATTTCAAGCAAATTTCTTATTATTTTTATTTTTATTTTTATTTTTATTTTTATTTTTATTTTTATTTTTATTTTTATTTTTATTTTTATTTTTATTTTTATTTTTATTTTTATTTTTATTTTTATTTTTATTTTTATTTTTATTTTTATTTTTATTTTTATTTTTATTTTTATTTTTATTTTTATTTTTATTTTTATTTTTATTTTTATTTTTATTTTTATTTTTATTTTTATTTTTATTTTTATTTTTATTTTTATTTTTATTTTTATTTTTATTTTTATTTTTATTTTTATTTTTATTTTTATTTTTATTTTTATTTTTATTTTTATTTTTATTTTTATTTTTATTTTTATTTTTATTTTTATTTTTATTTTTATTTTTATTTTTATTTTTATTTTTATTTTTATTTTTATTTTTATTTTTATTTTTATTTTTATTTTTATTTTTATTTTTATTTTTATTTTTATTTTTATTTTTATTTTTATTTTTATTTTTATTTTTATTTTTATTTTTATTTTTATTTTTATTTTTATTTTTATTTTTATTTTTATTTTTATTTTTATTTTTATTTTTATTTTTATTTTTATTTTTATTTTTATTTTTATTTTTATTTTTATTTTTATTTTTATTTTTATTTTTATTTTTATTTTTATTTTTATTTTTATTTTTATTTTTATTTTTATTTTTATTTTTATTTTTATTTTTATTTTTATTTTTATTTTTATTTTTATTTTTATTTTTATTTTTATTTTTATTTTTATTTTTATTTTTATTTTTATTTTTATTTTTATTTTTATTTTTATTTTTATTTTTATTTTTATTTTTATTTTTATTTTTATTTTTATTTTTATTTTTATTTTTATTTTTATTTTTATTTTTATTTTTATTTTTATTTTTATTTTTATTTTTATTTTTATTTTTATTTTTATTTTTATTTTTATTTTTATTTTGATTTAAATAAAATAAAATTGCCTTTTGAAAAAATACTTTGTTTTCGATCCACCCTAGTGTCTACAATTTCTAATTTTTTGAAAATCGGGAAATGCAGTTTTATTCGGCATACATATTTGGAAAAATCAAAATCGGGGATAAAACACAAAATTTTTGTTATCGCTTCACTTGAAATTACTCTTTGGAGATATATCTTTAGAAATATTTGAGAATTACAATTTCCTGGATATGGACAAGAGGAGAAAGCTTTCAGTATATCAAGTAGGTGCAGATCCTCTTCTATAATCGCACTTTCATTTCATTCTACACCACTGTGCTACTAACGACAAACGCAAGTGGCAAGCAAACTAAAACATCCTCCAATAAAAAAAACCAGGCAATCATTTTGTGTAGATCTCAATGGAGTAGATAGAGTAGAGTGGCTGGAGGGCCGCAGAGTATTTGCTTTGAGAAATAAAAAGACGACGGAAAAATGAATATTTAACTACAGCATGAGTAAGTTTTGCATTTTTTTGTTGTGCTAAAGACGAAGCAGCGGCGGCGGCTGTGCACGATGAGATGATGAAATTAAATAAAGTTAAAATTGTGGAATTGACTTCATTCCAGTGCAAGTGTTGAGTAGCAGCTTCCCGCTCGCCAATGTTGTTGTTGCCGTTGTTGGTTTTTTTGTTTTTCTTACAGCTTTTGTTGTTGCTGTTGCCCAAGTTGGTGGCGTTTTGTAAACACAACAAACATTATGTTCATTTTGCATGTGCAAATCGTTCATTTCTGTACGCAATGTTTATTCAATTTTACATTTTGTTGTAGTTGCCTTCGGTGGGGGTATTCACGCGTGGTTGAGTCAGACTGCATTAGATGGATATATTAATTATCCATATGGATATTAAAAGTTTAAGAAAACTACTACACTATGTGCGTATAACGAAGAAATCGGAATATTTTTCCATGTGAAACGGAGCAGATATTTTCCTTGGGTTCTCCGATTTTAGTGAATGTTTGTACTTCTGAATAAAGGAAATATAACTCATTTACCCGATTTTCAAAAAATATGAAATTGTAAACACTGGGTTGGATCGAAAATCGAGATTTTTGTCATAATGTAACTTAAAAGAAATAAACTTGGTTTTTTCTTTTATATTATTTTGGTGTGTAAACAATTATTCTCCTGGGTCAAGACCATTTTACATCTATATTTTATAAAATGCGAATTCATTTACAAATGGCATGGCTTACTTGGCTGCTTACTACATGATTTCAGAACTGCATGTAATGTGGCATGCGTGCTTAATTACTTGGTGCGTTTTTTTAACGGATAGTCGACAAGTGTATTGTGCTTCTCATTCGTTTGTGAGAATCATTTACTTAAAGAGGACGGGAATGTTGTTGAAACGTCACTGCAAAGCTACCTGACGAAGACTTCCACAGGACGGAATCATGATAGTGTACAGCCAAGTAAAAATGTCACCGCGCCATTTGTAAATAAATTTGCATTCTATAAAAGGTAGATGCAAAATGGTCTTGAGCCAGAAGAATTCAAATCAAATCAAAAATTCTTAACTTTTTTTATACTTCAAGCAAATTACTTCTAGATTAGTGTAAAATTAACAAATCTTAACCAATAATTTGTTTCTTTTTAATTTCCTGTAATTTTTATACACTCCATGAGAGTATTATATCTTTGTGCATTTGTTTGTAACACCCAGAGGGAAGCAAGAAAGACCCATTGTTAATTATACCGAATTATTGAATCGATTTACCAATGTCCCTCTGACCATCTATTCTTGTAATCCAAAATGAACCAAATGAAACTTTGCACAATGAAGTTTAGCAGTACAAGGACGAACGCTATTTAATTTGAAGAAAATCGATTCAGATTTATATAGCCCCCATACGAATTTCACTCTAGATACCACATATTTTAACCGATTTTCTTCAAAATTGACAAAACATCTTATATTTCAACTGGAAACATCTTTGGTGAAAATGGGTTAGATCGGTTCAGATTTATATATAGCTCCCATACAAATTTCGCTGTCAATTTGAGTTTTTTTGCTCTAGCAACCACATATTTTATCAGATTATCTTCAAATTTGGCAAAACATCTTATATTTGATCTAGGAACACGTATGGTGAAAACAAGTCAGATCGGTTCAGATTTATATATAGCTCCCATTCAAATTTCGGTCCCGATTTGACTTTTACTGCTGTAGAAACCACATATGTCAGCAGATCTTCTTCAAAATTGGCAAAACATCTTATATTTCAACTAGAAACACCCAATGCTAAAATAGGTTAGATCGGTTCAGATTTATATATAGCTCCCATACAAATTTCGCTCTCAATTTGACTTTTTCCGCTCTAGAAACCACATATTTTATCATATTATCTTCAAAGTTGGCAAAACATTTTATATTTCTACTAGAAACACCCATGTTGAAAATGAGCCAGATCGGTTCAGTTTTATATATAGCACCCCTACAAATTTCGCTCCCAGCTTAACGAGTTTAGCCTTTCATTACTTGTTTTAATAATCAAAAATGTACCACTTCGATTTTTTCTTCTTTAAATCACAGCAATTAGAAATAAAATATTATGTTATCTACTTTGTAAAGAATTTTTTGGGGTATAAAAAATTAAAAATCTAATTTTTTTAATTCTCTTGCGTCTACAAAGAGTGTCATAACTTATACATTTACACATAGATCTTCTAGACATTGTTTTCTGCCAGCAAAGAGGATTATTATTATTTTTTAAATCGTCTTTTTTATTTTTTTGAGACTTTTCCTAAACCACCCTTTCTATGTGAAAGTGAAATTCCCAACATTTGTAGCCATCGTAAGTTTCTTTAAGTGGACATATAAGCGGATGTAATCGTACTTATATTTCCAAAATGAGAGTACATCCATTAAATGTACCTTCGAAGAAACTCAGTATTTTATTAAAAAAAACCATAAATGTTTTTGTGTGCTGACTGTTTTATGAATCAGTATTTCTCAATGCACAAAAAATTGTTAGGTCTCGGACGCAATTTTTTTATTTTTTGTTTCTTGGTCCGCAAACATATCGCGTCCCAAGTTGCATATACGGACATATACAAATCGATTCAGAAAGTGATTGTAAATTATTAAATCATTTCTCGTCCTTCTGGATGTTACAAACACATACGTAAATATTTTTGGAATAATATTACATTGTTTTCTACATTTGTATGTCAGATATTAAAATGTATATAATAATAGGGCTGTTTTTCTTTAAGTCGGGACAACAAGCTGAGATATCAGAAACGTTAATAAATAGTTAATTTTTTATTCAAAGTAAATTTTTTTACATTGTCGCCAACTACAATATAAATATTTGTATCAAAACAAATACTTTGTGTTGACTTTTTAGACTTAGCCATAAATTGCACTCGATAATTATCCGGCCAATTTCAACATTTTTAACATAAAATCCACATAAAAAATATTTTTTTGAAGTCTCTGGGGCAAAATTTTTAATTTCTGGTTTCGTAGTGCAATTTACTCATTAGAGTGAATATCCCAATTATACTGACTTTCTTCCTTTTCTTGCAATTCAATATACATAAATAAAACTTTTGCAGACATAAAAAGTCATGTGGTAACCAACCAGACATTTACATGCAAGTGAAGGCGAAGAGTGCGTGAGTTTTGTGAATCGTTGGAAAAAAATCGGAAAAAACGTCTGCAGATGAATAAAGATGATGACTCTGAGCACGCCGCTGCAGAGGCCGTTTGTGTTGTGGTTAAAATGGCAAATGATTGTTTTAATTTCTTGCAAATTTCTTTCAAATTCTGCTACAATTGTTTAAGTTGTTGTTGATGGACGTGAATAAAAGAAATTATTGTGTAAAATTCATTGCATATAGTTTGTGTTTAAATAATATCAATAAATAATGAAGAGAAAAATGTCATATTCAATTTATGTGGTCGTCGTTTTGTCAATATTTTGTATTTTAATATTACCCATATTTTGTAAGCATTGACTTTGTGCAGTAGCAGCCAGAAATCTGGCTGTCTGTTCGCAAATGCTCCATGACGCTGCTGGCTGCTGTGGATGAATTCATAATTTATATTCCATCCACCACAGGATGGAGTGTCTATTCATTTTGTCGTTTCGTTTGTAACACTACGAAATAATCAATGGTAGTCATGTACAACAGTCCCTGAGCCTATCTATATATGTGACAGCGCATAGAGAAAGGGACCTAAGGGTAAAAAAATTAATTTTCCCTTTTTTGATGTGGACAACATTTGAGCATCGAATTATACCGATCCCATGCCCCAAAAGTGTTCCCTCCCAGAGATATGCGCGTTTTATGAAGTGATGGTACACCAAAGATACACGTATTTATATCTTTAAAATGGCTCTCCTGAACAAAACCGGTTTTTACCCTTAGGTCCCTTTCTATTTTTCGCGACACATATATATGTGCTCTAAATCGAGCCACCGCTCACAAAGATCAGCGCTTATTCGGCAGGTTAGTAAGGTTAAGTTAGCATCTCTGCCCTAAAAATCTCTTGCAAATGGAACAGTAATTTTGACCACCATTTGTCCAATAAAACATTAAGATGTACTTAAAACTGTATGGAAATTTCTCCCAGGAATGAGCATTCCATGGTGGAGGACACATAAGGTTCGGTCCGGCCGATCTTAACGCCTTCCTGACTTGTTCTCTTCTTTTTTTGTTTCTTTCGAGGTCTGTGTTTGTGTTTTGCTCTTGGCAACTTTTGTATATTTTTAGCGAAATTTGTAATTTCCTGTGTAACAAAGATTTCGCTGTGACGCGCTGTGTAACAGCACAAAAACTTCCACGTTATGCTTCAGATACTCTGTTGATGGCGATGGTGATTCTGATGCTGATTCTGATGTTGATGTTTTTGTTCGCTGACATTTGCATTTTGCTTGGCACTAATTAAACAGTTCTTTTGCATGAAAACTATTTTAAAATCCAACAATGACAACAAAATAAAATAAAATACCGGCATGTAATTGTGTTTCTTCTCGTCATTCAGTGCATGCGTCTCCGTACCGGCGTTGGCAAGACCATGATCATGGCGCCGCCGACCGCCCTTGGAATTCACTCTTCTCCCAACTATTGAGGATAAGTATTTTTAAAATGCGTCGCCTCGCAATTCTTCTTCATTTATAATTAGAAAAGATCACGTCTTGAGCAGACTGTTCCGGCAGTGGATCCGGTTGAATCTCTTTGATGTACAAATAAATTAAATTCATAATTTGGTTGTCTAAATCCACACGGGGTTAGGTTTAATTATGTTGCACATCAAATATATTAATGACCCAGAGTTATTAACTCTTCTACTTCATACTAAAGAAAAGTTCCCTCAGTATGTACATATATAAAATATTAGTTATACCAGTCGCCCTGCCATGAGAACCTGCACCACTACGTCTAAATACTTGCGCTGACCTTTAATAATTTCAATGGGGTAGAAAGGTGTGCGCATGGGAATTTATTAGCCGAACATTAAATAATAAATCGTCAATTTCCAAGCATTGACATGCTTCAAATAAAATAAAGCTACCATACCACAGGCCGGCTCTAGTCGACCATAACTCACATTACATTGGAGAATTCAATAGCAATGTCGATTTGAACATGAGCCATCATCTAAGCATGCATTCAAGCTTGAATGACGAGGGTAGTGTATAGTAAATTGAATAAAAACAAAATGTCCAAATATAAAAATAGGTCTGTTTTTCTTTAAGCTGGGATAACAAGCTGCGATAGCAAAAACGTTAATAAAAAGTTAATTTTTTTACTCAAAATCAATTTTTTCACATTGTCGCCAACTACAACATAAATATTTATACTTTTTTACTTAGCCTCTATAACTTTGATTTTGACTTACACTGGATAATTATCCAGGCTAAATCCAACATGTTTAACACAAAATTTTTATAAAAATTTGTTTTCACACATACATAGATATTGCTTTTGGTGGTAATTAAAAAAATTATTTTGATAATTAAAAAAAATATTTTTATTTAGGTTTTTGTTATCGCAGCTTCCAGTCTTAAAGAAAAACAGCCTTAATAAAAGCTAAACTGAGAATTTATGGATCTCAATTATGGCGGATCTAACAAAAATATGTACTCGACCTGCCTCGAAATTGATTTTGTGGAAGGTTTCAGGTAGATCATAACACTTTGCAAAATGTTTTGCGCTGAGGGTTTCGAGTGTGGCTTGAAATTTGTGAATTGTGTCCATGTTTTTGGAAAGTCGAGCTCTTTTGACAAAAAGTTGATATTTCGCTAGAGCACGGTAAACAAAAAATTCAAATTGGATATTTTTGCAAAATTTTCTGTCGCAAACATTCCCTATTTAGTCAGCAATATTTAGGTATTCTCTATATGATAAAAAGTAACGCGGGTTTTCTAAAGAAGCTTTTCACAATTTTTGACTTTACAGCTAACATTTATCCTACTTCACTCTTAGTTAAAAGAGTGGTGTTTTTGGTGACACCCACTGAAATTTTCAGGCAATTTTTTCGTAGAACATTTTAATCCTTAAATGTACTTTCTTTAACTCATAAAGTGTGGAGCTAGAGGGATAAGATCTTCCACAAAAATTGTCCTCATAAAATTCCACAATATAGTACTGACAATAAGAATTCTCTCGGATATTAACTTACAACATTTCTTGCTTCCTTCGACCAAAACAATTAAATTTTGGCCCGCTGTAAAATGAAACTCAGACCAGCTGGACAATAAGTTTATTCTGCAAATGTGGTCTACTCAACACACCCTTTCAGAATTTTAGGGTCGCTACTCTGTGCCAAAAATGATGTTGGACACTGTTATTATAATTTTGAATTAAAATTATTTAATTAAGATATTTATATGGTTTGTATACAATAATATTTTTATAGCGTGATAGTCTTTGACTACGTATTTATTAAAATACTACTTCAAGTGTATTCAGAACTAATCTGAACACAAACTATAAAATACCATAAATATTAAAGATTATTGGTGTTATTTCCAATCGTTGTTATGGAAGAAAGTTTTCCCCTTCGACCGATTTCGCCCATTTTCAATTTCAATCTTCCACACAGTCAGAGGAGCATGTATACTGAATTTAATCGGAGGAATGTACACAGAGATTTTATGAGTCTAGCAGCAGCCAATAACGAAAAATAGCTTCAAATTTCGAGTCTACTCTGCCAAAGTGAAGTATACACCGATTTTCATTATAATAGCTTTAGCCATTTAATTGGTACCTTTTTATCCCCATTCTCCCCGTTGTCCATCTAAGAGTACAATTTTTAAAAATGTTCTTAGTTTGTACGTATATAACGTTAGAGGAATGTACAAATCGTATTCTAGCTGCAGCACATTTGCTTCTTAAAAGTACGAACTTCGAAAAATCCATTTATTTTACGTGAACTTGTCGTTTCACTGGCACCATTTTTATCCCTTTTATCACCCACTAAAAGAATGAATCACTTTATGGTACACGTTTACGCTATAAATGATTGTATTTACCAAATTTCAAATGAATACAATGCAGAAATCTCCAAAAATTTGCTTAAATACTCAAAATATTAGGGATTATTGGGGGTATTTCCTGTACTTTATAGGGAAAAATTTCCCCATTTTCAATCCAAACCGATCTACAATTATTAGACATAGTATTATTGGAAAATTAGAACGTCCTGGATGGTCATGGTTAGATGGTCTTTGAATTTTATGATGATCAAGAATATTATACTTTATAGGGTCTCAGCCCGACATGTCAACCCCACACAACCCCACAACACCCCCATCCTATGGTGCAATGTATAAAAATACGAAATCGAATTATCTTTAAGTGTTAGGTATTTAACCAGGCCAATAGTTTTAAAAAGTTCCGACAATAGTTTTCAATGTTTATATTTAGATTAGGTCTGGCTGAAAGTTTCGATTTTCTGTGAATGAAAATACATTTCCGAAGAAAATCGTTGGAATACCAATTACATTGACTTTAAGGTAGATTAACATTCATTTTTTTAGTTTTATGTTTGACATTTGCAAAATGGGACAAACTTGGGAAATATTAATTATTATTCCAAAATATAAGAAATTTGCATGGAAAAATTTCGTGTTTTCAGATGAAGCTCATTTTCATCCCGGTGGCTATGTCAATAAGCAATATTGCCACATATGAGAACCCACACATGACTATTGAGAAGCCAATGGATCCACAACGAGTAATGTTTGGTGTGGATTTTGGGCTGGCGGCATCATTGAACTATGTACTGAAAAATTGGGTTGATCGGATGAGGTACAGCCGAGCCAGTCGTGGTAGTCATATGAAAGATATTGTGTTCCATTATTAAATTACCTGAGAAATAACCAGAACTTTTTTATAGCCGCTTATAATTTAAAGTTTTAAATGGCCCATGCTATATTTTGATATAGTCTCATCTAACAAATATTTAGTCTCTCATTTTGATTAATTAATTAATTTTGATTAAAGTGTTATAATTTTTTATGGCTTTTACAAAATCGTTCAATATTTCAAATTTATAGATTGATACAGGACTTTTTATACAAATGATCATTTGTCAATTAAAAATGCTTTCCCGTAGCAAAAATTCAATTATTAAAACGAAGGTAAAATTATAGAAACTTGCTTGAGGTAGGCATCATTGACCCTTCTTAAAACTGTATATGTTTTCCCTCTAAGCACTTAATTAAATGTTCCTGTTATTGTTTGTTTCTAAATCCATATTTATGTTCCCTTAATGTGCGTAGTATAAGTTCTTCACACAGTCGGGGTTTTTTGGCTCTTACGAAGATATAGATCTTTCTTGAAGTGAAGGTTCTTCGAATCCCAGCTAAATTTCCAGGAAGTCAAAAGTATAAAGCTCCAAGATGATTATGATTACGTTTCAAAATAGAATCTCGTCTGCTTGACTTGTCACACGAACCACCTAACAAGTATGGCACAATACAAATAAAATTCAATGTTCAAAAGTGTTCGACTGCGACCACAAGAACAAATACGAGGCATAAAAACACTCTGATCAGAGTCAAATGTAAGTGGAATTCAATTATCGATGTATATAAAATGCTTCATTTAATTGTATTGATTGATGATGGTTGGCGATGACTCAAATTGGACATTTGTCCACATACATAATGCATGAAGGGGGCGGAGTGAGTGGGCGAGGAGAGTCGATGAGGCTGAAGAGAAGCTGGCAAATTCACAAATAAATAAATTTTGTAGGAAAAAGTCACCACAACGACAGCGACAACGACGACAACCACAATAAACAAATTATAATAATGCCATGTTATAAAACGCAATCCACAATGCAAAACTCAAATGTTATTGAATTAATAATGATCATAACGCTGCAGATGAGGATGATGATGATGATGCTAATAATCGCCGGAGTTCCATTGAAAGGAAAAGTTCAAAGAGGTTCACTTAATCCAACAGAAACGAGGGCAGAGCAATGGCATGTAACGATATGACATTCCAATTTGATGTCTGAATAATCAGTACAGTGAGAAACAAAATTTAATAAAATGTATGCCTATATTCTATGTACGAATCATTGGAATGAGATAATGAGATATATGTTATTATTTATTAATATTTAATTAACTTCAACATATTATTGGATAATAATGAAAATTTACTTAAAAAATCAAATTAAAATAAAAATTATTATTAACAAAAAAATAAATATAAATAAAGAAATGATAATAAGAATAAAAACACAAATAAAAATAAATATATAATATAAAAATAAAAATAAAAATAAAAATAAAAATAAAAATAAAAATAAAAATAAAAATAAAAATAAAAATAAAAATAAAAATAAAAATAAAAATAAAAATAAAAATAAAAATAAAAATAAAAATAAAAATAAAAATAAAAATAAAAATAAAAATAAAAATAAAAATAAAAATAAAAATAAAAATAAAAATAAAAATAAAAATAAAAATAAAAATAACTAGTAAATCAAAAAAAAAAATTTTTCAAATCCATGCTTTATGCAAGCAGAATTCTATTGGGCCTAGAAATTCTTTTTTAGTTATCTTTTGTAGAAGGAAAAATTACTGCGTTATCAGGAGCAGAAATAATAGATTTTTAATTTGTGGTTTGTATGGGAGGTACCATGCCCCTTTGTACAATCCCGCCCATATTTGCAGCAGCACTTAAAAAATCCACACCAAACTGACGTACCAAATTTTGTTCAAATACCGTTATCAGGAGCAGAAATAATAGATTTTTAATTTGTGGTTTGTATGGGAGGTACCACGCCCCTTTGTACAATCCCGCCCATATTTGCAGCAGCACTTACAACATGCACACCAAACCGACGTACCAAATTTTGTTTAAATACCGTTATCAGGAGCAGAAATAATAGATTTTTAATTTGTGGTTTGTATGGGAGGTACCACGCCCCTTTGTACAATCCCGCCCATTTTTGGCACAACTATGCACATTGATGCTAGATGCACTTACACAAAATTTCAGCACTCTAGGTGTCATAGAACTGACAATATTCAATAATATGTTTTAACTTCGTATGGGAGGTACCACGCCCCTTTGTCCAATTGGTCAAATTTTTCCATTTCCTTGTATTGTCATCGAAAATGATTAAGTGTGCAAAATTTGAGCAAAATTGGTTGAGAAAAAAGCTTTCAACAATTGATTTCAAATTTTGTGGCACACAAACATATATAGAAAGTAACCTTATATAAAGCATGGAAAAATAAAAATAAAAATAAAAATAAAAATAAAAATAAAACTAAAAATAAAAATAAAAATAAAAATAAAAATAAAAATAAAAATAAAAATGAAAATAAAAATAAAAATAAAAATAAAAATAAAAATAAAAATAAAAATAAAAATAAAAATAAAAATAAAAATAAAAATAAAAATAAAAATAAAAATAAAAATAAAAATAAAAATAAAAATAAAAATAAAAATAAAAATAAAAATAAAAATAAAAATAAAAATAAAAATAAAAATAAAAATAAAAATAAAAATAAAAATAAAATAAAAATAAAAATAAAAATAAAAATAAAAATAAAAATAAAAATAAAAATAAAAATAAAAATAAAAATAAAAATAAAAATAAAAATAAAAATAAAAATAAAAATAAAAATAAAAATAAAAATAAAAATAAAAATAAAAATAAAAATAAAAATAAAAATAAAAATAAAAATAAAAATAAAAATAAAAATAAAAATAAAAATAAAAATAAAAATAAAAATAAAAATAAAAATAAAAATAAAAATAAAAATAAAAATAAAAATAAAAATAAAAATAAAAATAAAAATAAAAATAAAAATAAAAATAAAAATAAAAATAAAAATAAAAATAAAAATAAAAATAAAAATAAAAATAAAAATAAAAATAAAAATAAAAATAAAAATAAAAATAAAAATAAAAATAAAAATAAAAATAAAAATAAAAATAAAAATAAAAATAAAAATAAAAATAAAAATAAAAATAAAAATAAAAATAAAAATAAAACTAAAAATAAAAAGAACAAGAATAAAAATAAAAATATAAATAAGAATAAATACAAAAATGAAAACAAATCTTCCGAAAATTGTTGTATTCTGCGGGAGAAGGGTTTAGATTTATTTTCTGCTATCACCGATTTGAGAAGCAAATTGAAGGCCAACTGTCTTCATCTACTGATGCACTTGATTGAGATGCTTGATGAGTTCGCCCCTATTGTGGTAAGACCCTTGCTTCCATTAACAAAAATAACTTTTCAATTAATACATAAAGTTTAATTCATGGTCACATTATATCACAGCCCTCAGTTGTTCCCATAAATAAGTGTAGATTATGGCCATACCCAACCCAATTCTTTTCGTAGACTTATTGACCGCTTCCCATTCCCATTACATTTGCCCAATACCACACTGAAATTTATTCCCTCCCCTGAGAATTCCCTTTTTTATGGTTCTTTATGAATATCATTTATTCATTTGCCAGTTATTTGTTTAATTAAATTTTAGTTCATTGAAGATTTTATTTCCATATGACGATGATGATGGTCGCATATGATAGACCGACCGACCGACCCTACAACATACATGTTCGTTCTTATCAACCAGCCAGCCAGCCAGTGAGTGAGTATTCCCCTGACATGTCATCATCTAGAGAATCCATAATTTCTGATTGAAATTCATTCATTCGACTCGGTCGGTCATCAATTTGCTCATAAGTCATTGATAGTTTTCGTTATACTATGTTCTTGTTCGTCCGCTTTGCTTTGCCCATTCTAATCTTCTTAAAGTTAAGGTCAATTTATTGTAGATGTGTGGGTTGTTTGGTTGGTCTTTGTTTTCTTTTTTGTATTCCTAGCGCTTAAGCTTTTTTATGTTTTTTACGGGTTGTTTTTTCTTCATCATTTTTTTATGTGGAATCAATTTTATCATCCGGGTCAAGTGATGAGTGCGAGCGTTCGAGTGCTTGTGACAATAACCTCAATGAATAAAAGCGAACGAAATGAGTTCAAACGAAAGTCTTTGCCAAGAAAAAATTGTGAGCTACAGACAATAGCCAAGGAATATTTGACTAATTGAACCACGTCCCTTTTAAATGGTTCGACTATTTTTTGAGTAACAAAATGGAGAAGATTAAATCGGGTTTCCAATTACAGCTGAGGACGATTTGAAGATAGAAAAAACGAAAGATACACTCAAAGTCAATATAACCTTAATATTGGCCTTCCATGGAAGTAAAAAAATAGTTAATACCAGATATCGTTTTTAAACCCTCCACCTCCAGGATGGGGGTATACTAACACCTTGAATTATCGACCTGAGATCCTATGAAGTATATATATTTTTGATCGTCACACAATTCCAATACGATCTAGCCATGTCCGTCCGTCTGTTGAAAGCACGCTAGCATCTAAACGAAAGGAGCTAGGACGTCCAAATTATCCATAAATGTGTCTTATAGTCGTAGATTGGTTGGGATTGGAACTGGGCGAAATCGGCTCAAAGGGAAAACTTTTTCCCTCACAAGGACTAAAAATATCCATAATAACCCCCAATATTTTAGAGTATTTAAGCATGTTTTTTAATATGTCTGCTTGTACTTACTTGATATTGGGTATGTGCATTCCCCCTATAACAAAAACGGGCACCATAAAGTGATTCTTATTCGTAGGGGGGTGAAAAGGTGCAAAAAGGGATAGAAATGGTACCTATCAAACGACAACAGCTAGAAACACGAAATTCGGTGTGCATATTCCTCTAATTGAGTAGATACATATATATAAATATTTTTTGCAGATTCGTACTTTTAAGGGCTAAAATGGGAATAGAGGGATAAAATGGTATCAAAAAACGGATGCACCTAAAACAATGAAATTCAGTGTATACATTCCTCTAATTGCGTAGACAAGTAAAATAAAGGGATTTTTTGAAATTCGCACTTTTTGGGGTTAAAATGGAAAAAGGGGATACAAATTGTACCAACCATAGACAGCAGCTAGAATCATGAAATTCGTAGTATAGATTCCTCTGACTGCGTAGACACGAAAAATAAAAGGTTTTTCCAAATTCATACAATGGGAGCAGAGCAATAAAAAATGGTACCAAATAAACGTACGTACGTACAATAATTAAATTCGCTGTGTACATGCCTCTATTAACGGGATTTTTCGAAATTCGTACGTTTAGGCGGTATAATAGAAACAGGGGATAAAAATTGTACCAACCAAATGGCTGCAGCTAAAATTGAATATAGAATTCGGTGCATACATTCATCTGACTGTATAGACTCGTAAAATAAAAACATTTGTTCAAATTCATACTTTTTTACTTTTAGGCCAAAATGAAGTTATGTTATCTTGTACTGTACGTGAGAGATGTAATGTAATGTATTTTCAAAATGTACACTTTTGGAAATAAAATAGGATAAAATACAACCAACCAAGTGGCTTGAAAATGGGGAAAATCGGCCCTGAGCTAACGATTTTCCACATTTTCAATTTCTTGATTCCAGCCACAGTCAAAATGTATGTACTATTTTGGTAGCGAAAGTACTAATATTGAAGATCCAAAATATTTCGCGTTTACAGTAGAATGTACACGCCTAATTTCACGATATTAGCTGCCGCCGCGCCTGGCTCGAATATAGCCAATTCTACAGGTCCAATTTTCAACCTCTTTTTCGAGCATATGGGGCCGTATGTTGGCAATAACGCCACGAATGTTAGCTTCCAAGTCCCCTAACGTTTCTGGTTTGTTGGCGTAGACGAGCGACTTCACATATCCCCAAAGAAAATAATCCAATGGTGTCAAATCACACGATCCATGGTTAACCGAATTAATTGCTCTGATGGACGATTATGTCGACCATAAAATGGACGGAGCTTGCGGTGAACTTCGCGAACTGAACCATTACTTTCGAAATAAATTTTCACGATTTGCAAGCGTTGTTCTTTTGTCAACCTGTTCATGATGAAATGGCAAAGCAAACTAAATATTAATCACTTGACAGCTGACAAAATGGCCGCCAGTTAAAAAAGTGATGCCAACTTAAAGTTCTATACCCCAATAAAAAACACCCTTTATAATAAATTTATGAACCTAATAGTGTTGCTGGTTGTTTGTATTTGGTGGGGTATCGTGTTCCAGAGACGTAGTGCAAATATGTAAAATATGTCCTTCCCTGCCCTTTCACGTCCGCCAGTCAGCAAATGCTAACTGTACTTGGATCATAAGCTTCAAATGTACAGACGGATGGACAGATACGCATCGTTAAATCAACTCAAATATTGATTCTAAACCAATCGGTATGCTGACTGCTTGATTATTTCTTGATGTTGCAAACATTTGGAGCGAATGTAGTTTACAATACCTATAGGGTGTACCCAGTTTTAACTACCCTAAAATTTATTCTTATATTGCCAACAAATACTTTGTAGAGCATCAGATCTGCCTTTCGAGATATAACACAGGATATACATAAATTTATATTTGTCAACGCCACTGATTGGCCACCCACCCACCGACTTTTAAACTCCTGCAATGCCTGACACAGTCGGTGTCCCATATTTTCCATCATCAAACTGTAATAATTGTTGCTTTCATTCGTGTGTGTGTTTTATACTTTGTTCCTCCTTCTTTGTACAGTAGAGCCTCGAATTTCACACTTAAATTTATACTGGGCTAACAATAACAGTGAATTGTATACTCAGCCGCGTAAACGCAGGCCTCACTGTCTGTATTTATATTTACTGTGCATTATTACACTGCTTGTGCTGTGCTTAGAAAAATATAAACAAATTATTATCAACATTGTTGTTGCTGCGGCTGTTATTATTTGGTTTGCTATATTTAGATTTATTGAGAGTTGTATAAGAAAGTGTTAAATTTAGAGCAATGAATGCATGATGCCATGCATGTGGTTTGCTCGGTCGCTTCATTGGATTTTCCACCGACTTGTGCGTGTGTTTGAAGAGCGATTGCATCATTGCGCTCAAAGGAGTTGCACACATTTCTATATAGAATTGATATCTCATAGCTAACATCGAGAACAAGGGGAAGTATGCCTAATGCAGTTTTAAAAACTTTTCAAAAAACCCACCCTTCCTATGGCAGTGGCTTCTCCCTCTTCGGATTTTAAATTTGTCCGAAAACAAATATTAATTCAACAATAAATCGTTTTTATTCTGGATCTTTGCTATTACAAAAAAAAAATACAAAATATTATTGTTGTTCATGTCGATTGTCGGTTCAATCGATACGAACAGTTCTCGAAGAGAAACTGAATACAAAATAAATGCATATAATTTTTTATAGTTTTCACATGATGGTGAAAAACTACACATTGTTCAGAGTTTTCCAACCCGCATGGAAAGGCAAATGACGAAGGCAGACAGGGAGGCGTACAGGCGGGCAGACGGGGAGGAAGTGAAAAGAAAACAATTTTTTATTACATTCTCTTTCAACAAATGGCATTGTGTAAATAAACATAATATGCATTATTTACCATTTTCTTTCAGTGTGGTTGTGTGTGTTGATGCTCTTCTTTTGTTTCCCTGTCCCGCAGAAGAAAAACCAATATTATTATTACTATTATTGCATTCAAAGAAAACGAATCAATTGAGTTTGGGTTTATGGTTTTGAAAATATGAATATTGTACATTGGGGCGTATCGATAATTTTGTGTTTGCTCTGAAATGATGAAAAAATATTTTTTAAAGTCTTAAAATTGTCCTTCAGGTCGCGGAAAGATAATATGTAATGAAACGCCGAAATCGGCGGGTTTCCCATGTTTCCCCTAAAACAAAAAATTATGCCAAAAGATAGCTAACATTATGCTCTGTATATAAATGAAATAGGGGCTAGGCACAGTCTTGTCTTCTGGTCTTTATTTGATGTTAAATTGGAAAGCTTTACAAAATATATATTAGGAATATGATAGATTCCACATTAAAATGTATTTAACTTGCTGAGCATACTTACATATGCAACGCAATGAGATGCTTGTTAGATGGCATGTGTGCCATATTACTTGGTGCGATTTTTTAAAAACGGATTTTCGGCAAGTGAGTTGTGCTTCTCGTTCGTTTGTGAGAATCATTTACTTAAAGAGGCCGGGTATGCTGTTGAAAAGTCGCTGCGAAGCCATCTGAACGAAACCTTTGACAGGGTGGAAATCATGATAGTGATAGTCTGCAGCCAAGTAATAAATGTCACCATGACATTTGTAAATAAATTTGCATTCTATTAAATATAGATGCAAAATGGTCTTGAGCCAGTTCAAATCAAACATTGATTACAGAAAAACAAAATACCAACGAAAAAAAAAACAAAACCTAAAAATTTATTTTTTCTACAAAAAATGTTGTGGATAACTTATATTTTATTTTTTTACTAAAATTTAAAATTTCTCCAAAGTACCTTTAATATCTGTACTCTCATTTTGTAAGTCCGATCTCACCCGTGTGTTTAATGAAACGTAATTATATTGGCTTCAATTGTTGCGAATTTCACTTTCACATAGAGACAGTAATTTAGAAACACTTTCAAAAAATTTGAAATATTTGATTAATTTGCAAAAAGTATTTTTTGGCACGAAACAAAAACATTAAAAATCAAAAGAAAAATATAATTTAATTTTTATTATTATTGTATAGCTGACATTCCAACGAAGAAAACAATATCAATATATTTTTATACCCTCATTCTACAGAGTAGGAGGGTATATATCATTTGGGTCAGAAAAAAGTGTAAGGCATTGAAGGAGTGACTTAAGACCCCAAGTATGTTTGGACCAAATCCGTTTCACGACTTTTTAAGCTGTTGGAGCCATGTCCGTCCGTCCATATGGCTGGCTGGTGTACACGGTAACTCTCGAAAGAAGATAAGAAATTGATTCAAACTTTGCACATGGTAATATTTTTCCCAAACTTAGTTTAAGTTCGAAGATGGGCAAAAATGCCACGATCCTTCTGGGACTTCCCACACAGTAGTCCATGTTCTAAAGTTAAATTAAAACCCATATAACTTGCACACGGATAATCGGAATCATCTATATTTTGGTATTTAATAATGTTTCTATAATCACTTTAAGTGTACTACATATGACGGATTTTGCCACGCCCCTTCCAGTACCTCCCACACAAATCACGCAAGACTACGTAAAATTAAAGCTCTTAAAACTTCTTTACGGATGATCGGAATACTCTGACATTTGATATTTAGCAATGCTCTTTTAGTGGTCACATTCGCAGGGAATATGGACGATATTGCCACACTCCTTCTGGTACCTCCCACACAAAGTGGCATAAACTTTGGTTACAATAAAACCGACATACATACGGGTAGTAAAAATCATTTGCAATTTGATATTTGAAATTGTTTTATAAACACTTTAAACCTAAAAAATATTTACGCTTTAGCCACGCCCCTTCTTGTACCTGCCAAAAAATTGTCTCTATCCTAGGTAATATTAAATCCTTCAAAACTTCTATACTGATGCATGGAATCTTCTATGACTTGATATTTGATCATGTCTTTACAATTGTTCTATAAGTGTGGAAGCTGGGACCATGTGGCACGAACCTCCTAGTACCCTCCATACAAATTATCCTGCCCTTACAACTTCCGTATACATGTTCTCTCAGAGTGATGGTATATATAAGTCGGTTTAGCCGACTGAAGCTTACTTACTTGTTTTAATACATTCTCGATCACGGGGAGTGGTTGATTGCTTTCCGGCAAGGATGAATTCCTTGCAAACATTTCAGCCAATGGGTTAGCTTTGGCAACCGGGTTAGTGAATATCTGGTCATCTTTAACAAGAGTTGGGATTGATGAGGAGTTATCCTTTACTCTTTTTACAAATGACCAAAAGCTCTTACTTCTCCTGGGAGAAGAAAGAACCTTGGCACGAAAACGTTGTTCGTACAGAAACTTTTCACGTCTAAGTACTCTGGCACACATGGTTCTTGTCTGCTTGCGTATCAGATCAGTGGTGGCATTTTTATTTAAACGCCATTTCCTGAACGCTTCCTCTTTGGATCTGACAGCAGTCTTGCATGTCTGGTTAAACCAACTTTTATTAGATGGTTTATCCGAAATAACTTTAATTGGAATAAATGACTTCATTCCAATCAAGATAATATTTTCAATCATTGTTGTATTTTAATAGCTTAGATCTTAACAATGAAAATAGGGCCTATTTGCAGAATATCTATGGTTAAATGTAGAAATTATGACCCTTATTGTATAACTCTTCTTGGTTAAGTTTGTAATATTTATTGTTCCTAAGCGATACACCCTATTGTCTATTAAGATAATTTATGTTTAAATATGTGTTTAGAAAAGAATACATATTATACATTATCATCAGAAGAGTATTGTTTATGGAAGAGGTTTAATGCTATACATTTTTCACTGTGTCAGTTGTCCTTAGTCCAATGTAGATAATAAACAGAGATATGGATTACTCAATTGGGGATTGATAGCTAAAGGGTGTCCCAAAAATAATTTTATTCATTTTGATATTTTTAATTGAGTGATCTCAAGCCGAAGAATAACTTTTTTAGTTTTAGTGTTGTCTGATTATTAATCAATTCTGATTGACTTATACAGCTGATGACAATATAAGGAAGATCCACTGATGAGTTATCCCCACACAGGATATGAAATACGTATATGGCCAAAGCGTGTATAGTTGAGTTTGGTTCTCCTCCTCTCCAGTACCAAACACAAAATTCTCTTCGCAAGAAGAAAGAGTCTTGATCGAAATTGCTGGTATTCGAATGCATTATATTCGAACACATCTAAAATAACATTATTATCTTTAGAAACCCTATAAAGTCAAATTTCAATTTCAAAATACCAGCTGGTGTCGTTGATTGCTACCGCAAATAAGCAATCTAATTGCCGCCATTAAGCCAATTATTTGAATTTCATTCATATATTGATAAGATTCCCCACATGCCGGAATAATCATTCGTCTGCAATGACTGTCATCACATTGAATTATCTACAAATTCATAACAATTAATTTATTTTAATTTCCACACAACCCAATCACAAATCAAATCACAGTCTCCAACAATACGAATAATAATTATCAACATTAAAGTACAAAAGATTTACGAGCATATTCTCACTCATATGCACGGGTATTTAATATAGACATAATTTTCCAAATGATATTTTGAAAATTATGCATAGGTGCTATGCATGCATCTATTTATGGCTACATATAGAAATGGAAATGTTAATTCATATCAATATTGTTTTAAAAGTTATGGTGTTTCGCATTTGTTTAATGACTTTGATATGTAAATTGTTTAGCGCCATTTGAAAACAAACAAACAACAACAATTTGCATTCTAAGCAATCGTGAGTGTGGTGTAGGGGTGTATTTGGGGGAGGGGGTAGAAAATTAGAGAATAACATGCCACTTAATAGTTGTTCATTCATGAGTTCGATTGTGATACTGGTAGTAAATGCATAATGACACTAACTGTCAGAATATTAATTACGAGCACAGGGATTGTGAGTAATGACACTAATAAGATAAGATGTGTGAAATATTGTCCAAACAATTGTCGTGTTTTATTCATTTTAATTCGATTTATTTATTTATTTATCTATTTACTTATTTATTTATTTTTTTATTTATTTATTTATTTATTTATTTATTTATTTATTTATTTATTTATTTATTTATTTA